>OZ018330.1:125110729-125710729 GCA_963969495.1 Ceratothoa steindachneri | reverse complement strand
ACTCCATTGAGGACATCACCCTAGAGCTGGCCGACCATGGGGCGGTCAAGGTCGAACGTGTGATGAGAAAGCAGGGAGGGGCTTCGAGACCCACCCCTACACTCTTCGTCACGTTCGACTGTGACAAGCTCCCTGAGTCGGTGCGTGCCGGTTGGTACCGCTACCGCGTGAAGGCATTCGTGCCACTGCCGCGGCGGTGCTATTACTGTCACCGCTTCGGCCATACAAATCGCTCATGTAGATGTGCAAAGTCGGGGTCACCCGAAGTCTGTGTAAATTGCTCCAAGGTCGCACACGATAAGTCGAAATCGTGCGTGGCCAAGTGTGTCAATTGCGGAGAGCCGCACCCTGCTTCTTCGAAGCAATGTGGTGCATATCTCCTGGAGAAAGAAATCCTGGCCGTTCAGGCCCAGGATCGACTCTCATTCCGCGAGGCTAAGGACTTGGTCCTGGCGCGCCCGGCTCTGCCTGGGACGTCATATGCCTGAGTAGTTAGAAAGGCACCCTCTTCTCCTGGCCCATCCAGGCCGACGAGCACGGTTGTTTCCGCGCCCATTCGGAGCCCTTCTGCGGGCTCTACTACACCCGGGCGCTCCCCTGGTAAAGCTGGCGGTAAAAAGGGTTCACACCCAGCCCCGGCTAAAACCAGGGCTCCCCCCTCTTCCCCCAGCGTGACCGTTTCCCGTAAGGCGAAACGGCCACGCGCCTCCACCGAGTCATTAGACTCACAGGAGGCAACACCCATGAAGATGGTCGCTAGGCCATCTTCCAGGGTTCCTAACGCTGTCCCCCGAAAGGAGGACAGCAACAAAGGAGCTTCGGCTCCTTCGCCCACGCCCCGAGGTGGAGCGAGTGGCTCGGAGACGGTGGTTCCTCGAAAAGAGGGCCCCCCGCCTCCGAAGCCGCAACGCTCGCCTAAGGTTTCGAGGCGGAGGGAAGAAAAGACTCGCATGGCGAGCCCAACCTCCCCCAATAAGTCCTCGAAGGCGACAGCGCCTTCAGCGCTTTGTCCGGCCAACAGCGCCCGGGGTTCTGCCCCCGGGAAGCGTACGGCCATTCCCGTGAGGGTCTTCAATTCGAGGAGGGCCCCCGCATCTCCTCCGAGCTAGGCCTGGAGGGCATATTCCTTCAATGGAATTGCCGTGGACTCCGGGCCAACTGGGAGGAGCTGCGGAGGCTCGTCTCGTCCCGTTCCCCGTTAGCTATCTTTTTGCAGGAGACCATGCTAGGCGCGTGCCCCCTGCCCTCCCTCTCGGGGTATAAGGGTCTTGCGACCCCACCACCGCGGGATGGCCGGGCTGGGGGATGCGCGGTTTACACCCGGCATGATGTCTCCGTTCTTCCTTTCTCTTTAGATACCTCCTTTCAGGCAGTGGCTGTGCAGCTGCACCTGGATAGGAGGTATACTATCATTTCTGCGTACATTCCACCGTCAGCTGACTTCGACGCGGGGGACTTCCGCCGCGTCGTGGCACGGTTGCCGAGGCCCTATCTCTTGCTTGGAGATCTGAATGGCAGGCATCCTCTCTGGGGAGATTACTCCATAAATCCCAGGGGACAAGTCCTTGCCGATCTGATCGAAGAGCTTGAGATGGGTGTCCTAAACGTGGATGAGTTTACGCATCTCTGTCCGAGAACCGCTTCATTTTCTTGCCTTGACCTATCTTTGTGCTCTTCGGATGCACAGCCTGATTTTGATTGGGGGGTGGTCGATGACCTCCATGGTAGTGATCACTTTCCCATTCAAATATCATTTTCAGGGCAACTGCCGCCTGAGAGACCACCTCGGTGGTGCTTGGCGCGGTGGCCTGCATTTCAGGAAATGACTGAATTCTCTATCTCAGTCGAGGAGTTTAGGTCGGTAGATGAGGCCGTTGAGTTCTTCTCCGGCAACCTCATCGCCGTGGGCCTGACTACTATTCCTAGGACGTCTGGCCGTTTTGCACGCCGACCACTCCCATGGTGGTCGGCCGAGTGTGAGACGGCCCTCAAACAGAAGCGTTATGCCTACATGCGCTATAAGCGCCGCCCGAACGATTTCACTGTCGCTGAATTTCGTCGGGCTAGGGCTAGGTTCCGGTATATTTCGAAGCACGCCCTCCGCTCTACTTGGCGGGCATACGTGTCTTCACTTAACGGGAAGTCCCCTTTAGCTGAGGTGTGGAAGCGAGTCAAAAGGATTCAGGGCAAGTTCTCGCAGGACCCCCCTCCCGTTCTCCAGGAGAATGGGACCGCAATCTCGGACCCCGCGTCCGTGGCGGAATCCTTAGCGACCGCTTTTTCCGCATTCTCTAGCCGTGATGCTGCTCCGCCAGCATTCAATGCACGTCGTGATGTCGCGGAAGGCCGCCGGCTGGACTTTACCTCCAGAGGCGGAGAACCCTTCAACGACAAGTTTACTGTGAGTGAGTTGCGCTCCGCCCTCGCTTCGTGCGCGGACACCGCCCTCGCTTCGTGCGCGGACACCGCCCATGGTCCGGATGATGTCCCGTACGCCATGCTTCGACACCTGGGTGAGCGAGGCATGGCCTTTCTGTTAGATTTGTTCAACAGGATCTGGGTGGAAGGTCTTCTCCCAGACTCCTGGCGAATCGCTACTGTGCTCGCCTTTCGCAAGCCGGGGAGAGATCACTCTACTCCGACCGGTTTCCGCCCAATCTCTCTAACCTTTTGCGTGTGTAAGTTGATGGAGAAATTGGTAAATGTTAGATTAGCCTTTTTCCTGGACAGCGGAGGCCATCTGTCTTCCGCACAGTGCGGCTTCCGCAAGTTCCACTCCACGTCGGATGCTCTGCTCTGACTGGAAAATGCCGTCTGCGAGGCTTTCCTTCGTAGACAGCACTACGCCACGGTGTTTTTTGATCTGGAGAAGGCATATGATACCGCATGGCGATACGGTATCATGGAGACTCTCCACACGATGGGGGCGAGGGGACGCCTCCCAATGTTTATATCTGAATTTTTGCGAGATCGTCGATTCCGCGTACGGGTGGGGGGAGCCCTCTCCGGCCCAAAGGAGCAGGAAGAGGGTGTCCCGCAGGGAAGTGTCCTCAGTGTCACACTCTTTGTCCTGAGCATCAACGGCTTCACCTCGGTGCTGCCGGAAGATGTTCTCGCTACGCTCTACGTGGACGACCTTTCGATCTCTTTTGGCGCGGCCCAGAAGCCAACTCTGGAGCGTCGACTCCAACAGGCATTGAACCGCGTCTCTCGCTATGCCGAAGCGCATAGGTTTCGGTTTTCTTTGGCCAAGACCAAGGTGGTGCACTTCTGCCGCCATCCACGGCTTCACCCCGACCCAGATTTGTTTCTTAATGGGGTGCGCCTGGATGTGGTTGAGTCGCACCGTTTCCTTGGTCTTGTATTCGACCGACGCCTCACCTGGGAGGCTCATTCGCAGCCTTAGGGTCTCTTGTACCCGCGCCATGGACATTCCCCGTTCCGTGACGTTCAGCGCTTGGTATAGCTTTATGCTCAGCTTGTGGAGAGATAGGGGTGATCATCTCCACTCTTTCCTCGGCATATCAGGCACCGTGCTTGACTGGTTCCACTCTTACCTCTCCTCATACCCAATCCGTTGTGATTGACGACGTTTCATCCAACTCTACCCCCATTCGCTTTGGAGTGCCACAAGGCTCTGTCCTTGGTCCTCTACTATTTCGTATCTACCTTTCTCCCTCTTAGTTCCCTTCCCCGTAATCTCAGTCTATCCTTCCACCTCTATGCTGATGACACTCAAATTTTCGTTTCCTTATCCCCCACGTCTCTTGCCTACTCTATCACTGAACTCCGGGCTGCATACTCCTCCATTTCTGACTGGCCTTCTACTAACTTCCTTAGGCTTAATCACTCCAAAACTGAGGTCCTCCTCTTGGGCACCCCTGCTCTTGTCAAAAAATCTAAATATCTCTTTCCCTCGCTTACTCTGGGCGGTAATACTTAATTTTCTCTGACTGCGTTAGGAATCTGGGTGTTGTTTTTGATGAGCATCTCTCCTTTAAGCCTCATATCCGCAATGTCATCAAATCCTCTCTATGTTTCCTTCGCTCTCACTTTGATCGCCAAAGTCTTGAGACTGCTGTTCATGCCTTCATCACCTCACGCCTTGACTACTGTAACTCTCTGCTTGTGAATCTGCCATCCTCCTCTATCTGCCCCCTTCAACTTGTACAGAACTATGCCGCCCGGCTTCTCCTCCGTCGCCCTCGCTTCTCTCCCTCGAAACTCTTGCTACATGAACTGCACTGGCTCCCTGTCAGATCCCATACTCACTTCAAGATACTTCTCTTCACATTTAAGCCCCTAAACAACAAGGCCCCGTCTTACCTCTCTTCTGCCCTCTTGCCACGCCATGTCCCTCGGGCCCTTCGGTCATCACATGCACCTCTTTTGAATATTCCTCGTTCATCCCTCAGCTCAATGGGGGACTGTTCCTTCTCAATCTGCGCCCCTAAGTTTTGGAATGCTCTTCCTGC
The DNA here is from genome assembly GCA_963969495.1 of Ceratothoa steindachneri. Lineage (NCBI taxonomy): Eukaryota > Metazoa > Arthropoda > Malacostraca > Isopoda > Cymothoidae > Ceratothoa > Ceratothoa steindachneri. The sequence goes on along the minus strand of OZ018330.1, from coordinate 125,706,254 downwards.
TGAAATCAGGTTTTCTCCCTCTCTTACCACATTTAAGTGTCTCCTGAAAACGCATCTTTTCAGAATTGCCTTCTTCCCCTCTTGAATTTCCATTCTCATCTCAGCACAACGTGTGCTCTGGGAAGGCCTCAGGCCTTGAAGAGCATATTACAAAAGACTTATTATTATTAGTATTATTAGGCATGTTACCTGGGCAACAAATTGGAAGGAGTGACCTAATATACATGAGATTGAATTGAAGGTAGTTGCCTTGCAAACAATGCCAGTGTCTCCTATAAGAAACAGCATTCAGATGATTTTGGACACCTCAATTTTTCAAGTAAATTGCTTATTTGCTGATAACTTTTGTTTTATTCATCCAATTTTGACATAGTTATCATACACCAACTTTGGAAGCCTTAAACTTTCTCTGGCAAAATTTACTGAGGATGATGTGATAGAAATATAGGCATTCTGATCTTTTTGAATGATGCTATATGGCTGTATCAGTCAGGTCAGTCTACTATTTGCATGTTTAACTTTGGGTGTTTACCATTCCAAAGCCTTAACAGGGTGTCCCATTTGTGATGTGGGAAGGATGTCTTACTGGGTTGATAGGCAGGTGTGTATCATTGAGGTGGTAAATGCATGTCTGATTTAACAAGGGATCTATTTTTTTGATTTTTCATCATGATTTTTGCCACTGTTTGGTCTCTATTTTAACTTCTTTGTGTGAATGAGGAGAAAGTTTAGCAGGGCTGTTCAAGTTCATATTGTGAAAATATAAAAGTTGTGGGAGATTTCAGGCCACATGCTGTTCTTGTTCCACTTGTGGTCGTATAGATGCACATAAAATTTGAACTCGATCGGATAAGATATAAAGGTCCCCCAGAGCGACACATTCTCCTCCTTCTCCATACTGCTGCCACCTGGTCCATTATTGAGGTGACATTGGCTGTCAGTCAAGTGGATTGTCCTTGGGAAGTGTTTGTTTAGTTTCTAGAGGTCACCAACTTCTTCATTCTTTTGATGGTAAATTGGTACAAACATTACTTGTGTTTGGGGAACTGAAAGTTATCATTTTCAGTCACGATCACTAACAGAACAGAGAACTTCAATATTCCCAATTTTCCTTTCACAGGTGCGTTGATTTCTATTCGCAAACAGTGGTGGTTGATCAGTCACCTGGAGGAGAACATCACCGGGAGCTGTCTCCCCTCAAAGGGGCAAGTGCTCCGAAAATTCTACTTGCACCATGGTTTGGAAAAAAAAACAAAGGTAGAGGCTGCAAAGGAGACCGTCGAGGGATCTTGGGGATTTGGCAGAAGGCAAGTCTCCCTACCTCCACACTGCGTTACAGCAAAGCAAAGCTGCTCAAATTAGTGGAGACCTACGAGGGTCTTCAGAAGCACCAGAAAAGAGCTTCGGAAATGGCAAGGATGAATGAGGAGATCTTTCAAGGGGACCTTGATGACTTGCTCAATGTGATTCACAGAGATGTTGTGAATACCACAAACGAGGAGGACAGGGCCTTCCTCATTAGCCGGTGGGACTTCTTCGAATAGAAATCTTGGACTTCCTCCATGGATGAAGAAAGCCTCCTTCCTCTTCTGACAGGCGAGCTGTCTGATGCAAGGGAGACAGCTTTGAGCGAGCTCAAGAGTGCCATTGAACAAGAAAGCCATCCAAGAGACGACTACAAGGAGCTCTTGGTTCTCTCCTACATCTTCCTGAGAGGCAATATTGGGACGACTTTCAAGATCAAGATGAGGGCACCAAGAGCAAGATGGATGTCAAAGGGAATCTACACTCTCAGGATTTTCCTCTTCAGGTCTTACTTTTGGCTGACCTCTCACGAACTTCGAGCCATGGAACAGGTGTCCCTCTTCATTGCCCTCCTTTACGTCATTCCGTAGAATGAGGCCATGGTTCCTTCCCATGCTCCCTACAATGATCTCTTCATGAGGTAACTTTGCAGAGGAATTTCCAATAAGTGATTTGCTGAAGTGGCCCTAAAAGCATTCAAGCATCATCTCTGGTACGTTTCAGAAGACTTGGTGCCTCTCTCTCTTCGATGAAAGAGTTACAAAGGAAGAGAAGGTCTCCATGGTCCAGAACATGAAAAGGGAGGGGAAGGGACTGAAACAACTGGATGGAAAGGCCTTCAATCCCAACAAGCCTCTTTCAGGTTTCTTCCATTCCTGGTCAAGAAGGCGCTGGATCTCCTGCTCCCAGGACAAGGAGAGGAACTGGCCACTCTCTTGGCTAAGAGCCCCGCCAGTTGGGAGGGGGATCCTCTCTTCTGCAATCTGTAAGATGGAGGGTGATTGACCAGGTGAAGGTGGTCAATGACATTGCTGAATGGGGAGTGGCCATGATGATCACCTTCATTGCGGCCATCACCTGAGAAGAAGCTCAAAAGCAGTTCCTTCTGAAGGTGGGGGCCAAGGACAGGAGGGAGTGCCCAACAACCTCCAAGGCAGCCCTACTAAAGCCTGAGTGAGTGGACTCTGAATAAAGCAAGGAGGTCCTTTCGGAACTGTTTTTTGTCTTGTTTAAGTTCTCAGTGATGTCATTCTATTTGTACTTCTCTGCGTGCGAAAGGAAATATATTAGAACTTCTTTTTCATATTTGCTAACTTTTTGTTTCCTTTTTTGTTTGTTTTTGAAAAATTGTTGCCTAGTTGGACACCCCTAAGCAATGTCCGATCACAATAAAATATGGCACATATCTTTTACTTTTTCAGTGAAACAAAAACATGTGGCCCAAAAGTGTTTGCAATATGTGACATTTTGAACAGGTCTAATGTGTAGGGATGTTTTATATATTTGTTTAATGAATGTATGTAGGTTTGCTTATATAATTTTATTGTTCATAACAGAATTGACAAAATTCTGTCTTGGTCCTTGATAACCCTGAAGTCTAAATATAAATTTGAAAGATGGAGTGTGGACCCATTGGCAAATCTACACATGACCCAGACATCATTTAAATTTGTTCACATATCACTTGAAAAGGAATGTTGGTGACTGCTTGGCTGGAACTGACTAAAAACACCAAATTAATAATAGCGATTTTGTATGGCACTCTTCAAGGCCATAAGTCTTCACAGAGTGCCTGTTTATCATTTAAGGAAAGGCTTGAGAGGAGACATGGGTCTTGATGGCACAAGGGATGAGGAGGATTGTGTGACAGTAGCCAGATCTTTCCACATTTTAGGAGCAAATATTGAAGTATATGGCCTACAAGGAACAAGCAGTAATGGGGCACATATAAAATGTCATTAGCATATGAGTAGATTGATAGCCCAATATGATGCAAAAGAATATCAAGAGGAAGATAGAGCCTTGGTGGCCAAAATTATGAGGCAGGTATCAAAAAGTGAACAATATGATTGAAACTCATTTATTTCATACTAGACATAATACAAATACATTTTTTTGTGTATATTCTATCAATTATAATTAATATTTGATGTGTTCTTCTTTTGCTTTTATAATCGCTTTAATGCGTTTTTACATATTGTGCACAAATAGTTGGGGCAACCTTCTGCAATTCATTGTGTGATACTAATGTTTATTCCTATTTTTTTTCAGTGATTAGCATATTGTTAACTTAGAAGTGGTAATTTTTTGTTAAAATGTCTCTGAAGAAATAGATTCCTGAAGCTTAATGAGCTCAAATCATTGCATTGTCGAGAGAGGGATTATCCTAAGTCAAAATTGCAAAAAAATTGAAATGCTCAAGAAACGGTGTCCAAACAACCATTTAAAGGTACAATGAGACCAATTCTATCAAAAACCGTGATGGTCAAGGCCACAAAATGTGGTACAACAGTGATGGAAGAGAGGTTTGGCATGTTTGGCCAGTGAAAGCTTTGGCATGCGTCTTGTACAAAGGAGCAATTTTCAGAAAAGTTAACAAGAATAATGACTTCTTTGTTGTTATGTTTTCTTTCAGATATTTCAAATATACCGATTGTGACTTGGAAATATTATTGATTGTGTGTCAGGAAAATAATTTTGGATGATAGATTGGCTATAAATTCATCTTTTGAAGAAACAATGCTGTTGAGTGCTGACCTATCTGTATTAATCCACTGCAAATAGTTAATATTGTCTCATCTAATTTGGGGAGAGTTTTCAAAGCCTTTTCCACTCCAATTTTTCCTGGGAATGAAGTAGCAGTTGCTTAAGTGGTCAGGGGGGTCATGCCACATCGTATAAATGGCAAAATTCATGGGTCTTCTTTACCCTCTATAGGGGTAACCTTATAAAAATAAAAAAATACACTTTATTACTTTTGGCTTACAAACAAACATAATGGCTTAAACACTTGTGATATTTAATATTTTACTCTTTATAAGCAAAATGAGGTGCCCAGGGTTTATCTTGGTCCTCAACCTGCATGCCAAAGTATGCTTTGTAAGCTTTACATATTCTCATGCTGCTGTCCTATGAAACATTTTTACTCTTGTTTTGATGAAATTTACGCAGATAGAATGATTATAGTAATATTCCAGAAGGTTCTAGAAGTTTCCAGGGGTGTGTTCTGGCAAGTTCTGGGACACTCCTAAAACTTCATAAAATTCTACCTAATTCTAGAAATTTCTGATTAAATCTATAATCTTTGGAAGGTTCTTTAAAGCAAATATTATTATTCAACATTCAGATGCTTCTTTTTTTTAAATAAGATTTATAATTTTCTACCATGCTTTTAAAAAATTAAAGCCATGGCCTTTTATATATTCTCACTGTTTTTCCTGAACTTATTAATACCCTAGCCTTATTTTCCAAATGGGCAAATTTAAAAATTGAGCACCCTACCCAATATAGCAAAGTTTGGGTATCAAAATCCATTTTTTTCATTTATTTTAGTTATGAACAACTGGAGAATAATACTTTTAATCCAGGAACCCCCCACCAAAGAAGTGATTTTGTTACAATAGTGAATTATCCATTTGAGATTTAGTATTTCTATTTGTATTTGTTTAAGTTTGAGTCTGAATTTTTTTTAGTTTGCTATATTGTATAAATTTTTTCAGGAATTGTTTTAGTATTTGTATATATTTTAAAATTATTTCATCTTTAAAAATACTTGAATAAAATATTTTGTAATTTCTTTTTGAAGAATTGTTATTCTATAAAGAAAAAACCCCAACAAATCTAAAGAATCATTAAAAAACACCAAAGATCAAGCTCCCCATTTCACCCCATAAAGTGTTAAATTGGCCTTCAAATCCTCCCCCAAACTCCAAAACGATAGGCCCTGAAAATATATCATATGTGCACCCAACACCCTCCAAATAACAAGCTCCAAACAGTACATATCAAAACATTATCACAGGATGCATAGACTATCCCCATACCATAATTAGATGCTGAAATCTAAATCCTACTAATTAAGAGTACATTTAAGCATGATGGAAGCCCACACTTCAGCAGAGCACTAAATCAATCCCACTCCAACCACCATCCCACAACAAATTCATTTACATGCTCTAATATACTACTACCAACTGCATTCAGTACACTAATCTACCACCTCCCCCTACAAACCATAATTTGCTAAATAAATCTTGTCTATCCTCACCCTAAATGAATCAGCTTCCCAAATAGATAACTCATATAAATTTCTACACAGGGCACACAGAGTACTACTGGTTAAACTAAGATCAGGTCAGTCAACCATCCTCTAAAAATACAATCACATAATAAACCTTGCCCTAACAGCAACCTACATCTGACTTAACACAGACCCAGATGACAATAAACACCTGCTTGACTCCACAAACCTCGCACAAGCACAAGCACTTCTGGATCCACCTGGGTGATGTGTTGATATTCTGAGGTCCACTCACCTCACACTTTGTACCCAGAGATTGGATGCCTTGCTGTGTTTTATGTGTGTACATTTTGTGACTGGATAGTGGTGTGTAGATGTTTCTGGAAGCTGGTTTGAGGTGGGAAAATTGAGTTTCTCTCTATTGAAGTATAAATTAAGTGTTGTGAAATTTCTTTGGAGGAGTGGGTGTTCTGCCCTGGGGTGTAGTTGGTTCTTTTGGTTTGTGGGAGCTGGGGTTAGTATTTGTGTGCCTCTGATGTCAAGGTGATCCTTGATATTGAGGACTATGAAACCATACTGTGGGTATAGTAGTGCAGCCAGTAGTAGTTGTGGTGAACCAGGTATGTAGTATATTGAGGTAGGATTGAATGAGATAGGTAGCTGTGTATTTGGGGTGAGTGGGGTGTGAGTATGTCATGCAAGTAGATCTTAAAAAGAGTGTAGGACACCATTTGTGAAGTTTTTGATGCTTGATGTCTGATCATCAATGTTCGTGTTGTATATTTTAGTGAGTTTGTGGCAGGAGATGGCATTGGAAGCTTTGCTGATGTTTTGTGTTAAATGGAATGTTCTGCGTGGAGTGATCTGATTTAGGATCAGGCACTTAATGACCTTTGTCAGGGTTCAGAAGGGAATGCTGGGATGGTGTGAGGAAGGTAATGTACAACCTTTCTTGGGTTTGAATTTTGGTTTCTGATGAGTGTACCATGATTATGCACTTGTATTTCATTTGGTCTAAGGTGCCTGAGGTGTCCATTATGGATTCCTGGACCACAGCCAGCCAGGTGCTTGAGGTTGTAAATGATGTGATTTGTCTGATGATTTCTAAAAGGTGCATAGTCTATTACAGTGGGGAAAGAGTCATTTATGTTGGATGACAGAGATTGTCTGGGTGTTGGGTATAAGTGGCTAATGTGGGAAATCTTTCTCAATAAGGGTAAATTCTTGTTGTTTGTTTGAGGGTAGTGTGCCTGTTGTGGTGATTATGTAGTTAGTGTTGCTTTTGGACAGTGTGATAGTTTAGTAGAGTTTGCTGATGTTTTTTCTATGGTAAAGAATTTTGACAGTGTATTTTTCTATTCTAGTATTTTGTTGTTTGTGTTTTTGAGCATATATTTGTGGAGCTATTTCTTGTGTGAGAGGTGTTGTGTTTTAGTGTGCACATTGTCTGATGAGGCCTTCAATTTTTACTGTGAAATTGTCTTCTTTTTTTGTCTGCATTTTGTATGTTCTTTTGTGTCAATTATGAATGATTATCATTTGGCTCTTTTTTAAAAAGAAATTGTGTAGGTGTATGTGTGCAACCAACTGGTTTAAATCTGGGTCATTCCATGCCAAAATGACCCAATTTCGAGAAAAGTTCCATATTGACAAATCTTGAATTTTGAGGAAAAATTCACAAAATGAACCTTATGGGTCTAATGAAAAAGTCCCAAGTTTCATTCAAATATTTCACAGTATTTCTCACTTATGACACTTTTAATTTCTAGCATTATACTACTTTTTTGAACTCTTGACCAACTTTGACCTGCAACAATAATTTTTACCCATCAATTTAGAATCTGCATTTAAGAAAATTGCATCTCAAAAATCAGTTTTTGGTTTAGCAGACAAGACTTTTTTCAGACTTTGACATCAGAGTATGAGGTCAACTGTTGCACTACACTAAATATTCTGCGTATATATTGTAATACTGGGTTTTGCAAAAGTTCTTTTACACTGTGATGATCTTTGAGGGGTTTATGTGTATGATAGAAAAAGTTCTGTCAAACAAACTTAAAGTTTTACTTTTCCAGCATGTGTCATTAAAATGTTTTTTCCCATTGTGTACAGTTGTGTCGAGTTGGAAGTGAAAACAATAGAGATCTCTGCTGTCCTGCTCGTGGGCTACAAGAAGTCTGCCATTGCCAAGTGGCTCAATGTCAGTCAGATGACCATTCACAGAGTCTCAAGGGAAGACATCAAACATTAATCTCTTTCAGGCAGATCTCAAGTTGTCAAAATGACTGCACTCACAAATAAGAACATCTCAGTGGATACAATGTCCAGGGACATCTGAAGGAGGGCAGCAAGAGCTTGAGCTACTCAGAAAGGCCTCTGCTCACCAGCCATATGCAAGAACAATATTGGGAGCACTTTCATCACCTCAATGACTTGGAGTCATGGCAATCAAATTTTCATTTTTTCTGATGAAAAAAAAAAACATTCACGACCGATCTAGTCATCAAAAAGCAGAATGACCATGTGGTAAGCTTTGGCCAGGATGTCTCCAAGGTCTGAAATGCGTCCATGCCCCCATGAGGGCCCTGCCCTAAGTGGAAAGATCACAAAGAAGGCAGACTAAGTCTTTCAGCTAGACGGTGCCCCAGCCCAAATGGTCACGACCATGCAAGACTGGTTTGGGTCAAACATAAACTTCTGGTCGAACTTTTGGCCACTGCAGTTACCTAATTTCAATCCCATTGACTACAGTGTGGATGCATGTCAAGAGAAAGGCCTGCAAGGTGCACCACAGCAACATCAACAAGCTGAATTCCTCCATCAACTGCGTATGGGCCAACATTAGGAAGGACTTCATCATTAAGGTGTGCTACACAGACTTCAGGTTTCACCTGAAGTGCATGCTCACTGCTGAAGATGACACATTGATTAATATTACAATTTAAACATATATTAAAACAATAAAACTGTGTCTAACTGCATCAAAACTATCATTGTGTTCCTTGTTGAGAGTGTCATAATTAATGTAACAGGACTTTTGCATTATGCCCTATAGTAATGATATATACACAAATGAAATATTTTCCAAAATAAACCTAAAATAAATATTTATTAGCTATTTGAGAATGGTTCCAACTAAAAAAAAACACCTTCTGGCCCCCTATCTTTGGGGGATTCTATTGACTGAATAGACATTTACTTTTGGCAGTGAAATTTACTGATCAGAAACATAGAAATCTTAACCATAATTGATGCAAATATCATTATCTTAACACAATCTTAACATACTAAACTTTGCATATTGTACCAGCATGATGGAGATTGCTACCTTCTTTCAGTGATGCTCAGGGTGGGATCTTATGTGCCATGTTGCTGTGTTCTAGAGTTCTTGGAGATCCTCATACTATTTAATTTTTTAAATTATTAACTACATGCTTGGGCCCCTTAGGGAATTAACCCCAGGGATGCAAGAGTGTGCCTCTTATTTTTTTCTCTCCTGTTGATTTTTGTGCCTGATGTTATTTTTCCCATTTTTTTTGGTTATTATTAGTTTATGTTGTGTAAATACTTAAAGGCATGTGATGACAGAGGCATGATGTCATATTACATAGAGCATCATAAGGATTAGGGCAACTCAAACATCTGCCTGATTCTCATCCCTCAGGATCCAGTTTCCTGCCAGTCTGAAAAAAATAAACCAAGAGCCTGGCTGGTAGAAAATTGAGAAACCAGTAAAGGATCATGCCTTTCCTAAGTAAGGCAACTGCTGTTGTTGAGTCTGAGAACAGGCTGCCCCCTGGTGTCCTAAAGTATAAAAGAAACAGGGCTAAATATTCTGGCCACATTGCATGAATCTCCTGGTGGAGGGGTAGAGGGGGTTGAGCATTTACTACCCAACCTAGAACCCCTTGGGTGGCATCAGAATAGCCCCCCCCCTCCCCATTTGGAATTGAGAGGGGGGATCCCAGAGGACAGAAGGTCTCTGAAAAGCCAGACAGAGTCCAAATGGCTGCATGGCAACTGGGCCCCTACCTAGGGGAAAAACATGGTGCAGCAACAAAATTAAGTAGGCTGAGGCATACCCAGAAGGGGGAAAGCTTAGGGACATGTGGGGGGCCCAATCTAAGGCCTTTTTAAGTCTCATACTTTTCCAATGAAGGTCATCTCGACCCCCAAGTTCCATATAAGGCCTTAAATACTGCTGCTACCTTCTACCTTTCCTCACTTACCCTATCCCAACCTCCTAGAACCCTTTGATCAGGCTCTACTCCCCTACTGTTTCTTCCTTTTAGTCATCTGTACTTGTGTTTTCTCTTTATTTGCCCTGAGAATGTGGGATGAATTGCCTTGACATTTTCACTATCTCTACTTATTACTTAAAAAAACTTTATAATGAAGAGATCCTTCCTAGATTTAGCCCATAAAGAATGAATTGAAAATTAATATTTCATATACAGAATCAGTGTCTGGGTGAGGAAAATGACAAAACTGAACAGACTGACTGATGAAGTTCTATGGAAGAAAATACAAGATTGTTTTCCAGAAGAGGTTCAAACTAGGCTAGCAGGCAATGATGATTTGAATAACAGTAAGTGAAAAATGTGTTACTTAATGTATTAAATATAACAATATAAAGGTCTTCCTCATGGCAGCGTTTTATTTTGTCTAGAAACAATTATGCCACTCATAACCAGGGAAAATTATTTACATAGTTACCATAGAAACAATTGGGCCACTTATAACCAGGGAACATTACTTGTGCATGGTTTTCCCACAGAGCCTTCAAGGAGTGTATACTGTGTTGTTGGCATGCGTGATTGTGAGCAGTGTGCTTTTTCATAATGTGTTGTGTGGGGTGCTCTGTTGCTCAATAAATCCCAGGGGACAAGTCCTTGTTGATCTGATCGAAGAGCTTGAGATAGGTGTCCTAAATGTGGATGAGTTTACGCATCACTTCCCGAGAAATGCTTCATTTTCTTGCCTTGATCTATCTTTGTTATTCAGATGCATAGCTTGATTTTGATTGGGGGGTGGTTGATGACCTCCATGGTAGTGATCACTTTCCCATTCAAATATCATTTTCAGGGCAACTGCTGCCTGAGAGCCCACCTCAGTGGTGCTTGGTGCGGGCGCGGTGGCCTGCATTTCAGGAAATGACTGAATTCTCTATCTCATTCGAGGAGTTTAGGTCGGTAGATGAGGCCGTTGAGTTCTTCTCTGGCAACCTCATCGCCGCGGGCCTGACAACTATTTCCAGAACGTCTGGCTGTTTTGCACACCGACCACTCCCATGGTGGTCGGCCGAGTGTGAGACAGTCCTCAAACAGAAGCGTTATGCCTATATGCGCTATAAGCGCCGCCCAAACGATTTCATTGTTGGTGAATTTTGTCGGGCTAGGGCTAGGTTCCGGTATATTTCGAAGCACGCCCGCCGCTCTTCTTGGCGGGCATACGTGTCTTCACTTAAAGGAAAAAAACCCTCTGGCAGATGTGTGGAGGCGAGTCAAAAGGATTCGGGGCAAGTTTTCGCAGGACATCCCTTCCATTCTCCAGGAGAATGGGACCGCAATCTCGGACCCCGTGTCCGTGGTGGAATCCTTCGCGACAGCTTTCTCCGCATTCTTTAGCCGGGATGCTGCTCTGCCAGCATTCAATGCATGTCGTCATGTCGCGGAAGGCCGCTGGCTGGACTTTACCTTGAGAGGCGGAGAACCCTTCAACGACAGGTTTCTGGGTGTGAGAGGGATGCAGTTGTGATTACGCATGTGGGAGTGAATGATGTAAAGAAGGTGGGTACATGTGAGTTACGTGAGCAGTATAAAAGGTTAGTTGAAAGGATGAGTAAAAGCAGGGTAAAAGGTGTTGTTTCTGGTGTGCTTCCGAGATTGGATGTGGGGGTAGAATGGTTGTCGCGTGCAATTGGTTTGAATGAATTTGTGAAAGGACTGTGTGAGGAGTTAGGATTGGTGTTTGTAGATGTCTGGGGTGGGTTTTACGGGAATAGGAGGTTGTATGCGATGGATGGGCTCCATCTTAGTCGGGCAGGTGTTGAGGTTTTATGGGGGGAGCTGGATAGTGTGATTAGGTCCTTACGGGTGGGAAACTAGAAGCTGTTAGAGGTAAGGGAATAACAGGAATAGAGGGCAGGTGTAGGAAATGGAAGGGATGCAGAGATAGAGGAATAGCTAGGGGAGACGGCATACTGATGCGTTATAGGGGGACTAATGCACAAGTGAATGAGCAGATAACTAGGAATAGAAAAGCACGATGCAATGAAGATGGGAATAATAAAAAAACCTTAAAAATATACTACACAAATGGTCGGAGTATAAGGAATAAGATAGATCTCTTAAGAGCGTTAGCGAGTGAAGAGAATTTTGATATAATTGCGATAACAGAGTCATGGCTTGATTTGGCAGGAAATCACTTTAAACCTGAGGTTGAGATTGAGGGCTTTAACATGTTCCATACAGATAGGAATAGGAAGAGAGGAGGAGGGGTTATTATTTATATTAAAGATAATCTCCAGTGTTGTGTAAACAGTACAATTAAATTAGATGATAACACAGAGTCATTATGGCTAAATGTAAAGGAAGGTAAAAACAAGCTTGTCATAGGATTATTATACAGACCACCAAATCTTAGTAAGGAAGCTTCAAATCTTCTGTGGCAGTAGATTGAACGGGCATGTAGAAGTAAGCACGTGTGTATAATGGGCGATTTTAATTACAGAAATATAGACTGGGAAGTTCTTGTGGGTGATCAGGAGGCTGAGGAATTTTTGAATGTTGTCCAAGATAATTTTCTGAGGCAGATTATTAACGAACCCACTAGAGGTAATAATATACTGGATTTAGTTCTGACAAATAGGGAAGAAGTTATTAAGGATACTGAGATTGGAGGAAATTTGGGTAATAGTGACCATTGTGAAATTAGATTCAAGATGAAATGGAATGGTATTGATAGTAGCATGAACAATGTTAAAATTCCTGACTTTAGAAGAGCAAATTATAATGGGCTAAGGACTTATCTGGAGGCAGTTGTACAGAAACCAGGCAATGAAATCAATTCAGGAATAGATTCAATGATATCAGTTAGTGGAGACAATAATCACCAGGAGGAAGAGATTACAATTGAAGAGGAGTATGAGAGAATAATTGAGCAATTAATTACAGGTCAGATGATTAACATTCCTTATAAGGAGATTAGGACTAAAAATAATGACCCAAAATGGATGACAGATAAAATTAAGCATTATATTGGCATTAAAAAGGGCATTTATAGGAAAATAAAAAATGGAGAGGATCACTTAAGGCAGAGATATAATGAACTAGCAAGAGATGTTAAAAAGTTAGTTAGAGTAGCAAGGAGAAATTATGAAATTAAAGTGGCAAATAGGGCAAAGGAAGATCCTAAAAGTTTTTATCAATTATACAAAACTAAGGTTAGAGATAAAATAGGCCCACTTAAGGATTCCAGTGGAGAATTAGTGAGTGATAGGGACTCAATGGCTGGAATGCTAAATGACTTTTTTCTCTCAGTATTTACACAGGAGGATACTCTAAATATACCCGAGGTGTCAATGATCTTTCGGGGTAATGATGAAGAGAAATTAAAGGATATCTTGATCACAAAGGAGATAGTGACAAAGGAAATTGATAAAATCAAAAGTAGTAAAGCACCCGGTCCTGATGAGGTCTTTCCTAGAATTTTGAAAGAATGTAAGGATGTGTTAAGTGAGCCCCTAGCATGCATCTTTAGAAAATCATTGGAGAGTGGCATTGTGCCAGTGGCATGGAAGAAAGCCAATGTGATACCTATATTTAAGAAAGGGGATAAAACAAATATGTCTAATTACAGACCAGTAAGTTTGACATCAGTGGTAGGAAAAATGATGGAATCTATTATAGCAAGGAATATTAGGGATCACTTGGATAAGCATATGTTGATAAAGGAATCACAGCATGGCTTTAGTAAGGGTAAATCCTGTCTTACTAATTTGCTGTCTTTTTATAGTAAGGTGTATGAAGCAGCAGATAATGATGAAAACTATGATATTTTATACTTGGACTTTAGTAAGGCTTTTGATCGAGTGCCACACTTACGGCTTCTGAGCAAAGTTAAAGCACACAGGATCAATGGCAGTATATTTAGGTGGATTCAGTCATGGCTTGGTGACAGACAGCAAAGAGTTAGTATAGATGTAATTAAATCTGAGTGGGGGTGTGTTAGCAGTGGAGTTCCGCAAGGATCTGTTTTGGGTCCATTGCTATTCTTAATTTATATTAATGATCTTGACATAGGTATAAGTAGTGACCTGAGTAAATTTGCTGATGATACTAAGCTAGGTAGGGCCATTAGGGCTGATTCTGATGCTGTTGTAATGCAGGAGGAATTGACCATTCTGTCCAATTGGGCTGAGAAATGGCAAATGAAGTTTAACATAGACAAATGTAGTGTACTTAGTATAGGTAGAAATAATCCATTGAATAGTTATAAATTAAATGGGAGAAATTTAGGGAGGACCGATTGTGAGAGGGACTTGGGTATTTTGGTAAGTTCAGACCTTCGTCCTAGAAAGCAATGCCTAAATGCTAAGAATAAAGCTAATAGGATATTGGGATTCATTAGGAGGAGTGTAAGCAATAAGAGTGCTGAAGTCATTCTAAATCTGTATCTGGCGCTAGTTAGGCCTCATCTAGACTATGCAGTACAATTTTGGTCACCATATTATAGGAAGGATATTGATTTGCTTGAGTCTGTGCAGAGAAGGATGACAAAGATGATTGGTGGGCTAAGTAACTTACCTTATGGTGAAAGGCTCAGAAAACTAAATCTACATACATTGGAAAGGAGAAGAGTCAGAGGGGAATTGATTGAAGTCTTCAAATGGGTAAAAGGATATAATAAAGGGGATCTGGGTAAGGTTCTTATACTTAGTGAACATGACAGGACACGTAGCAATGGGTTTAAGCTTGATAAGTATAGGTTTAGGAAGGAGATTGGGAGGAATTGGTTTACAAATCGTGTGGTAGATGAATGGAATAGGCTCACTAGACATGTGATAGAAGCCTCCTCTCTGGGTAGTTTTAAGAATAGATTAGATAAATATATGGATGAAGCTGCTAGATGGGACTGACTTTTTTATGTACATATGTATATATTTTTCTAAGGAGTATGGAGATTATATTTTGCGGTTGCATGAATGGACATAATCCTCTGGATGCATTTTATGTATATTGTAGATTAGATCTGACGAACTCCTGTAAAGGGTGACAATGTTGATGACTTTTCTCTGGTAATAAATCTTTTGTGTGTTGACTGGAACAGGAGCTGCCAAGTGTAGGCCATGAATGGTCTTTTGCAGTCTCCTTCTTTTCTTATGTTCTATGTTCTTATGTTCTTATGTTTACTTTGAGTGAGTTGCGCTCCACTCTTGCTTCGTGCGCGGACACCGCCCATGGTTCGGACGATGTCCTGTACGCCATGTTTCGACACCTGGGTGAGCGAGGCATGGCCTTTCTGTTAGATTTGTTCAAAAGGATCTGGGTTACTGTGCTCGCATTTCGCAAACCGGGGAGAAATCAACTACTCTGGCCGGTTTCCGCCCAATCTCTTACCTCTTTCGTGTGCAATTTGATGGAGAAGTTGGTAAATGTTAAATTAGCCTTTTTCCTGGACAGCGGAGGCCATCTGTCTTCATCCCAGTGCGGCTTCCGCAAGTTCCACTCCATGTCGGATGCTCTGCTCCGACTGGAAAATGCCGTCTGCGAGGCCTTCCTTCGTAGACAGCACTACGCCACGGTGTTTTTCGATCTGGAGAAGGCCTATGATACCGCATGGCGATACGGTATCATGGAGACTCTCCACATGATGGGGTCGAGGGGACGCCTCCCAATGTTTATATCTGAATTTTTGAAAGATCGTTGATTCCGTGTACGGGTTGGGGGAGCCCTCTCCGGCCCAAAGGAGCAGGAAGAGGGTGTCCTGCAGGGAAGTGTCCTCAGTGTCACACTCTTTTTCCTGAGCATCAATGGCATCACCTCGCTGCTGGGAAGATGTTCTCGCTATGCTCTACGTGGACGACCTTTTCATCTCTTTTGGCGCGGCCCAGATGCCAACTCTGGAGCGTCGACTCCAACAGGCATTGAACCGCGTCTTTCTCTATGCCGAAGCGCACAGGTTTCGGTTTTCTTTGGCCAAGACTAAGGTGGTATACTTCTGCCGCCATCCACGACTCCACCCAGACCCAGACTTGTTTCTTAATGGGGTATGCCTGGACGTGGTTGAATTGCACCGTTTCCTTGGTCTTGTATTTGACCGACGCCTCACCTGGGAGGCTCATATTCGCAGCCTTAGGGTCTCTTGTACCCGCGCCATGGATATTGTCCGTTCCGTGACGTTCAGCGCTTGGGGTGCTGATAGAGCTACTGCTTTACTTTTTTATCGATCCTTTGTTCGTTCGAAGCTCGACTACGGATGCAAGTTTTATGCATCCTTGCCGAGCGTTTATTGCGGATGGTGGACCTGATCCACCACACCGGCCTTCGACTTGCGACCGGTGCCTTCCGCACTTTCCCCATTGAGAGCCTGTTGGTCGATTCTGGGGAGATGCCACTCACTCTACGCCGCGTACAGTGCATCACTCGCCTGTACGCGTGAGGCCGGCACCTCCCTCAGTTGCCAACAGCTCTCACTGCATCTGCAGCTGATCTCGACGGTGCCTATGACGGCGAGAGACGCCAGTCATACCCTAAGCCCTTTGGGTTTAGGGCCAGAAAACTCCTTCGAGAGCTAGGTATAGCTCTCGGGCCAGTGGCGCCTCTGGTTCTGCCCAGGACGCCGCCCTGGAGGGTACCACATTTGGCTATTTGTTGCCACACCTCTGCTCCCAAAGCTTGTACAGCGCCGATAGTATTGCATTTGACCTTTTTGTAGCACACTTCATGTCACGCTGGAACCGTGCCAGTGTATGCAGATGGCTCCAAGTCTGAAGAGGGGGTCAGCTTCCACGCCGTATTCCCTCTTTTTGAAGTCAGCAGGGCTCTGCCAGGTCCTATGTCTGTCTTCACGGCCGAGCGCATGACAATACACCACTCGGTACGGGAGATTACGCGACGTGCCATGTTCAGAGACCGGATTGTGATCTATAGCGACTCACAAAGCGCCCTGAGTGTTCTCGGGGCATTGGAATCTCTGCATGCCCTGGTTCGCGATATCCATGACGCCACGGTTTTGACGAGCCGAGCGGATGTCAGATTATCTTCTGCTGGCTTCCTGGACATGTAGGAATTGCGGGAAATGAGGGCGCCAAAGAGTCCGCGAGGACTCTGCGACCGGACCAGCGTTTCGCTCTTCCTCACACCGACTACATGGCACGAATATGGGCAGCTCTTCGGACTGCTTGACAAAGAAGATGGGAGACGGTCGAAGGGAACTTAAAGTTGCGTGCCATTGCGGCACGACCTATCCCCCAATACCGCGACGGCTTCTGGTAGCTTTCTGTTGTCTCTGAATCGGACACACTTGTGTGACGCATCGCTATTTTCTGGAGCATTCGCCTGCGCCCTATTGTGACAACTGCGTCGTCCCCCAGACTGTTTGGCACATTCTTGTCGAATGTCCCAGTCTGGGTGATTTCGCGCACGTTACCTGTACCGGTACCGGGATGGGCGGGGTTGCTACCGCCTGTCCCTTGTATTCGTTGACGAGTGCATGCACCTTGACTGGTGGACTGATAGGTTTTTTGGAGGAGGCCGGCCTTCTCCCTTTTATTTAACTTGCTTCCTTATTGTCCTTTTTATTGTTGTTTTCTTTTCAAATTTTTATTTTAAAGTAGCTAAAAACTAGGCTGTTTGATTGCGGTAACTTATGCCCAAGTGGGCAGTCGCTAGATAGCCCCTTAAAAAAACACAAAAAACCCTTATTTTTTAATAATAAGATTTTTTGAAGGTTTGAATAAGATTTTTCTTTTAGTTCGGTTGTCACCAAGTATATTTAAATTTTTTACCAAAGTTATTTCTAATAATTCCTTTATAATATACAAAAATAAAATGGTGAAGTTCAGAAATAAATATAAATATAAAATTTTTGTGAATTTTTTAAAAACTAAAAGAATTACAAATGGTGAACTTAATCAAATTTATTAAAATTTTGGCATGGAAATTATTCAAGCAAATTTAGATGGAGAAAAAAAAGAATCATGATAGGCTGCAGGACACAGACCGTAAACTAGACTAATAATGCAGTCATTGGTGGGTGCTTTTTTTTTTCATATAAACCCCTAAATTTTAGTGTGGTAAATTGCACTTGTATGTTTCCAGATTTCAGTACATTTACAGTGGAACCTTGACTTACCACTTTAATTCTTTCTGAGACCATGTTCACATCTCAAATTGGTCATAAATCAAATCTATTTTTCTATTAAAATTAATGTAAATTTAATAGCTGGCAGGATTTAGATGATGGTGAGGAATAGAATGCAGCAGGAAGTTACTATTTGGAAGTAGAGCCCCCTCCCATAAAAACACTGAGCACTTCTTCAAGGGTTTTGTCTCCTGTTTGCCACAACTTTGTTAGGGTAATGCTTTTCAATAAAACTTTGCACTTCACTCCACTCAGTCCAGATGTCTTTAATCATAGTACTCATAACTTCCTCTCTATTTGCCTTTTCCTCTGATGACTGCTCCTCCACCAATGCCTTCCGCTCCTCACTCAGAAGTTCCACAAGCTCTTCTTTGGTGAGCTCCTCAATGTGGTCCAGCACTAGCTCCTCCACATCATATGGGAGACAGTCAAAGGGATCTTAAAGTTGCGTGTCATTGTGCCGCAACTGTTCCCATGGACCTACCCCCCAATGCCGCGAAGGCTTCAGGTTGCTTTCTGTCGTCTCTGAATTGGACACACTTGCAAGACCCACCGCCATTTGATGGAGCGCTCGCCAGCGCTTTACTTTGAAGACTGCATTGTCCCCCAGACTCTTCGGCACATTGTTGTTGAATGTCCCAGTCTGGGTGATCTCCGCACACGCTACCTGGATGGGTTGGTTCGCTACTGCCTGTCCCTTTTACTCGGGACGAATTTGTGCACATTGACTGGTGGACTTATAGACTTTTGGGGGGAGGCCGGCCTTCTCCCCTTTATTTAACTAAGTTTTGTTCTTTTGTTGTTTTCTTTGTAGGTCGCACGCTCCTGCGCCAGGAGGAGGTGGACCTCCCCCTGATGCTGGAGCTTGCTTCCTAATGTTTGCCATTTTTCCTTTTTATTTATTGTTTTTTCATATTCTTATTTTAAAGTAGCCTAGTGCTAGGCTGTTGTGATTGCGGCGACTTATGCTCAAGTGGGTAGTCGCCAGATAGGCTCCTAAATTCTTTTACAAAAATCCTCCACATCATCACTGTTGAACTGCAAGCTCATGCATGCTCTTGCCCATGGACTCGATATCATTATGTAATTTAACTGATGTCACATCTCAAAGTCTTGAAAAGGACTTTCTTGTACACAATCTGGCCAGAGTTTCCTCCAGGCTGAGTTCAGCTCTGCTAACTGACTTTGTTCCAGGCTTTATTAATCCTGCTAATGCAGTGGAGAATATTAAAATATTTTTCCCAGTAGTCTCTTCTGGTCATCAGTGTCATTGGTGATCTCAAAACACCTTGTAAACAGGGTTTTTGTGTACATTTTCTTAAAATTTGAAATGATTTACTGGTGCATAGGCTGTAGCAGAGGAATCATTTTATGGGCAGGAACTTGATTTTTATAAAGTCCTACTTGTCATCCAAGTCATCTACCAGGCCTGGCAGGTGTGCAGGACCATTATCCATGATGAAGATACACTTAAAAGAGGCAGATTGTTTTCCACAAGATATTTTTTCATGTTGCTGTGAATACTTCATGCATATATTATATAGAGAAGACCTTACTATTTTCCCTCCATATTACAGGCAGTTTAACCTTCCTCACATTTTTCTTAAACACTTGCAGATTTTTTGAGTGGTACACAAGCATGTATTTCACTTTAAAATCTCCGCTCACATTGCCACACAACAAAAGAGTAATCCTGTCCTTCATTGGCAGTTCATTACCTTCTCCTCCTTGGTTATATACATAGGTCCTTTTTGGCATCTTTTTCCAAAATAGCCCAGTCTCATCACAATTAAAAACTTGATGAGTATAATCCTCATCTTCACTAAATTTGAAAAACTTCCACAAAAGCATCTCCAGCTTGTTTGTTTGAACTTACAGCCTTACCATGCCTGATCACTTTATGACACTTCTCTTTCAAAACTTGTCAAACCACCCTCTACTCATTTATCCAATATTATCATCACTCATACTCAGTTTTCTGTAGTAATTCACTGTGTAAATGCCTTGCTTTTTCACATATCAAAACTTCACTAACACTATCACCAGCAAGTTGCTTCTCATTTATCCAAGCTAGCTATATTTTTTTTTTATGCTTCGAAAAAAATAGTCACTCCTTTAGCTACTTATGTTTTGCAATTATTTCTTTCTTTAATTCAATGGTTATTTTTACTTCTTTTTTTTTACTGGAACTATCACTCTTAACTTTCTTGGGAGCCATAATGAAGGCTTTATTAAAGCAATAAATGAAAAATCACAGAGCAAATTTATGAAAGATCCTCTCAACATACACACTACTGCACAACTGAGGCCTTTTCAGGCATCCTGTCTTCAGTTACAACTCGAAGTGTTGGGTGTATGTAGAAACAAATTTTGGTTGTAAATAGAGGCATATATAAGTACAGGTCCCACTGTATATGAAACTTGATTTGTTGATTGATTATGAAGAGCGGCTCTGATTTCATATTAATAAGTTGTAATCCCATAAATTACTCATGGCTTCAAAGTGAATGAATTTAGACAGTGCACCAACGCAGAAACTAGCCAGAAAAATAAGTGTTGCTTTGAAAATGCAAGTATTAAGTGACTTTGAAAATGGTGAAAAAGTGTCCACCATTTGAAAATGGCTATAATGTGTCCACCATTGTTAAGACATTGCAGTTTTCCACATTCAACTGTTGCAACCTAAATAAAGGTCAATGCAGTGTTGCTCAGAATATTCAATGGGCTAATGAGTTCTTACTCAAAAAAGTACAAGAATTCCAAATAAATTTTATTTTTGTTTAATTCAATTTATCATTTGTTTAAATTGTGTACATTTTCTTTAGAATTTCTTTCCATTCTATAGATTTTGTTTATCAGTTCTTTAAATCGCCTGCATTTTCTGTATTTAACTTAAGTATTATTAGGTGATAAATTACTTTCCATTATATATTAAAAATTGGGTTAGTTTATTATGTTTGTTTCACCTGACATTCCAATTTATGCAAATTTATTTTATTTTATAAACCGAACCCAATTTACATATCAATATATATTAAAGGATAGCCTTCAATATGTGAATGTTTTCCCAGTTGGCTCTTTTGTAATTTGTGTAGGTGTGTGTAGCCAACTGATCTAAATCTTATTGCTATGTGGTCAGATCTTATTTGATCACTTTCTAGGATGTTGTGGGGGTCAAGTTGGAGCTGGTGATGCTTGGGGATGAAGAGTAGTAGAGCTGATAGGGATGTAAGTACGAAAGTAAGCATGGTTAGGTTGTTTGCTTGTGTCAAGGTTGTTGACATATGAGACAAACTTCCTGGTGTTGAAGTTGCCACACAAATAAGGTTGGGTTGAGTGGTGGTGTGGTGGAAATAGTAGAAGAAATCTCAGTCTATCCTTCCACCTCTATGCTGATGACACTCAAATTTTCGTTTCCTCATCCCCCACGTCTCTTACCTACTCTATCATTGACCTCCTGGCTGCCTACTCCTCCATTTCTGACTGGCTCTCTACCAACTTCCTCAGGCTTAATCACTCCAAAACTGAGGTCCTCCTCGTCGGCACCCCTGCTCTTGTCAAAAAATCTAAATCTCTCTTTCCCTCGCTTACTCTGGGCGGTAATACTATCATTTTCTCTGACTGCATTAGGAATCTGGGTGTTGTTTTTGATGAGCATCTCTCCTTTAAGCCTCATATCCGCAATGTCAGCAAATCCTCTCTATGTTTCCTTCGTAACTTCTCTCACTTTGATCACCAAAGTCATGAGACTGCTGTTCATGCCTTCATCACCTCACGCCTTGACTACTGTAACTCTCTGCTTGTGAATCTGCCATCCTCCTCTCTCCGCCCCCTTCAACTTGTACAGAACTATGCCGCCCGGCTTCTCCATCGCCCTCGCTTCTTTCCCTCAAAACCCTTGCTTCATGAACTGCACTGGCTCCCTGTCAGATCCCATACTTACTTCAAGATACTTCTCTTCACATTTAAGGCCCTAAACAACAAGGCCCCGTCTTACCTCTCTTCTGCCCTCTCACCACGCCATGTCCCTCGGGCCCTTCGGTCATCACGTGCACCTCTTTTGAATATTCCTCTTTCATCCCTCTGCTCAATGGGGAACTGCTCCTTCTCAATCTGCGCCCCTAAGTTGTTGAATGCTCTTCCTGCTGAAATCAGGTCTTCTCCCTCTCTTACCACATTTAAGTGTCTCCTGAAGACGCATCTTTTCAGAATTGCCTTCTTCCCCTCTTAAATTTCCATTGAATTTCCATTCTCATCTCAGCACAACGTGTGCTCTGGGAAGGCCTCAGGACTTGAAGAGCGCATTACAAAAGACTTATTATTATTATTATTATTATTATCTGTGGTTTATTAATTTGTTGATCAGGGTGATGAGTTCACTGCCAATGCCATCAGCCCAGTCTTGCTGATGGTGGTGAAGTTTTGGAAGGAAGGAGATCTTTTGTGTTGTGCAGTTTTGTTGTTTCAAGCAGTTTGTTTTTTAGTGTTGATGTCCTTTATACCAAGCTACAGTGTATTAAGGTTATGTGAATGGTATGTTAGGTGATTCCTCTCAGGAGTGAGGTGGTAATCATTAGGGAGATGGTGGTGAGAGTGATGATGGTAATGTGGATTGGATGATGTCTGGTGAGTTTGTGTAGGAGGAATGGGTAGGGGGGGAGGGAGTAGGGGGAAAAAGTAGGGGCATAAGGAGCAGGTGCATGTGTTTGATTAGTACTTTTTAGAGGAGACAAATGTTGTGCATGTGAAGTGGGTCCATCTTTTGAAGAGTTTCATTGAAATGGGTCCTTAGTCTCTTGATTTGAGGTGATATGTTTGGATCATGTTGGTTATGTACATTTGTGGATGGGTCCAGGGTAGCTCTCAATGTCTCAAGCAAGGAAAAGTGTATGCATTGTGATGAGGGCTGTGGTACTTGCCCAGGCAACCATAGCTATTTCCAGTCTTGTGCCCAATGATAGGAGTGCTTACATAATTTTCTGAGTTTGGTTTGTTTTGACTGTTTTCCTTCTCTAGCATTTACATCGACATTGCCTCCACGTAAGCTTAGTGCACCTGGTGAGATCAAAGAAGAGTATGAAGATCAGGTACGAAGAGTGCAAAAGGAGGAGGATGAAAGAAAAAGAGAGGAAGAAAAGGCTTCTGAACTTGTTGCCCTTCAATTGCAAGTAAGAATGGTTTTTGATTTTGTATCTATTGAAAACTTTTGACTTTCAACCACAAATATTTCCTTTCTTCATGTATGATACTTTTATAGGGTTCCCACAAACAGGAAGTGTTAAGGAAATTGCATTAGGTCATAGAATTAGTGATTTGGTCAAGGAAAGAGAGAACTTATTGTAAATATGCTTTAGAACAATTTTAATCAGCATTATTGTAGTTTAACATTCCTTACTTACTATATAATATATTAGGTACCATACCCCGTAAGGGGCACGGTGATTTGCCTTCCTGGCTGCCGTGCTAATGGGACTCAGCGCCACATCCGGCCCCAGCTTAGCCTCTTCCCTTCTTTCTGCAGCCCATGTCTCTTCCCTACAACCTCTCCCACAACTTTCTCTGGTCAGACTCTATTTTCACAGGGTAGATGCTGACCTTATTCTCAGCCAACTATCCTGGATTGGGGCTGAGGGGACAATGTTCAGGTAACCCCTGAACTCTGGTTTGCAATGGTGGGTTTTTAACAACCTGCTTCATCCCACCCATACCTTCCTCACATTCCCTTTTCTTCTCACTTCACTATCTATCTTTTCACGCTCTGCCCAAGGTGGAGCCACCATGCCAAAGGGCTGCCGGGTCACCAGGTGGGAGGGATGGCCTAAAATGGCAGCACCTGGTTCTGCCAGCCCAGTACTCACCCCTTGCAGAGCGGGCTACTGCGAGGGGTGATTAGCATCTGCATCCCATGAAAATAATAGGGTCACCATACCCAATGATGAGATTAAAAAAACAAACCTTAATTTCCCATACACCATCAGAGCTAACCTAGGGCAGCTCCGTTTAAAAAATGGAGGTCACATGTGCTTTTACAAGGGAACCTCCAAAATTCTTTGACTGGAGAGGAGGCTTACACCTCTCCATTGCCTATTGGTTGAGGGGGCTCACCCTCACCCCCTTCTTTGGGGTAGCCCTTGGGTGCCTCCCTCTTTCCAGCGGCAGTCCCGCCTTTAATTTCGCAGGGGACTGCCAAGAAAGCCAGCAGGCAGCCCATAACCGACCGCTCCCGATTGAAGTGGCTCGGTGGGGCAAACCCCCTTAGGGGGGAGAGGGAAGACAGGCCCCATTGGCTGCTTCCCTCAAAAGACGTGCTGGCTCGAATATTGAACCTAGCGGGGGTCAAGGCACATGCCCCCCCCTACCTAACCCGACTAGAGAGACCACTTCCAATGGGACCTGTGATGTCATGTGGGGGGGATTGCCACATATAGCCCCCCCTCCCCCCCCGAGATAGACATGGTCCTTGAGTTAACCCAGCCCCAGATGGTAGGACCTTCCTTTGACTGAACCCAAGTCCTCCTCAGACGTCTCAGGTCTCCAAGAATTTACAAGGAGGGGAGGGATCTCCTCCTCTGGCTTGTGCTCCTGCAACCGCCGGTCCATCCGGCCTGGGGGCTCCTGCCTCCGGAAGGGAGAAGTGGGTTCATTCCCTGCCCTACTCTCCAAAAAAGAAAAGAAACAGTAAAAAGACTCGGGGCTCCTCTCCATCCACGGTGGCTGCCGCGACGGATGGGTCTACTACTTCGGTAAGCGACCAAGCCAAGATCGGCACTTCCGGCCCTGCTGGCTCCCGGTGCAGAGTCCCTGACAAAGACCAAAAGTACAAGTGCGCAGAGTGGAGCCTCAATTACGTCGGGGCCCCTCATTCGTAGACTACCCAGCACTTTTGAGCCCGCTGGCTTCAAACGTTTCCTTGTTATTCGCTCTACTGATGGTTGCATGTTGACTAAGGGCAACATGATCCATCAAAGGAGAGCACTAGCTATCCTGATTGGTAGAGAGCCAAAGGTGACCTGTGTCTTGGATTGTAGCCTTCTGGCAAATGCATCAAATCTCTCTGATGCAGCCATGATTAGTGCCCTTCGGACATTTGATTTCACGCCGGTGAGTGATGCCACACTACCATGAATTTGTAAAAGGAGTAGTTTATGCGAGGGAACTCGTGGACTACTCCATTGATGACATCACCTTAGAGCTGGCTGACCATGGGGTGATCAAGGTCGAACGTGTAATGAGAAAACAGGGAGTGACCTCAAGACCCACCCCTACACTCTTCGTCATGTTTGACTGTGACAAGCTGTGACTGTGCCAGTTGGTATCGCTACCGAGTGAAGGCATTCGTGCCACTACTGCGGGGATGCTATTAGTATGGCCACTTCGGCCATACTAATTGCTCCTGTCGATGTGCAAAGTCAAGTTTACCTTAAATCTATGTAAATTGCTCCAAGGCCATACACGATAAGTCCAACTCGTGTGTGGCCAAGTGTGTCAATTGCGGAGAGCCGCATCCCGCTTCTTCGAAGCAATGTGGTGCGTATCTCCTTGAAAAGGAAACCCTGGCCATTCAGGCTCAGGATCTTCTCTCATTTCGCGAGGCTAATGACTTGGTCCTGGCTCGCCCGGCGCTGCCCGGGACGTCCTATGCCTCAATGTTGAGAACGACACATTCTGCTCCTCGCTCCTCCAGGTTTACGAGCACGGTCGCTTCCGCGCCCATTCAAAACCCTTCTGTGCGTTCTACCCACCCTGGGCGCTCCTCTGCTAAAGCTTGCGGCACAAAGGGTCCAAACCCAGCCCCGGCTAAAACCAGGGCTTTCCCTTTCCCCCAGCGGGATCGTTTCCCATAAGGCGAAACGGCCACTTGCCTCCACAGAGTCATTAGACTCACAGGAGGCAACACCCCCGAAGTTGGTTGCCAGCTCATCTTCCGGGGTTCCTAAAGTTGCCCCCTGTAAGGAGGACAGCATTAAAGGAGCTTCGGCTACTTCGCCCACCCCCAGTGTTGGGTGGGTGGCTCGGAGATGATGGATCCTCGAAGAGAGCCCCCCCCCTCCCGCCTCCGAAGCCGCCCGCCTAAGGTTTCGAGGCAGAGGGAGGAATAGACTCGGATGGCGAGCCTAAGCTCCCCCAATAAGTCCTCGAAGGCGACAGCGCATTGTGCGGCCAAAAGCGCGCAGAGTTCTCCCTCTGAGAAGCGTACGGCCATTCTCGTGAGGGCCTTCTCTTCGAAGAGGTCCCTCGCGTCTCTCGGCAAATGGGAGGGGTTGCGGAGGCTCGTCTCCTCCCTTTCCTCATTAGCAATTTTTTTTTGCAGGAGACCATGCTGGGCACATACCCCCTGCCCGCCATCACAGCATGGGGGCCGGGCTGGAGGATGTGCGATTTACACCCGTCACGGTTGCCGAGGCCCTTTCTCTTGCTCGGAGATCTACTCGATTAATCCGAGGGGTCAAGTCCTTGCCGACCTGATCGACGAGCTTGAGATGGGTACCATAAATGTGGATGAGTTTATGCATCACTGCCTGAGAACCTCTTCATTTTCCTGCCTTGATCTATGTTTGTGCTCACCGGAAGCACAGCTTGATTTTGATTGGGGGGGGGTGGTCGATGATCTCCATGGTATTGATCATTTTCCCATTCAAATATCATTTTCTGGGCCGCTGTCGCCCGAGAGCCCGATCCGGTGGTGCTTGGTGCGGGCGTGGTGGTCTGCATTTCAGGAAATGACTGAATTCTCTATCTCAGTCCAGGAGTTTAGGTCGGTAGGTGAGGCCGTTGAGTTCTTATTCAGCAACCTCATCGCCGTGGGCCTAACTACTATTCCTAGAATGTCTGGCCGTTTTGCACGCCCCAGCCGAGTGTGAGACGGCCCTCAAGCAGAAGTGTTATGAATACATGCACTATAAGTGCCCCCCAAACGATTTCACTGTTGGTGAATTTCGTCGGGCTAGGGCTAGGTTCCGGTATATTTCGAAGCACGCCCGCCGCTCTTCTTGGCGGGCATACTTATCTTCACTTGATGGGAAGACCCCTCTAGTAGAGGTGTGGAAGCTTGTCAAATGGAATCGGGGAAGGTTTCGCAGGACCCCCGTCCCGTTCTCACACAGACAATCTCGGACCCTGTGTCCGTGGCGGAATCCTTTGCGACCGCTTTCTCCGCATTCTCTAGCAGGGATACTGCTCCGCCAGCATTCAATGCGCGTCGTGATGTCGCGGAAAGCAGCCGGTTTGACTTTACCTCCAGAGGCAGAGAACCCTTCAATGACAGGTTTACTCTGAGTGAGTTTCGTTCCGCTCTTGCTTTGTGCGCAGACACCGCCCATGGTCCGGACGATGTCCCGTACGCCATTCTTCGACACCTGGGTGAACGAGGCATGGCCTTTCTGTTAGATTTGTTCAACAGGATCTGGAGAGGGTAACGTCCCAGACTACTGGCGAATCGCTACTGTGCTCTACACTGGCCCATTTTTCGCCCAATCTCTCTAACCTCTTGCGTGTGCAAGTTGATGGAAGAATTGGTAAATGTTAGATTAGCCTTTTTCTGGACAGCGGAGGCCATCTGTCTTCTGCACAGTGCGGCTTCCGCAATTTCCACTCTACGTTGGATAGTCTGTTGTAACTGAAAAATGCCTCTGCGAGGCTTTCCTTCGTAGACAGCACTACTCCACTCTGTTTTTCGATCTGGAGAATGCCAATGATACAGCATGGCGATACAGTATCATGGAGACTCTCCACACGATGAGAGCGAGGGGACGTCTCTCAATGTTTATATCTGAATTTTGCGAGATCGTCGATTCCGCGTACGAGTGGGGGGAGCCTTCTCTGGCCCCATTGAGCAGGAAGATGGTGTCCTGCAGGGGTGTCCTCAGTGTCACACTTTGCCCTGAGCATCAACGACATCACCTCGGTGCTACCGGAAGATCTTCTCACTACGCTCTACGTGGACGACCTTTCGATCTCTTTTGGCGCGGCCCAGATGCCAACTCTGGAACGTCGACTCCAACCGGCATTGACCCGCTTCTCTCGCTGTGCCGAAGCGCACAGGTTTCGGTTTTCCTTGGCCAAGACTAAGGTGGTGCACTTCTGCCGCCATCCACATCTTCGCCTGTCGACCGGTGCCTTCCGCACTTCTCCCATTGAGAGCCTACTTGTCGATGCCACTCTCTCTACGCCGTGCACAGTGCATTATTCGCCTGTACGCGCGAGCCGTGCGCCTCTCACAGTCGCCAACAGTTCTCACTGCATCCGCAGCTGGTTCGACGGTGCTTTTGTCGCCACGCCTCTGCTCCCAAAGATTCTACAGCGCTTGGAGTATTGCCTTCGACCTTTTGGGAGCACACCTCTTTTCACGCTGGAACCGTGCCAGTGTATACGGACAGCTCCAAGTCCCAAGAGGGAGTCGGCTTCCACGCCGTATCCCCTCTGTTTGAAGTCATTGGGGCTCTGCCAGGCGCTGCTGCGTCTGTCTTCACGGCCGTGCCGGTGGCAATACACCACTCTTATTCTTTTTCTCGCGACCTGCTCGGTTCGGAGACCGGATTGTGATTTATAGTGACTCACAAAGCGCCCTGAATGATCTCGGGGTATTGGAATCTCCGCATCACCTGGTTCGCGATATCCATGACGCGGCGGATTTCGCGATTATCTTCTGTGTTCCTGGACATGTAGGAATTGCGGGGAATGAGGGCTACAAAGAGTCCGCGAGGACTATGCGACCGGACCAGCGTTTCGCTCTTCCTCACACTGACTACATGGCAGGAATACGGGCAGCTCTTCGGACTGCTTGGCAAAGAAGATGAGAGACGGTCGAAGGGAACTTAAAGTTGCGTGCCATTGCGCCGCGACTGTTCCCATGGACCTATCCCCCAATGCCGCGGCGGCTTCAGGTTGCTTTCTGTCGTCTTCGAATCGGGCACACTCGTGTGACGCATCGCTATTTGATGGAGCGCTCGCCTGCGCCCTATTGCAACGACTGCGTCGTCCCCCAGACTGTTCGGCACATTCTTGTCGAATGTCCCAGTCTGGGTGATCTTCGCGCACGACACCTGTCCCGGTACCGGGATGGGCGGGGTCGCTACCGCCTGTCCCTTGTATTCGTTGACGAGTGCGTGTACTTTGACTGGTGGACTTGTTGACTTTTTGGGGGAGGCCGGCCTTCTCCCTTTCATTTAACCAGGTTCAATTGTTGTTGTTCTTGTTATTGTTTTTGTTATTGCTTTGTTATTGTTATTGTTATTTCTTTTTATTGTTGTTTCCTGTTCAATTTTTTAAAGTAGCCTAGAACTGGGCTGTTTGTTTACGGCGACTTATGCCTAAGTCGGCAGTCGCCAAATAGCCCCTTAATTAAAAAAAAAAAATCTACTTTGCCTATGAGTGTAGGGGACCCCATCCCCACCCCCTTGTCTGGAGATGCCTTCGGGCACCTCCCTCTTAACAGCGGCAGTCCCCCCTTTACTTTCCAAGGGGGCTGCCAAGAAAGCCAGCAGGCAGCCCATTGCCGACCGCCCCTCGTGTAAGCGGCTCAGTAGGACAAACCCCCCTTAGGGGGGAGAGGGAAGCCAGGCCCCTTCGGTTGCTTCCCTCAAAAGACCTGCTGGCAAGAATATTGAACCTTGCCGGGGTCAAGGCCTGTGCCTCCCCACACGACTAGTGACGATACTGCCAACGGGACCTGCGATGTCTTGGGGGGGAAGATGGCCAACGGGAGACCCCCCCTGAGGTAGACATGGTCCTTGAGGCAACCCATCCTCAGACGGTAGGGCCTTCCATGGGGGGGAAACCGAGAAGGACATGGCTGAGGCCGGTCCATCTGGCCTGGGGGCCCCTGCCAGCGGAGGGGAGAAGTGGGTTCAGTTCCCGCCCTCCTTTCCGTAAAAGAAAAAATAGACAAAGAAGACTCGGGGCTCCTTTCTATCCGTGGGGGCTGCAGGGACGGATGTTTCTGCTGCCACTTCAGTAAGCGACCAAGCCAAGATCGGCACATCCGGCCCCTTTGCCCCCAAGGGTGCGGAGCCCCTGACTATGACTAAGACCAAAAGTGCGCAGGGCGGAGCTTCGATAACATCGGGGCCCCTAATTCAGAGGTTACCTGGCATTTTCGAGCCCGCTGGCTTCAAATGCTTCTTAGTTATTCGCTCCACTGATGGCAAAATGTTGGCCAAGGGAAACATGATCCATCAGAGGAGAAGATTAGCTAGTGTAATTGGTAGAGAGGCGAAGGTGACCCGTTTCTCGGACGGGAGCCTTCTGGCGAATGCAACGGATCCCTCCGATGGCCAAGATAAATGGAACCCCTGGGAGTGTGACGCCGCACTCTACCATGAACTTTGTGAAAGGAGTCGTTTATGCGAGGGAACTCGTTGACTACTCCATTGAGGACATCACCTTAGAGCTGGCAGACTATGGGACGGTCTAGGTCGAACGTGTGATGAGAAAACAGGGAGGGGCCTCGAGACCCACCCCTACACTCTTCGTCACGTTCGACTGTGACAAGCTCCATGAGTTGGTGCGTGCCGGTTGGTACCGCTAATGCGTGAAGGCATTCGTGCCACTGCCGCGGCGGTGCTATTACTGTCACCGCTTCGGCCATACGAATCGATCATGTAGACGTGCAAAATCGGGGTCACCCGAAGTCTGTGTAAATTGCTCCAAGGTCGCACACGATAAGTCTAAATCGTCTGTGGCCAAGTGTGTCAATTGCGGAGAGCCGCACCCCGCTTCTTCGAAGCAATGTGGTGCGTATCTCCTGGAGAAAGAAATAGTGTCCGTTCAGGCCAAGGATCGACTCTCATTCCGCGAGGCTAAGGACTTGGTCCTGGTGCGCCCGGCTCTGCCTGGGACGTCATATGCCTCAATAGTTAGAAAGGCACCCTCTGCTCCTGGCCCATCCAGGCCAACGAGCACGGTTGTTTCCGCGCCCATTCGGATCCCTTCTGCGGGTTCTACTCAACCCTGGCGCTTTGCTGGTAAAGCTGGGGGCAGAAGGGATTCACACACAGCCCCGGCTAAAACCATGGCTCTCTTCCCCTTCCCCCAGCGTGACCGTTTCCCGTAAGGCGAAACGGCCACGCGCATGCACCGGGTCGTTAGACTCACAGGAGGCAACACCCCTGAAGTTGGTCGCCAGGCCATCTTCCGGAGATCCTAAAGCTGTCCCTCGAAAGGAGGATAGCAACAAAGGAGCTTCTGCTCCTTCGCCCACACCTAGTGTTGGGCTAAGTGGCTCGGATACGGTGGATCCTCGTAAAGAGGGCCCCCGCCTCCGAAGCCGCAACGCGCGCCTAAGGTTTCGAGACAGAGGGAGGAAAAGACTCGGATGGCGAGCCCAACCTTCCACAATAAGTCCACGAAGGTGACATTCTTGTCGAATGTTCCAGTCTGGGTGATCTTCGCGCACGTTACCTCTCCCGGTACCGGGATGGGCGGAGTCGCTACCTCCTGTCCCTTGTACTCGGGATGGGTTCGTGCACACCGACCTGTGGACTTTTACACATTTTGGAGGAGGCCGGCCTTCTCCTAGTTATTTGATATTCAACTATAGATCGCAGTCTTCTTCGGCGGGAGAGGGCGGGACTTTCCCCGTCGATGGAGCTTGCTCTATATTTTTTCAATTTGTTTGTTTTTCTTTTGCTTTTTGTTTGTGTTTTTTTCTTTTAATTTGGCCTTTAATATAACCTAGATTTAGGCTAGCTTGAGTACGGTGACTTATGCCCTAGAAGGCAGTCGCCAGATGAGATATAAAAAAGTTGCCTTTGGCCTTTCCAGAGATTGTCATATTGATCTTCATGTACATTTCATTATCTGTTGCATTTTTCATTTGATAAATACTTAAAAAAAAAGTATTTTCCTTAATGATTAATTAAGTTTATTATTACCAAAAGACCATTTATCTTTGTTGAATCTGGAATCTGTCAATAAATTAAAGCTCTTGTACCTTAAGCATACTGCCCAAGCTTTTGTATTGACAACTTTGATATAATCCAATGGGTAGTATTATAAAATTAATTTAGGTTTCTTTAACTTTGGTTTTTAGATTGAAAACTATATTTTTTTCTGTGTGCTGAACTTCAAAGAAAGTTAAAACCCTTGCAATCCCAGTCTGCAATCAATATCTTAGGTGTAACAGTCACTTCAGATCTCTCATGGAAGAAACAAATATCACCCCTTGCCAAAAATACTTCTAAGACAATTGGGATCCTCTTCAGATTAGAAGATTCTTCACTTCTTCACACTTGCTGAAACATTATACATTCACCTTCCACTAAATTATCAGATGTTATACAAGAAAAACGCTGTCTACATCAATAAGTTAATCTTGTCTGTTAACACTTGAGCCCCTGAAAATCCATTGAGAAGTCGCATTTCTTTTTTATACTGATAGTGGTCATATCGTACTAGTAGAGCAGTAGTTTCATAGATATTGCATTGAAGTTTCAAACCCCAGAATCATTCATCATGAACAATCTTTCACTTTATAAGTAAACTGAGAAACAATATCCTTCTTTCTGTGCTCCTATCTCTCAGTTTTATCAGCTTCAAGTGGTTGGTATTTAGACTTTTAATAAAAAATTATTAGCTAAATTCCCAAGATATTATAAGAAACAGCACTCTAGTGTGAAGTTTTGCCTTTGCTTTTGCCTTCCCTATAAAATATAACCCCAAGTGTTCGTCTGTTTTGTTTTTGCTAAATTATTTTCTTCTTTGGTGGCTGTGCTCTCATCTGTGGCTAGAATTAGAAACATAAAGCTACATGCATCATCTAGTAGCCCTTTGTTCAAGTCAAAACTTCTTGTTGGGTCTCTTCTGTGGCAGGCCCTGCAAGTTTCCTGTTCATTTGGAGGATTTGTTCCTTCATTGGAGATAGTATGGTCATGTGCTGACTAGGATAAACTATGGAGACTAGTTTTTCTTCCATTCCCTTCATTAATACCATTTTCATATGCCAGCTCAGTTTTGCTCCACTTGATGAATTGGAGAAGAGAAGCCTCAATATGGAGTTCCATGTATTTCTTGATACAAATTGGCTTAGAGGTTTTTCTTGTCTGACTTTTTTGACCTTTAACTCCCCTAATGGTAATCTGGAGCAAGGATAAGGTGTATTTATACTTGTATTTTTACTCCATCACAAATTTAATTTGAGCTTTCCCCCTTTGCTTTAAATATTTGTAACTTTGTTTCTTTTACAATTCTAATAGTCCTGATGTTTGTTCTATGCATAGCTTTCTCTTTATACTTTACCTCCAATAGCTAGAAATTCCCTTCTGTTTTTACTAATTCTTGTTTCAATTCTTTTAAGACTATACTCTCTCCCCTGGCAGGAAGAGGAAAAGAAACAACTGCAAAAGCTGGAAAAAGAGCGTGCACTCCTTACAAGTGGGGATTTAGCTTTTGCGAGACAGTTGCGAACTTCTCAGCTTAACCAGAGTTTTAATGCTCAAACCAAAAGTCCAAGAAGTGCTACAAGTAGCCATTTACCCTCGATACTCCCTCACTCACCTCCTTTAGGTCCTTTGGATATTTACTTAAGTAAGGCCAAGTTCTCTGTTGAACACCTTCAAAATATAGCTACTAATTTCAGATCTCTTAATTATTACTCCTTTTATTGATACATAGTTACTGACATCACCTATCAACTACAAATACACCCCCTCCCTAAGTTGTGTGAAGGTTGTAACATGAATATAGTTTTTTTTTTTTTATAGTTACTAATGTTTGTTTGTTTCTTTTTTTACAATTCATTACAGATCAGGTTACTGCTACCACATCTCAGCCTGAACCTTTTAGTCATCCAACTCCCATAGGTGAGACTTAGTCTGATTCCTACCTGAAAAAGTTTTGTTGTAATATTAATTAGTGCCTCATTTTTTGAGTACTTCTTTAGTGACATGGTCCATAACTACATTTCTCATTAGTCATCCAACTCCCATAGGTGAGACTTAGTCTGATTCCTACCTGAAAAAGTTTTGTTGTAATATTAATTAGTGCCTCATTTTTTGAGTACTTCTTTAGTGACATGGTCCATAACTACATTTCTCATTTTCCTTAATATATGAGTGAATATTAATTGTCAAGTTTCTTTAGGTTATTTTGAATCATTTATTTTTCTCATAATATTCTGCCTCGCTCTCTTTTCATACTTATAGTACTCTTAGCCTCATCTTTATCTCTCCCTGTGACTTCAGTACTTTCTGGTTTAACTTCGTTGTTTTAGCTTGTCATTCCACCATCTTTCTTTCGTAATTCTTGTTTACTTTTTTTCTTTCTTGCCCTCCCACTAGCCACATTTTATTGCCTCTGCCATTTTCTTCATGGTTCATTCTGTGTTGGTTCAACCAAGGATTTTTCATGACCCTCTCAGGTTTTGATGGAATTTGGTTTACTTAATAGAGCTCAATACAACAAATTCAATGGTATTTTTCTTACCACCATAAGTCGAGCGTTCCAGAAATACAGCCCTCTAAAGTTGGGTAAAAAGGTTATTTTTGGCCCCAAAAAATCAAAAGTCAATATTAAATATCTCAGGGATTATGGCACCTATAGGAGTCATTCTGGTATAACTTTAAAACTCTTCAGTTACTTTAAAACTTTAATTTTATTTATATTTACCCGAGGAGATCAAATAAAAAAGTTTACTTTTTATGTGACCTTTGACTTTGTAAAGGTCATTTGACACTTAGAAATCAATTTTTTGCAAACTTATGCTACTCATCTGTTTTGCCCTCTCATTCCGATCAACTTTCTTAACACCTTTGAAGTTGTTCTTCTCTCTGGCTCTGAAGCTCTCTCTCAACATTGCAGATATCACTGACTTTCTGGTAAACCATCAGGCAGCTTCTTTTATGACATGGGTAAATTTCTAAATCTGGCCTCTTATATGCAATATCCATATTATCCTCTGCAAGACAATACAGGATTCCAAGGATATTGTGCACTAAGGCATCTCTGAAAACAGTGCCTCAGCAAGACTTTAACCACTCTATCTTCCATAATTATATTCAAAATGTCTGCAAATCAGCCTACATAATACATCTCTTCAAGGTATCAATCACAAGCTGATTCTGCATCATACCACCCTATATATTCACTCTTTGACCTGTCTCTGTACCAGAATAAGTAGGTTCATTACTGTTTGTCCCTTCTACTCCCGATAGGTTTCTTGCACAGTGAATTGTGGCTTAGTAGACTTATTAGAGTAGGCTGGCCAACTCCACTGTGCATAGATGATTTTGGGTGACAGGCACACACTCCGGTGCTGGAGAGGGGTTGGCTGGCCTCCCCTTGACACCTGGGGATGCCTTTTCTGTTTTTGATTTTATCATAGCCTAATCTATAGGCTATCTTGATTTTGGCAACCCCGTAAGGGGCGCTGCGATTTGCCATCCTGGCCGCCGTGCTGACGGGACTCAGCACCCCGTCCGGCCCCAGCTTAGCCTCTCTTCCTTCCTTCAAAACACTTGTTTCCTCTGTTTTCATACAACCTCCCACAACTTTCAATGGTCAGCCTCTAATTTCACAGGGTAGATGCTGACCTTCTTCTCAAGCCAACCGTCCCGGATCGGGGCTGCTGGGGGAGGGGACAATGTTCCCTAACCCCTGAGCTCCGGTTCGGGATGGGTTTTTTTTAAAAACCTGCTTCATCCCCACCCATACCTTCCTCACATCCCTTTTCCTCTCCTCTTCACATTCTATCCATTTTTACGCCGTGTTCAAGGTGGAGCCGCCATGCCGATGGACTGCCAGGCCACCAGGCGGGAGGGGTGGTCTTAAATAGCGGCACCTGGCTCTGCCGGGCTTGTAAGCACCTCTCGCAGTGCGGGCTACTGCGAGAGGTGATGCGCTATTGCGTCCCGTATTAAAAAGAGGGTCACCATACCCAATGATGAGTATAAAAAAAAACCCAACCCCCAACTTCCCCTATAACATCGACGGAGCCGCCCTTGGGCAGCTCCAGCAAAAAGATGGAGGTTCCCCCTCCTGTGCTTGCTCAGGGGACCCTCCATATATCTCTAACCGGAGAGGAGGCCTACTCCTCTCCTTCGCTTACGGGTGTAGGGGACTCCCCCTCACCCCCTTCTCTGGAGGTGCTTTCGGGCGCCTCCCTTTTACCAGCGGCAGTCCCCTCTGTTCTTTCCAAGGGGACTGCCAAGAAAGCCAGCAGGCAGCCCTTAGCCAGCCGCTCCACATCGAAGCGGCTCGGTAGGGCAAACCCCCTTAGGGGGGAGAGGGAAGCCAGGCCCCTTCAGTCGCTTCCCTCAAAAGACCTGCTGGCAAGAATATTGAACCTTGCCGGGGTCAAGGCTCATGCCTCACCAAAGAAGACTAGTGACGATGCTGCCAACGGGACCTGCGATGTCTTGGGGGGGGATGGCCAACTGGAGGCCGCCCCTGAGATAGACATGGTCCTTGAGGAAACCCAGCCTCAGACGGTAGGGCCTTCCATGGGGAAGAATCCTGGCTCGGCGCCAAGCACCGAACCCGAATCCGCCCCGATGCAAGGTCCTCCTCAAACGGCTGTGGTTTCCGAAGCAGTACAAGGAGGGGAGGGATCTCCTCCGACCGGTGCCCCCACGACTACCAGGACCTTCTCCATTTCAGAGAATGACCTGGCTGAGGCTGGTCCATCTGGCCAGGGGGCTTCTTCCGGCGGAGGTGAGAAGCGGGTTCATTCCCCGCCCTCTTCTCCAAAAAAGAAAAAGAAAAGGACTAAAAAGACAAAAAGAACTCGGGGCTCCTCTCCATCCGCGGGGGCTGCGGGGACGGATGGGTCTGCTGCCACTCTGGCAAGCGACCAGGCTAAGATCGGCACATCCGCCCCCTTGCCCCCCCGGTTGCGGAGCCCCTGACTAAGACTAATACCAAGAGTGCACAGGGCGGAGCCTCGATAACATCGGGGCCCCTGATTCAGAGGTTACCTGGCGTTTTCGAGCCCGCTGGCTTCAAACGCTTCCTCGTTATTCGCTCCACTGATGGCACCATGTTGTCCAAGGGCAACATGATCCATCAGAGGAGAGGATTAGCTAGTGCAATTGGTAGAGAGCCGAATGTGACCCGTTTCTCGGACGGGAGCCTTCTGGCGAATGCGGCGAATCCCGCCGAGGCGGCCAAGATAAGTGCTCTTCGGACACTTCATGGCACCCCGGTGAGTGTGACGCCGCACTCTACAATGAACTTTGTGAAAGGAGTAGTTTATGCGAGGGAACTCGTTGACTACTCCATTGAGGACATCACCCTAGAGCTGGCCGACCATGGGGCGGTCAAAGTCGAACGTGTGATGAGAAAACAGGGAGGGGCCTCGAGACCCACCCCTACACTCTTCGTCACGTTCGACTGTGACAAGCTCCCTGAGTCGGTGCGTGCCGGTTGGTACCGCTACCGCGTGAAGGCATTCGTGCCAATGCCGCGGCGGTGCTATTACTGTCACCGCTTCGGCCATACGAATCGCTCATGTAGACGTGCAAAGTTGGGGTCACCCGAAGTCTGTGTAAATTGCTCCAAGGTCGCACACGATAAGTCGAAATCGTGTGTGGCCAAGTGTGTTAATTGCGGAGAGCCGCACCCTGCTTCTTCGAAGCAATGTGGTGCATATCTCCTTGAGAAAGAAATCCTGGCCGTTCAGGCCCAGGATAGACTCTCATTCCGCGAGGCTAAGGACTTGGTCCTGGCGCGCCCGGCTCTGCCTGGGACGTCATATGCCTGAGTAGTTAGAAAGGCACCCTCTGCTCCTGGCCCATCCAGGCCGACGAGCACGGTTGTTTCCGCGCCCATTCGGAGCCCTTCTGCGGGCTCTACCCAACCCGGGTGCTTCCCTGGTAAAGCTGGTGGCAAAAAGGGTTCATACCCAGCCCCGGCTAAAACCAGGGCTCCCCCCTCTTCCCCCAGCGTGACCGTTTGCCGCAAGGCGAAACGGCCACGCGCCTCCACCGAGTCGTTAGACTCACAGGAGGCAACACCCCTGTAGATGGTCGCTAGGCCATCTTCGTGGGTTCCTAAAGCTGTCCCCCGAAAGGAGGACAGCAACAAAGGAGCTTCGGCTCCTTCGCCCACCCCCCGAGGTGGAGCGAGTGGCTCGGAGACGGTGGTTCCTCGAAAAGAGGGCCCCCCCGCTTCCGAAGCCGCAACGCCCGCCTAAGGTTTCGAGGCGGAGGCAGGAAAAGACTCGCATGGCGAGCCCATTCTCCCCCAATAAGTCCTTGAAGGCGACAGCTCCCGGGGTTCTGCCTCCGGGAAGCGTATGGCCATTCCCATGAGGATCTTCTGTTCGAGGAGCGTCCCCGCGTCTCTTCCGACCTAGGCCTGGAGGGCATATTCCTTCAATGGAATTGCCGTGGACTCCGGGCCAACTGGGAGGAGCTGCGGAGGCTCGTCTCGTCCCGTTCCCGGTTAGCTATCTTTTTGCAGGAGACCATGCTAGGCGCGTGCCCCCTGGTGCCCTCCTGGGGTATAAGGGTCTTGCGACCCCACCACCGCGGGATGGCCGGGCTGGGGGATGCGCGGTTTACACCCGGCATGATGTCTCCGTTCTTTTCTCCTTAAATACCTCCTTTCAGGCAGTGGCTGTGCAGCTGCACCTGGATAGCAGGTATACTATCATTTCTGCGTACATTCCCCCCTCAGCTGACTTCGATGCGGGGGAATTCCGCCGCGTCATGGCACGGTTGCCGAGGCCCTTTCTCTTGCTTGGAGATCTGAACGGCAGGCATCCTCTCTGGGGAGATTACTCAATAAATCCAAGGGGACAAGTCCTTGCCGATCTGATCGAAGAGCTTGAGATAGGTGTCCTAAACGTGGATGAGTTTACGCATCATTGTCCGAGAACCGCTTCATTTTCTTGCCTTGACCTATCTTTGTGCTCTTCGGATGCACAGCCTGATCTTGATTGGGGGGTGGTCGATGACCTCCATGGTAGTGATCACTTTCACATTCAAATATCATTTTCAGGGCAACTGCCGCCTGAGAGCCCACCTCGGTGGTGGTTGGCGCGGGCGCGGTGGCCTGCATTTCAGGAAATGACTGAATTCTCTATCTAATTCGAGGAGTTTCGGTCGGTAGATGAGGCCGTTGAGTTCTTCTCCGGCAACCTCATCGCCGTGGGCCTGACTACTATTCCTAGGACGTCTGGCCGTTTTGCACGCCGACCACTTCCATGTTGTTCGGCCGAGTGTGAGACGGCCCTCAAACAGTACCCCGCGTCCGTGGCGGAATCCTTAGCGACTGCTTTTTCCGCATTCTCTAGCCGGGATGCTGCTCCGATAGCATTCAATGCACGTCGTCATGTCGCGGAAGGCCGCCGGCTGGACTTTACCTCCAGAGGCGGAGAACCCTTCAACGACAGGTTTACTGTTAGTGAGTTGCGCTCTGCTCTCGCTTCGTGCGCGGACACCGCCCATGGTCCGGACGATGTCCCGTACGCCATGCTTCGACACCTGGGTGAGCGAGGCATTGCCTTTCTGTTAGATTTTTTCAACAGGATCTGGGTGGAGGGTCTTCTCCCAGATTCCTGGCGAATCGCTATTGTGCTCGCCTTTCGCAAACCGGGGAGAGATCACTCTACTCCGACCGGTTTTCGCTCAATCTCTCTGACCTCTTGCGTGTGCAAGTTGATGGATAAATTGGTAAATGTTAGATTAGCCTTTTTCCTGCACAGCGGAGGCCATCTGTCTTCTGCACAGTGCGGCTTCTGCAAATTCCACTCCACGTCGGATGCTCTGCTCCGACTGGAAAATGCCGTCTGCGAGGCCTTCCTTCTTAGACAGCACTACGCCACGGTGTTTTTCGATCTTGAATAGGCCTATGATACCGCATGGTGATATGGTATCATGGAGACTCTCTAAACGATGGGGGCGAGGGGACGCCTCCCAATGTTTATATCTGAATTTTTGCGAGATCGTCGATTCCGCGTAAGGGTGGGGAAGCCCTCTCCGGCCCAAAGGAGCAGGAGGAGGGTGTCCCGCAGGGAAGTGTCCTCAGTGTTACACTCTTTGCCTTTAGCATCAACGGCATCTCGTCGGTGCTGCCGGATGTTCTCTTTTGGCGCGGCCCAGATGCCAACTCTGGAGCGTCGACTCTAGGCATTGAACCGCGTCTTTCGCTCTGCCGAAGCGCACAGGTTTCGGTTTTCCTTGGCCAAGACTAAGGTGGTGCACTTCTGCCGCCATCCACTGCTCCACCCAGACCCAGACTTGTTTCTTAATGGGGTACGCCTGGAAGTGGTTGAATCGCACCGTTTCCTTGGTCTTGTATTTGACCGACGCCTCACCTGGGAAGCTCATATTCGCAGCCTTAGAGTCTCTTGTACCCGCGCCATGGATATTCTCCGTTCCGTGACTTTCAGCGCTTGGGGTGCTGATAGGGCTACTGCCTTACTTTTTTATCGATCCTTTGTTCGTTTGAAGCTCGACTACGGATGCGAGTTTTATGCATCCGCAGCCGAGCGTTTATTGTGGAAGGTGGATTCGATCGAGCACACCGGCTTTCGCCTTGCGACCGGTGCCTTCCGCACTTTTCCCATTGAGAGCCTGTTGGTCGATGCTGGGGGAGATGCCACTCGCTCTGCCCCGCGTGCAGTTCATCACTCGCCTGTACGCGCGAGCCCTTCGCCTCCCTCAGTCTCCAACAGCTGTCACTGCATCCGCAGCTGATCTCGTCGGTGCCTATGCCGCCGAGAGACGCCAGTCATACCCTAAGCCCTTTGGGTTTAGGGCTAGGAAACTCCTTCGAGAGCTAGGTATAGCTCTCGGGCCGGTGGCGCCCCTGGTTCTGCCCACGACGCCACCCTGGAGGGTACCACATTTGGCTATTTGTCGCTTCGCCTCTGCTCCCAAAGCTTGTACGCTGCCGGCAGTATTGCGTTCGACCTTTTGGGGGCGAGGCTTCTACGCCGTATCCCCTCTGTTTGAAGTCAGCGGGGCTCTGCCAGGCACGTCGTCTGTCTTCACAGCCGAGCTGGTGGCAATACACCACTTGGTACTGGAGATAACGCGACGTGCCTGGTTCGGAGACCGGATTGTGATCTGTAGCGACTCACAAAGCGCCCTGAGTGCTCTCGCGGCATTGGAATCTCCGCATCCCCTGGTTCGCGATATCCGTGACGCCACGGTTTTAGCGAGCCAAGCGGAAGTCGAGATTATCTTCTGCTGGGTTCCTAGACATGTAGGAAATGCGGAGAATGAGCGCGCCGATGAGGGCGCCAAAGAGTCCGCGAGGACTCTGCGACCTGACCAGCGTTTCGCTCTTTCTCACACCGACTACATGGCAGGAATACGGGCAGCTCTTCGGACTGCTTGGCAAAGAAGATGGAAGACGGTCG
The DNA here is from genome assembly GCA_963969495.1 of Ceratothoa steindachneri. Classification (NCBI taxonomy): domain Eukaryota; kingdom Metazoa; phylum Arthropoda; class Malacostraca; order Isopoda; family Cymothoidae; genus Ceratothoa; species Ceratothoa steindachneri. The sequence continues at coordinate 125,665,041 of OZ018330.1, read as the reverse complement.
AAGGGAACTTAAAGTTGCGTGCCATTGCGCCGCGACTGTTCCCATGGACTTATCCCCCAATGCCGCGACGGCTTCAGGTCGCTTTCTGTCGTCTCCGAATCGGACACACTTGTGTGACGCATCGCTATTTGATTGAGCGCTCGCCTGCGCCCTATTGCGACGACTGCGTCCTTTCCCCAGACTGTTCGGTACATTCTTGTCGAATGTCCCAGTCTGGGTGATCTTCCCGCACGTTACCTGTCCCGGTACCGCGACAGGTATCCTAGTTCTAGGCTGTCCTGTTTCCGGCGCTGATGCCCAAGTGAGCAGTTCCCAGATGGGCTCTATAAAAAAAAAAAAACCAGATTGTTTCCGGTCGTCTCCGAATTGGACACACTCGCGGGACGCACCGCCATTTGATGGAGCGCTCACCTGCGCCATTTTGTCAAGATTGCGTTGTCCCCGAGACTGTTTGGGAGATTCTTGTTGAATGTCCCAGTCTGGGCGATCTTCGCGCACGTCTGGGGTCGCTACCGTTCGTGCTCATTGACTTATGGAATCTATTATTTTTTGAAGGAGGCCGGCCTTCTCCCCTTTATTTGACCTTTTTTTGTGCTTTTTGTAGGTCGCATGTTCCTGCGCCGAGGGGAGGCGGGCCTACCCCCGACGCCGGAGCATGCTTCCTTCTTGTCCTCTTGCTTTTTCTCATTATTTTTTATAGTTATTTGTTAGTTACATATTTTTTTGTTATTTATTTTTTAATATAGCCTAGTAGTAGGCTGTGTGTAGTACGGCGACTTATGCCCAAGTAAGTAGTCGCCAGATGAACTTTTAAAAAAAAGAAAAAGAAAAGTGGATTATCTGATTTTTTCAAAGAGTCTGGACTTTCCTATTTTCACCCTCAACCGTGGTCGGGAAAGTTCGGATATCTCGGTTTTCTGTGTCTGTGAATCGATTTGGCTGAAACTTCCCAGCTGCTCTACACAGTATGGCAACACTTAATGTTGTTTTCATTATGCTGTGTTGCATCCTTCTATTTTTATATCACATTTGTTATTTGGGGGGTGAATCCCGCTAATAGCTTTTGAAGAAAATAGCCCATCTAGAGATATTTTGCAGAAAACGATAATTATAATACATGATTAATGGAAATAATGATTTATTTGCCCAAATGAGAGCCACTGACAAATGACCTGAAAAACTATATCATGCATGGACTCAGTCATTTTCTTAATACATAGTAGCATGTTCTACTGCATCTGCTGCATCTTCCTTAGTGAATGGGCCTTTGGAAATCCTCTAAATGTGTCCACATGGTGAATTAACTTCTCTGCAATAACATGTACAGGGGTGCCTTTGTCACTTTCCTTGATAATGGACTTTTCTCCATCGTAGAGGCCTCTGTGACATCCATTGTTCTTAAAGAGGATAGATGCTATCAGCATGGCTCACCCCCAAAAACAATGAATCTCAAATAAAAGATTGAAGGATTTAAGACAGTTAAATGAAAACATAACATTAGTGTTGCCAAATAGTGCATAGCTGCTGGGAAAAGTTTCAAAAGAATTCATTCACTGAGAACTGAGAAATCCTTTCACCTGCACTTTACTGCAACTACTGCCTTGTCCCCACATACTTTCAGTACATTCTTGTTGAATGTCCCATTCTCGGTGATCTTTGCGCATGTTACCTGTCTCCGTATTGGGATGATTGGGGTTGCTACTGCTTGTTCTTTGTACTCTGGATGGGTTCATGCACACAGCCTTGTGGACTATCTGATTTTTTGGAGGGAGTTGGCCTCCTTCATTTTATTTTACACTCTTTGTTGTAGGCTGCATGTTCCTGCACTGGGGGAAGCTGGCCTACCCCGAAGTTGCTGCCTGCCTCCTTCTTGCTTTTTTGTGTGTTCTTTTTTTTTCTAGCTTGGGAATTCTGAACAATCTAGCAGCACTAGCCTGAAGGCAATCACCAGATGCGTTTGACCCAAAAAAAAATCCCAGTCTAATCGATCTTCCCACACATCTGTCCTGTTACCCATTCGAGAAGGGTCATTACTGCTTGTCCTTTTTATTCTGGATGAGTTTGTGCACACCTAATTGTCGACTCAAATTTTTGGAGGAGGCAGGCCTCCTAGGTATTGAGTGCATGCTCTGATGCCAAGCCGATTTTTCTCCTTTTTATGTCAGTTTCATTTTGTGTTGTTTTTGCGTTCTTTCTTTTTATCAATATAGTCTTAAGAATAGACTAAATTTAATTTTGTAGACTTAAGCTCTTACTGGCAGTTGCTAAGTGGGACCCCCTTAAAACAATTCTGCTTGGTTCCTGGACATTTTGGATTTGCCTCTTGGGATGGCCCTCATGAGATAGTTTGTCTCCTAAAATTGAATAATGTTCTGTTTTTTGTCCCAGTTTGGCCAAAAAAGTGTTAAAATTAAATATAATTTGGTAGCAGTGGTAAATAACATCAATATCTTGTAGAAACAATTTGTATCAGATTTCATTTTTAGTGATGATCCAATGGTTTTTATTTCAGATCATCTGGAAAACAATTCTAAGCAGAAAAAAGGCCACGAGTTTCTAGGTTTTGCTTCTTGTAGTCGATCATTGGTATCAATACCTTCTTCTCCCCTCTTTTCTCCCGAGACTTCTCGCTGCTTGAAAGACATCACCTCTCAATACAGTTCAGACTCAGGTAAGGAGGTCCATAGTTTCTCCACAAATTTTCTGTCAAGCAAGGTGGTAATGCACTTTCCATACATTGCCATTATTATCAAGTTTTGTTAGCTAGAAGAATGCTCACTCTTCCTCTCAGTCTGTTACTAAGTTAATCTAAATGCTGTAGCAGTATGATCTTATTTAGTTGCTTCTCTTCTTCATCCTTCACCACTTCATTTCTTTTCCCAATAATAGTTGCCTCCTTTAAGGGACTGTGTATGTTTTAACTTTTGATTTTGCTGTTCATCTTTTTGTTATCCTTTTACTTTTTGGTGGGCATATTTGTAGCAATTCATTTACATGAACATACACACACTCTCATACACAGTCTTTTCCAAGACTAAAATATTCCCTCATGTTCCAACATCTTTCTTTCAAATCAGTCTGGCTTACATGATACTGCTATCTTGTTATTTTTGCGTCAAACAGTTAAACATGAACCTCATAAACATTTTTCCCAAACTTTCTCCCAACTTGTTTTTCAATCTTTTTTCAGCATTTATCTCTTGTGCACAGTCTTTTCCCAGGCTAAATTATTCCCTTTTGGTCAAACCTCTTCCTTTCAAATTACTTTGACTCACAGGATACTTCTATCTTGTTATTTTAGCGCCAAACAGTTAAAAATGAACCTCATAAACATTTTTCCCAAACTTTCTCTCAACTTTATTATCAATCCTTTTTTAGCATTTATCTCTACTCCTACAAATTCCTTGGATTAAGAATTTCTGCTCTCTCTCTCTCAAACACACAATAGATATTTACCTCAAACAAAACTTTTCCTCCAAGAAAGCTTAAGATGATAAGAACTGGTCATGCCCACCTTCTATTACTCATAAATAATCAAATTTTAGGACATTAGACACACAGTCAGTCACATCACATCACTTGAAGAAGCACAAGTCTCTTCCATTAATCTTCACATTATGCTCCAACTACCGAGGAATGACTTTTGACTCGCCTAAAGTACACCCATCAACTTTCTCAAGCAGTCCTCGCTGGATAGGATTCACAAATCTTTTCATCCGCATTCACATTTACTCCTTCCTCTGAAGAAGGGATTTAAATTCAATGACTCTAGTCATTCATCCTGATAAATGTCAAGTTCAAAATAGTTATTCTTTTCAAGTTGTTTATAAATCCAAATCCAAATTTATTTAGTGAACACTCTCAAATGAACTCAAATCCTGAACTTGGATCCACCCACAAGAGAACCATCTTCCTTTCCTTCCTTGCTACAGGTTATTTATATTTATGCATTTGGCCTGTATTTAGGGGGCTCTTGCTAGCCTAGTACATACGGTTGTTTGTCTAATGTTGATGTGCTGTGGTGGTCATTCTCTGCAAATATGGACAAAAAAGCTTTGAACATCATCACAAGTTGGCCACCTATTGGCAGATCCACTGTGCTTACTCCCGCAGAGGTAGGTAACTCACACACGGACAATGACAACACTGCTTCATTTCCCTTCCTTTCTTTGCAGAACTCTATACCCACTTTCTATGTTCTGGGCTACTTATATTTGCATACCCCTAAGACACAAGATGGGTATCCTCCTGGATCCTGAAATGTTTCACAATCACTAAATGGTACTGCCTTAAAAAGTGCACTTTAACCAGAAATCCCTCCCTAATGAGTACTGAACTCTGGTGCCTTCAGGCTCGCCAGCAATTGTCATTCTTATCATTATATGAATTTCATCTGGTTAGGTGAATCTTATCCATGAGTGAGGGATGTATGGTGCAACATAGTTCTAGTAGTAACCTGTATGTATGAGCAGAATACCTACTCCATCTTCCAGCGTAACCCTACCTTATGGGAAAGTTGTTGATGATGATTAGAGTAAATATTTGTGTAGCTCATGGTATTAATTGTGTTATGTCTGTGATGCCCTCATTTGTTGCTACCATTAAGAGATCTCTAAATTGCCTCCTCCCCCCCAAAAATGTAGAGTTATGAGTAATCATTGGTAATTGACAAAATTGCTAACATTTTGGGAGGTAGATGGATAAAGAAGTAATAGAATATAGAGTTGTAGTTATTGAATTTTCGATCTTCTTACCTTTGCAATTCTTCAGAATGTGAGTTAGACTTTGAAGAGAATATCCGTAAAGGGAAGAAGAACAAATTTTCTACCCATTATTCCCCAACTTCAGAGGATGCTGAGAATACCAGGGAGGTAGGTTGTTTGGTGGTAAGCTACATCGTAGAATCGTGTAAAATGTTGGGGATTTTAAACACTGAACACTGTTTTCACCACTTTATTTGGAGGGTAGATTTAACTTTGTTGCGTGTGGGAATGACTGTTTGATTGATGATTAAAGGATTGAAATGTATACCCGATATTGTGCTGAAGAGGAATACAAACCATGTACGAGTATGAAATTTTCTGAATCGAGTTCCAAGTTTTATGGCTAGATGTTTAAATGTGAAAAGAAAGGAAGATATCAGATAGATACATGAACAAATTGAAGTTAAATGATGTAAAATGGGAAAGACCAACATCGTCAATTACAACTAGTGTATGAATGAACCAAATGAGGAGGGGGAAAAGAGTGAATGTTGAAATAAGAAAAGGCCCAGAGAATCACTGTTTGGAGATGCTGTGAAAGCAAATATGTTGAAGTGATGGTAAACTTAGAGAGGTCTTCATAAAATTTGTGGAAAATGTGAATCAGTAATACCAATAATCAATTTTCAATTATTGTCCCAGTAAGAGAAAACAGGGAGGGTCTTGAGACCCACCCCTACACTTTTCTTCACGTTCACTCGTGACAAGCTCCCTGAGTCGGTGCGTGCCCGTTGGTATCGCTACCGTGTCGATAATTCGTGCCCACTGTTTACATGTTAAGTATGTCATTTGCAGAGAGTCGCACTTTGCTTCCTGGAAACAATGTGGTTCATACGAGTATCTCCTGGAGTAGAAGGTCCTGGCTGTTCAGGTTGCGGACTGACTTTTTTCGCGAGGTTAAAGACTCGATTCTCTTGTGGTTAGCGTGACCTGGGACGTCCTTTGCCTCAATTGTTACAAAGGCACTCTCTCCTCCCGGCCCCTTCTTACTCCACTCCTACTCCGGGTCCTCCCCTAGTAGAGCTGGCTGTTCAACGGGCTAACACCCTCCCTTGGCTAAAACCAGGGATCATGAGACCGTCTTCAGGGACTCATAAGGCTGCCCGCCGAAAGAAAGATACCACCAAGGGAACTTCAGCTTCCATGCTCCCAACCAAGGATTCACCAGGCGTCTTGGAGACGTGGGACCTTTCAAAAGAGAGACCGCTGCCTGCGAAGTCGCCCTGTCCAACAAAGCTTTTGAGGTGGAGGGAGGAAAAAACTAGCATGGCGAACCCAACCTTTCCCGATAAGTCCTTGAAGGCGACAGCGCCTTGTACGGCCTATAGCACCCGGACTTCTGCCTCTGGGAAGCGGGCATACATTCTCGTGATGGTTGCATCTTCGAAGAGGGCCCCCTTATCTCCTCCGAGCTAGGCCAGGAGGGCATATTCCTTCAATGGAATTGCCACGAACACGGAAGATGTTGCGGAGGCTCGTCTCCTCCCTTCCCAGGTTCACCTTTTTTTTTGAAGGAGAGAATTCTGGGCACGCGCCCCCCTGCCCACCTTCCCGGGGTATTGTGGGTTTTGCGATCCCATTACCATGGAATCAGGGTCGGGCGGGTGGATACACGATTTACATGTGGCATATGTCCCCTTTTCTCTTCGTTATAAATTTCCTCCTTTCAAGTAATGGCAGTGCAGAAATGACAGTATACGAGGTATACTGTCATTTCTGCTTACCTTCTATCGTCAGCTGACTTGACGCCGAGAACCCCTTCATTTACCTGTCTCGACTGATTTCGGTTGGGAGGTGTTCAATGACCATGGCAGTGACCACTTTCCCATTCAACTATCATTTTGTTGGCTACTGCCGCCTGACACCACCCTCGGTGGTCTTTGATCGGGCGCGTTTGTCTGCCTTTCAGGAACTGTGATTCTCTGTCCCACTCGAGGAGTTTAGGACAGTTGATAAAGCCGTTGAGTTATCGGGCAACCTCATCGCTGTGGGCATAGCTACTTACTATCCCTGGAACGTCTTGCTGTTTAACACGCCGTCCACTTCCTCGGTAGTTAGTGTGAGACGCCCCTCAGACAGAAATGATATGCCTACATGCGCTATAAGCGCCTCACGAGCGATTTCACGATCTTTGAATTTCGTTGAGCTTGGGTTAAGGTCCGGTATGTCTCGAAACGCCCGCCGCTCTTCCTGGCGGGCATACGTCTCTTCACTTAACTGGAAGAGCACGGGAACGGGACCGCAACCTCTGACCCCGCGTCCGTGGCAGAATATTTCGCCCCTTCTCCACATTTTCTAGCGGGAAGATTCGCTCTGAAGGCCGACGACTGGACTTTGCCTTCAGAGGCAAAGAACATTTCAACGACAAGTTTATGCTGAGTGAGTTGCGTTCCGCTCTCGCTTCGGACCAGACGATATCCGTAATGCCATGCTTTGACACCTAGATTAGCGAATCATGGCTTTCTTTGCTAGATTTCTTCAACAGTATCTGCTCTTCTATTTTATCATTCGTTGCGCGGTCAAAGCTTGACTACGAGTGCGAGTATGAAGCATCCGCAGCCGAGCCTCTATTGCGGAAGTTGTGCTTGATCATTCACATCTGTCTCCGTTTAACGACCGTTACCTTTCGCAATTACCCTATTGGTTGATGGTGGCTAAATACAGATCACGCTCGCTCTACGCCGTACACAGTCATTATTCACTTGTACGCGTGGGCCCAGCCTCTCCATCTGTCCATGATATCGAGATTATTTTCTCCTTCCTAGACACATTGTTTACTGTAAATGAGCTTGCTGATCAGTGTGCCAATCAGCCTGCATGGGCCGTGGACCTTACCATCGTTTTGCTCTTTCCCTCCAATGCTTCGACGGCTTTAGGTTTTTTTTTGTCACCTCTGCCTCGGTCATTCTGTGGGTTGATGCTCTTCTGAATCTGGATACAGTTTTTGGAGAAGGGGACCGACCTCAACAATATCTAGTTTGCGAGTGTTGGGTGCATGTTCTGGCCTTTGAGGGAGCGTGCCCCTCCCTGGTGCTTGAGCGTCCCTTTGTTGCTTTTTGTTTTGTTGTCCTTTTCCGGTCCGTTTACTCTGCGACCAGACCTGCGTTTCGCTCTTCCTCACACCGACTACATGGCAGGAATACGGGCAGCTCTTCGGACTGCTTGGCAAAGAAGATGGGAGACGATCGAAGGGAACTTGTTGCGTGCCATTGCGCCGCGACTGTTCCCATGGACCTATCCCCCAATGCCGCGATGGCTTCGGGTCGCTTTCTGTCGTCTCCGAATCGGACACACTCGTGTGACGCATCACTATCTGATGGAGCGCCCGCCTGCGCCCTATTGTGACGAGTGCGTCGTCCCCCAGACTGTTCGGCACATTCTTGTCGAATGTCCCAGTCTGGGTGATCTTCGCGCACGTTACCTGTCCCGGTACCGGGATGGGTGGGGTCGCTACCGCCTGTCCCTTGTACTCGGGACGAGTTCGTGCACATTGACTGGTGGACTTGCTGACTTTGGGGGGGAGGCCGGCCTTCTCCCTATTATTCAAGCAGATTTTTTTTGTTTTATTTTGTTGTTTTTTTCTTATAGGTCGCACGCTCCTGCGCCAGGGGGACTCATCCCCGACACAGGAGCTTGCTTACTACTCGCTTCCCTTTCCCATTTTTTTTTTTTTTGGGGGGGGGTGTTTTTTATCTTTTTCAATTTTATTTTAAAGTAGCCTAGTACTAGGCCAGTTTTTAATACGGCGACTAATGCCCAAGTAGGCAGTCGCCAGATGAGCTCTTAAAAAAAAAAAAAATCCGGTCTATTTATATAACTTTTAATATTACTTAATGATAACCTAGTTGCTAATTCCTGCGTGCGGCTATTCCTTTAATGGCAATAGCCAGTCAAGCCCCTAAACAAATAAATCATTCACTCCTCCTTGATTTTCGTCAGGACTTATCCTACTCCATGATATTTCATAATTTGTTGGTTGCACCCTCTTGCGCTGGAGTGAGCAGGCTCCCCTCCGACATCCGAGCCTGCTTTTTCCTTTCTCTTTGTCATTGGAGGCGGAGGGGGGCGGTTGTCATTCTTTATTTGTTGCTTAATATAGCTTAAAGATAGGCTTTGGTTTGTGATTTTGGTCTGTGCTCTGGTTGGCATCTGCCAGATCAGATTTTAGAATGAAAATAAAATGCTGAGAGGATCTCCTTAACTTTTCTGCCAAGGTGGCAGGCCATCTGGTTCTCATACTATCTTTACAGACTCCCTTAGTTCGCTTCAAATGTTGGGTGATGTTGGTTCGAGCCATCCGTTGGTTTCCAAGATCCAGCGGTGGCTCCTACGACTATCGCCCATCCACGAGATATCATTTTGCTGGGTGCCTAGTCACGTGGGCATCCCAGGCAATGAGAGGGCAGATGCTGCAGCCAAAGAAGCAGCATCACTGGGGACAGCTCCAGTGGCCCCAGTCCCACTCTGCGATGCCTATCCTCTGACCAATGAATACGTGGTCGGCCTATGGCAGAAGAGGTGGAGTGAGCTCCCTCCCACCAAGCTCCACCCCATAAAACCCTCCGTTCACCCATGGCCACGTACAACTAGACATCGTAAAATGGAGGTTGCGCTTGTCCGTCTGAGGATAGGCCATTGCCGGCTCACCCATGAGCATTTAATGAGTGGGCTGCCCCCACCTATGTGCATTCTGTGTGGGGTACAAATATCTGTCCTCCATATATTTGTAGAATGCCCATTGCTAAGGAATCTCAGAAGGACGACTTTTCCCTTCATTACCAGAGAGATGGCCCCCCAGCAGGCTCTGCGGGGCATCTTTTCTGAGACCCATTGCTTCTTTAACGTGACTAGGATACTAACCTTCCTAAAAGAAAGCAATCTTTTAAACAAAATTTAAAATAGTTTTATATATTTATTGTTGATCTATTTATAGTTTGTTTTTACATTTTGTTGAATTTTTTAATAGTCTATTTTTTGTTAAAAGTTTTTAACTCAACTGACTCAATATTGCCGATTAAACTAATTTTGGTCCCAAGGACATTTCTGCTTTTTTATGTATTTTAATATGGCAATATTTTAAAAATAATAATTTTAAATTCACTGCCCATAAGTGAATTTGGCTGCGAGATAGTCCATCTGGGCTACGCAGCTTTTAAATTTTCAATGCACTATTCATTCATTCATTAGTTTCCCAGAGGTGAGACATTGTTTAGTTCAATGTCTTCTTATTTGGTAGGGAGGGGGGGGGGGGGGGGGCTGCTCAGTGATTTTCAACTGCCTTAGTACCACAACGGGCAGGGTTGCTGCTGCCTTTCCCGAGTCCTGGGGACTCTTAGAGCACACCAGATGGTAGTGTGATTGTGTTCTAGGAGGAGGTGGTGTCTCCTCCATTGTATTTGATCATTTAAAGCATCCGGTGCTTGCTCAGGCCCGAGTATGTCTTTTTTGTTTGTTTTTTTTCCTTTGGTTTTAGTTTGGTGCTCTTTTGTTTTGTTTTATTATCCTTTTTTTTTTTTGCGTCGCCTATCAATAAATGCATATGTATGAGATCTGGGGAGTGGGGCCTTTGCTGGCAGGGGCCAGATTAGAAAAGTAAACTTAAAAAAAATTCATTGATTTTGCTCTGCATTACTAAGGTTTCTCTTCCTCTCTCATACTTTCATTTACATCTACTTTTCACATTAAAATTTCATTGTTTAAGGTTGAGCTTGATCCAGACCTATGTAAAACAAAAGATGCAAGTTCTTTGAATGAAGCAGTGCACTGTGATGTCTCCTGTCTCAAAATGTTGTCCAAAGTTCTTGATCAGGATCAGAATTGTGAGGTAATTTTATCAATCATTGCCTCAGTTCTTAATTTGTGGCCCTCGCGGGGGAGGGGGGGGGGGGTATCCAAGTGAGGTGACATTGTAGTCAGCTCTGAGGTGTTCCAGGAAAGGGCAGTTGAGGATGAGATGAGTGGTGTCCTCTGTCAGTTGGAGGCACCTGCTGGGGCAGTCAGGGTCTAGTCTGTTCATTTTGGGCACTGGGAGATTGTTGTTGTTTTTTTTTTACCCAGGGCTTATCGAGGCATTTCTACTAACTAAATCTTTTGTATTACTAGAAATTAGGAATTCTTTCTTCTGCCATGCATGTTTTAACCTAACTTTATGCAGTCATTTGGCTAGGAAGTCATTACAAAATTATAATCATTACCCAATCAAACAAACCACTCCCTTTAAATAAAACACGTACAGTGCTCAGTGGAATCCCATTTAGGCAATCCAAGGCATCCATTGTTCACATTTGCTTATTTACTTTGTCACCTCCTCAGGGTCCCTTCAGTTGAAACTGGCAGTGCTCAGAAAGGATCCCCTGGCATTTGGTCTTTTCCTCGCTTCTTACTTATGTTCCCCCTAACTAGGGTCCCTCCCTTAGGGCCCGCGAGGGGTACCCCGAGTAGATGGTGGCCTGGCCAGACTGCGGATAGGGAAGGTCATGATGCTTACTAGGTTGAATGGTTGGATTGAAATCTTAGATGGGGCCTCGGCAAGCTGTTTCTCCAACCACTCCTGCAGCTGAAACCTGGAGGATACACCTGCCCTGACGATGTTCCCTAAAGGCCACAAACTTATTGAGTCCCCAATCGGGATAACCTACACCTTGGGGTGATTGGGATGGGTATTTGGAGGTCCCTAGTGAGGTGGGAATAGACCCGGAGGTGCCCTATCCCCAGATGACAATGTCTTCCCTGTAGGCGAACCACCCCCGGTACTCAGCACCCCATCCGCCCCCAGCTTAGCCTCTTCTTTCTGACACCCTGTCTACTTCCTGCTTCCTCACCGTCCCCATAACCTATCCCACAACTTTCTCTGGTCGGCCTCTAATTTCACAGGGTAGACGCCAACCAGCTTCCTCTCACCCGATGGTTTTTAACAACCCGCCTCACCCCCACCCTCATCTTCCTCTCTTTTCACGGTCTAGCAATTTTACGCCCAGCCGATGGTGGAGTCGCCATGCTGATGTACTGACTGGCCGGGCGGGGGCAGTGCCCTCAAATGGCGGCAGCTGGCTTTGTCGGCCCCGACCGCGACTGTTCCCATGGACCTATCCCCCAATGCCGCGGCGGCTTCAGGTTGCTTTCTGTCGTCTCCGAATCGGCCACACTCGTGTGACGCATCGCTATTTGCTGGAGCGCTCGCCTGCGCCCTATTGCAACGACTGCGTCGTCCCCCAGACTGTTCGGCACATTCTTGTCGAATGTCCCAGTCTGGGTGATCTTCGCGCACGACACCTGTCCCGGTACCGGGATGGGCAGGGTCGCTACCGCCTGTCCCTTGTATTCGTTGACGAGTGCGTGTACTTTGACTGGTGGACTTGTTGACTTTTTGGGGGAGGCCAGCCTTCTCCCTTTCATTTAACCCGGTTTAATTGTTGTTGTTTTTGTTATTGTTTTTGTTATTGCCTAGTTATTGTTATTTCTTTTCATTGTTTCCTGTTCAATTTTTTAAAGTAGCCTAGAACTAGGCTGTTTGTGTACGGCAACTTATGCCTTAGTCGGCAGTCGCCAGATAGCCCCTTAATTAAAAAAAAAAAAAATGTCGGCCCCGTTTTCACCCCTCACATAGCAGGCTACTGAGTGGGGTGATTAGTGTTTTCATCCTGTGGAAATAATAGGGTCACCATGCCCAATCCCCCTTTACTTTCACAGGGAACTGCCAAGAGAGCAGGCCGGTGGCCCGAAATTGACCGCTCCTGGTGAGATCGGCTCGATAGGGCTAACCCCCTTACAGAGGCAAGGGATGACAGGGCCCGTTGCCCCATGACCCTTAATGCCCTGCTGGCGTGCATCTCGAGTTTACAGGAGGTCAGCGTTCCTACCCCCCCTCTCTTCCCCTACAGATTCCTGTTCGCCAGCATTAGACAAGACAGAAGGAACCTCAAATGGGATCCGTGATGTCTTCGGGGTGTGGTGGGGGGGGGACCACTTGGAGGCCCAATCCCTGAGTGGGACATAGTCCTGGAGGCGACCCAGCCCAAGACGGCAGGATCTTGCACGGAGTTGAATCTGGGCTCGGTGCCAAGCACCGAACCTGAGTGCTCCCACCCCCTCCCCTGTGCAAGCTTCTCCACAGACGGCTCGGTCCCCCGAAACCTCAAGGAGAGGAGGGATCTCCCCCGGCTGGTGCCCCTTTGACAGCCAAAACCTCCATATCAGAGAAGGATCCTGCTGAGGCCGGTCCATCTGGCCTAAGGGCTCCTGCCAGTGGCGGAGAGAATTGGGTTCATTCCCCACCCTCCTCTCCTAAAGAAAAGAAAAGAACAGGACAAAGATGAAAAAGACCCAGAGCTCCTCTTCCCCCGCGTGAGCCACGGGGACGGACGGGTATGCTGCCGTTTCGGTAAGCGACCAAACCGGAGATCAGTACGTCTGGCCTCGGGTGTGGAGTCCTAGACAAAGCAAAGTCATCAAGTGCCCTGAGCGGAGCCTCGATTACGTCGGGGACCCTCATTCAGAGACTACCTGGCGTTTTCAAGCCCGATGGCTTCAAAAGCTTCCTGATGGCACCATGTTGGCTAAGGGCAACATGATCCATCAGAGGAGAGCTCTAGCTAGCCTGATTGGTAGAGAACCGAAGGTGACCCGTTTCTCTGACGGGTGCCTTTTGGCGAATGCGTCGGATTCCTCCGAGGCGGCCAAGTTAGTGCTCTTCGGACACTTGATGGCACCCTGGTCAGTGGGACGCCGCACTCTACCATGAACTTCGTGAAAGGAGTGTATTACGCGAGAGAACTCGTGGACTACTTCATGGATGACCACATTAGAGCTGGCCGACCAGGCAGCGGTCAAGGTCGAGCTACTGATGAGAAAACAGGGAGGGGCCTCGAGACCCACCCCAACACTTCGTCATGTTCGACTGTGACAGGCTCCCTGAGTCGGTGCGTGCCGGTTTTTATAGCTAGCGCGTGAAGGCATTCCTGCCACTGCCGCGGGTGTGCTACTATTGCTATCGCTTTGGCCATATGAATCGCTCCTGTAGACGCGCAAATTCTGTGTAAGTTGCTCCAAGGCCGCACACGATATGCCCAAATCGTGTGTGACCAAGTGTGTCAATTGCGGAGAGCCGCACCCCACTTCTTCGAAGCAATGTGGTGCGTATCTCCTTGAGAAGGAAATCCTGGCTGCGCGCCTCCACCCATATCAGGCAACACTCCTGAAGTTGGTCGTGAGGCCGTCTTTCGGGGTTCCTAAAGCTGCTCCCCGAAAGTAGGACAGCACCAAAGGAGCTTCGGCTCTGACGCCCATACCCAGTGGCTAGGCTGGGTGACTGGAAGACGGTAGTTGCTCCAAAAGAGTGACACCCGTCCCGAGGCCGCTCCCCCTGCCTAAGGTTTCGAGGCGGAGGGAGTAAAAGACTCGCATGGCGAGCCCAACCTCCTCTGATAAGTCATCAAAGGCGACTCCGCATTGTCCTGCTACAGCGCCTGAAGTTCTGCCTCTGAGGAGTGTACTGCCATTCCCGTGAGGGTCCTTCATTGGAATTGCCGCGAACTCCGGCCCAACTGGGAAGAGTTGCGAAGGCTCGTCTCTTCCCATTCCCCGTTAGCTATGATTTGCAGGAGACTATGCTGGGCGCGTGTCATTTGCCCATCTCCCGGGATATAAAGGTTTCGTACCTTCACCGCCACGGGATCGAGGCTGGGCAGGAGGATGCGCCATTTACACCCTGCATGATGTCTCCGTTCTTCTCTTTGCTTTCGATACATCCTTTCAGGCAGTAGTTGTTCAGCTGCACCTGGATAGGAGGTATACTGTTATTTCTGCATGTACATTCCACCATCAGCCGACTTCGGCCGAGGCTCTTTTTATTGAGGATTTGAGCCGTAGACACCCACTCTGGGTAGACCACTTGATCAATCCGAGGGTTCGGTGGATGAGTACGTTGAGTTCCTCTTCGATAACCTCAGCGCCCTGACCTGCCCACTGGCCCTCAAACAGAATCGTTATGCCTACATGCACATAAGCGTCCTCCGACCGATTTCACTGTCAATGAATTTCGTCTAGCTATGGCTAAGTTCCGATATATTTAAAGGCCCGCTCGCCCCTCTTCCTGGCGTGCATACATGTCTTCACTTAACGAGAAGTCCCCTCCTATAGAAGTGTGGAGGCGATTCTCAAAATGATTCGTGGCAGTTCTCGCAGGAGCCCTCTCCCGTTCTCCACGAGAATGGGAGTGCAATCTCGGACTCCGCGCCCGTGGCTGAGTCTTCCGCGACCGCTTTCTTTGCATTCCCTCTGCAGGATGCTGCTCCGCTATCATTCACTGCACGTCGTGATATCGTTGAAGGCCACTGACTCGACTTTACCTCCAGAGGCGGAAAAGCCTTCAACGGCTTGTTTACATTGAGTGAGTTGCGATCCGCTCTCGCTTCGTTCGCGAACACCGACCCTGGTCCGGACGATTTCCTGTATGCCATGTTTCGACACCTGGGTGAGAGATGGCCTTTCAATTAGATTTATTAAATAGACTCCTGGCGAATGTCTACTCTGCTCGATTTTTCATCGACAGCGGAGGCCCGCTGTGTTCCGCAGAATGCGGATTCTGCGAGTTCTCCACGTCGCATGCTCTGCTCCGACTGGAAAATGCCACCTGTCATGCCTTCCTTCATATACAGCGTGTTTTTCGATCTAGAAAAGGCCTATGATACCGCATGGTGATACGGTAGCATGGAGACTCTCCACATGATAGGGGTGAGGGGACGCCTACCAATCTTTATTTGTAACTTTTTGTGAGATCATTGATTCCGCTTATGGGTGGGAGGAGCACTCTCTAGCTCAATTGAGCAGGAAGAGGGTGTCCCTCAGGGAAGTGTCCTCAGTGTCGCACTCGCACGGTATCACTTCTGGGCTTCTGGAAGATGTTTTCGCTACGCTCTACGTGGACATTTCGATCTCTTGCATAGATGCCAACTTTGGAGCGTCGACTCCAACACGTCCCCCATTGAGAGCCTACTTATCGATGCTGGGGAGATGCCACTCGCTCTGGCCGTGTGCAGTGCATTATGTGACTGTACGCGCGAGCCCGACGCCTTCCCCAGTCGCCAACGACTCTCACTATGCCGCCGAGAGATGACAGTCATACCCTAAGCCTTTTGGGGCTAGGGCTAGGAAACTCCGAGACCTCAATGTAGCATTCAGGCCGGTGGTGCCTCTGGTTCTGCCCAGGACGCCACCTTGGAAGGTATACCACCTTTGACTATTTGTCGCCGCGCCTCTGCAAGCTTCTACAGCACCGGAAGTATTGCGTTTGGCTTTTTTTGGAGTACACTTTGTATCACGCTGGATCCGTTCAACTGTATACTAATAGCACCAAGTCCCATGATGGGGTCGCTTTCCATGCCATATTCCATTTGCTTAAAGTCTGCGGAGGTTTAACAGGTGTTGCTTCTGTCTTCACGACCGAGCTGGTTGCAATAATGCATTACACGGGTCGTGCCCGGTTCGTATACCCACTTGGGATATTTAGCGACTCACAAGTGGCCCTGAGTACTCTTGGGTCATTGTAATCTCCATACCCTCTGGTTCGTGATCCGATGTCAATATTATTTCGTCCTGGGTTCCTGGACATGTGGGAATTGCCGGGAATATGCGCGCCGACGAAGGCACCAAGGAGTCCGCGAGGACTGGACGACCAGACCAGCGTTTCGCTCTTCCTCACACCGATTTCATGACAGGAATCAGGGTAGCCCTCCTGGCTGCTTGGCAAAGAAGATGGGAGACGGCTGAGGCAGGTACGGCAAGTGCCCTTGAATGCACTTGCCAGATGGTAGAATTAAAAAAAAAATCTACCACCCAGGTATCCGTTTGGGGATTGGTTTCTTCCGCACCTCCCCTGTAGAAAGATTCCTTATCGATACTGGGGAACTGTCGTTCACTTTATGGCGTATACAGTGATATTATTCGCTTGTACACTCTAGTTCATCGTCTCCTTTATTGCCACGCTCTCTTTTCGTCCGTGGCGGATCTCAACTGTGCATTTGCCTACTTGAAACGCCAATCGTACCCCATCCTTTTGAGTTTAGGGCAAACAAACATAGGCTCGTGTCGGTGCCGCCGCTGGTTCTGCCCAGCATGCCCCCCTATACGATACTATGTACCTTTGACTATTTGCTACTATGCTCCCAACGCTCTACAACCCTAGGAACATTGCGTTGGAATTTCTTGGAGCACATGTGTCATGCTGGAACAGCCATTATGCACGGAAAACTCAAAATCCGAATAAGAGGTTGATTTGCATAATTTCTCCTCCTTTTTGAAGCTGGCGGGACTCTACTAGATTGCGTCTGTCTTAACGGTTGGGCTGGTTGAAATAGACCACTCCCTACGGGAGATTACGTGCCGTACCAGGTTCATAGTGATTCACAGAGTGCCCTCGAAGTATTGTAATCTCCGCATTACCTCGTTTCATGTATCCGTAATGCCACAACTGATCTAAGTCGGGGAGATTTGGAGATTGTTTCCTACTGGATTCCTAGACAGCTTTGGATTGTCGGAAATGAGCCTGCTGTTGAGATTGCCACGCAATCTGCATGGATTAGGCGATGGGACCGGCGTTTTGCCCTTCCCTTCTCTGACTAAATGACAGAAAACAGGTCAGTCCTTTGTGCTACATGGCAAAGAAAATGGGGGAACAAAGTTGCGTACCATTGTGCCATAACTTTTCCCATGAAGTTAGCCCCTAATGCCTCGATACCGTCAGGTCGTTTTTTGTTGCTTCCGATCTGGCTTCATCGCGGGACACCACCATTTGATGGATTGTTCCCTTTAAACTTTACTGTGATGATTGGTACGTACCCCAGACTCTTCGGCACATTCTCGTCAAATGTCCCAGTCTGGGAAAGACGCACGTATTACCTGTACCGATACGAGCAGGGTTGCTACCGCTTGTCTCTTGTACTTGGGGAAGGGTTCGGGCACACCGAATTGTGGACTCGCTGAGTTTATATTAGAGCTTGACCTCCTCCAGAGTATTTAGTCTTTGGGTGCTGGGTGCGCGCAATCGCCCATAAAGAAGGGGGCCTTTTCTCTTCTATTGTATCTTGTTAGTTTGTGATTGGTTTTCTTTGTTTGGAGGCGGGTTAAGTTGGTTATTCATTTTCTTTTCTTTTTGCGATTAATATAACATATTTGTAGATTAAAATGAACTGGTGGTGACTATGCCCCTGCATTGGTCAACAAATTGGTGCCCTTTTTTTATAGAAATCCTCATTTCAATGAATCCTTCTGATAGGTAGGACACCCCCACCCCTATTTCTCTCGGTGTGACTAACATTCCTACTTGATTAATGGTTGGTGTGAAAAAATGCACACTTCTCCCACACCTTTTCTCCAAACGAGGGCCTTCTGGTGTCCTTTAGCTCACCAGCGATTATCATGCTGATCTCTATGTTGGTTTCTTTATCCGGTCAGTGGATCTCATCTTCAGGACGAGAGATCTCGGCCAGCAGTGAAAGGCGGATGATGCAACATAGTAGTAGTAAGTGTTGTACAGGACAGGCAATGGGTTAAGATAGAATAATACCATTATGTAATACTTGAATGTGCAACCTAAGTGATTCCCAGGGCAGGCAGAAGGCTAAAGGAGAGCCGGTTCCCAACCATTATCTTTAGTGTGTCCATATGACGTAATTTACAGCATGGTAGGATCGTGATATTTTTCACTCTTACACCAGGGACAAGTCAACTTGTACAATTTTTAAAAAAAATTCAAAGTAGCTAAGTTTCTCGGGTAATTTGCACAGTATTAAATAGGCACTCATTTTCAAGGAATCCATGCGAAGGCTTGTGGAGGAACAGAAAGCACTGGAAGAGCGATTGCAACAGGAAAAACAAGACAGATTCATCGCTATGCGGCTACAAAAAGAATATAAAAGTGTAAGAAAGTGTTAATTTTTGTTCTATTTAGATTAAGTAGATATTTTCTCAAAAAAATAGCTTAATTTCATTGATAGTTGTTGTTCATTGAGTCCCCGTAAGGGGCACGGCGATTTGCTTTCCTGGCCACCGTACTGACGGTATTCAGCGCCTCGTCCGGCCCCAGCTTACCCTCTTCTGCTTTCTGACACCCTGTCTTTTTACCCTACTTCTCCACTTTCCATACAACTTTCTCTGGTCTGCCTCTAATTTCACAGGGTAGACGCCGACTAGCTTCCTCTCACCCAACCATCCCGGATCGGCGCTGAGAGAGGAGGGGACAACGTTTTCTCACCCTTGACCGGCCTGGGGTGGTGGGTTTTTAACAACCTGCATCACCTCTCACCCTCACCTTCCTCACATACCCTTTCACAGTCTATCAATTTTATGCCCAGCCCAATGTGGAGCCGCCATGCCGAAGCGCTGCCTGCCCACAGGGCGGGAGATGTGGTCCTAAATGACGGCAGTCTTCTTTTGCTGGCTCCGTGTTTACCCCTTGCAGAGCAGGCTTCTGCATCCTGTGTCACTAATAGGGTCGCCATGCTCGATGATGAGAATAATAATAATAATAAAACCCTCTCCATTTCCCCTTCACCAGGTTTAGGGCTAGGCAACTCCGTCGAGAGCTCGGTATTTCTCTCGAGCCGGTGGCGCGCCTGGTTCTGCCCATGACGCCACCCTGGAGGGTACCACCTTGACTATTTGTCGCCACGCCTCTGCTCCCAAAGCTTGTACAGCGCCGGGAGTATTGCGTTCGGCCTTTTTGGAGCGCATTTAGTGTCACGCTGGAACCGTGCCAGTGTATACGGATGGCTCCAAATCCATATAAGGGGTTGGTTTCCACGCCGTGTTCCCTCTGTTTGAAGTCAGCGGGACACTGCCAGGCGCTGCGTCTGTTTTCACAGCCAAGCTGGTTGCAATCCTCCGCTCGGTAATGGAGGTAACGCGACGTGCTCCGTTCGGAGACCGGATTGTGATTTATAGCGACTCACAAAATGCCCTAAGTGCTCTTGGGGCATTGGAATCTCCGCATTCCCTAGTTCGCAATATCCGTGACGCCATGGTTTCGGCGAGTCGGGCGGATGTCGAGATTATCTTTTGGGTTCCTGGACATGTAGGAATTACGGGGAATGAGCACGTTGATAAGGGCGACAACTGGGCGACCAGACCATCGTTTCGCTCTTCCTCACACTGACTACATGGCAGGAATTGGGCATCCCCCCGTGCTGCCTGGCAATAAAAATGGGAGACGTCCGAGGGGAACTTAAAGTTGCGCGACTGTTTCCTGGGACCTACCACGCAATCCCACAACGGCTTCAGATTGCTTTCTTTCGTCTCCGAATTGGACGCACCGCAATATTACATAAAATATTACTTGTCGATAAAGACAGCGAATTTCTTCCCCAACCATCCATTTTCCCACCCTTTTACAAAGAAAGGAGGTTTGGTATCAATGAGCTTGAAAACTCACAAAGGAAGCTGATGCTGAAGATGGCCACCTTCATCCCACTCATAAAATCATGGCTCTTAAATGAAAGCACATGTCACTTTGAATTATACTCAAAATCTGCTCAGTAACAAGTTACATAATTTGGACATAAGAAATCCAAGGACTGAGTGGCAGCACAGACAGAAAAAAGGTAGATATAACAGAAATATTGATAAAGAATAAAGATCACAATTCTTTCAGCAGGCCATGTTGTGTTAGGCCTGTTCAAAAATCAACTTTTTTTTCTTATTTACATCATAGGTTTCTGTACATTTTCCCATGCTTTTTTAATCTAAAAAAGCCGGAAATCATAACTATTTTGACCTATGATTTTGGGAAGCATTACTGCAATGGTGTTTTAAGTGACCAATTCCAGGGTCCTTTGAATCATGTTTTACACTCTAACCTTTTATCTAAACAAGATAGAGCAATAAAATAGGCATAAATTAAATTGTTTTTAATCCTCTTTCTAAATACTACAATTATGATAGTCTTGGAACAAGAAATGGTACATTGGTACATCCAAAGATTTCAAAAATACCACATTTGAGAGTAACATTTTTTTTCTTATTTACATCATAGGTTTCTGTACATTTTCCCATGCTTTTTTAATCTAAAAAAGCCGGAAATCATAACTATTTTGACCTATGATTTTGGGAAGCATTACTGCAATGGTGTTTTAAGTGACCAATTCCAGGGTCCTTTGAATCATGTTTTACACTCTAACCTTTTATCTAAACAAGATAGAGCAATAAAATAGGCATAAATTAAATTGTTTTTAATCCTCTTTCTAAATACTACAATTATGATAGTCTTGGAACAAGAAATGGTACATTGGTACATCCAAAGATTTCAAAAATACCACATTTGAGAGTAACATTTTGTCACAAATCTAACCGAGCAAGAAGTGAAAGCATTACATGATGGTTAATTTCATAATGACATTTACACATTCAGTTGTTGGGAGTTTGTTTTTTGAAGCTGTCAAAACGGCCTTTGTTGAACTCCACACCTTGAAGGAGGTGGTTCTTTGCTTGGCATCTGTTATTATGCCATTTACAAAGTCCCTCATCATCTTGACAACACCACATTCAGCAATGTCATTCACTGCTTATCCAGATCAGCTCCTCTAGCTTTCAAGGTGGCTGAAACCATGACAGTAATTTGTTTGTCGGATAAACCAGATGACATCACATTCCAAGACCTTCCTTGGAAACGTCAAAATCACACCCTTTATGTGGGAACATCCAGGACGAGCCTTCATGTCGTCTGTGTTAGCGTCGTTAGTTGAGTTACCCCAGGTAATGTCATTTACATGAAAAACTGCCTCTTGTTCTGATGCACCTGTAAGTACATGCTAAATATCACCATTGTAAAACATGTCTTGTGACGTTCATAGTAATTGGTTTTACCTTGTTCTTGTCTATGCTGCAGTCTTTCATTCCTCGTTGCTTGCTGCAGGTATCTTGTCTGAAAATATTGTCATGGCCAGACATATGACCTTTCTTAGTCTTTTGGTTTTCGTATAACCTGATATCCTCATCTTCTCTGGATAAGTCTCTTTTGTATTTATTGTATTGCATCTGGAGCTCATATATCGAACAGGCTGTCTGATTCTACCACAAACATGCCTCTTTTTCCTCCGGGGTTATTTGCTCTTCCTTTGCTTTTCATCTGCGCACGATGTTTCTCATGTAGTGTCATGAAGCTTCATGAAGACCTTCATTGCCTTGTACTTGGTCTTTGTTTTGATCCTAACCATCTTCCAGAAGTGGGATGATGGATTCAACTGTTTCCTATGCAAGTTTCTTTTTGTTTTATAATGGGAGAGGATTGACCGCCGATTGACGCAGATTCCTCCCACTAAGCGAAACGCTGGAATTAAGGAAAAGTACAGGAAGATGGGGATAGGAGAGTGAGAGGATCACACAAGTGAGACTTTATCAGAGCAAGGATAAAGGTCATTTACAGAGAATCGAGGGCTTTCGGCCAGGATCAGACGTGGATGACCAGATTTGAGGTACAATATAAGGAAAGGAAAGCTTCAGGCGACGAGGGATAGAGTACAAGGGTGAGTATGTGGGAAACAGTGAGTGGTACGACAGTGGTTGCAGGTCTGGAGGAGATCATGGGACATAAAATTATCGTGGGTTAGCCTGGTATGACCCAGACAGAATTGGCTCCGCACCACCTCTTCATGACGGGAGCGGTCGAAGGATAAGGCTCAGTAGCGAGGGGTTGACTTAACACAGTTCAGATTGGTGATGGACAAAGTTTGCCAGGTAGCAAGCTATTGTGAATTAAGGATCTTCCTGTGTGGAAGATCGCTAAACGGTAGGGGCTGTGGGCGCGCTGGAGCGGAGCCTGACCGTGCAACTCATTCAGTTGCTTCGTTGACAGGCACCCCAACATGTGAGGGCACCCAACAGAATGTAACAACCTTACCGACAGACTAAAAGCTCGTGTACGAGCTGTCGGATATCAGGGATCAGATAGTGGGAGTGAGACAAAGCGGGAATGTTAATAAAACGAATTCGGTGGAATGCAGTAGGTAGTGGACCCGGAAGGTCTCGCGGATGGCGTACAACTTGGCTGACCATGAAGAACAGCCGGGAGGAAGAGGAGCAACCAGGCAGCGGATGAGCCGGGGGGGGGGGAGCCATCTGTTAAGATGGTCTTGCTCAGCGTGAGCAGTTGCATGGCTAAAGAACACTGACCTCAGAACCCTAGCTGGCTTTAGTGACTAGCCAATTGGTAGGTGGTGGTTGCAGACTCTTGTGGCGGTTATCTTCCACGGAGAGGTGCATGCGAAAGAGATCTAACATGGTGAAGAGAGAAAGGGAGTGAACGCTTAGTCGCTAAGGGAGGGCCACCACACTCAGCCCGCACGAATACTAATTACTGGAGAGGAGCAGAAAGCATCTGAAGCCAATAGAGAGATTCAGACGAGTGGGTGTCAGTGAAAGGGAGATGATAGGTGGATGAGTCAAAGTTCAAACGGGAGAATGAGAGATCATCCACGAGGGATAGGAGAATGGGCGCGAGGTAAGGCGAGTAGCAGTCGCCCCAGGCGGGCTCCATGCTGTTGATATCTCCTAGGAGTAGAAAGAGTCTCGCAAGCTGGATGATTAAGTTGCGGATGTCAGATGAAGGATGGTCGTTGCCGGGGGGGGGGGGGGGGGCGTATGGACCGAGCATACAATGTAGTCTTCCTAGGAAAAGGACAATCACCGCATGAAGGTCTGTTTGGAGCGATAGAGGGTGGTGACATGGAACATATAATTGGAAGAGGATGTCTCCACCGCCACGCCCAGATCTTTCCCGAGCCGAGGAAAGGAAAGGAACGTAACCAGAGATCCGAGGGATCTGGCGGCCATCCTGGATTAGTTCCTGGAGCCATAGGCAGCTAGGTTGATAAGTAATTAGAAGAGAAGTAATCATCTCCCATTTAGCCAGTAGTCCATGGCAATTCCACTGGATTACTCTGGGGAAAGTGAAAGGGGAAGCTAAATTGAAAATGGGAGTTAACGTTTGGACACAAGTACAGTAATATGCTGCCCTAGGGGAGGGGGTCACAGGGAGAGGGACCCGTAGGCGGTGTGAGACAGCAGGCTGGGGCGGTGTCAGAAGAGGTGGGTAGAGAAGTTAGGGCATGGGGGGAGAGTACTGTGAGGAGAGAGTCAGGGAGGGGGGGGGGGCAAGAGGAATAAGGTTTCGGGATAAGATTTTGGGAAGGAGCTTTGGGGTGGTTCGGGGTTTAGGGGCTTTGGGAGGTGATGGAGTAAACTGAGAGGAATGAGGTCTGGAGGAGCGAACGGTGGTGCATGCATCTCCTCCACAGTTGTGTTCTCTATGGGCATCGGTGGTGGCTATGAAAGTAGTGAAACCTTCGAGAGAGGCAACATGGCAGCTTTATTTTGGGCGTGACGCTTAGCAGGATGAGGAACCTTGGAGGATGGTATCCATATCTGAAGGGGAAGCGCAGTACTTCCGCCAGTGATGTGATTTACTATGGGGGCTGGATTTGAATGAACCTTGTAATAGCGAAGCTGTAGGGGTCTTGGTACTAAGTTTATCCTTAAGTACCAAGACGGCCTTAGTGTCGGGCAGTAAAGATCTTGTGGCACGAGATGAGTTGGTGGGGGCAGAACGGGAGAGGGCATTGGCCTAAGAGACAGAGGAGCCATGGCGGGCACGAACCTGCTTCCGCACCTCTCAAGCAATCAGCAAAGCAGAGTACCGAAGGGATTTCACTTCGGAGTCGAATTGATCGTTCCCCATAACAACTTGAGCAGTTGGGGTTAGCTCGGCAAGGAGGACGGTGGGATGCAGAGCCACAGTTCGGGCACAGATACTATAGTGTTAAAATACTCGAACTTGTTGCATTTAAATCAATGGGTGTGTGTGGGGAGGGAGGGGGCACTGAATCTATAGCCCCGAAGATTTATTTCCCAGTAAATGTAAGGGGCGGAACCAAGGATCTGAAGTTGAGTAGTAGCCTGGGAAGAAGCACTCTGGTATTGCCGACCTTCTACTGCCACGACGGCTTCAGGTTGATCTTCTGTCGTCTTCGAATCGGACACACTAGCGGGACGCACCACCATTTGATGGAGCGCTCGCCTGCGCCTTATTGTGAAGACTGCGTGGTCCCCAGACTGTCGGCACATTCTTGTAAGATCTCCCAGTCTGGGGGATCTTCGCGCACGCTACCTGTACCGGTACCGGGACGAGCGGGGTCGCTACCGCTTGTCCCGTGTACTCGGGTTCGTGTACATAGAATCGTGGAGTTTCTGACTTTTTATAGGAGGTTGGCCTCCTCTATTTTATTTGACTCTGTTGTAGGTCGCATGTTACTACGCCGGGGAGAGGCGGACCTCCCCCGACGCCGGAGCGTGATTCCTTATTGCTTATCTGCTTATTTTGTGTTTATTTGTCATTTTTAGCTTGTTTCTTAGCCTCTTCTAGTTTTTTTATCTTTGTTAATTGTTATTTACACGTTTTTGTTTTTTAATCTATCATAGTATTAAGTTGTAGCCTCTCAGCAATACTTTATCTTATTTATTTACTTATTTTTATTTTTTTAATATTATTATGACTATCCCCTCAACCTTTTTTTCTACCCGCACTTTATACCACGTGGAAGTCTTCTTACCTGGACAGAGTTCAGTTCACGAGACATGGTGCCTGGGTAGACAGTATGTCATCCGAGAACCACCTAGACCTAGGGTATGATAATAATAAGAGATCACCCACCTTACTTGTTAGTGCATCTGCCTCTCTCTCTACTTCTCTTTTTTACATACCTACATACCCCTTTCCAAACTTGCTCTTCTATTCATTTAGCTTCTGGCTGCTCTGCGCACTTTCGTCCTCCTATGGGTCCTTGGTCAAGTGGCAGTGTATACCGTGAGGTCAACAACTGCTCCAAGGACAAATTCACCCGAATGAAGGGCCGGGTTGTTAAGGCCCATCTTAGCTCAAACCCGTAGACCAAGTTTGTGAAAATGATCAGGTTATGGAATTTCTGATCTTATGGGGAATTTTCTCTTAACCTCCCAAGGCATTGGGAGGTCATATTATCTACTTCCATGCATTTCTTTCTCCTTTTCACTCACCATGGCTATAATAGAGAGGGATAGTGGACAACTAGAGGCGCATG
Organism: Ceratothoa steindachneri; assembly: GCA_963969495.1. Lineage (NCBI taxonomy): Eukaryota > Metazoa > Arthropoda > Malacostraca > Isopoda > Cymothoidae > Ceratothoa > Ceratothoa steindachneri. The sequence goes on along the minus strand of OZ018330.1, from coordinate 125,639,177 downwards.
GAGATCCGCCCCCTCCTGTCTTCTCAGGAGCCCCTCCAAACGTCTTCAAGTGGAGAGGGGCGTTTCTCCCTCTCCACTCTTGAAGGGTTTGAGCGTTTTTCCTCACCTCCTCCTTTGCAGCCGCCCTTGTGAGACGAGAGATTCCATCTTAGTGCCAGTCCCCCTTTTCCTCTCAAAGGGGAATCCCAAGAGAGCGGACAGGTGGCTCAAAATCGACCACTTCTGTTTGGAGCAGTTGGATAACCCCATTCGAGTGGCAAGGGATAGCAGGGCCCGTCGGACCATGCCCCCTACAGGTATATCTATTTGCACCTTCCAGGGGCCCGGCGTGGCTGGCCCCATCTCATCCCCGATGGAGGTCGGTTCGTCGGCCAGGGACCACACGACAGAAGGTACCTCGAATGGGATCTGTGATACCTTGGGCAAGGGCCACATCGAGGCTCTCCCGGAGTTGATCCAGACCCAGATGGCAGGATCTGCCCTAGGGGCGAACCTGGGCTCGTTGCCATGTACCGAACCTGAATCCGCCCCTGTGCAAGCTTATCACATGGCTTGGGTCCCTGAGGACTCACAAGGAGAGGAGGCACCTCCTACCTTTTTCATTTCGGTGATCCCGCTGGCGTGTACCCTGTGTCGCCTGTTAGACTTGGTATTTGGGGTGACCGCACATCCTCCAGCCCTGGGTCCAAATTAGGAAAGCCCCGTCACTGAGAGGACTTGAACACTCTGATGGGCCCTGGGAAAGTTGTTTATTATTGTTGTTATCATTCTTATTATTTATTAGTGTTATTTATTATTATTAGTTAGTGTTAATATTTATCAATGATTATTATTATGTATTAAAATTATTTATATTATTATTATCATTAATAGTAGTATTTATTATTATTACAGTTATCCCTTCAAAGTTTTCCACCCAAACTCTGTTCAAGAAGGACTGTTCCCACTTCAACAGAGTTCAGTCAGCCAGAACGGATCCTTTGTTGGTTCGAAGCTCGACTACGGATGCGAATTTTATGCAGCAGCCGAGCGTTTATTGCGGAAGGTGGACTCGATCCACCACACCGGCCTTCGCCTGGCGACCGGTGCCTTCCGCACTTCCCCCATTGAGAGCCTACTAGTCGCCGCGTACAGTGCATCACTCGCCTGTACGCGCGAGCCCGGCGCCTCCCTCAGTCGCCAACAGCTTTTATTGCATCCGCAGGTGATTTCGACGGTGCCTATGCCGCCGAGAGACGCCAGTCATACCCTAAGCCCTTTGGGTTTAGGGCCAGGAAACTCTTTCGAGAGCTAGGCATAGCTCTCGGGCCGGTGGCGCCCCTGGTTCTGACCACGACGCCACCCTGGAGGGTACCACATTTGGCTATTTTTCGCAAAGCCTCTGCTCCCAAAGCTTGTACAGCGCCGGGAGTATTGCGTTCGACCTTTTGGGAGCACGTGTCACGCTGGAACCGTGCCAGTGTATACGGATGGTTCCAAGTCCCAAGAGGGGGTCGGCTTCCACGCCGTATCCCCTCTGTTTGAAGTCAGCGGGGCTCTGCCAGGCGCTGCGTCTGTCTCCACGGCCGAGCTGGTGGCAATACACCACTCGGTACGGGAGATTACGCGACGTGCCCGGTTCGGAGACCGGATTGTGATCTATAGCGACTCACAAAGCGCCCTGAGTGCTCTTGGGGCATTGGAATCTCCGCATCCCATGCTTTGTGATATCCGTGACGCCACGGTTTTTGCGAGCCGGGCGGATTTCGAGATTATCTTCTGATGGGTTCCTGGACATGTGGGAATTGTGGGAAATGAGGGCACTAAAGAGTCCGCGAGGACTCTGCGACCGGACCAGCGTTTCGAATCGGGCACACTCGTGTGACGCATTGCCATTTGATGGAGCGCTCGCCAGTGCCCTATTGTGACGACTGGTCGTCCCCCAGACTGTTGGGCACATTCTTGTCGAATGTCCCAGTCTGGGTGATCTTCGCGCACGTTATCTGTCCCGGTACCGGGATGGGCGGGGTCGCTACCGCCTGTCCCTTGTACTCGGGACGAGTTCGTGCACATTGACTTGTTGACTTTTGGGGGGAGGCGGGCCTTCTTCCCTTTATTTAACTAGGTTTTATTTTTTTATTGTTTTCTTTGTAGGTCGCACGCTCCTGCGCCGGGGGGAGGGGGACCTCTCCTCCCCGACGCCGGAGAGTGCTTCCTAATTGTTACGATCTTCCCTTTTTATCATTGTTGTTTTTCCATATTCTTATTTTAAAGTAGCCTAGTGCTAGGTTGTCGTGATTCCGGCGACTTATGCCCAAGTGGGCAGTCGCCAGATAGGCTCCTAAAATAAAAAAATTCTATCACAGTGGACTGCCAAGACAGTAGGCAGGCGGCCCCAAATCGAGCGCGCTCGCTGGGACCGACCCGATAGGGCCATCCCCCTTAAGGGGTCGGCGTGACTTCCTCCCTCTCTTCCCCGATGAAGGAAGGTACCTCGAATGGCATCTTTGATGCATGGGGGAGAAGGATAGCCACAAGGATGGCCTGCCTGAGGTGACCCAAGACCAGACAGCAGGATCTTCCATCGGGTCGAACCTGGGTTCGGTGCCAAACACTGAATTCAAGTCCGCCCCTGTGCAAGCTTCTCCTCAGACTGTTCGCGCCCCCGATGACTCTGATATCTCAGAGAAGGATCTTGCTGAAGCCGGTCCATCCGGCGGTGGAGAAAAGCGGGTTCCTCTCACTCCGCCAAGATTGCCGCGTCGGGCACGAGACGCAGCCTGGTTTGGGTGTCCTAGACTAAGACCAAAGTCTCAAGTGCGTTGAGTGAAGCCTCGATTAAGTCGGTACCCCTCTTTGAGAGATTACCTGGTGTTTTCGAGGCCGCTGGGTTCAAACGCTTTCTGGTTATTCGCTCAACAGATGGCAGCAAGTGAACCAAAGGAACATGATCTATCAGAAAAGAGCACTAGCTAGCCTGATTGGTAGAGAACCGAAGGTGTCCCGGTTCTCGGCTAGGAGTTTTCTGTAGAATGCGTCCAATCCTTCTTAGGTGGCCATTATTAGTACCCTTCGGACACTTAATGGCACGAAGGTGAGTGTGACGCCGCACTTTAGCAAGAACTTCGTGAAAGTAGTTTACGCGAGGGAACTCGTGGAGTACTCCATAGAGGACATCACCTTATTGCTGGCCGACCAAGGAGCTGTTAAGGTTGAACGTGTGATGATAAAACTGAGACGAGCCTCGAGACCCACCCCTACACGCTTCATCACGTTCGACCATGATAGGCCCCTTGAGTCGATGTGTGTCGGTTGGTAAGGCTACAGCATGTTGTCATTCGTGGCACTGCCCCGGAAGTTCTACCTCTTCTAGCCCTTCGGCCATACGAATCACTCGTGTAGACGTGCAAACTCGGGGTTACCCGAACTCTATGTAAGATGTTCCAAGGCCGCACATGATAAGTCCAAATCGTGTGTGGCCAAGTGTGTCAATTGTGGAGAGCCGCACCATGCTTATTTGAAGCAATGTGGTAGGTATTTCCTGGTGAAGGAAATCCTGGCCGTTCAGTCTTTGGATCGTCTCTCATTTTTCGAGCCTAATGACTTCGTCTTGGCGCGCCCGATGCTGCTTAGGACGTCTTATGCCTCTTAAAAAAAGGCGCGACTTATGCCCAAGTATGCGCCAGATGGGCTCCTAAAATTAAAATATATATATTTTTTTAAAAAGGCACCTTCTGCTCCTGGCCCCTCCAGGCCTACGAACACGGTCGCTTCCGCACCTATTCGGAACCCTTCTGCGGGTTCTACTCACCCATGGTGCTTTACTGGTAGAGCGGGTGGCACAAAGGGATCACACCCAGCCACCAGTAAAACCATGGCTCTCCCAGCGTGACTGTTTTCCTTAAGGCGAAACGGTCGTGCTCTTCCACCGATTCATTAGACTCACAGGAGGCAACATCCCTGAAAGTGGTCGCGAAGTCGTCTTTCGGGGTCTCTAAAGCTGCCCCCCGAAAGGAGGATAACACTAAAGGAGCTTCGGCTCGTACACCCACACACGAAGGTGTAGGTCATTTTCCAATTTAAATATCATTTTCTGTACCACTGCCGCCTGAGAAACCCCCTCTTCCCCCGGTGGTGCTTGGCGCGGGCCCGGTGGTCCACATTTCAGGAAATGACTGATATCACTGTTCCAGTCGATGAGTTTAGGTTGGTGAATGAGGCCGTTGAGTTCTTCGGTAACCTTATCTCCGTGGGGCTAGCTACTATTCCTAGAACGTCTGACCCTTTTGCACGCCGACCTCATCCGTGGTGGTCAGCCATGTCCACTATAAGCGCCGCCCAAACTATTTCATTGTTGGTGAATTTCGTCGAGCTAAGGCTAGCCCGCCGCTCCTCCTGGCGGGCATACGTGTCTTCACTTACAGGAAGACCCCCTCTAGCAGAGGTGTGAAATCTAGTCAAAAGGATTCGGGGCAAGTTCTCGCAGGACCGTCCCTCCCACCATTTCCCAGGAAAATGGGACAGCAATCTCGGACCCCGCGTCCGTGTCAAAGTCTTTCGCGACCACTTTCTTCGCATTCCTTATGTGTGATGCTTGTCCGTCAGCATTCATTGCACGTTGTGATATTGCTGAAGGTGAACCCTTCAACGACATATTGACATTGACTGAGTTCCGTTTTGCTCTCGTTTTGTGCACGAACATCGCCCTGGTCCGGACGATTTCCCGTACGCCATGCTTCGACACCGAGGTGAGAGAGGTCTGTCATTTCTGTTAGATTTGTTCAACAGGATCTGGGTAGAGGGTATCCTCCCCGACTCCTAGCAAATCGCTACTGTGCTCGCTTTTCGCAAACCGGGGAGAGAACACTCCTTCCCGGTCAGTTTCCGCCCAATCTCTCTAACCTCCCGCGTGTGCTAGTTGATGGGGAATTTGGTAAATGTTAGATTAACTTTTTTCATGAACAGCTGAGACTACGTCTTCTGCACAGTGGGGCTTCTGCAAGTTCCATTTCAGGTCGGATGCTCTGCTCCGATTGAAAAATGGCGTATGCGAGTCCTTCCTTTGTAAACAGCACTACGCCACCATGTTTTTCGATCTGGAGAAGACCTATGATGCCGCATGGCGATACGGTATCGTGCAGACTCCCCGCACGATGCGGGTGAAGGGACGCCTCCCAATCCTTATTTCGGAGTTTTGGCGATATCTTCGATTCTGGGTATGTTTGGGGGTCGTCTTCTGTGCTCCCGGAAAATAATCTGACTACCTTCTACGTGGACGACCTTTCGATCTCTTTTGCTGCGGTCCAGATGCCAACTCTAGAGCGTCGATTCGAATAGTCATTGAACCTTATCTCTTGGTGCACTTGTGTCGCCAACGACGTCTCCACCCCGACCCGGACTTGTTTCTGAAAAGGGGGGGGGGGGATTTGCACCGTTTCCCTCGCTTTGTTTTCGACCGACGCCTCACCTAGGAGGCTTATATTCGCATCCTTAGGGTCTCTTGTACCCGCGCCATGGACATTCTTCGTTCCGTGACTTTCAGCACGTGGTACTGATACAGCTACTGCCCTGCTTTTCTATTGATTCTTGGTTCGTTCGAAGCTTGACTACGGATGCGAGTTTTATGCATCCGCAGCCAATCGTGTATTGTGGAAGGACGACTCAATCGACCACACCTATCTCCACCTGGCGACCGCTGCCTTGTCTATGCTGCACCTCCCTCAGTCGCCAACTGCTCTCACTGCATCAGCAGCCTATCTCACGGTGTCTATGCCGCCGAGAGACGCCAATCATACCCTACCCTCTTTGGGTTTAGAGCTAAAAAACTCCTTCGAGAGCTCGGGCCGGAGTCGCCTCTAGTTCTGCCCAGGACGCCACCCTGGAGGTTACCATCTTTGACAACCGAGGGCAACTTAAAGATGCATGCCATTGCGCCACGACTCTTCCCATGGACCTACTTCCCAATTCCGCGATGGCTTCAAGTCGCTTTCTGTCGTCTTCGAATTAGGCACACTCGCGGGACGCACTGCCATTTTATATCAGCACTCCCACACCTTAGTGCGACGGCTGCGTTCTCCTCCAGACTGTTCGGCATATTCTTCGCGCGCGTTACTTGTCCCCGTATCTAGACGAGCGGTGTCGCTATCGCTTGTTCCTTGTTCTCAAGACGGGTTCGTTTACACAGACTTGCGGACTATCTGATTTTTTGTAGGAGGCTGGCTATTTGACTTTGTTGTAGGTTGCATGTTCCTCGGCCGGAGGAAGACGGACCCTACCCCGACGCCGGGGCATGTTTCCTTCATTTTTTTGTTTGTTTGCCTTTGTTTTTTGTATCTTATTATTTGGTTTTGCAGGGTTTTTATGTTTGTTAATCCAGCCAAGTATTCGGCTGTAACGTGATTACGGCGATGTTTGCCCTACTAAGCAGTCGCCAGATGGGCTCCTTAAAAAAATGTGTTAAGAAACTCTTTGGGTTTTGCAGGTGAATAGATCCAAAGGATCTCCAGATGAGTATTGCCTGAGAAGGAACGGAGAGATGCTCCAGACGCCGCCATCTCAAGTGCATAGAAGGAGTAAAATTAGATGCTCCCGCCACGGTTCGTCTTCGAACTCGCCCAGAACCCCAGCTACTTCTGGGAAACAATCCAAGTTTCGACAGACGACCCTGTTGGAAAGTTTCACCAAGAGACCGAGGCGTTTGTAATGCTCGCTCCCTTTTCTTGTTTTGGTCTTGTTATAACTGTCATTAGCTTTAAATGAATATATATGTCCGGGGTTTATCATTTGTTGATTCGAATGTGAGAGGCGGGATTTATAAATAAAAAAAATAACTAAAGAGTATTTTTTATATGATTTTAGAGACACAGCTGTGACAAAAAAAGTCCAAATACGTGGTGTGTGTGATCTCTGAGGAAACCTTGTACGGTCGGCAGCAGAGTTCATCACGGCCGCCGGCCTACGGGAGGCACCCTAGCCGGGGGCAACATAAATAAGGTCCACTCACGACCAGTTATGAGATTTTCAAACATTTTATGCACCCCTTATCATGACAACATATCAAACATACCCCTTCCCGGACATGCTGTTTCGCGACTCTGGAGGGGTCTCCCCTCACCCCAGTGGGGGGGTGGGTGGCGAAGTGGACTTTAACATGTTCCATTCCTTTTCCTACATGTTATTTATTTTGTTTATTAAGTATTCACTTGTGTTTTTCTTATACCCTTCATTTACGAGGGATCTTCAAAATGTTTTGGTGCAAGACTTTAATTTAAAAGATTATCGGAAATTTTCAAGTCAAAACACTTGATCATATCTTTGGTTTGTGCTGATATCGGCAAAACCGTCATTTATTCCTCTGGCGCATTTTAGGTAGCAAGTGACTACTTACAAGAAATTAGCTTTTTTTATCCATGGAAAAGCAAACTTTTGAGATCAGAGCTGATATCAAATTCCCTGCTATTGTCGATTCTTTGCAGCATGTTTATGGTGAGCCAAGACCACTACAAACACCACTGTTTTGAAGTGGATGAAACGTTTCAAAGAAGGAAGAGATGACCTTAATGACGACGAGAGAAAAGGGATACCATCCACATCAACTACTGCAGAAAAGATGGGCGCCTTTCAGAAACTTCTGGTTGAAGATTGCAGGATTAACGTTGAAATTATTGCGAAAGAAGTCGATGTTTCCTAGGGATCAGCATAAGCATTTTTAACAGAGCATCTTGGTCTCAGGGAGCTTTCTGCCCATTGGGTGCCGAAAGCGTTGCGGGAGGATCAGCTTGCACAAAGGAGTCGTGTTCATCATGACAATTCTCCAGCCCATTCTTCACTTCTAACACGAGAAACTTTGAGAGAATTTCGATGGCAAATCATAACCCATCCACCCTATAGCCCTGATCTTGTCCCCTCGGACTATTTCTTGTTTCCTAAGCTTAAGGAACATTGAAAAGGAATAGGATTTCAATCGATCGAAGAGGCAAAACGTGAAGTCAAGACATAGTACTATTCGAAAAGCCGAGAGTTCTTCAGAGAGGAACTTGTTTGGTAGAAACATCGCCTTCAGAATGGAAACTATATTGAGAAATATTAATGACATTTGTGTTATTTTAATTTTTGATAAATATTTCTTTCATTTTTCCCCAAAGCTTTTTGATGATTCTTTGTATATCTTCTCCTTATTCACAGCTACTTTCTGCCCTTTTGGGGGCTTTGGCCCGCCCACATTTCTCTTGTGTCCCTTTCATATATATTCTCTTTCTTCTCCTTGCTATTGGACAGAGTTCTGTTACCGACTCATTTTGCATTTGGTGAAGGTAAGGCATTGCCCTTCCTTCCCCCATGATCCTTCGTTTGCCGTGCCCTAGGAGAAGGCCGTCCCTGGTTCCACTTTACCCTGTGTCAGTAAATTCGGACACCCCGTCCGGCGGATTTGCCTTCTGGCTAGTTAAAAAGGTGGCGTGTTGGATCCCTATCTGCTCTCCGAGATGACTTAAGGGTCGCAACCGAGTCGAGAATTGCATTAGGGCCCGGACCCTTGTGGACTCTGTGGTGTGGAATCACGAGGGAGAGCACGAATTTATTTACGGTGCAATGGTGTTTAGTGTACAAATCACTCCATTTTCTTTCCCAGGCTACTTCTGCTGTAATCTCCCCATTCAAAGAAGGTTTTTCGTAACGAACGTTCTATACCAGTGTAGTCTACCTAATTATCCGCTCTCTTTGTATCCATATGCCAATGAAATAGACCCTGAATTTGACTATTCTCGTTTCCTAGTACTGAAATCTAATTCTGATTCCTTGACTTTTAAGGTCGACGTTTTCAATTTTAATGATGCTTTTGAATCTCTGGTGAGTCATGTCGTATGTGGGGTCGTGGTTATGGAGGTCTCTTCCCGCACCCGTACGATGCAGTCTGTCCCAAATATATCTTTTCTTGCAGAAGTTCCACTATCTGTTAGGTCCAATCCCAGGATCAATTTTGTCTACCGCATGAAGAGATCAAATGAGTTCAAGGTTATGACCGCTCTCGACTACAAAGCAAGATGCTGGTCAACATCTTACTGTCTTCAGTGACAGCCATCTTGCTCTACTCGTGTTAAAACTTCTTCGTTTTCTTATTTTGAGTTGCAGGAACTTCGTCATTTTGTCAAGGCTGAGTGGGTATCTCAGAATCCCAGTAAGCCATTATTTTGAGTTGCCGCGACGCTGTTTTCGTATCGAAATTTTAACCACTTGCACTTTCTACCTTTCACCCGACTTGGCAGTAACCATGGCTGATATTAGAACTTTTAGACCAACTCTCTCCATCGTTTTTATTATTAGTCGATTCAAACGCCCGCCATCCCTTGTTGGGTGATGACATCCGTAATACCAAAGGACAGATAGTCGAGTCTATTTTATCAAACTTTTTTGTTTATTCGCGATTTTACCTCCAAAATGTTTGAACAGATTATTTTAGTAGTGTTGACTTATCTTTGTGTTCCTCAGACTGCTTTCTCGAGTATCGAGAACCGACTAAATTCGTTTTGGCAGGCTCATAAGGGGGTGAATCGTGTAGCAAGGGTAATGAATGCCCTCTGCTACAACAATCCTGGAGGAACGCTCGCCCTCCTGGCCCCAATACCTGCATTATTTTCACTTCATCTGCCTTCTCTATATTTATAGATCTCTCATTACAGCTGACAGCTATCAACCCAGGACCACAACTCTGTGCAATGTACGACGAGCCGATTGTAATAGCTTCTGGCAGCCGTCCTACACTGATACCTACTGTGGTACGTTTGATTGTGTTGATCACCGAATGACTGTTTAACATCACTTATCCGTAGCCCTGCCGAGCGAACAGTACCTACATAGATAGTCACCAGGCGGAAGACGGTCTTTTGTGCCTTGGTGTGACAAACTTCATAGCAGTGATACGAGCCTATAAGTTGGTCTATGCTCGATATTAACGGATTCCTACACCACGAAATCGAACCGAGAGAAATAAAATTCAAACATTCGGTCAGAGGACACGTTGAACCTCTTTTTTCATAACCTTGTATCCTCGATATCATCATCGACTCCCCATGCAAAGATATGGTAGAGGATGAACATGATCAGCGGCCTTGAGTGTCAACGGAACTTGTATCTAACCATGTAATGATCGTTTGCTCGGCCCTGAATTTCAACACGACCTCCACTAACATGCACCAGATGCAACCAAAGGCCAGACAAAATCAAACTCTTATAGACTGCCAAAACCTCGCACATGGACATGTGAACCCACCCAGGGAGCGTGATTCCCTTCTTAGGGGCCGGCCACGAAGAAGAAGGAGGGGGGGCAGGTAAGTTATAACTATTTACCCTTTCTCGATATGCATCTATGATATGTCCCGCGGCCGTGACGAAATCCATTATGACTTTTCACAACATCCAGGAACATAATTATTTCTATTGGATTGATAGGGTTTTATCCGACCACTTGATTGATGTGGTTTTGTCTGTTCCTTAAGAAGTAGTTTGAATCCAGTTAGTTACCGGCATATGCACCTTGTAGATAGAGGGGAGTAGTAAAAGGGGCAAAGAAAGAATGAAAGTAGCGTAAGCGAGTTGCGAACAGCTTCCCTCATCGCTGGACCACTTAGCAAGCTGCGAATCCACTCTGCCATCTTGAGTTTCAAAAAAAGGCTTTAAGCCGCTCGCCTACACTTCTCGTACGCTACACAACCCTCTCCTCCCTAGAAGCAGAGCGTATTTTGAAGAAATGAAGAGACACGTCGGTCGGCAAGGACTTGAACCCTGGCATTAATCCAGTAGTCTCCCCAGAGGGGGTGTCTACCGTTCAGATCTCTGAGCAAGAGAAAGGGCCTCGGACACCGTGCCACGACACGGCGGAAGGACCAAGCGTCGAAATCGGCTGACGGTGGAATGTACGCGGAAATAACAGTATACCTCCTATCCCGGTGCAGGTGAACAACTACTGCCTGAAAGGAGGTATCTATAGCAAAGAGAAGAACGGAGACATCACCCCGGGTGAAAATTACCCATCCTCCTGCCCGGCCCCCATCCCGTGGTGGTGGTGTCGCAAAACTCTTATACTCCGGGAGGGTAGGCAGGGGGCATGCGCCCAGCATGGTCTCCTGCAAAAAGATAGCTAACGGAGAACGGGAGCAGACAAGCCTCCGCAGCTCCTCCCAGTTGTCCCGAATTCCGCGGCAATTCCATTGAAGGAATATGCTCTTCCTGACTAGCTCGGAGGGGATGCGGGGGCCCTCTGGTAAGAGAAGACCCTCGCGGCAATGGACGTCCGCTTCCCGGACTTATTGCGGGAGCTTAGGCTCGCCATGCGAATCTTTTCATACCTCTGCCTCGACACTTTAGGTGAGCGGGAGTCGCTCTTTGGGAGGATTCACGGTCTCCGAGCCAACCACTATGTGTGGGTTAAGGGGCCGAAGCTCCCCTCCTTTCGTGGGACAACTTTAGGAACCCCCGGAATATGGCCCCCCGACCAACTTCATGGGTATTTCCTCCTATCAGTCTAACGACTTGGTGGAGGAGGCGCGCGGCCGTTTCGCCTTAATAGAAACGGTCACGCTCGAGCCCTGGTTTTAGCCGGGGCTGGGTAGGAACACTTTGTGCCGCCAGCTCTACCCGGGAAGCGCCCGGGGTGAGTTGAATGCGCAGAAGGGTTTTGAATGGGCGCGTAAACAACCGTGCACGTTGACCTGGATGGGCCAAGAGCTAATGGTATCTTTTTTAATATTGAAACATAGGATGTACCAGGCAGCGCTGGGCACGCCAGGACTAAGTCCTTAGCATCGCAAAATGAGAGACAATCCTGTGCCTGAAGGGTCAGGATTCATGGATCTCATTTGCATTCTTGCCTTCCTTGGTCAAAAATTTGATCACTGCGCGGTGCTCAACCTTCTCCATTGTTGAAAAATTTGTGACTGACGATCTGCGATCAGCTACTGCTTCTTAAATAGACGAGGCAGGAGCGTGCGGCTGCAAGTTCTGACTTGTCATAAAGTGTCCTAACACCTCCACAAACAGCCATCCCCCTCCCTCTGTTTTGCCCTACTGATTCGCAAAACTTATTGACCGCCCCTCGTACAAAGAAAGGGGAACTAAGGAAGATGAAACGTTGTTAAAAACCCACCACCCCAAATCGGAGCTCAGGGGGGGAAGAGAACGTTGTCCCCTCCCCCCCTCAGCCCCGATTCGGGATAGTTGGGTGAGAGGAAACTGGTCGGCGTCTACCCTGTGAAATTAGAGGCCGACCAGAGAAAGTTGTATGGTTGAAACGCACGCTATCTGAAAGAGGCTAAGCTGGGGCAGGACGGGGCGCTGCCCAGTAATTGTGGCAACCAGAAAGGCAAATCGCCGCGCCCCTTACGGGGTCGGAAGCGTTGGTCAGTCAGGAGCAAACCTCTTCACTACTGGTCACCCCGTCAGCGCAACAACAGACTCTAGACTCCCACGTCCTGCTTGACAGTATCTCGGAAGGAACAAAGAAACGGATCATCTTCACTTCTCCAACCTCCACTTGTGTCGGTGCCTCGCTCAACGCAACTGGCACTACCACTACGAATGTGTCCCCGTGCTCGTTGCGAAACCAGATGCATTGACACGCTCTCCGGTCGCGTAATACGTAAACCTTGGCGCTATCAGGACTAGAAGAACATATTTTAAAATAAAGGGAGGGGGTAACTTTCTTTTGGGCAAGCGAGCGGCTTAAAAGCTTTGCTTGAGTTTTTTTTTTGAGACTCAGGATGGCAGAGTGGTTTCGCCGCTCGTTTACAGTGGTCCAGTGACGCGAGAAGCTGTTCGCAACTCGCCGACGCTATTATTTTTTCTTTGCCCCTTTCCCCCATTATACCTCATGTACAATGGTGCCCAGACTAGGGAGGGGGTGTGTTAGCCCTTGGATAACATTTCCAAACGTGTCTCTTCATTTCTTCAAAATACGCTCTGCTTCTAGGGAGGAGAGGGTTGTGTAGCGTACGAGAAGTGTAGGCGAGCGGCTTAGGTGTCCTAAATGTGGATGAGTTTACGCATCACTGCATGAGAACCGCTTCATTTTCATGCCTCGATCTATCTTTGTGCTCTTCGATTCACAGCCTGATTTTGTTCACGGAGTGGTCGATGACCTCCATGGTAATGATCACAAGCGCCGACCGAATGAGTTCACTGTCGGTCATTTTCGTCGGGCTAAGGTTAGGCTCTCGTACATTTCGAAGCCCTCCCGCTGCTCTTATTGGCGGGCATATGTGTTTTCACTAAACTGGAAAGACTCTCTAGCAGAGGTGTGGAAGCGAGTCAAAAGGATTCTGGGCAAGTTCTGGCATGAGCCCCCTCCCGTTCTCTATGAGAATGGGACTGCAATCACGGACCCCGCGTCCGTGGCGGAATCCTTCGCGACCCCGTTCTCCGCATTCTCTAGCCGGGTGCGTCGTGATGTCGCGGAAGGGCGCCGACTGGACTTTACCTCCAGAGGCGGAGAAGCCTTCAACGACATGTTTACTCTGAGTGAGTTGAGCTCCGCTCTCGCTTCGTGCACGGACTCCGCCCCTGGTCCAGACGATTTCCCATACGCCATGCTTTGACACGTGTGAGTGACGTATGGCCTTTCTGTTGGATTTGTTCAACAGAATCTGGGTAGACGGTATCTTCCCAGATTCCTGTTGAATCGCTGCTGTGCTCGCTTTTCGCAAACCGGGGAGAGATCGCTCCACCCCGGCCGGTTTCCGCCCAATCTCTCTAACTTCCTGCGTGTAGAAGTTTATTGAGAAATTGGTAAATGTTAGATTAGCTTTTTCTGGCGTGCGGAGGTCATCTGTCCTCTACACAGTGTGACTTCCGCAAGTTCCACTCTACGTGGGATGTTCTGCTCCGACTGGAAAATGCCGTCTGCGAGGCCTTTGTTCGTAGACAGCACTAGGCCACGGTGTTATTCGATCTGGAGAAGGCCTATGTTATGGCATGGCGATAAGGTATCATGGAGGCTCTCCACACGATAGGGGCGACGGGACGCGTCCCAATCTTTATATCTGAATTTTTGTGAGATCGTCGATTCCGCGTACAGGTGGGGGGGGGGGGCCTCTCTGGCCAAATAGAGCAGGAAGAAGGTGTCCCACAGGAAAGTGTCCTCAGTGTCCTACTCTTTGATCTGAGCATCAACGGCATCACCTCGGTGCTGCCGGACCTTAGGGTATCTGGTACCCTCGCCATGGATATTCTTTGCTCCGTGACGTTCAGCGCCTGGGGCCATGATAATGATAGGGTTACTGCTTTACTTTTTTATCGATCATCTGATCGTTCGAAACTCGACTGCGGATGCGAGTTTTATGCATCCGCAGCCGAGCGTGTATTGCGGGAGGTGAACTCGATCCACCATACTGGCCTTCGCCTGGCGACCGGTGCCTTCTGCATGTCCCATATTGAGAGCCTTGGGGGAGGCCGGGCTTCTCCCCTTTATTTAAGGTTCTTTTTTTGTTTTTTTTGTTTGTTATTGTTTTGTTTGTAGGTTGCACTCTCCTGCACCGGGCTGAGGCGCACCTCCTCCCGCTGCCGGAGATTGCTTCCTGATTGTTAAGTTTTGCCAATTTATATCATTGTTATGTTTTCATATTTTAGTTTTAAAGTAGCCTACTTCTAGGCTGTCGTGTTTTTCGGTAACTTATGCCCAAGTTGTCAGTTGCCAGATGGGCTCTATAAAATTAAAAAAACAAAAACATATTGAGAGCCTACTTGTCGATGTTGAGGAGATGCCACTCGCTCTACGCCGTGCAAAGTGCATTATTGGCTTGTGCGCGTGACCGCGGCGACTCCCTCAGTCACCAATAGCTCTCTCTGCATTCACAGCTGAACTCAACGATCCTTATGCCTTAGGGCCAGGAAACTCCTTCTAGAGCTCGGTATAGCTCTCCAGCCGGTGACGCCCCTGGGCCTCCCTAGGCCGCCACCTTGGAGGGTACCACCTCTCACCATTTGTCACCACGCCTCTGCTCCCAAAGCTTCTACAGCGTCAGGAGTATTGCGTTCGGCCTTTTTTGAGCACACTTCATGTCTTTCGGACCGTGCCATTGTATACGTATGGCTCTAAGACCCAAGAGTAGGTCGGCTTCAACGCCGTACCCCCTCTGTTCGAAGTCAGCTGGGCTCTGTCAGGCGCTGCGCCTGTCTTCGCGCCCGAGCTGGTTGCAATACTCTGCTCGGTACGGGAGATTACGAGACGTGCCCGGTTTGGAGAACAGATTGTGATATATAGTGACTCACAAAGCACCCTGAGTGCAATCGGGAAATCTGAATCTCCGCATCCCATGTTTCGCGATATCCTTGACGTCACGGTTTGGGCGAGCCGAGCGGATGTCGAGATTATCTTCTGCTCGGTCTCTGGACAAGTAGGAATTGCGGGGAATTAGCGCGCCGATGAGGGTATCAAAGAGTCTGCGAGGACTGGGCGACCAGACCAGCGTTTCGCTTTTCCTAACACCGATTACATGGCAGGAATACGGGCAGCTCTCCGGGCTGCCTGACAATGAAGATGGGATACGGTCTAGGAGAGGCTAAAGTTGCATGACATTGTACCAAGGCTCCCCGTAAGGGGCACGGCGATTTGCTCTCCTGGCCGCCGTGCTCACGGGACTCAGCACCCTGTCCGGC
Organism: Ceratothoa steindachneri; assembly: GCA_963969495.1. Lineage (NCBI taxonomy): Eukaryota > Metazoa > Arthropoda > Malacostraca > Isopoda > Cymothoidae > Ceratothoa > Ceratothoa steindachneri. Next base: position 125,623,553 of record OZ018330.1, on the reverse strand, counting down.
CCCAGGTGGCATCCTTTTTCTCCTTCTGCTAACCCCTACTTCATCGTCTGTACCAATTCTATTTCACCCTGCTTCGTCCTTCCATCTACGTTTTTTGTCGATCTCGGTGTATCAGAGCTGTCCGTCAGGGGCGCGACCCTTTAGCTGGTCCTGCCTGTGTTGGTAGGAGGGTGCCTGAGCTTTCATGGCGCTCTCAGGATGGTCTTTTTTTTCACCAACCGGTAAATTTCCGAGGCTGGCCCTCCATTTTTGAAACAATGGTTTGGTCCCGTTCGACGGGCTTACCCTCCTGACTGGGCTGGCGCTCCGAGTGAGTGTCTCGATGGTAGACAGTGACTGCGCTGCGCGAGTTCGCACCCCCTTTTATACTGTACTTTATATGGGTACTAATAAAAAAATTCTCTCCCAGAAGTCGCAGATTCGACTTCTGGTTCTAGTGCTGCGCCTGTCAATTAGTCCTCTTTTCCGCGCTTGTTAGATCCCTTCGCAGAAGAGATAGATACTGATTTCGATTATCCTCCTTTTCTTGGTGCTGAATTCCAGTTCCGGGTCTCCTCTTTCTAAATTGGATGTGTTTGATTTGAGTGCGCCCCACCGTATGTGGGCCCGTGGTGGTGGCGAGTTGGTGGTTGAGGTGTCTTCGCGAGAGCAGTGTGGCGCCGTGCGGGATTTGTCCTCCTTTTCGGATGTCCCGGTTTCGGTTGTGCCCCACCCACGCCTTAATTTTGTTAAGGGAGTGATTCGCTCCAGCGAATTATTGCAGTGTGATGTTTCGAGACTGAAAGATGAACTTTCGTCCCAGAAGGTTGCGGACGTTTGTGGGGTTTCTGAGTCTGTTGGTCCCGCTAAGGTTCCTACGAGTGCACTCATCGTTACCTTTGAGCGTCAGGATCTGCCCCACTTTGTTCGTGCTGGTTATCTTCGTGTCTCTGTGTCTCGTTATGTCGAGCTCCCCAGACGTTGTTTTAATTGCCACCAGTTTGGCCATGTGAGCAGCAATTGTAGGCAGGCTCGTCGCTGTGTGGCCTGTGCGTTGGCGTATCATGGCTCCTATTGTGGAAATCGTGAATGCTGCGCCAATTGTTGAGGTTCCCATAGCGCGGCTTCGCGTTCTTGTCCCATATTCCTTTTTGAAAGGAGGTCCTGGCTCTTCGGGACTCCCTCAGGTTGGACTTCCATGAGGCTCGCCGTGGGACGCGGGCGCAGTTCGCCCCCTCCGGCCTTCTCTTCTCTAAGTTCCTCCGGGAGGCGGGGTCCCGCCGTCCTCGTCCCGGTCGTCCCACTCATCCTTTGTCTTCTCGCGGTTCCTCTGTTGCTCCTTCTTCCCTGCCTTTGGTCCCTCGTCGCGGTTTCCCCGTTGCGCCCTCTCCTTTGTCATTGGTCTCTTCTTATGTTCCTCCCTCTGTCGCGGACCGTGAGACCGACCGAGCTGAGATGCTGGAGGATATCCGGCAGTTCCTCCAGGAGTCTGCTCCTGCTGTTCCTCCTGTTCCGTTACTTCAGCGCAAACGTAAGGGTTTCCCCTCACCCCATTCAGAGTACAAGCGGGCTACCTCTGATGAGGCTGGTTTGGCCCCCCGAGTCGGTTGTTGAGGCGTCCTCTGTTTTGATGTCTTCTCCTCCCCGCTCTTCGCTGGCCTCCCCCGTTGGCATCACCGATGTCATTGTCCGGGCGGAAGTTCACCCCGTTCCGTCTTATTTGCCTCCTACCCCGGTCCCTTCTTCCTTGCCCCTTACCTCTGTGCAGTCTTCTACGAGTATGTCTCCTACCCCAGTTTCGTCTCCCTCGCCTCCTACACCTGTTCCTTCATCTCTTGAACCTGTTCCTTCCTTGCCATCTGACCCTTCTCCTTCCTCTACATCTGATCCACCAATTTCCTCCTTACCCTCTGGCCCTGTTCCTTCATCTCCTTCTGAACCTGTTCCTTCCTCACCCTCTAACCCTGCTCCTCCTTCCTCACCTTCTGACCCTGCTCCTCCTTCCTCTCCATCTGCTCCAATTCCCTCTTTACCCTCTGACCCTGTTCCCTTCTCACCCTCTGTCCATGTTCCGCCTTCTGTTCCATCTTCTTCGCATCTTAGTTCTCGTCCGTCTCTGCTCGATCTCCCTTTCCCTCCGGGACATGAGCCCTCCACGTTTGGGGTTCGGTTTGGCACATCGCAATTTGTCGCTTGCCTCTTCTGGGGCTTCTAGTAGTCGGGAACCTTCGACGGTCTCCGTGACTAGAATCCCGACGTTGGTGTCGATACGACAGTAATGTCTGTCATCCTACAGTGGAATTGTTAAGGGGTTATCCCCAAGTGGGAGGAACTCCAGCTCTTGCTTTTTAGCGTTCGACCCTCGGTGGATTTGTTTGCAAGAAAATAAGCTTGGGGCTCGCCTCTTCACGGGAATTCTGCATTTCCTGGTGTTTAATTCCATCTCCCCCGGCCGGGGGCGTGTCCCATGGTGGTGCTTCGCTTTTAATTTCCTCTTCGCTATTCTCTGCGCCACTTTCCCTCCGTACTACCTTGCAGGCTGTTGTTGCGAGTGTATCTACTTCCAAGCTTTTAACTGTTTGTTCTGTATACATCCCCATCGATTTTAGTTTGAGTCGGTCTCACCTTTTAGAGCTCACAAGTCAGTTACCTACCCCGTTTTTATTACTTGGTGAAATGCTCGCCGCCCATCTTGGGGTGATACTGCCCGTAATCCCCGGGGCGGAGTGGTTGAGTCACTCTTATTATTTGATTCTCTTTGTCTTTTAAATTCCGGCGATTTTACTTCTTACCATGTTCAAACGGATTCTTTTAGTGATGTAGACTTGTCCTTATGTTCGCCCGACTGTTTCCTCGACTTCCGATGGTCGATTCGGGATGACCTTTCCGGGAGTGATCACTTCCCGATAGTCATGTCAGCCTTCCTTTCTGGCTCGTGCCTTTCCCTCCCTCCTCGCCCCCCTCCCTATCTGGGATCTTTTCTTCAGGGGTTGTTCCCAGAGAGGCTTTGGCCTTCTCGTAACGAGGGGGGGTCAGCCCTTGGCCCCTTAGGGGTCCCATGGTGCTGCCAACAAGACTTTTAAAATGCCCCTCTTTCTTTCCTCCCCTATTACGTTCTTCCACTGCCCTTTATTTTCCCCTCTTCCTTCGCCTATCCAGTGGCCCTTATGAATACCTGACCTCTGCTCGTCTTATGGATTGATTCCGAATTGTTCTTTCATAAAGGTGGAAGAGGCTGGGCATCTCCACCGCCTTTTTCTACCGAATGCCCAAGGAGAAATCCATCGTTGGCCCTTTTTTTCTGTGCGTAGGAGAACTCGGGCAGCCTCTTAGGTTTCTAAAGATGGTGTGGTGGATCCGTATCCATTCTCCAAGAGGACATACCGGAGGTAACTGATTGTAGAGTTGCAGTAGTGCCGGGCCCTTGTAGGCCTCCATGGTGGGGAGTCGCGAGAGAGAATGCGAAGTTTTTTTCTCTTTGCAATGGCTAGCCATAAACCAAAAACCTCTCCTTCTCGTAAGGGTTCTCGTGCCAAACGTTCATTAGCTCCCCTTTCAGCCTTCCCTCGCTCGTTGGACCCCTATTCCAACGAAGTAGACCCAGATCTAGATTATCTTCGCTTTCTTGTCATGAGTTCATCATCCGACATCCCACTTGCAAAAGTCCATGTGTTTGACCTCAATGAATCTTTTGAGTCCCACTGTGGTGAACCCCGCCGGATGTGGTCAAGAGGTAGTGGTGATGTCGTAGTCGAGGTGTCATCCCACTCTCAACACAACCTTGTGCGAAATCTATCTTCGATAGCTGAAATTCCAGTAACTGTCTCGCCCCATCCGCGTCTGAATTTTGTCAAAGGTGTCGTCCGTTCAAGCGAACTAAGGGACTACGGTCCCAGCTGCCTTCAGAGTAAGCTTAGTACCCAAAGTGTCACACACTTACATAGGGTAACTAAAACATTAGGCTCCACTAGAGTCCCAACCACCACACTGATTTTAACATTCGAACAAGAACTGCCGCAGTATATTAAAGCTGGGTACCTTCGTGTCCCGGTAAGTCCCTACATCGAACTACCCAGACGCTGCTTCAATTGCAATCAATTTGGACATGTTAGCCGTGCCTGTCGACACCCTCGTTCCTGCGTGAATTGTAGCTCTGACTACCATGGCCCCGAATGCACCAAAACACCTCGCTGTGCAAACTGTGGAGGTACCCACAGTGCTGCGTCAAAAATCTGCTCTTTATTTTTATATGAAAAGGAGGTGCTCACTTTGCGCGACTCCCTACGCCTAGATATAAGAGAGGCCCACCAGCGTGCTCGAGCACAAACCTCACCACTCGGCCGGCTCTTTTCTGACGTTTTACGTGACGCTGTACGAAACCGACCATCACACTCGAGTTCCGACCAGCCTGAAGCACTTCATCCTACATCTACTCGCAGCGTCGGAAACATTCAGGATATGCAGTCGAAGCATCGCTCTCACACCGAGATAACCAATGTATCCCCCCTCTCTCCAGCAGCTCTGGCTGGGAGAGACGCTCTACACACCTCGATCAAATCGCCTGTTCGTTCCGCTCACTCTTCAACCCATGATCCGATGGAAGCAGTTGATACTCCAACATCACCAATCGCAGCGGTTTGACCAACTCCTCAGACATCGAAAATACCCTCGACCCATGAATCCGGATCTACCGGCTGAAAATCCCTCCTCGATCTTCCTTTTCCGCCAGGTTGTAAGCCCGAATTACAATCAAGGGCTTCGGTCAGTTCTCCAAAACCCACAGAAAAGCTTCAGTTACTGCTCCATCTAGGATCTCCTTCCCTGAAAAAGCAGGCTCTTCAAAATCAGTTCCCCGTCTCCCAAGTGGGGGCAACGACCGACAAATATTGTGGGCACTATAAACAGCCCTCGTCCAATACAAATTGAATTATGGCTGTCAAATTTACTCATTGGCCTGCCCTTCAGCCCTTAAAATGCTAAACCCCATTCGAAACCTCGGAGTTCGCCTTTCCAGTGGAGCCTTCCGTACTTCTGTCAACAGCCTTTACTGCTAGAGTGGGGTACTCTCCTTACCCTACCATAGACTTCAAATCTGCATGCGATACCTCTACCGAGTACAGCAAGCCCCTGTATCAGAGGTCTAAAGATGCCTGTATGCTGCCGAATCAACGGTGGCATATGATAAGTTGCCATCTTTACCCCACCCCTTAAACCTTCGCATAGGAGATCATCTCTCTAACCTGGGTGTTCCAAGGGTCATTACCCTTCCATCCTTACTGACCACTAGTTGGAGTGCTCCTCTCCCCACAGTATGTACCAACATGTGGAGCCTGGAGAAGTCTTCCATGGACCCTTGCATCATTAAGAGCCTGTTCTTAGAGCATTCAACCTCACACAAACAATGCTGCCCATTATACACAGATGGCTCTAAGTCGGACGGTGGCGTGGGTGATGCAGCCATCTACTCAGAAAGAGAATTCCTAGCTCTATCTTTGCCGCCAGCAGCATCCATTTTTACCACTAAACTTTCAGCAATCTTTTTAGCCTTTAGACTCATCTAAATTTTACCTTATAGTGATTTTGTCATTTTTTCCGACTCAAGGAGTCTTACAGTCAATTAGACCTTTTAATTCGTCCCATCCCTTAGTCACAGAAATTTGAAACTGGCTGATCCAAAATGCGTCCCGATATAGAATTATTTTTGCTCGGTCCCTAGGCATGTGGGGGTCCTAGGCAACGAGAGGGCTGATCGGTTGGCCTGCTCAGCACATTTTGTGTCTCCTGAGAACTCTGCTCTGCCTTTTCGGGACTACTTTCCTTGAATAAGAAATTATATTTTCCAATTGCGGCAGAATGAACGGGATGACTGTTCATCATCCAAACTATACAAAATTAAAAATTCTATTCACTCTTGGCCCTCATATAATGCGGTCGTTGGAGGTGGCCCTTTGTCGAGTTCGCATTGGCAACACGAGACTTACTCATGGCCATTTTTTTTCGGGTGATGTTAATATCAGCCCTTGATGTCGTTTTTGCGGTGGGGACCAATCGGTTGCCCACCTTTTATTGGATTGCACCCATTTCGCCATTCTCCGGTTGTCCTGTTTCCCGACATTTTTAATTATCCCTCAACACACCTGTCTTCGATTGATATTGGTGGAGGAATCTTTTAACTCGTCGTTTTTTTTAATTTTTGTCACAAAGTGGTCTCCTCCACATTTTATAGATGATTTGCCATTTTTATCCTAGCTGTCATATAGAATCCCCTTGGATTGGGCAGCAACCCACTGGTTCCTTAGCTTAAACCCTTAAACCCCTTCCCTCCTCGTTGGGGTCTGCGGCTAGCAAATCGGGTTGGGTTCCGGGAGGCTTCCTTTATTGATGCCTACCGGGTTTCCTTCGATACCGTAGATTCAGCGGTCTCATATTTTACTACTCATAATTAAGAGCCTTCTGGGCGCTTCGTTTGTGGGGGGTGCCCTGTTGCGGGGCGCTCCACCGTCCCCTGGTGGTTGAATGATTGCGCGTCGGCTATTTCTGCCTATCAGTTGTCCCATTCCCGTTATAGGCGGAAACCGATCGTCTCGAATAGGGTCGATCGGAGTCTTAGCGCTGATACGTATCTTCCATTTCTTCGTCCACGCCACTGACTCGAGTTTGGAAGCGGGCCAATAAGATTCGTGGTCGCTACGCTGGTCATGTCATCCCCACTCTGGACATTGGAGGCTCGCTTGTGGCCGATGGCCGGTTGGTCAGCAAAGCTCTGGCTGACCATTTTGCTTCGGTGACTAGTGCTAGAAGCTATCCTCAACAGTTTCTCATAAGGTCGCCATAGAGTCACGCATTTAGATTTTACCGCGTGCGCCACCTACTCTTATAATGCTCTCTTTTCCGTCTATGAGCAAGCATCACCTCTTCCGGTAATGCTTGCATCCACTACGACTTTCTCCGTCGTCTCCATCTCCACTCGGAGTTATTTTTGGTTGACCTCTACAACCTGCTTTGGGGCAAAGGAATCTATCCGTCCTCCTGGCGTGTGGGGGTTGTTTTACCCTTTCTCAAGCCCGGTAGGGACGGGTTTGACCCCAGTCACTATGGTCCGATTGCTCTTACGAGCGGCCTCAGTAAGTTGTTAGAGAAGATGGTCCAAGTTCGCCTCACTTTGTTTTTGGAGTCCAACTCGCTCCTTTCTCCATTTCAGTGCGGTATTTGCAGCGGTCGTAGTACTCTTGACCACCTCATTCGTTTGGAAGACTCCGTTTTACGGCCCTTTTCCTCCAGGCATCAGGTGTTAGCGGTGTTCTTCGACATTCAGAAGTCCTACGATAGCACCTAGAGATATGGTGTTTTTCGTCAGTTATATGATTGGGGTATGAGAGGCTTTTCACCGGTTTTTATTCAAGAATTATTATCGTCCTGTAATTTTAAGGTCCGTATTGGGGATGTTTTCTCAGGCTTGCAGATTCAAGAGGAGGGTGTTCCCTAAGGGTGTGTTTTGAGTGTGACATGTTTTGCCGTTACCATTAATAGGCCAGTGTCCACTCTTCCGGAGGGGGTTTTGGCTTGCCTCTTCGGGGAGGACGTCGCGTTGTTTTGTTCATCTTCCCGCTTACCTTCTGCGGCCCGTCGATTACAGCTGGCAATTGATGCCGTGTGGGTCGTGCTGTCTCAAAGGGTTTCCGGTTTTCGGTCACCAAAACGAAGTCCATGCATTTTTATCGGGGTCGTGGTGTCCTTGGTCCCCTTCTGCTTGGATGGCACGGCACTTGAATATGTCCCTGTTTTTTAAGTTCTTTGGTTTGACGCTTGATGGCAAGCTCACTTGGGTACCCCATTTGTGTCGCTTGAGGACCTACGATCCCTGTTTCGTGTTCAGCAATACCCTTCATCCCTAGTCCATGAGTGGCTTTTTGCCCCGTCCTCTTCGGCATCTTTTGATCGGCGGACATCTCTACCCCGGCCTCTGGTGCTCCGGGTTGGGGACTATCACTCCTCCCGCAGTGTTGGCCGTCCTATTCCCGCCGGCTCCGTGTTGGGGACTATCTCTACTCTCGGGGTGTTGGCTGTCCCATTCCCACCAGCTCCGTGTTGGGGCGTCCACGCTCCTGAGGTCTGTACTGCTTTTTGGCATTTCAAGAAAGGGTCTACTGACCCTCGTCTATTAAAGTGCCTGTTTCTTGAACATGCATGTTCGCATGCTCACCAGCATCCCATCTATACTGACGGCTCGAAGTCAGACCTCGGTGCTGGGGCGGCCGCGGTGTCCTCTACGGAGTCTCTTCGGTCCGCCCTCCCTCCTGTTGCATCTGTTTTTACCGAAGAGTTGACGGCCATTCTTTCGGCTTTTAATTTGATTTTATCCATCAATTTTTCAATTTTATTGTTTTTATCGATTCCCGGCCTGCTTTGGAGGCAGTTCGTTCTTTTACGTCAACACACCCTTTGGTTTTACGGATTCGCTCCTGGCTGGTCATAAATGCCTCCCGTTACAGGGTGGCGTTCTGTTGGGCTCCGGCTCATGTTGGTGTCCCGGGCAACGAGGCGGCTGGATTGGCTGGCCCGTCGGCCGCCCTCGAGGTGCCGGATGCAGCCCCTCTGCCATTTAGGGATTCCTACCCGGTAATCAAGGCGTATGTCTTTTGTTTATGATAGAGAGAATGGGATTCGTTCCCCTCTTCTAAGCTGTACCTTATTAAACGCTCTGTCCGTTCCTGATCCTCTAGCTCTCAGCGACTCCGGTCTTGGGAGGTTGCTCTTTGCAGGTTGCGAATTGGGCACACACGATTCGTCTATGGCTATTTAGTTTCGGGTGGAGGTCGAGTTGCCCCTGGTTGTCCATTTTGCGGTGGCGAGCTGTCTATGGCTCACATTTTAGTAGTTTGTCCCCGCCTTGCTTCTTTTCGAAATTCTTGCTTCCCTACCCTTTCTGGCGTCGCCTTCCCTGCTCGACTTCGCTTTATTTTATCAGACGACTCCCTTCGGTTGTCCTCCCTCCTTACATTTCTATCACGAAGTGGCGTTGTGCCTCAGACTGCTCGGCAAACGTGTTGAATGTCCAATGCATTGTTGACTCTTTACTTTTTTATTGTTATTTGTGTGTTTTTTTGTTTTGTATATTATTTTAATGTAGTCTAGTACTAGGCTGTTGTGAGTACGGCGATTTATGCCCAAGTAGGCCGTCGCCAGATGGGCTCCTAAAATTAAAAAACAAAATAAAAAAAACTACTGCCGACGAGGGTTCCTACAACACGAGAGGCGAAGGCAGCAAAACGGAAGGTGAAGTTTGTGTATTAGGGTTGTTTCTAAAGGTTGTTTGGAGGTTGCTTTGTGGACGTCCTGGACCATAAAAGGCTATAGTAGGAAGAGGGTGTTCAAGGTGAACGTTTTCAATGAAAGCGGGTTTCAGTAGGTCTATGGAAACAGTATCCTCCTTGATGCCAAGCTGAAGGACGAAGAATTTCGGTTTCCTAGAGATGACGAGAAATGGTCCATCATAGACAGGTTGCAAGGAAGAGCGAGTTGAATCCGGACGGACAAAAACATGGGAAAAATTTATCATATCTTTCGTCACGAAGGTTTTGACATTGGCAGACACTCCAGATGTGGCAGGCTTAATCTCAGCCATCACCCGTACAAAATCGTGTACATAAGAAGCAGGATCGAGTTCAGATGGTACAGGTCGGTCAGAAGAAGAAAAGAATTGGTCAGGGAAGCGAAGTTGAGTAAAGTAGTCAAGTTCCGCCGCAGAGCAGGCCAAGTCATCTGTCAGGGATGAACGAATACCTATGAGAATCAAAGTTATATTGTCCACCTAAGTGATGCTGGGATCTGTGGAGCGTAAGCTTGTTTCGAGGGTCCTGTGTAAACGTTCTGGGGATACAAAATTTGCTACTGGTGTACATAGAGGGGAGTAGGAAAAGAGGCAAATAAAAAATAATAGCGTAGGCGAGTTGCGAACAGCATCCCGCGTCGCTGGACCACTGTTAGCCAGCGGCGAATCCACTCCGCCATCCTGAGTCTCAAAAAAGACTCATTCAAACGAAGCTTTTAAGCCGCTCGCCTGCACTTCTCGTACACTATAAAACCCCCCTCCTAGAATCGGATCGCATTTTGAAAAAATGAAAAGAACATGTTTGATAATATTATCAACGAGCTAACGCTCCCCCTCCAGGGTCTGAGCAGCATTGTACATAGAGGGGAGTAGGAAAAGAGGCAAATAAAAAATAATAGCGTATGCGAGTTACGAACAGCTTCCCGCGTCGCTGGACCACTGTTAGCCAGCGGCGAATCCACTCCGCCATCCTGAGTCTCAAAAAAGACTCATTCAAACGAAGCTTTTAAGCCGCTCGCCCGCACTTCTCGTACGCTATACTGGTACGAAGACGAATTGAGCCAAGCACTGATATGAGTCCATCCCATTGGTGCGATTCAAATTGGCTGCCACGATCAGTCATGATCGTTGAGTGAACACCAAAACGAGCAAACCATGCTGATACGAAGGTTCGAGTGACCGAGTTAGCTTTGATGTACGAGATAGGAACCTGCTCTGGCAAACGATCGATCGTGGTGAGAAGATAATTGCAACCACGAGAGTAAGGCAGAGTATAGCAATGCCTCTGGGCATTCCTATAACAAAAACCTCCTGGGAAACTTAAATATATATATATATATATATATATATATATATATATTTATATCATCATTTATGTATAAAATTCATTCAATTATTTTACTTTAACTTTGTCAATTTAATCTTTCAATTAATTTACTTCAACCTTTGTAAATTAAATCATTTCATGTTATACTTAATAATTAATTAATTCCTTTATTTTACTTGTCAATTCAATTAACATATACTGTTCCAAAAAACATCTCTTAAATTTCACACACAAACAAACAAACACACTTCCCAGCTCGATCAAAATAGCACGCTATTCCGCCCACTCGACTAGCAGCTTTCTTCGTATAAATGTCGGTAATCATTCCTTCTACAATTATTCATTTATTTCCAAACAAATCATACTTAGTTAATTCCATTTTCTCTCACAATTCTTTGCAAACGACCATACGAGAGTAGATCCTAATTATATTCACTTCTCATTGCAGCCCCAATTCAGTCCATCATAGATACTCTATATTATTTATATATTATTATTTCACTATTCTTCACCACATTATTCCACCGTATTAATTTCACACATTTCAATTCTCTTCGCATCTTGTTGCTATAAATCGTATGTTAAAATATCTTACATTGTATACCTAACCTACTTATTTCATTGTACATTTGTTGATTTTATGAATATATTTATATTTGTGTAATTGTCTTTCTTAAAGCCCAAGTCATTATTCCAAAATTTATTTCGTTGTCGCCTTAGGCCTGAAAACTAACTGCAGACAACTTCGATCAAACAAATTTATGGTTATGGTTTTCGAAACGCTATTTAGGCTGATTTATTAACAAGATAAATCACATAGATAACCATACACTATAAAAGGACCTACTAGATCGAAGTGAACGGCGTTCAAACGTAACGACGGAAGAGGAAAAGGTACCAGATGGGTTTTTGTGTGACGATGGTCTTTAGCGTGCTGGCGTGGCAGCTATGAGCGAGTCCATTTGGCCACGTCGGCATTCATACCTGGCCATAGGAAGCGGTATGCGACAAGCTTGGCTGTTGCATCGATGTCAAGATGTGAAAAACAGTCAATTTGGTCGAAAATATGCCTACGGTATGCGAGAGGATGAGGACAGTCAGGCAAGGAATAGTCGACTAGGCTCGAATTATGTAATAGTCGACCAGTGATCGAATTATGTAATAGCTAGGCTACTGCTACCAAATTACTTGATTCAATAGGCCCAGCAAACACCACAAAATTGACGCGCGGTGGTCTTATTTAATCTCAGCATACTCTACTCATATAAAATAAATGTCTTAGAATTGAAATAAGGAATTGAGAATGCATAGATTAATTTGAATCTATGAATTTGAATACAAAATAATGAATGTAATATATTCGTTAATGTAAATATATAGAAGGCAAGAGACGTTGGAAGTTAACACGAGACAAACACTGTACGAACGCGCGAAAGGTCGGAATCACTTGTGTCAATAAGACGAGGCGTAAATAAACATTTAACTTCTCAGATTGATTTCTCGAAAGACGGAAGTCTACGGAACACCTGGTTAAATACACCTGGTGACCAAATGGAATTGTATCACTAAACTGCGACAACCGTATCCTATTATATAAATAAAACTCTGGAGATGCAAGTAAATTGTAATACACAGCCGTTCAAAACTCCGCCCAGAAATGGAACTAATGAGCCCCGACGACAAAGATTTGTCCCACAAGCAAGCTAGGCCACGCCCCCGCCTTACTGGAAACGACACTATATATATATATATATATATATATATATATATATATATATATATATATATATATATATATATATATATATATATATATAGGCGAGTAATATAATAGTAAGTATTGTTATACCGTATTAGAGTTTACGTAACCCCCCTTTAAATTTACCAAGTCTTGTCGCTCCAGAATTTAATGCTTCGCGTAGAATATATATAGACTGCTAGTCGCCCGCAAAGTAACTTCGTGACGTGCCGCTTGCCCCGTTATAAACCAATATTAGAAAGTATATATTTTGAAACATCCTTCTTTACCTCGATTACTTATAAACCTTCGGTTGGCCCAGCCAAAATAAGAAGACTGTGAAGAATTCATCTTTGGAGATAATTTATTAATTCACCTTCACCATAATTTGGGAAGCCCGCATTTATTTACCATAACCCGGTAACTTACCCGCTATAAATTGGTGACCGTGTGGTGCTGGAACCAGATTATAGAATCGCATTTGATTCAAAACCACCTCAAAGATGAGCATTTTGAAGTCTTATAAAATTATTTAATTGGTTCACAGTAAACCAAAGTAACATTACATAAAATGGCAAATCTCTGAGTGTTGCGAAGGGAGCAATGAGATATTAAACCCTTATACTCGTATAATATTGACTCAGAATAAAATTGTAGTATTATCTCTTTTTTAACGAATAAAATTGTATCATCTCTTTTCGTACGAATAAAATTGTAATATTTCTTTCTAAAATGTGAATAAAATTTCACCGTTAGACTGTCATCTTTGGTTGGTGTGCTCACATTTCGTCTAAGAGTTCCGAGGAGTCGAGTAATAAATAACGAAAATGTTGATGTGTCGCCAATTCACATGCTCCAAATGTATTATTCTCTTTTTAATTCACCGTTGGGAAAAGTGAAAAAGATTTTAAGTTTTTGAATTAGCTCCCCTTTCTTATACCTCCTTTATAGAGGAACAACTTTCCTCTGAATTGGCGTTGTTTCTCCAATGATGTCTGAGCAATCAATGAGGAAAAGAAGAAGAAAAGGTGTGAGAGAGAGTAAAAGAATAGAGCGTCCGATCCCTCCCCATGCCTCTCCCTGCTCCTTTCGGAGAAAGGAGGAGAGGCGGGTGGGAGAACCCGGACTCCCCCAATTTCCCCATTCGCCTCACTACATGTGCCCTCGTGCACCGGTGGGGAGGCTTGGGGAAATAGAAGGAGGCGAGGGGGAGAAAAGCGACAGTATAGTGAGAAGCAAGTAGGAAATTAGATAGGTGGTCTTGGCGCTAAATCTAAACGCGGTGCTAATACCACGGTGTGTATCACCCACCCTGGTTTTGATGTAGAGCCCATTGAAATTGACATTAGTGAGGGAATAGGTAGAAAAGGAAGTTGGAGAGTTGCAAGTTGCTTGGAGGGCAAGCTATTCTCTGGCCGTTGTTCAATAGTTATAAGTTGATAATTTGGTAGGAGAGTAAGTGCCTGAATTACAGGTTATTGTTATCAACTTATCAAGTCATTCTGTTATGTTATATGTGATATTTGTTGTTGGTGTTCAAACCGTTGTTAGATTGTAAGTTAGTCACTGGTAAAGTTTATTGTTGTTGTTGTTTTTCCTTGTATGTATTCGTTGTTATCCTAAATAATATAATAATATAGTCAGGAAAAATCAATTTCAGTAACGCTTATGTTTGTAAGTGGTTGAACCTAAATTTTTCCTAAAATCTATCGTTACGCTGATTGGCCAAATTTTGCAGCGTCTATGTTTAAAATGTAAAATTTGTCTTAAAGCTGATAGAATAAATTAAACATAAATTGTTATTAAAAATCTGCTTAACGCTCATTGGTATAACAAGTTTTAATAAGAAAAGTATACAGAGAGCAGCATTTTGTCGCTGAAGGCAGTTAGAGTTAGTTATTTCCTGTACATTACTTGTAATACAATTCTTCGCTCCCGCCGAATAAAGAAGTTGATATCCAGCTCTAAATTTCCTTCCGCCTTGAAGAAGCTACGATCACACTGACTCACCAGCCTACTACAAGAGAGATTCTGTATCACACCCATAACCACTTCATTTCAACCCATAAAGTGGTGATTCTATCTTTTTATCTTCATCCTGTTCTTGGGCCAGCGCTATTGTCGCATGATCGACGGAGGCAGTGTGAGAGAGTTGCGTGCCCGAAATCGCGGAAATGCAAGAAAGCGTGTCTGTTCCGAAGTTTGGAGAGCCAGGAACATAGTGAATATCGCTCGTCATCTGCAGGATAAAGTCAAGGTCACTAGTACAGGCCCGTATCCAGGCCGTGATTTTGGGGGTCTATTTTTAAAAAAATATTTTTTACAAATACCATCTTGATATTTAAGTTTTCGGTTCGCTGTAATTACATATATCTAACGTTATCTAACGTTGGGAATGGAGTACCCCGTAAGGGGCGCGGCGATTTGCCATCCTGGCCGCCGTGCTGACGGGACTCAGCACTCCGTCTGGCCCCAGCTTAGCCTCTCTTCCTTCCTTCAAAACACTCGTTTCCACTCTTTTCACACAACCTCTCCCACAACTTTCTATGGTCAGCCTCTAATTTCACAGGGTAGATGCTGACCTTCCTTTCAGCCAACCGTCCCGCATCGGGGCTGAGGGGGTGGGGGACAATGTTCCCTAACCCCTGAGCTCCGGTCTGGGGTGGCTGGTTTTTAACTACCTGCTTCATCGCCACCCATACCTTCCTCACATCCCTTTTCCTCTCGTCTTCAAAATCTATCATTTATACGCCGTGTCTAAGGTGGAGCCGCCATGCCGATGGACTGCCAGGCCACCAGGCGGGAGGGGTGGTCCCAAATGGAGGCACCTGGCTCTGCCGGGCTTGTAAGCACCTCTTGCAGTGCGGGCAACTGCAAGAGAGGATGAGCTATAGCGTCCCGTGGCAAAAATAGGGTCACCATGCCCATGGATGAATTTTCAAAACACCAAACCCCTTTAACTCCCCCTTGCTCATCGACGGAGCCTCCCTCGGGCAGCTCCAGCAAAAAAATGGAGGTCCCCCCCCCTGTGCTTGCACAGGGGACCCTCCATATTTCTCTAACCGGAGAGGAGGCTTACTCCTCTCCTTCGCCTACGGGTGCAGGGGACTCCCCCTCACTCCCTCTCTGGAGGTGCTTTCGGGCACCTCCCTTTTCCCAGCGGCAGCCCCCTCTTTTCTTTCCAAGGGGACTGCCAAGAAAGCCAGCAGGCAGCCCTTAGCCAGCCGCTCCGCATCAAAGCGGCTCGGTAGGGCAAACCCCCTTAGGGGGGAGAGGGAAGCCAGGCCCCTTCGGTCGCTTCCCTCAAAAGACCTGCTGGCAAGAATTTTAAACCTTGCTGGGGTCAAGGCCTGTGCCTCCCCACACAAGACTGGCGACACTGCCAAGGGGACCTGTGATGTCCTGGGAGGGGATGGCCAAATGGAGGCCCCTCCTGTGATAAACATGGTCCTTGAGGAGACCCAGCCTCAGACGGTAGGGCCTTCCATGGGGGGGAATTCGGGCTCGGCGCCAAGCACCGAACCCGAATCCGCCCCTATGCAAGGTCCTCCTCAAATGGCTGAGGGCTCCGAGGCAGTAAAAGGAGGGAAGGGATCTCCTCCGACAGGTGCCCCTACGACAACCAGGACCTTCTCCATTTCGGAGAGGGACCCGGCTGAGGCCGGTCCATCTGGCCTGGGGGCTTCTGCCGGCGGAGGTGAAAAGCGGGTTCATTCCCCGCCCTCCTCTCCAAAAAAGAAAAAGACAAAGAAGACTAAAAAGACGAAAAAGACTCGGGACTCCTCTCCATCCGCGGAAGCTGCGGGGACGGATGGGTCTGCTGCCACTTTGGTAGGCGACCAAGCCAAGATCGGCACATCCGGCCCCTCTACCCCCTTGTGTGCGGAGCCCCTGACCAAGACTAACACCAAGAGTGCACAGGGCGGAGCCTTGATGACATCGGGGCCCCTGATCAAGAGGTTACCTGGCGTTTTCGAGCCAGCTGGCTTCAAACGCTTCCTCGTTATTCGCTCCACTGAGGGCACGATGTTGTCCAAGGGCAACATGATCCATCAGAGGAGAGGATTAGCTAGTGCAATTGGTAGAGAGCCGAAGGTGACCCGTTTCTCGGACGGCAGCCTTCTGGCGAATGTGGCGAATCCCGCCGAGGCGGCCAAGATAAGTGCTCTTCGGACACTTCATGGCACCCCGGTGAGTGTGACGCCGCACTCTACCATGAACTTTGTGAAAGGAGTAGTTTATGCGAGGGAACTCGTTGACTACTCCATTGAGGACATCACCCTAGAGCTGGCCGACCATGGGGCGGTCAAGGTCGAACGTGTGATGAGAAAACAGGGAGGGGCTTCGAGACCCACCCCTACACTCTTTGTCACGTTCGACTGTGACAAGCTCCCTGAGTCGGTGCGTGCCGGTTGGTACCGCTACCCCGTGAAGGCATTCGTGCCACTGCCGCGGCCGTGCTATTACTGTCACCGCTTCGGCCATACGAATCGCTCATGTAGACGTACAAAGTCGGGGTCACCCGAAGTCCGTGTAAATTGCTCCAAGGTCGCACACGATAAGTCTAAATCGTGTGTGGCCAAGTGTGTCAATTGCGGAGAGCCGCACCTTGCTTCTTCGAAGCAATGTGGTGCATATCTCCTGGAGAAAGAAATCCTGGCCGTTCAGGCCCAGGATAGACTCTCATTCCGCGAGGCTAAGGACTTGGTCCTGGCGCGCCCAGCTGTGCCTGGGACGTCATATGCCTCAGTAGTTCGAAAGGCACCCTCTGCTCCTGGCCCATCCAGGCCGACGAGCACGGTTGTTTCCGCGCCCATTCGGAGCCCTTCTGCGGGCTCTACCCAACCCGGGCGCTCCCCTGGTAAAGCTGGCGGCAAAAAGGGTTCATACCCAGCCCCGGCTAAAACCAGGGCTCCCCCCTCTTCCCCCAGCGTAACCGTTTCCCGCAAGGCAAAACGGCCACGCGCCTCCACCGAGTCGTTAGACTCACAGGAGACAACACCCCTGAAGATGGTCGCTATGCCATCCTCAGGTGTTCCTAAAGCTGTCCCTCGAAAGGAGGACAGCAACAAAGGAGCCTCGGCTCCTTCGCCCACGCCCCGAGGTGGAGCGAGTTGCTCGGAGACGGTGGTTCCTCAAAAAGAGGCCCCCCCGCCTCCGAAGCCGCAGCGCCCGCCTAAGGTTTCGAGGCGGAGGGAGGAAAAGACTCGCATGGCGAGCCCAACCTCCCCCAATAAGTCCTCGAAGGCGACAGCGCCTCCAGCGCTTTGTCCAGCCAACAGTGCCCGGGGTTCTGCCCCCGGGAAGCGTACGGCCATTCCCGTGAGGGTCTTCAATTCGAGGAGGGCCCCCGCGTCTTCTCCGAGCTAGGCCTGGAGGGCATATTCCTTCAATGGAATTGCCGTGGACTCCGGGCCAACTGGGAGGAGCTGCGGAGGCTCGCCTCGTCCCGTTCCCCGTTAGCTATTTTTTTTGCAGGAGACCATGCTAGGCGCGTGCCCCCTGCCCCCCCCTCCCGGAGTATAAGGGTCTTGCGACCCCACCACCGCGGGATGGCCGGGCTGGGGGATGCGCGGTTTACACCCGGCATGATGTCTCCGTTCTTCCTTTCTCTTTAGATACCTCCTTTCAGGCAGTGGCTGTGCAGCTGCACCTGAATAGGAGGTATACTATCATTTCTGCGTACATTCCACCGTCAGCTGACTTCGACGCGGGGGACTTCCGCCGCGTCGTGGCACGGTTGCCGAGGCCCTATATCTTGCTTGGAGATCTGAACGGCAGGCATCCTCTCTGGGGAGATTACTCAATAAATCCCAGGGGACAAGTCCTTGCCGATCTGATCGAAGAGCTTGAGATGGGTGTCCTAAACGTGGATGAGTTTACGCATCACTGTCCGAGAACCGCTTCATTTTCTTGCCTTGACCTATCTTTGTGCTCTTCGGATACACAGCCTGATTTTGATTGGGGGGTGGTCGATGACCTCCATGGTAGTGATCACTTTCCCATTCAAATATCCTTTTCAGGGCAACTGCCGCCTGAGAGACCACCTCGGTGGTGCTTGGCGCTGGCGCGGTGGCCTGCATTTCAGGAAATGACTGAATTCTCTATCTCAGTCGAGGAGTTTAGGTCGGTAGATGAGGCCGTTGAGTTCTTCTCCGGCAACCTCATCGCCGTGGGCCTGACTACTATTCCTAGGACGTCTGGCCGTTTTGCACGCCGACCACTCCCATGGTGGTCGGCCGAGTGTGAGACGGCCCTCAAACAGAAGCGTTATGCCTACATGCGCTATAAGCGCCGCCCGAACGATTTCACTGTCGCTGAATTTCGTCGGGCTAGGGCTAGGTTCTGGTATATTTCGAAGCACGCCCGCCGCTCTTCTTGGCGGGCATACGTGTCTTCACTTAACGGGAAGACCCCTTTAGCTGAGGTGTGGAAGAGAGTCAAAAGGATTCGGGGCAAGTTCTCGCAGGACCCCCCTCCCGTTCTCCAGGAGAATGGTACCGCAATCTCGGACCCCGCGTCCGTGGCGGAATCTTAGCGACCGCTTTTTCCGCATTCTCTAGCCGTGATGCTGCTCCGCCAGCATTCAATGCACGTCGTGATGTCGCGGAAGGCCGCCGGCTGGACTTTACCTTCAGAGGCGGAGAACCCTTCAACGACAGGTTTACTGTGAGTGAGTTGCGTTCCGCTCTCGCTTCGTGCGCGGACACCGCCCATGGTCCGGACGATGTCCCGTACGCCATGCTTCGACTCCTGGGTGAGCGAGGCATGGCCTTTCTGTTAGATTTGTTCAACAGGATCTGGGTGGAAGGTCTTCCTTCAGACTCCTGGCAAATCGCTACTGTGCTCGCCTTTCGCAAGCCGGGGAGAGATCACTCTACTCCGACCGGTTTCCGCCCAATCTCTCTAACCTCTTGCGTGTGCAAGTTGATGGAGAAATTGGTAAATGTTAGATTAGCCTATTTCCTGGACAGAGGAGGCCATCTGTCTTCTTCACAGTGCGGCTTCCGTAAATTCCACTCCACGTCGGATGCTCTGCTCCGACTGGAAAGTGCCGTCTGCGAGGCTTTCCTTCGTAGACAGCACTACGCCACGGTGTTTTTTGATCTGGAGAAGGCATATGATACCGCATGGCGATACGGTATCATGGAGACTCTCCACACGATGGGGGCGAGCGGACGTCTCCCAATGTTTATATCTGAATTTTTATGAGATCGTCGATTCCGCGTACGGGTAAGGGGAGCCCTCTCCGGCCCAAAGGAGCAGGAAGAGGGTGTCCCGCAGGCAAGTGTCCTCAGTGTCACACTCTTTGCCCTGAGCATCAACGGCATCACCTCGGTGCAGCCGGAAGATGTTCTCGCTACGCTCTACGTGGACGACCTTTCGATCTCTTTTAGTGCGGTCCAGATGCCAACTCTGGAGCGTCGACTCCAACAGGCATTGAACCGCGTCTCTCGCTATGCCAAAGCGCACAGGTTTCGCCTTTCTTTAGCCAAGACTAAGGTGGTGCACTTCTGCCGCCATCCACGGCTTCACCCCGACCCAGATTTGTTTCTTAATGGGGTGCGCCTGGATGTGGTTGAGTCGCACCGTTTCCTTGGTCTTGTATTCGACCGACGCCTCACCTGGGAGACTCATATTCGCAGCCTTAGGGTCTCTTGTACCCGCGCCATGGACATTCTCCGTTCCGTGACGTTCAGCGCTTGGGGCGCTGATAGGGCTACTGCCTTACTTTTTTATCGATCCTTTGTTCGCTCGAAGCTCGACTACGGATGCGAGTTTTATGCATCCGCAGCCGAGCGTTTATTGCGGAAGGTGGATTTGATCCACCACACCGGCCTTCGCCTTGCGACCGGTGCCTTTCGCACTTCCCCCATTGAGAGCCTGTTGGTCAATGCTGGGGAGATGTCACTCGCTCTGCGCCGCGTGCAGTGCATCACTCGCCTGTACGCGCGAGCCCGGCGCCTCCCTCAGTCGCCAACAGCTCTCACTGCATCCGCAGCTGATCTCGATGGTGCCTATGCCACCGAGAGACGCCAGTCATACCCTAAGCCCTTTGGGTTTAGGGCCAGGAAACTCCTTCGAGAGCTAGGCATAGCTCTCGGGCCGGTGGCGCCCCTGGTTCTGCCCAGGACGCCACCCTGGAGGGTACCACATTTGGCTATTTGTCGCCACGCCTCTACTCCCCAAGCTTGTACAGCGCGTTGGAGTATTGTGTTCGACCTTTTTGGAGCACACATCGTGTCACGCTGGTACCGTGCCAGTGCATACGGATGGCTCCAAGTCCCAAGAGGGGGTCGGCTTCCACGCCGTATCTCCTCTTTTTAAAGTCAGTGGGGCTCTACCAGGCGCTGCGTCTGTCTTCACGGCCAAGCTGGTGGCAATACACCACTCGGTACGGGAGATTACGCGACGTGCCCGGTTCGGAGACCGGATTGTGATCTATAGCGACTCACAAAGCGCCCTGAGTGCTCTCGGGGCATTGGAATCTCCGCATCCCCTGGTTCACGAAATCCGTGACGCCACGGTTTTGGCGAGCCGGACAGATGTCGAGATTATCTTCTGCTGGGTTCCTGGACATGTAGGAATTGCGGGGAATGAGCGCGCCGATGAGGGCGCCAAAGAGTCCGCGAGGACTCTGCGACCGGACCAGCGTTTCGCTCTTCCTCACACTGACTACATGGCAGGAATACGGGCAGCTCCTCGGACTGCTTGGCAAAGAATATGGGAGACGGTCGAGGGGAACTTAAAGTTGCGTGCCATTGCGCCGCGACTGTTCCCATGGACCTATCCCCCAATGCCGCGGCGGCTTCAGGTTGCTTTCTGTCGTCTTCGAATCGGACACACTCGTGTGACGCATCGCTATTTGATGGAGCGCTCGCCTGCGCCCTATTGCAACGACTGCGTCGTCCCCCAGACTGTTGGGCACATTCTTGTCGAATGTCCCAGTCTGGGTGATCTTCGCGCACGATACCTGTCCCGGTACCGGGATGGGTGGGGTCGCTACCGCCTGTCCCTTGTACTCGGGACGAGTGCGTGCACCATGACTAGTGGACTTATTGACTTTTTGGGGGAGGCTGGCCTTCTCCCTTTTATTTAACCCAGTTTAATTGTTGTTGTTGTTGTTATTGTTTTTCTTATTGCTTTTTTATTGTTATTGTTATCTCTTTTTATTGTTTCCTGTTTAATTTTTAAAGTAGCCTAGAACTAGGCTGTTTGTTTACGGCGACTAATGCCTAAGTCGGCAGTCGCCAGATAGCCCCTTAATTAAAAAAAAAAAAATGGGAATGGAGTAATAAGAAAAAGCCACTTACCAGCCAGTTAGTTATTAGCTACAGTGACTACCAAGCTAACAAAAGTTCAAGAGTCAATAAGTAGCATTATTGTTGTAGTTTTTTGAATTGAGATTATAGGATTTAGTTATGATAATACATACAAACACTTGTATTTTTATCATAAAATTGATTTATAAAATGATATTTAATATAATCAGTTTGGGAAATAGAATTGCAAATGGCTTACCGTGATTTGAGGATTGCCCTCTTGTGAAGATGGGGTTTGCTACAAAATTATTGGAATGGACTTCCAGAATTGGCGATGAATTCTTAGAAAGTTTGAATGTATTTTAACTTATGAAATGGCTAGAAGCAAAATACAATTACAGAGCTTTACTATTCAGTTAGTTTTCCAATTAGTAAGCCAACCGAGCAGTTCACAAAACTAAGGTGGTAATATGAAGCTGGAGACACTGACAAAATAACCTCTTACAGAAGATATTTGTGAGTAAATGTACAGGCTTGGTGTTAATGTTTTACACAAGGGAGAACTTCTCCCTAGTATGTATAGGTTATCAGGTGGTTATTACGCCAATACACTAGACAGCTATGGTCACAATAAACCCCCCAACCTATATTTTTGTTATACAAGGAGAATGAAGTTAATCGCTAACGGTAAGTCCGAATTTGCAGATGAAATTTCGTTAGGCCTAAGTCGGCAACGTCGTGGGAATACTGTATTGAAACAAAGAGATACGAAAAATATATATTATGGAATAAACAGTTATGATTAAAAAGTGAAATTATACAGTTTATGATTGGATTGAATTTTACGCGGTTGAATTAACTTTGCACGAGTTAATGAGAATTATAGTACACATATGATGATTGACAAATATTAATTATTTATAGTTGAATGGATTTGGTAAATATTAATATAGATTGATATGTATAAATAGATTGAATAAATAGATTATATAAATAGATTACAACAGAGTTAGGAGGGTCTGATTCCGATGAGACGAACAAAGTGAATGAATGAGCATGTGATTTTATTTGAAAACGCTCGAGAGATCGGGCTTACCAATCACACGATTTAAGTAATGGTTACTAACCCTTGTTGAAATAATATATATATATATATATATATATATATATATATATATATATATATATATATATATATATATATATATATATATATATATAGTTATGATTAAATATTTGCTTTTGAAGGAGGTGTAGACTCTACAATACTACCCCACCGAAGGAAAAGCTCGCACAAAGTGTTTACAAAAAAACCTTAGACTATATAGCGGCGAGGCCTCCTTACAACGCGTCCAAAACGAGTTATAGTGTCAATTGGCTGACTCGGATTGCGGGTCAGGTGGCGATTAGAAGTGCCACTCGATTGATGAGGGGAGATTGTCGCGAGCGAGGACCGGAGCGTCGGGTGACGATTCTTCTGGACCTCCCGAAAAGGCGACCTTCAGAAGTTGCGCGTAGGTCGCTTGATGTTCTCCAACTGCTGTCGAGTGGTCCTGCAACAAAAAGTGAGGCGGCAGCAGTTTGGAAGATGAATTAGGGGGTGTAGAGATGGTTGGCGGAGGGTTTGCGAGTAAACAGGTGGCAGGAAAAGTTGCAATTTGATTTGAAACAGCAGAAGAAGGCTTCGGAAGTAGAGTTAGTTGGTTGGGAAGTGTTGAAGGAATAGTTGGGTGCGGTAGGTAGGCTGGGATAATCACTGGACCTATATTAGTGGAAGAGAAAGGTAGTGACTGTTCCAGATGAACGGCCTCTATAAAAGCTGGTTTCAGGCGATCAATGGAAAGTTGCAAGGATGTGCGAGTGGAATCGCACCTTTTTGTGCTTAATAGGTCTGTTCTTAGGAGGCACACAGAGGCTTGGGAACTCCCGCACGAGTTGCTAGATTGGAGGAGCAGTAGCAGGGAGAAGAACAGAGAGAAGAGAGCTGGTGAAAGGAAAGAATGAACCAGTAACAGTTAGTGTCGTGGTTCTGTCCATGAGCTTGCGGTGACGAGAATCGACGAGAATGTCGTGCGCGGAAATGAAATCGAGGCCAAAAATTGGAATGTCTACGTCGGCAATGATGAAGGACCATGGGAAAACACGACGTAACCCGAGAGAAAGATCGAGGATACGCCTCCCATAAGTCCTTATGTCCGATGAATTGGCAACTTTAAGGACCAGATCAGAAGGGGTGCAAGCTTTCTCGACTGAAGAGGCTGGAATGACACTGCATTGGACGCCAGTGTCAACGAGGAAGGAGAAACCAGAGAGTGGGTCATGAACGCTAAAGGGAGGATCGACCTGATGAAGGGATGAGGTTGCAGAGGTGACAGACCCACGTATCACTTGCGAATTCAGTTTATAGTTCCCTGTGCTGAAGGTGAAATTTGGGTAAGGGAACACGTAGAGATTTGTAGGATTTGAGGTGGTAAAGTTAGGGTATGTTGAGATTGGGGATGTTGAAGGTACGAGCATGGCTTTGAGCATTTTTCTGCTCTTGCACCAAAATTGAGGTGGTACCAGCAAAAGCCTGAAGGTTGAAATATAGTAGTATGAGCAGCACGACCAGTATGAGGGTTAAAGTTGGTGGCATGAATTGATGCATGGTAAAAATTGCAAGGTTCTACACAGCGGACAGCGTTGCTTCCATAATTAGAGTGTTACCAGCAGCTACCCTGATATTTGTCAGGATAGGGGGAATTAGACGAAGGTTGAAAATGAACCTGCCTTGCCTCACCTCTTGTGCTGGAGTTCCCTCGTTTGTTTTGCCCTTTTCGGGAGGAGGAACGACGTCTGACTCCTCCGTCCTGCTCACGATGTTGCTCTCGGTGAAAACCCGTTCGCACCTTTAGGGCACGAATATCCATTTCAATCCTCTCCAGAAAGGAATTAACTAGTGAGCGGTTATTTCCAATTATACGAATGAATGATATAATTAAATTAAGAATTGTTAATGAATACAACGTAATGCAATATATGAAAGTAATGAAAAGTAGAGTGAAATGTAAGGTGAAGTGAGGTAAGGTATGGTAAAGTAACTAAGGTAACTATGATGGACTGTGAATTGGAATCTTTATGCTGAGAATGACGAGAGACTAGTGAGGAATATTTGTGTTCAATGTGGTTGACTGAAAGCGTGTTAGTTTGTGTGTTTGACTAAAGTAAGTGTTGCCGAAAACAATGTATCTTAGCCATGATTTTTAGATGGCAATTATATATTACAAAAGATATATTGAAAATACATATACAAAATATTTGAGATTTTGGATTGATTATTTATACATAACTAAGTTGAGATTTTACATAGGATTTAATAGAAATTGTAGAAATTAAATGGGAAAATAAATAGATAATTTTACATTGAATTTAAAAAGGAAAGTATGCTAATATTTATGCACAATAATATTAGGTAATGGTAATATTTAAATTGATGCAATGGAATATTGATACATGTAATATTTTATACGAATGCCAGAGGGCATTGCTATAGTCACCAATCTTTTGTTGCTAGGTTGCACCTACATGACTTGAAGATGCGTCTGAGGAGACGCTGACGGGGGCTCCTGGAGAAGGATGAGCCAGCTCCACAGTCGGGCAATACCTTCTTTGGTGCGAAAGAATGAATCGCACGCCTCAGTAGACCATTCAAGAAGAGAGTTCTTTTTGGTCTTGGTGAGCATAGAATTGAGAGGTTGCATGACTTGGGCACAGTTCGGAATGAATCTGTAGTAGAAATTGACCATGCCACAGAAACGTCTGAATTGCCTGTGTGATGTAGGTTGAGCAAAATTGCGCATCACGGTATAGCAATGCCCTCTGGGCATTCCTATAATAAAATGCTCCTGGGAAACTTAAATATATATGTACATCAATTATTATATAAAATTCATATCATGCAATTCTTTTACTTTTGTCAATTAAATCGTTCAATTATTTTACTTAACTTTTGTAAATTAAATCATATATTATGTACAACTTAATAATTTATTAATTCATTTATCTTACTTGTCAATTCATTTAACGTATTACTGTTTCAAACAATATCTCTTAAAATTTCACACACAAACAAACAAACAAACACACGCTTTCAGCTCGACCTGGAACACCATTCTCGCCCATTCGACTCTCACTATTCTCCGCATAAATCCCCCAATTCAGTCCATCATAGTCACCATATTATTTCACCATATTATTTCATATTTATTTCACGTACTTCATTTCTCTTCACATCTCGTTACTGTAAAATATATTTTACCATATCTTACACTGTATACCTAATCCAACTTAGCTCATTGTATATTCGTTGATTCTATGAACATATTTATATTTGTTTAATTGTTTTTCTTAAAACTCAGTTCATTATTGCGAAATTTATTTCGCTTTCGTCTTAGGCCTAAAAACTAGCAGGCGACAACTTCGATCAAATAAATTTATGGTTATGGTTTTCGAAACGCTATTTAGGCTGATTTATTAACAGAAAATAAATCCCATGAATAACCATATACTATAACGGTAACTTTTTCTTCGAGTGGGCTAATCCCGACACTCGAAACATGGTGTCCCAAGAAGGAGAGTGCGAGACACCAAAAACACAAGTGTTGAGCACGATACCGTACCCTTGAAGGCGAGAAAAAAACTTGGAGAAGGTGAAAAGGTGTTTCTTGAGCGATGAAGATCCTATTAGCAGGTCGTCAATGTAGCAAAAGACAAACGGAAGACCTCTCAGAAATTGATTGCAAACCATAGGGCATTCTAACCATTTCAAAAGAATCAAACGGAGTGGTGATGCTAGTCTTTGAAATATCGTCTGGGTGAATGGGGATTTGGGTGAAAGCACGAACCAGATCTATGCGAGAAAAGATTGTACATCCGGAGAGAGATGATGTGAAATCGGTTATGTAAAGCAAGCGACGAATAACTGTCTGGGATTGTCATTACGTTTACGGCTCTGTAATCCCCCAACTGCTTTGAACTCACCCGGCGTGGATTTGTGAACGATATGAAGTGGGGAGGCCCAAGGTGATTAGAAAGCCAAACAAATGCTAGCATCTGTAAAATTTGAATTTGAATTCGTCATGCATTGCAGAAATTCTATCTGAAACTAGACGACGAGGTCGGGAAATCACAGGACGTCTTATTGTCTTGATCCGATGCACCACACTATATTTTATTGGCCTATCCTTCGAAGGTAGAAGGGTAAGTTCAGGAAACTCCTGAAGAAGGCGCTGAAATGGTGGCTCGGTGGTTTGGAGACGAATAGAGGCGAAACCACTCGGCGATCCTGTGTCTCAAAAAAGACTCATTCAAGCGAAGCTTTTAAGCCAATTGCTTGCACTTCTCGCACACCACCCAACTCCCCTCCTAGAATTGGAGCGTATCTTGAACAAATGAAGATAACCCGTTTATAAATGTTATTCAAAGGCTAACGCTCTCCCTCCCGGTCTGGCCACATTATAGATAGATAAGAGTAGGAAAAGGGGCAAAGGAAAAATAATAGCTAGGCGAGTTGCGAACAGCTTCCCGCGTCGCTGGACTCATTCAAGCGAAGCATTTAAGCCGCTCGCTTGCACTTTTCCACGCATCACACCTCATGAGCTGCGTGACCATACTTTTAGGGAAAATGGTTAACTTCTAGCTGAATGTTTTTTTCTTTCTCCCATTCAATGTATTTTTCGTAAATACCAGACAGGTAAGCCTACTACCTAGTTTTCACTAGGACCACCAGGAATATTTTCAGGGCTTTTGAACTGAAGGCATAATTTTATAATTGGAATCTGGATTCCTGTGTGGAGGTGGGGTACGTATTTAAAGGCAAGGCAGAGCAGTTCTACCTTCACATGTATGAGTGTGCAATGGATTATATGATGGTAAAGGAAGCTGTTCTGAGTCAATTATAAGGGATTGCGGAGAGCTACCGGCAGGTGTTTAGGTTCGGGCAAAAGCGTGGTAATTAATCTTGTATTACGGCTACAGCGGAGCTTTGACCGGTGGAAGAAAAGCGTATACTCCCTTAGTGCTCCAGATATACAGAAATTATTCTTGCTAGAGTTTTTAAAAATGAAGTTGCCTCCTCTTTATATTTAATAACCGAAAAAGGATAATGGGAATAAGAATAGCAGGTTTCAAGATACCTATGTAAATACTAAAATGACTTACTTTGGGAAGAAAAAAATTATCAAAGGGAAGAATAAGGGTGAAGACCTAACGAACTAGAATAGAGGTCGACAAAAGAAGCAACAGTTTGGTGTGCTAGTATTTCTAAGGCATGGGACACTACATGAGTGCGTGCCCGCAGTCTCTAAAGAAAGAGGAGGAGAGT
Organism: Ceratothoa steindachneri; assembly: GCA_963969495.1. Taxonomy (NCBI): domain Eukaryota; kingdom Metazoa; phylum Arthropoda; class Malacostraca; order Isopoda; family Cymothoidae; genus Ceratothoa; species Ceratothoa steindachneri. The sequence goes on along the minus strand of OZ018330.1, from coordinate 125,595,554 downwards.
TATAAGAGTAGGAGAGAAGTGTAACTTGGAAAGAAATATCCGGAATGTGTCCTTAGCAGGGCCAGACGCGGTCGGGAAAAGAGGAAATAGCGTGGTTTCATTCACGAATGGAATTTGACATGCAGTAAGCGAGCTTCCTACGTCCATATAGCTACAAAGGGAAACATGATTGGTTTAGATAGGTAGATAGGAGCTATTTTGAGGTACCAGAGCGAGCGTATATGGGGCTGATAATAATAATTAGAGAGGTGAACGGGATGAAAACAATCCATTTAGCTAGCCTATACCTGGAGTCCGCGTTCGCAACAGTATGGTTCGAGCTCGGGGACTAGGATTCCTTGCCAGAGGAAGGTGTCAATTTGATACTAGACAATTATATATCTTAATTTAATGGTAAGGATTTATAGCGTCTTTGCTCTATAGGTTCATCTAGCTTAAGTTGGTATAAAATTCAAGAGATAAAAATACGTTCTGTCAGCAAAAGAGGCAATTAAATAATGTGGACATACCATTTCAAATAAAAGATTAAAAACAAAGTAAAAGAGCATTAATATGCGATAGGGTAAAGTCCTTCATGGAAAAATAGGAATGGATAAGGCTCGTATAAAACTAAGAAGAGTAAAATGTGATTAAAATATAGGGCAGTAAGGAGGTAAATAGGTTATAGATTTTTTAGGAAAGGCCAGCATCTTCCAGCAATCGAACTAAGTTAGGCATAACATGGGGAGAGTTCCGAGAATAGAGGAAAGGGGGGGTGGGGACCGAAGTACTAATATCGCGGGCATGTGAGTAAGATGTGTTGCACTTAGATGCCAGAATGACACGTCTGGCAAGATTGTGATTCCTCGCTAGCCATTAAGTGTCGGTTGGTGAGGCGACAGTGACCGATTCGCAGGTGGCACAGCATAGCTTCATGCCCTCTGGCAAGAGAGTAGGATGATGGCCACGAGGAAGCATTTTTCTTAAGTTGGAGTAGGTCGGCCGTTTCATTTCCCTAGATGTTTGAGTGTCCGAGCAGCCAACAGAACGATATGGAGTAAGAACGTCGGGTCAAGAGGTGTATAGTTTCTAGTATCTCTAGGGGGGGGGGGGGTATATCCTTATTATCTCTTTTATTTATTTATCAATATTATTCTTGCTTTTCACTTGGTTTCCTCGATGCAAGTTGTCTTCCTCGAATCCAAATTCTTCTTCTTGACTCAATTTCCTTTAAGTTGGCCCTTCAAACATTTGTCTTCACTTTTTCTTGACTTCCATATTCTCCTTGGCTGGGTTAGACCTTAATCTTCGTTTTATTTCTTGATGCTCTTCATTTACTTCCATTTATCTTGAGTTGATGATTTCTTTGTGCTTTCTTGTTGAGTTGGTCCTTCAAGCGTTTTCTTTCCGTTTTCTTTCTTGATGCATCTTCCTAAAAGTTTTTGGACTGTTGTGTTTCGAACGCGGTACCTCTTGATTTAAATGCCAATACTCTAGCCATACCACTGGCCTTAGTCCGCTTTTGGTTGGTAAGTTTTCGGCCATTTATATTATCGAGTTGGAAGGAATTTCTCTCATACATTTTCGCACCCCTACATCTCTATTACTACAGGGTAGCGAGGAAACAATCGCTGAAGGGAAGTCAGCGCGCTCATAGAGTCTTAAACTATGGTATATTACCCTGGTGAATGGAGAACGAGGGTGTGTACAGCCATTTTGCTGTAGGGAGTAGGGTGGAGCGTAAGGTGTGAGAGGGAAGGACCGCGGCACTTCCAGTCCCTGCATCAGTCTTCGACCCGTCGGTAAATGGGTGTTTCACCGTGATGAGTATCTGTGTGCTCTTGGAACATGTCGCGTTGAGCTGTGGTTGGTATCTGACCCTTAGGGCCTCTCAGGAAAGGCTCGCAAAACTGGCCACTCCTGCGAATCCGCGGGGGTATCGTAGGTGCTCGTTCCAGAGCAACAGAGAGGTGTCAAAGCTCGAGTTTTTCTCAAAGTTGTGCTATACGTAGGGTGTATGAATAGAAGGTACGAGGGCGAATCTTTGGTGGAGGGGTTGTGGAGAAGAGAATTCGAGTGGGTTTAGAGCGCATACGGAGAGATCTGATGAAGAATCGGAGGCAATGTTCATCACGGCGAAACTTCAGGGGAAGGGGGATTCTGTTTCAACATTGAGGAAGATCATATGGGAAAACTTAAAAATGCTCCTGTAGAAGGCGGAGGTCTCGGCGATGTAGCGAGTTCAGTTTATTCAGTATGCTTTTGGAATCCCAGCCATATAGGTGACAGCCGTAATCAAGCTTTGGCAGGAGAAGTGATATGTGGATCTCGAGGAGGGTGCGGTGATCATCTCCCCGGTGTAGCTTTGATAAAGAGGCCATAAGGGCAAATACGGAGGCACATGTTGTCATAAAGTCTTCAATATGATATCGCCATGTCTTATGTTGGTCAAATATAAGACCTTGGAATTTAGCATGGGTGACAAATTTGATCGGTGATCCAGAAATATTAAGGCTTATCTTAGAAATCGATTTGAGTCGGGTAAAAATAAGGGCCGTTGTTTTAGGGAGGGATATGGTGAATCTTGTCGATTCGATGAGGCATGATCCACCAAGGAATCGACGGCTCGCTGGAGTAAGGTGGTGGCTATTGCCACGGACGAGCACGTCGCCCAAATAGCAATATCGTCTACACAAAGGGAGCAGCGCACAAGCAGCAAGATATGTTTTGAAAAAGAATTGATCGCAATTATAAAAGGAGTAGTGCTAAGCACGCTTCCTTGGAGATACCCTCATATAATAAGAGCTTCGAAGAGCGGGCGCCCCGAAGATCGACACAGAAAGGGCGGTCTTTCAGGAAGTTACGTATAAACAATACCAAGGGTCCACTAACTCTCATGTCGTATAGCTGTTGTAGAATCAAACGCCGCCAGACGGTATCATATGTCTTTTCTAAATCGAAGAAGATTACGTTGACGAAGGTTATTTTAGAGAAAGCAAGGCCAATACTATGGTCAAGGAGAGTAACAGGGTCCAGTGGGGAGCGATTTGGGCGAAACCCAAATTGGGACGGAGAGAGAAGATCCTTTTCTTCAAGATAACACATCAGGCGATCTATGGGAGATTGAGCTGAGCGTGTTCGCAATTAGCTGTGCGATGCCCTTGGGAGCACGGACGAGGTTGTCATTATGACAGAGGATGGGGAGGTAGGGGTATCGTGAAGAGCCGCGGATTTTATGTATTCATCGCCAGACCTTGGCTAGAGGGCTGCGGGATGAGATGGAGGATGTGTATTGAATCCAGGAGTGACGTTTTGCCTGGCGGAAGATCCAGCGGGTGAGGGCACATTGTCTTTTATAGTTAATGTAAGAAGACATGCGGGGATTATTTCGAAAGGTGCGATTGGGCTTTTTTCGTTCGCGCTTAGCGGTGCCCTACTCTTTGTTCCACCAGGTCACCGATGGTTTGAGTCAAGCGTTGCGGAGTGGAACATGTTTGTGGGCCTTTGATGAAAAAGGTTCCACAAACTTTTTTAAGCGGGATGCACAGTCTGTTGTTTCATCAGGCACAGTTATGAAAGAGGACGACGTCACAAAAGCTTCCCAGTCAACATTCTTGTAGACCCAATACGGTCTTGGGGAGATGGTGGAAAGAGGGAATAGGTCTAGGAGTAGAGGGTAATGATCACTTCCACATAAATCATCAAATACTCTGAAGAAGTGATCAGGAAGTCAATTGAGCACAGACCGAGATCAATGAGAATAAAGAAGCCTGTCTGGGGATTAAAATGTGTAGGGTCGTCGTCGTCGTCGTTGATGACTTGTAGGTCTTGTTGTAAGACTACACCTTGTACAACATGTCATTTGCAGTTGTTTATGACATCGTACCAGTACTGGTTATACGAGCATTAAAGTCTCCAGTAAAAAGGAATGGTTTCGGGAGTTGGGAGACAAGTTCATTTATGGATACAAAGGTGATTGGCTTGGAAGATGAGAGATATAATTAGCACACAGTGAAGAGCGTAGATTAGTGAAGATGAACAGTGAGGGCGTTAAGGTTTTTGCAGAGGGGTAATGGTGTTAAATGGTATATCCGTGCGGACTAAGAGGAGGTTACCATAAAATTGAGTTTACAGTAGGCTGAACTGGGGGCTGGGAGTAACCAGCAAGAGAAAAATAATAGGGGTCTAGGAGCTGTGTTTCACTGAGGCAAACCACTTCAGGAAAAAACTATTTTAACCCTGCGTTAGTACCATGGGCTGTTTGGACACCCCAACTTTTTTAAAAGTCGTGCCTTTCATAGATCTCTCAACTAATATAAGTTTTCTTATCAGTAGCTTCCTGATTCTGTGTATTGAACACGCTAAAACATTTTAAAAGTCCTGCGACAACTCTTGTGGTTCGGAAGACCTCATTTCTCTGTGTGGGGTGTGCAAATACCCCACGGTACTAACTAGGTATATGTTTAAGATTTATAAATATTTATTTAGTTTGTTATATTTTCATAATATATATAATTTCAGTACATTAATTATTTAGAATATAGAACCTCTTTTTATTCCCGTTTGTAATTGTGGGTTTATTTTATTTAATTTATTTTCTTTAAAGATGCAAATGGATGACTTCGAAAATGGATGGAGAGGATGTGGTGCTGGAGCCACATTATGGAATCGCATCTGACTCCAAACCACCTCCTCAAAGACGAGCATTTTGAACTCTTATGGGGTTCTATAATTGGTTCACAGTAAATCGGTCCTCACAGTTCTTTACTAAGCGAAGGCATTTTTGTAGTCACCTTAACCGTTATCTCCTTTCCCTGGTATCGACATGCCAATAGCAAATTTATTTCGTCCAAGAATTTAAAACCGCTAAAATCTTTTTCCAATTTCAGCGCCTCTTACGTTTGTTTGTGTTTGAATATAAATTGTTCCTAAAAATCTATTTGATGCTGATTGGTCAATTTTTGCAGCGATTATGTGTATAAACATAAACTTTGTTTTGAAGCTGAATGCATGAATTAAACATGAGATTGTCATTAAAAGTCTGTTTAATCCTGATTGGCTAAATTTTGTATAGCTTATGTCACGTATAATAACCATATATATATAGAGCAGAACTTTGGTAAAAAAAATATAGATAGTATTAGCACTCATTATTCAAGAAGCAAGAAGTTATCCTTACCGTTCGCCTTTTCGAGACGTGTTCCCGTTATTTACGACGAAATAAGGAATCCAGCTGAATATCTTCCTTTGCCCTGTTGGAGCTTGCAAAAATGTCAGCTGCTACAATTACCGTATCGTACTCAACACTTACAAGTGTCTTTTTGGTGTCCCCCAACTCTCCTTCTTGGGGCACCATGTCTCGAGTACAGGAATTAGCCCACTCGAAGATAAAGTTACCGTGATGCGCAACTTTTCTCGGCTCACATCACGCAAGCAACTTTGGCGTTTCTGTCGCATGTTAATTTCTACTACAGATTCATACCTAATTGTGCCAGGGTCATGCAACCTGTCAACTCTCTGCTCAGCAAAACCACAAAAAACTCTGCTCTTGAGTGGTCTGCTGAAGCGTGCGATTCGTTCTCTCGCACCAAAGAGGCTATTACCCGAGCTGCGGAATTGGCTTATCCTTCTCCAGGAGCCCCCATCAGCGTTGCCTCCGACGCATCCTCAACCCACGTAAGTGCAACGTTGCAGCAGAAAGTTGGTGACCAATGGCAATCTCTTGCTTTCTTTTCTCGATCTCTTTCAGACTCTCAAAAGAGGTATAGTATGTTCTCTCGAGAGCTCCTCAGAATATACCTCGCAATCCGTCACTTCCGACAATACTTGGAAGGACGTGACTTTACCATTTTTACGGACCATAAGCCTTTGGTATGTGCTATTCTTCTCGTAGTACTTCGTCAGTACACACTGCAGTTGACACTCGTCATCTTGACTTCCTCCTGCAGTTGACGAACGATATTCGCTATGTTCCTAGTTCGTCAAACGTCGTACCAGATGCGCTCTTCCGCATTTCAGCGATTTAAGGCACGCAACTCTCCTGTAATTTGCCCATCGATTATGCGGCAATAGCGCTTGCCCAGGAACAAGATGAAGACACGCAAACGCTGCGTCACTCTTCTCAACTCGTCGTTCGTGAGATCGATTTGCCGGACAATCCTTCCAGGCGCATCCTGGTTGACTACTCATTACCTGACTGTCCTCGTCCTCTCATTCCTCTCGCATACCGTCGGCAACATTTTCGACCAAATTCACGGTCTCTCTCATCCTGGTGTCAATGCCACGCGCAAGCTCGTTCCCCAACGCTTCGTTTGGCCAGGTATGAATGCCGACGTGGCAAAATGGACTCGCTCATGCCTGCCATGCCAGCACACCAAAGTCCATTACACAACAGAAGCTCCTCTGGTCTCTTTTGCTCTTCCTTCGTCGCGTTTTGACGCCGTTCACGTCGATCTAGTAGGTCCTCTTACTTACGCTCGTGGTTGCAATTATCTTCTCACCATGATCGATCGTTTTACTCGTTAGCCAGAGGCAGTTCCTATCTCGGACATCAGAGCTTCCACAGTCACTCGAGTCTTCGTCTGGTTGCTCGTTTTGGTGTTCCCTCAACAGTAGTGGTCAATTCTTTTCTTCTTCAGCCTGACCTCTACCTCATCACCTCAATGCTGCTTCTTATGTACACGATTTTGTACGGGTTATGGCTGAGGTAAAGCCTACCGCCCCTAGAGTGCCTGCTAATCAGAGAACTTTCGTGCCGAAAGAGATGTTAACTTGTTCCCATGTCTTTGTCCGTCACAATTCTAGTCGCTCCCCATTGCAACCCGTTTATGACGCACCCTTTCTCGCCATCTCTAGGAAGTCGAAATTCTATGTACTGCAGTTTGGCGCCAAGCAGGATATTGTTTCTCTGGATCGCTTGAAACCTGCCTTTATTAATGCTGCTCATTCTGAGCAGTGCTCATTTTCCTTTTCTACTATATCTAATAATGGTCTAGTGATTCCCCTACCTCAAACCCAATCTCCTCTACCTCGCCCATATCTCCATCTCTTTCCTGATTGCTGCCGCCTCCTCTTTTGTTACAGGAAACCTTGTCGTCCTAGCTGTCCAATCAGGAGACCATCCCTCCACCTCTGGTCACCCCGCAATCAGCAAGCCAGGTACAGAGCATCATACTATCGCCAGGCGCCAGCAAGTAGAGGTCACCCAAACAGTTCACCATCAATCCATCCACTCTTGCTAGTGACAGTGCCTCGCCCGCATTTTGTGCCATTCCTAGCAATCGTAGCCAGCCCACCAGCGTCATTACACGTTCTGGTCGCATTGTCAGAAGGCCTCCGAGATATCTGGGTTAGCGTAATATTTTTTTGTAACGGGATGGGTAACTCTCTGGGAATGGGGGGTATTGTAGCAGCTGGCATCTTTGCAAGCTCCTAAAAAGTTCGTAAAGAGGCAGTTGGCAATTTCCCATCTGATAAAATTATGCATCTCGCCCCCAAATCCATTTTTGTACGATCTTTGATACCAATACGGTTACCTCAAAATCAAAGTACGACTCCTCTCAACCACGAACCAATCCAAACCTTTGTACAACCCAATTCGAAATTAACCAATCAGAATAGACTTTCCCGTTTCCCGAGTCCCGAACGCATTTTAACGTACACTTTTATTTCATCGGCGCTTCGATAAGGTCAGTAAAAATTAGCTTCCTAATCATCAGTGTATACAAAGGTCTAAAAATATTCAAAGTGTAATTCCTTCCTTTTTTTTTCTTTGAATTCCAGTTCCCTTGATATTATAACTTCAAAAACGTCGTGGCTGTACTATACTATATTTTATTTAATTCCCCATATATATAGCTTAGGTTGTGGCCTTGCTTAGTTCGTGACTATATTTTATTTAAACCATATTTTATATCTTATTCACTCTCTCTCTCTCTCTCTCTCTCTCTCTCTCTCTCTCTCTCTCTCTCTCTCTCTCTCTATATATATATATATATATATATATATATATATATATATATATTATTTCATTAAAATACACATTATATTCATTGGCCATAATATCTAATTAAATAACCGTATTGTCCAATTCAATAATTAAGCCATATTCCATTATTTGCTAGTTCAATAAATCTTGTTAAATTTATGCGTCAGTACTTTTGAAACCTTCCTGGTTGAATTAGTTATCCTCTCTCACGTTTTCTATTTCAACGCATTTTTATTTTTAAATTCATATAGCAAGGTTTAATGGCTGCTATCTATGTAAGTTTGTCATTAAACCAATAATCACATAAGCTATAGAGGTATATGATTTTAGGTCTTAAAGCCACGGTTCTTCTGAGGAGCTCATTGTTCCAGGAGAGTGTGGGGCGTCATCCTCGAGCCGAGTGCGTTTATCGTTGCAGGGGTTCAAAGAGGAGGAATCGGAGAGAGAAGTCAGAGAGCGCTTACGACCTCCCCCTCCCTCACGATTGGCTCGAGGGGGACTGAGGGATTCACTGTCGAGGGCGACATTGGACAGTGATAACCTGCGGTGATGGAGACCAGGCAACGGCTTAGTCGCGGCAGGAACAGCTTCCATAACCATCGGCCCCTTAGTAGAGGCAGGAACTTGTGTAGGTGGACGATCTATAAGTTCTTCATCGTGCGGGGTCGTTAGGGATTTAGTTGTAGGTGGTACATGGGTGGGATCATAATTTAATACATATAAGGGAGATTGAGGTGGTTGATTTCAGGCTCTGCCTCTTGGATGGTTGTTTCAGCGATTAGGAGAGATTCGTATTTTGAAGATGCGTGAGCAAAAAGTACTTCGAGGAGGAGAGATGGGTTGTGTTTCATTAAGATAAGGAGATATTGATTCTTCTATTGCGTCAACTTGTTGCGAAGGCGTAGCTGGGTGTTTTTGCAAAGGTTCCTTGGTGCGTTGTTTCAAGGGAGGGGCGACCGTTGGACATAGAGAGGCTGGTGTCAGGTGGTCGGTTCTGAGCGCCGATGTGCTAGACGTGGGTAGGGTGTTGTGAATGCTAGGATCATCACTCATCACAGAGGGAAAAAGTGGGTGTTGACAGTGTGATGGTTTCTTCACGAATGGCTAGTTTTGCTTGGCGTCTAGAGATATCGTATCGTAGGGACCGAACGCGGATCTCCTGATGGTAGAGGTAGTGAGGGCACTTCTTTTGGCGGGCATGATGTTGGCCGCGACAATTGAGGTAGTGCGCCTCTTCTGTGCAATATAGGACATTGTGTGCTAATTGTTCAAATCGAAAGCATGGTTTCCTGATGCTCTTGCAATATTTCGCTTAGTGGGTGAATCTGCTGCACTCATATAGGTGTTCTTGCAATTTTTATAAACATTGGTAGCGTTTGTTTGTTTTAGAGTTATCTTACCAACCCTAAACGGAGTGGAAGAACGAGAAGATGGCTTTTTAAAAATACTGATTGACTCAAAATCATGTTGTTGGTCAATGAAGACGTAAATATATATAGTGAGACCGAGGAGAGGGAGCTAGGATGCTATGTAGTTTTGTCGTCGGTTTTCGGTGAAGGTTGAGATGCTGTTGATCTCTAGAAGGTTGGTTGTAATTGCAATGGAGCGACTTCGAAATGGTTACTGCGATGACTTCCGTTTGAGGGTGAGATAGAGGCTGTCGCGTAGGCCTCGAACTCACCTGGTCCAAAGAGAAGTTCATGAGAGTATTTTGGAAGTTTTCATCATCAGACATGGGGACCTTGCTATTATCGCGGGACGCAAACGCTAATCACTCCAAGCAGTAGCCCGCTCTTAAATCGGTACTTATTGACAGAAAGCCCCCCCCCCCTTTTTAGTCGCGTGCGACTCTATATCTCGCTATGTCAGTCCGTCGGTCCCTGTTTTGCTTTTTTTTTGCTTTTGGTAATAACATTGTAACTATTGGGCTGATTCTAACGAAATTTGAAACCATTATTTTGTTTTACATTAGTTTTTGAATAATATAATTGACAAGGTCCTCCCAAGGTTAGCTCGGAAATTATTGAAAGTTTTGAAAGTTGTAAGATCATTAATCAGAATTAGTGAGAGCACGCGACTTTTGTCAGCAGATCTTGTTTCATTTGCAGTATATATAGTAGGCCTATTGGCGCGCATTAGAGGAAATGAATATCTTGTTTATTTTCCATGCCCCTCATAAAGTATGTAATACGCAAATACCCGTATAGGAACCCACGACACGGGGATAGGTGTCTACATTATCTTTTGTTTTCCATCAGGGACTCTGTGAACTTTGATTTTATGTATACACTGTTTTGGCTAATTTTTGCTCATCTGGTTACGGGTCCCCTCACTATATTAAAAAGATAAGTGGATTAACGAACAAAGTAATAGTGTACTAGGAGGCAACCGGTGTTCGAGCTTAAAGTACGTCAGTGAATTGAATCATTTCGCGCTAGAGAACTAGTAGGAGTCAATTCAAAAAAAGGCGAACCGGCGGCGCAAGCTCATTCGAGGAAGACAATAGTCTACTTGCCTCTGCCCTGGTTTCTACGTAACCCGCCTTCGTGGATCCATTTGACATTAAGTAGATGCTTCCCATTCAGTTTTGCTGCAGAACAGCTAGGATCTCTTCACCGTGAAGGTTTTGCCTCCAGGAAGATAGCCTGCGCTCCGCGAAACCATTCTACGATCGGGAAGGAAGTTTTGGCATAATGTTTGGACTGGCGAAATAAAAAAATTGACATAATACTCATAAGCAGGGGAAGTTAAATTACCCTAATGTGTTAGCCTATTTGAAAGGGTTTAAACCGATGAAAAACAAACCGGTTACTACGATGGACATTGTCATTGAAATCTCATAATTTAACACTCGAAGACGTGAGAGCTATAGAGAACGTTATGGCGGATGGTATTTTGTCAGGAGAGTTATTGTATATGGTTATTAATAGATTTATTTTTGGTTAATAAATCAGCCTAAATAGCGTTTCGAAAACCATTACCATAAATTGGTTTGATGAAAATAGTCTGCTAATGTTTAGGCCTAAGACTAAAGCGAAATAAATTTGAACTAGGTTTTAAGAAAAACAAATTAAACAAATATAAATATATTCATAGAATCAACGAATGCACAATGAGATAAATTGGATTAGGTATACAATGTAAGATAGGGTAAAATATGATTTAAAGTAACAAGATGTAATTTAAGATGTGAAGTGAATTGAAGTAAGTGAAATAAAAATGAAATAATATGAAATAAAAGATAACTACGATGGACTTTGAATTGGGGGCTACAATACGAGAAGTAAATAGAATTAGGACCTACTCTCGTATGGCCGTTTGCAGAAAATTATGAGATGTGGAATTAAACTAAGTATGATTTGTTTGGAGGTAAATGACTAATTGTAGAAGGAATGATTACCGACCTTTATGCGGAGAATGGCGAGAGTCGAGTGGGAAAGAATAGTGCGTGAAATTTTAAGAGATGTTGCTTGAATCAATAGTACGTTAAATGAATTCAGTTTTTCATCTCAGGATATTTGAATTATTGAAGGTTACATAAAATAATTGAATTGTAAAAAGTTATGGGTAAATTAATTGAATGATTAAATTGACAAGTTAGGTAAAATAAATGAATGAATGAATTAATTATTAAGTTGTACATAAATTTGCATGAATTATTTAAATGACAAAAGAATTGAATTTTATACATAATAAATGATGATATATATATATATATATATATATATATATATATATATATATATATATATATATATATATATATATATATGTGTGTGTTTCCCAGGAGGATTTTATTATAGGAATGCCTAGAGGGCATTGCTATAAGGTCAACAATTTGATAGCAACAAGAGTCCTCACTTGCCTACAAATCCAAATTCGGAATTCAGGTTTCGTTTCTGAGGGTAGTCACCAAATAAATCGTATCTGGATTGTTTATAAACCCAGATACGATTTTATTTGCTGTTTGATAAATTTCAGAAAATTGATGATACGGGAGCAGATTTCTTGGTGAGTAGGGAATCTGTCCTTGGAATGATTTGAATTTAAGTAAATGGAATGCGTGAAGCCAGTATATATATATATATATATATATATATATATATATATATATATATATATATATATATATATATATATGGTATTCAGATTGGCAACAAACAATAAATTTTGACTTACCAGAGAAGCTCAATATGCCAGATGTTAAGTTTTGATATATAATTATGCAGATGAGTCAATTAGCATGTATAGTCAGTTAATGTCAAGGGAAAAAGGGGGTTTGAGGTTTGTCAACGTCAACTACTAAACCTGCTGTTTACTTCGAAACTTGACCTTTTCCAACCTCCGATTGTCACAACTGGTAGCCTATGTATAGTACGCTCACTATAGCCTATACCTACTTAACAGCAGTACCAATTACCCTAACAAACACTAAGAACTTGATCTATATTAACAGTTGCAGTCTGCAGTCATCACGCTAAAACAAAAAAAAAACGCTCCTTCTTTCCCGCCTAAAACACCCACACCCAAAACAACAGTGTTGCCACATCAACGATGCATTTATTCTCTTTCTTAGACTACATACCCCCATGATCTCAAGGTCATAATCTTCCAACTACCTACTCACCTATTTACACATTCATCTATCGGAATCTAATGCGTCCAACTCGTCTCCCTCTAGATAGTAATCTCCCATCCAGTGGGGTTGTTTCCTCTGCCTCACTTCCCTCTACTTCCCCTATCACAGGCACCCCTGCACCCTCGCTAGGCGTCACGACCAGTGGTTCTTCTACATCACTCCCAGATTGTGGCACCTGAACTACATTATATTATTCTACCAGTGGCTGCTCTTCGTGGTGTTCTTCAATGTCTTACACCACTCTGCGAATGTCCAACACATGGCGTGGCATTCCGTTAATCTCCACATTATTTGCAGACATGACGCCTGTAACAGTGCCCCTTTTCCATGGTGTAGTGCACTTTGCATTTGGAGGCTTCACCCAAACCTCATAACCAACCTGTATCGAATACTGTTCATTCATTCCTTGCCCTGGTGGGGTGTTGCATAGTGGGTACCTCCACCTGTAAGTAGATATCGATCGCTGAGGTATGGTTGCCTCATCCTGCCCCGATCGAGGGGCCATATTGTACCAAAACACCGCTTCAATTCGTGTTATGTTACCCCGCTCAGCAATGGCTTTGACAGTGCGATGGTTTCTCTCTACAGTCCCATTCCCAGAAGGTCTATATGCTGCCCTGAAATACCACCTTATTTTCCATCGATCGAGACACTGTTTTAGTCCTTCTGAACTGAATACTGTACTATTATCCATTATAGCGTACGAAAAGTGCAGGCGAGCGGATTAAAAGCTTCGTTTGAATGAGTCTTTTGGGGGACTCAGGATGGCCGAGTGGATTCGCCGCTGGCTAACAGTGGTCCAGCGACGCGGGAAGCTGCTCGCAACTTGCCTACGCTATTATTTTTTCTTTGCCACCTTTCCTACTCTCCTCTATCTACACCATCAACACCTCTTCAACAGGCCCTCGCTCATAAAACACTTCAGTAAGGATCCTTACTACCTCTTCCACCACCTCGGCCTTTAGTTTCCGCCACGGTGCAAACTTCCCACGCCCACAATCCACCATAGTTAGATACAAACCCTGACGATAATGTGTCACATCTATGGCTAATCGCGTCCAGTTCGAGCCAACATGGATAGACATCAGCTTATGACGTGCGGGAGCTGGGTCAATGGACTGACACCGAGTACATCGCTGGACCACCGCTTTGATTTCTTCACGTGTCACCTCATGATAGACTTTCTTTGCTAGGTACCATGTCTTCTCGATACATACATGATGGTTTGAATGAAGGTCCTTGAGGTCCTCGTATGTATAACTGCACACTGCGGGCTCATCTCTGACCTCGCCACTTCTATTGGTCGGCTATGCCTTGCTTACTCGTGTCAAGCTGACAGCCTTATTCTTGTTTGTAGGTACAAAGGTGACAGTCAATAATACCCCAAATTCGTCAATCAACTCGCTTAGGATAACAAGCCGGCGCTGAACAATTAGTTCTGCCGCCCCCTTGGTTCGTACTCGCTTCTCTCCATTGATGACGGTTTTAATCCATCCAAGTACAGTTGCTGAGTCTGTACGTAGCTCCATTTTTCTCAATCCCCAATGCAATGCTAAGTTCAACCCTTTTATTGCAGCATCCAATTCGGCTACATTAATGTGACCAAAATCATCCCTTTTCTCAACCATGCATTGTCTTCCACGATCTTTCCACCAATTTCTAGAACCACGCCCATTGCAATGCTACTTGCATCAGTCCAGATCACACCACTCCTTTCTTTGGACACGTGCCATTTCCCCCCAACTGGGTCTTCTTTCCGCACACGCTCCAGGGTATCCATCAACATCGACTGCGCCTTGTTACCTATCAGATCTTCCCATCGATCCCTACCCGAATGCCTCTTAATGTAACTACATGCTACCCCCAGCCAATTAGCAATCGGGTAATGGCCTATTAATTTTCCATAAACCGAGAACAGCTCCCTCTTAGTTAGCTCATTCTGCACATCTGGGATTTCATTACCCCTCCGAAATATCAGCTCCGCATGACCGTTCTTTTCTATCTTCAATCCCAGTGCTGATCCATTTTCTAACGCTGATGGAATTTTACTTTCCAGCCTATATCGATTCAAGTGCGTTACTACCTCATTAGCTGGAATCACAGTGTCATCTACTAGGATGTCATCGATATACGTATTGGCAGCGCATTCAATTCTCGGTGACTTTGCCAATACCTCATTCAGTACCTTTGCCATTATCATCGGGGCCACATTCAAACCGAATCCTAATCGTATCAAGCAGTAAGTACGCCCTCCAGAATTGACTAGTTGATACCTCCATAAGTCTTCATCAACCCATAGCTGTAGGTAGGCCGACTTCAGATCCACTACCTTTGCCTCCTCTGGCATCTTACTCAACTCCCTCATGGTCTCTGTGCACACATCTGCTACATCATCACCTGTGTGACTTTCTACATAGTCATTCAGCTCCCTAAAATCTAGAACTGGCCGCACCTTCTGCTTTGTCGGCTGTTCCACAGCCATCAACGGGATTACTCCAACCTCCACTGGTTAATTCCATGGCAGCAATATGCCCTCTGTAATCCAGGGCTACACCTGCCGATCGAACTCTTTCAATTTGTTACCACTCAATTGCCTATTGTAAGAGTCCATCCTATTTTTTAGTATCGCAGGCTCTCGCTTTCACTTGTATCTCACAGTCCATTTGCCATCTGCAAATCTAGCTCGGAAGTCCATATATTCCACAACGCACTCTTGGGCTACCTCCATAACAGGACAAAAGTGCCCTCCAGACGCATGCTGCCGCCACCAATGGTCACTACCCCAATTTGGGCACTCACATTCATTCCCAGAATCACATCAATAGTAGATACAACCTTATCAACCACAATGGCCCTTACTGTCCGTTCTGTACCTAACACTGACAACCGCACATAACCGTGTCCCTTGCATGCCACCTGGCTTCCATCAAATGCAACCTAGTTGCTCTGCCCTCCTACCTTATTTACCAATCTTACCAGCGCTACTGTTGTTGAGCACCCTGTATCGACCAGAGCCCTGACTTTTTCAGTACATACATAGGCCGCAATTGCTGGTAGATTGGCTGGCAATGCCTTTACTGAGCTTGAGGGGAGGCTGCCGGCACTGCAGTCCTCTGGCCCTCGTTTCCCTCGACACATTGCCTCACCGCACAGATAGCACAATATTGGTAGTTTAGGGACTGGGCAGTCTCTGACCAAATGTGGTCCCTTGCACCTAAAGCAAAATGTTCTCTGCTTAAATTTTGTTTTTTTCAATACCTACTTCTGTAGTAAGGGCCATCAGCATCGTTCTTCTAACACCATCTTGCCTAGACATACCAGTCTCAAGGTTAGGTACTGCTTTGGCAGCTAGTGCCCCCACATTATTGTTACTGACACCAGTGAAGATCTTGCCTTAACTATTACGTCACTCAATGGCATGGTTTCAATATCTGGATCTTGTTGTAAGTGCTGGGCTACTCCAGCTGGCAGCCCATTTACAAAAGATAGTTTTGCTACCTGCTCAGCTGCTTCCCCAGTAAATCCTGCCAGCCCCACCAATCTCCTTACTTCAGTACAATATACATCTACTTTCTCCCCTGACCACCTGAGCTGCACCAATTCAGCATATGCTGCAAATGGACTCAAGGTGAATGCTCCTTTCAACCTTTTTTGAATATTTCCCACATCTTTCTGAGCCTCAACACTCATTTCCAGGTACACTGACAATGCATCTCCTTCTAGGTATAGAGACAGGAAATTTGCTAGATCACTAATCTTATTCAACCTGGCCACTAGCGCCACCTTCTTCCACCAGGCTATTAAATCACCTGACCCATCATAAGACCTTATCATGTCCTTACTAATGATCACCCTTTCAGCCATTGTATAATGTTATTGCTATGGGCTCGGATAGCTTATGGTTAAATTCAGATTGGTAACAAACAATAAATTTTGACTTACAAGAGAAGCTCAATATGCCAGATGTTAAGTTTTGATATATAATTATGCAGATGAGTCAATTAGCATGTACAGTCAATTAATGTTAAGGAAAAAAGGGGGTTTGAGGTTTGTCAACGTCAACTACCTACCTACTAGCTACACTCGCTGCTTACTTCGAAACTTGACCTTTTCCAATCTCTGATTGTCACAACTGGTAACCTATGTATAGTACGCTTACTATAGCCTATACCTACTTACTTAACGGCGGTGCAAATTACCCTAACAAACACTAAGAACTTGATCTATATTAACAGTTGCAGTCTGCAGTCATCACGCTAAAAAAAACAAAAAAAACCGCTCCTCCTTTCTCGCCCAAAACACCCACGCTCAAAACAACAGTGTTGCCACATCACCGATGCATTCATTCTCTTTCCTAGACTACAAAATATATATATATATATATATATATATATATATATATATATATATATATATATATATATATATATATATATATATATATATATATATATATATATATTGTTAAATCACAATCTCCCGAATTGCAAGGTGAAGTAGGTTCAACGAGTTACCTTACAAATAACACCCCTATTGGACCTATGAAATCTTGAAATTGGGCACACACATTAACTACTAAAATAACATACCATGTAGTAACAATGAACCAATGCAGAATAGAGTGAATTACTTATATCACAGTTGTACATGCATTTAGAAGAACATGGGTATAAGAAAGGCAAGCGAATAATTGGAGGTTCCCCCGCCAACACACACGCGAGGAAACAGCTGCGTGAGGAAAGGGCCTCGATGCAAGATAATGAAGACAGCTGGTTAAACTTAGAGTGGTATCTGACCTGAACAGTTAAAGTTGACACTGACTTGCCAAACGACAAAATTAAATGTCCTTTCTCTGGCTATGGATGCCGGTTTGATAAAGTCTCGATCAGGCGATCGAATGCAATACACACGTGTCCACACTGAACACACACACACCCTTGTGAATCTGCCCAGCAGTCTTAAAGTACATACCAGCATACATCTAACACCATAAGCGCGGTCCCGAGTCCAGATTAGGAAAAATGTAGTCATGACCCTTAATTGGATGGTAAGTTTAACTCTTCCCGAGTGTTAGGAAATTGTGTGAGACTGTCCAGACTTTATCTAGTCAAGTTGCCTCTCTTTTGTCCACCAGGTCAAATGGCAGTTCCAATCCTGGTTTTGGTGTACTGGCACAATCTGGCCAGACAGACCGATATCAGTTGTGCAACATGATTAGGGAGGAAATTAGAGAGGTGGAGGAGAGGCAGAAGAGAAAAACTTACATAATTGTTAGAGTCATTAATGCACAGACTGTTGCCTCCTTTGGACCTATTTTTACTAATATTTCCAACCTTTTGATTGGTTCCCAAGCAACAGTCACGAAAGTTGTTTACATCACCAGATAAACATTTGTTTCCGGTAAAAGTGGAAGATGATGGAATCAGAAGGCAACTACTAGATAATGCTAAGAACTTGAAAAACAGCACTCACCTATAAACAATCCCACCCATAAACAGAGATGGGAGCTTAGTGTTAGACGTACGCTAGAGTCTAAGGACGGGGCTATTACTAGTGCTAGACGAGTTTCTTCCAATAGAGTGGTCTCCACTGGTCTAATACAGGTTTCAGGAAATCTTGCAGGGGTGGTTGACACTCAGATACGGGACACTCGGGGCACATATCCTAGCTTGCCCTGCAAATGTTTCTCTGGACCAGAATAATTTAAACTAATAAACAGGCAGTTCTCCAACTCCAGGCTTTCTTTTTCTAGTTTAAGGATGGGTTTTTGTAATGGTGATAGTATTACTAACAAGGTTAACATTGTTTCTGATTTTCTGTGTGAACATAACTTGGATTTATTTGGATTTGGTGAAACATGGCTCTCGCCTGGTATCCCTGATTTTTATTTCTATTTTTAATTACAACCTAGCTTGAATTGATAGTCAGGGAGATATTTGTAAACATGGAGTTTATGTTTATGTGAAAGAATCAATGTTTTGTTCAAGTTGAAACTAACCTTCAAAATGTATGTGTTGTTCACTTGATCAAATTTAATTTGTATATCATTGTTGTTGTTTATCATTCTCCATCTTATAGCTAAATGTAGGATTCTTAAATAATTGAGGTAAACATGTAGACGAGCGGCCCGGTTGGGAAAAATGATTTTGTGTAAATATTATCGTTCACCCGTCTGAATATTCATGCACGTTTGAGTTTTCTGACCTCATACCCCACCCCCAACCCCTATTATAATTCGCAAAATGATTAAAGGCACTGACATGATATAGTTAAAGCATTCACCTCTGTAAACGTCAGAACATTATAAAAATTAGGGTAAATATGTAGATTAGCGGCCCGGCAGAAAAAAAATTTGTGTGTAAATATTATCGTTCACTCGTGTCGAAATATTCATGCGCGTTTGAGTCCTTTTTGAATTATTATTCTATAAACAATTAGGATTATATATTGGGGGGCACAGACCCCCCCCAATTTAATGAAACTCAGGATCATCGTAGTGTAGTCTCCCCATTGTGTTTAACCCCACACGAGCCGTCAACTTAAATGTACTCCCAAAATGTGAAACATTTTGGAACACAGACGAAATAGTACGTCCCATCGTTCGCGCCGATAATCTACATATTTACCAAAATTAGGATTATATACTGGGGGCTGTCCCCCCCCCCCCAATTTAATGAAACTCAGGATCATCGTAGTGCAGTCCACGCAACCTGTTTCCCCCCCTATGAGCCATCCCCTATAAATGTACTCGAAAAATGTGAAACATTTTAGAACACAGGCAAAATAGTACATCTTATCGGCTGGGCCACTCGTCTACATATTTACCATAATTGATTTTCTACTTAGCTTCTGTCCAGTTAATGAAATCCTAATTATTAGTGATTTTAATCTGCCTGCAATACCTTGGCAACAAGCTAATTTTAAGTCATTATCCTCCCCTCCCCTTTAACAACTTTTTTTGGGTTGTTTGATCTCATTGGGTCTTTCTAGTGGGTGACTTTCCCAACCTTTGTTCAGTCTAACAATATTCTGGACTTGATTTTGACTTCAGAGGTAAATATGAAGATCGGCAGCGCGTCTGAAAAAGTATATTTTTTTGTGTGTATGTTTCGTTCACACGCACATGCATATTCATGCACATTTGGTTAAATAAAAATATTTAAAAAAATGTTTGAACATTATTCTATAAACAATTTTATAAACTTAGGATCATCATAGTGGGCTCCCCAAGCAGTGTTTAAACCCCCCATGATCAGTCCCCTTGAATTTACTCAAAAAAGGTGAACATAAGAAAAGAAGGAGACTGCAAAAGACCATTCATGGCCTACACTTGGCAGCTCCTGTTCCAGTCAACACACAAAAGATTTCTTACCAGAGAAAAGTCATAAACATTGTGACCCTTTAAGGAGTTCGTCAGATCTAATCTACAATATACATAAAATGCATCCAGAGGATTATGTCCATTCATGCAACCGCAAAATATAATCTCCCCACTCCTTAGAAAAATATATACATATGTACATAAAAAAAAAAGTCAGTCCCATCTAGCAGCTTCATCCATATATTTATCTAATCTATTCTTAAAACTACCCAGAGAGGAGGCTTCTATCACATGTCTAGTGAGCCTATTCCATTCATCTACCACACGATTTGTAAACCAATTCCTCCCAATCTCCTTCCTAAACCTATACTTATCAAGCTTAAACCCATTGCTACGTGTCCTGTCATGTTCACTAAGTATAAGAACCTTACCCAGATCCCCTTTATTATATCCTTTTACCCATTTGAAGACTTCAATCAATTTCCCTCTGACTCTTCTCCTTTCCAATGTATGTAGATTTAGTTTTCTGAGCCTTTCACCATAAGGTAAGTCCTTAGCCCACCAATCATCTTTGTCATCCTTCTCTGCACAGACTCAAGCAAATCAATATCCTTCCTATAATATGGTGACCAAAATTATACTGCATAGTCTAGATGAGGCCTAACTAGCGCCAGATACAGTTTTAGAATGACTTCAGCACTCTTATTGCTTAACATAACATAACATAATTACACGGATGACAAAAGCCACAAGGGCCCATCAAAGGTCATCCGCCTCCGTCAAAACCCACCCACAAAAAGCACCATCACCAGGGGAAGACAAAATCAAAGTCCCCCACAATATAATATAACGGATGATAAAAGCCACAAGGGCTCATCATAGGTCATCCGAGTCAAGCGGCCTCTTTTTCAAGGCACCCAAACTCCCAGGAAAACTACATCCAGAGGATTGCATCCAGAAACAAGGGTATCACCAATCAAGGCTTGTCAAGAACTAAATCATGCAGCTATAGATATATACAAACAATATTAATATATACAAAACTTAGGAACCATCACAACCTTCCCTTCCCATAAACTCATCCAACCTACTCTTAAATACATTTAGATTTGGACTACCTACTACCCTCTGCGGCAATTTGTTCCAGAAGTCTACCACTCTATTGGTGAAAAAATATTTTCTTAAATCCAACCTACACCCTTGCTTTTTAATTTTCAAGTGGTGACCTCTAGTCCGATTTCCATCATCTAACTCAAAAAACTTGCTAACATCCAATTTATCTATCCCGGAAAATTTTTTAAAGAGCTCAATCATATCCCCTCTCTCACACCTCCTTTCGAACAAGAACATATTTAATACCCTCAGTCTATCTTCATATTCAAGGTGCCTCAGGGAAGGAATAATCTTTGTTGCCCTCCGTTGCACTGACTCAAGAAGGTTAATATCGTGTCTAAAATGTGGGGACCATGCCTGTATACAGTACTCTAGATGTGGCCTAACATAAGAGTTATAGAGTTTAAGAATAACCTCCTTACTTTTGTAACTGACATTTCTCTTAATAAAACCCAGCACTCTATTTGCCCTATTTCTTGCTTCAATACACTGCTTAGAAAACCTTAATGACTTATCTATTACTACTCCTAGATCTTTCTCATCCTCTACTGAGCTCAGCCAATGCCCATCCATTTCATAGTTAAATTCTCTATTATCTTTTCCCATGTTAATAACTTTGCACTTATCAAGGTTGAAAGTCATTTGCCACTTATGTGCCCAGGATAACAATTTATTTAAGTCCCCCTGCACTTTAAAATTATCATCAATATCTTTAACTACAGCTGCTAATTTGGTATCATCCGCAAAAATTGACACTTTATTATTAACTGCCTCCCCAAGATCGTTTATATTGATGACAAATAATAATGGACCGAGAACTGATCCCTGAGGAACCCCACTGATAACATCCCTCCACTCTGACTTTACACCATTTAGCACTACCCTTTGCTTCCTGTCTTTCAGCCACTCAGCTATCCAATTTGAAACACCCCCACATATCCCAATCATTTTTAATTTATGAACTAGTCTCCTGTGTGGTACCTTATCAAATGCTTTACTAAAATCTAAGTAAATTATATCTACATTCTCTCCCTTATCTACTTGATCTGTTACAAACTCCAGAAAGTCTAGTAAATTAGTCAAACATGATCTACCTGATCTAAACCCATGCTGAGCATCGCTGATTAACCCCTCCCTCTCTAGATGTTGGCAAATCCCTTTTTTAACTATTTTCTCAAGAATTTTACAGACTACAGGAGTTAGGCTAACCGGTCTAAAGTTATTTGGATCCTCTTTACTACCCTTCTTGAAAATGGGGACTACATTCGCTCTCTTCCAATCATCAGGTATTTCTCCATATTCCAATGACCTAGTATATAACTTGTCCAGAGCTATTGAGATACTTTCTACCCCTTCTTTAAGTATCCTAGAATGAATATTATCAGGGCCGGAGGCCTTGGTAGTATCTAAATCACCTATTAGTCCTTTAATCATCCTCCGATCCACACAAATGTTAGTAAACACCTCTTTTCCTGACCTATGAGTACTATACATAGGACTCTTTAGTTTCTCTTTTGTAAATACTGATGCAAAATGACCATTTAGTACCTCAACTATTTCCTCATCAGTTTCTCTCACAAACCCTTCATATTTGATAGGTCCTATTTTAACTCTGCCAGACTTGTTATTAGTTTTATAGTAACTAAAGAACTTTCTAGGATCTTTGTTGCTATCCTGAGCTAATTTAATTTCTGACACCCTTTTGTTCTTCTTTATAATCTTATTTAACTCATTCCTAGCCATTCTATAATCACTTAAATTTTGAATATTATTTTGTACCTGTAATTTTTTATATGCCCTTTTCTTCTCTGAAATTTTTCTAGCTATCTCCTGATTCCACCATAATAGTTTCCTACTTTTGTTCCTAATGGCCTTCATTGGGATACATTGTTCTTGGACTACATTTATTATATGCTTGAAAGTATCCCACATCCCATAAGCATTTTTACCTCTGAATTCTATATCCCAGTCTACCAAATTTAGCAAGCTTCGAAGTTTTACATAATCTCCCTTATGAAAATTTGGAACTTTTTCAGCATTCTCAGTTATTTTACCCTTCTCAATTCCCAAGTTAAAATGAACTATCTGATGGTCACTATTTTTTGCCAATGCTTCCCCAACAGTCAATTCTTGAACTAAATTATCACTGTTAGAAAGTACTAAATCTAATATATTGTCCCCCCTCGTTGGCTCATTAACAAATTGATTCAAAAAATTATCCTCAAAGCATTCTATGAACCTGCCACTTGTTCTATCCCTACCTATCATATTTTCCCAGTCCACAGAGTTTAAGTTGAAGTCCCCAATAATAACTGCATCTGTTTCACATCCCTTACTTATTTCCCTTATCATTAGTTCATCTATATCATCAGTCTGCCCAGGTGGCCTGTAAAAAGCTCCCAAATGCACCATTCTATTTTTACTGAACCTAATATCTATCCAAAGTGACTCAACTCCATCCTGCTTTATTGAAGTATTTAAACTTGAAACAATGTTGTTTTTTATATAGATAATTATTCCTCCACCAATCCTACCTGTCCTTTGACTAATGTACATATTATAGCCCTGTAAATCAAATTCACTTATAGTGTCACTAAATTCTATTTCATTAACCCATGATTCAGTAACGCATAATATATCTATATCCTCATTGCTAATATAACTAAATAGCTCATCCTTCTTGTTTCTAAGACTACGAGCATTTGTATAGAAACAATTTAACCCCCCTATCCCTGAAGCACCTCTTGAAACTTGAATGACCTCACCTATATCGCCTTGGAACCTATTTCTGTTATCTGCCAAGTCCATTCTACTTTCAGTACTATAATGTCCTCTCATAATTCCCTGACCACTATTAGTATCTAGTTTCCCGCCCGCAAAGACCTAATAACGCGATCATACTCCTCCTAATGAATCCCAATATCCTATTAGCTTTATTCTTAGCATTTAGGCATTGCTTTCTAGGACGAAGGTCTGAACTTACCAAAATACCCAAGTCCCTCTCACAATCGGTCCTCCCTAAAATTCTTCCATTTAATTTATAACTATTCAATGGATTATTTCTACCTATACTAAGTACACTACATTTGTCTATGTTAAACTTCATTTGCCATTTCTCGGCCCAATTGGACAGAATGGTCAATTCCTCCTGCATTACAACAGCATCAGAATCAGCCCTAATGGCCCTACCTAGCTTAGTATCATCAGCAAATTTACTCAGGTCACTACTTATACCTATGTCAAGATCATTAATATAAATTAAGAATAGCAAGGGACCCAAAACAGATCCTTGCGGAACTCCACTGCTAACACAACCCCACTCAGATTTAACTCCATCTATACTAACTCTTTGCTGTCTGTCACCAAGCCATGACTGAATCCACCTAAATATACTGCCATCGATCCCATGTGCTTTAACTTTGCTTAGAAGCCGTAAGTGTGGCACTCGATCAAAAGCCTTACTAAAGTCCAAGTATAAAATATCATAGTTTTCATCATTATCTGCTGCTTCATACACCTTACTATAAAAAGACAGCAAATTAGTCAGATAGGATTTACCCTTACTAAAGCCATGCTGTGATTCTTTTATCAACTTATGCTTATGCTTATTGGAACACGGGCAAAATAGTTTACGTCCCATCATTTGCGCCGATGATCGTAATGTTTACCCTTTCAGACATTGATTGGAAATTTGTGCTGTGATCTTTCAGTTGGTGAAATGTTCTCCAAATTGATATGTTCTGGTACCTCTCATTGCAAATGTGTACTGATTGCTTCTGCTAAGACTTGATGTAACTTCAGACTTGATGTAACTTCAACGCTCCTCCTAGTAATCTTAAGATTCTGAGAAAAAATACCTGGCTAACTTACAAGCAAAACAGAAGTAACTTTGGAAGACACTCCACAAAAGCCAAGAATGCTTTAGAGGAGTATAACATCACTAACTACAGGCGTCGCAACTATTTCATTAATTCTCAGATTGAATACAAAAAACCCAGATGGAAAGACTTAAGACCTTCCAAGTGTTTCCATCAGTACTTGCGAAATAAAAAAAGTTGGTGCGCCATCTGTTGGTCCCCTTAGATCAAACACTGGAGATCTGACTGCCGATTGTGGTGAGATGGCAAAGCTAGTTATAATATTGGATTTAGTTTGTAGCGATCGGATGTGTTGTAAGCGAGCTCTCTATTCAGTGCAGTTTTTTCATTTTGGATTTTTCGGTGTAATAAATTTAAGTTCAAGAAGATAGTTAACTTTGAGTGTTAGGCATAATACTAAAGGAATTTTTAATTATATTTTGAAAAGTTTGCTCAGTATGGCTGTTCTGGATGAAGTGAGTATGCCCTTTGATGTAAGCAGTGTGTATGTAGTTTGTGATTTAGTTGTGTTGAAAGAAGAGCAAATGTATCTGAATGCCCAGTGTGTTATGTGACTAGTGCAAATGTGGCTTTGGTAGAGGAGGTTAGTTGGTTGCGTGATGAGTGCAAGAGATTAAGTGAGTTGGTGAATGAAGTGAGAAGGGATGTGAGTGTACGCATGAAGAATGTGGCTGGAACCAGGAGGGTGGAAGATAGGCCTAGACTCGGGACTGGAGAGAAAGAAATGACTGATGTGAGTGAAGATGAATGGTGGGTGAATATGGATAGAATAGATAGGTTAGGATAGCTTAGGTGTGTGAATAAGAGGGATATGGAACCTTTTAGGTTGACTAACAGATTTTATGCCCTGAGAGAAGAAGAGATTGAAAGTGATTTGTCTCATGTGGTTTTGGCAGAAAGTGAAATAAGTGGTAATTTGAATGAGAACAGGAAGGAGGGTAATGCTAGGCCTAGGGGGACTAGGAGGATGACTGAGGTGCTTGTGATGGGCCACTCTCAGATTAGATATTTAGATAGGAAGTTGAGTGCAATCAAATGGAAGGGAGTGAGAGTTTGTTTGCCGGGTGTTGGTGTAAATGATGTCTGAGAGGTATGATAGTCTGGTGTGAGAGGGATGCAATTGTGATTATGCATGTGGGAGTAATTGATGTAAAGAAGGTGGGTTCATGTGAGTTACGAGAGAGGTACAAAAGGTTAGTTGAAAGGATGAGTGAAACTAGCGGGAAATGCATTGTTTAAGGTGTGCTTCTGAGATTGGATGTGGGGGTGGAATGGTTGTCTCATGCAATTGGACTGAATGAGTATGTGAAAGGCCTGTATGAGGAGTTGGGATTAGTGTTTGTAGATGTTTGGAATGGGTTTTATGGGAATAAGGCATTGTATGCATTGGATGGACTCCATCTAAAGTGGGCTGGGGTTGATGTATTGTGGCAGAAGTTAAGATAGTGTCGTTGGGTCTTTCCAGGCGTGAAACTAGTTACTGATAGTGGTCAGGGAAATATAAGAGTACAGGGTGGGACAGGGAAAGGAAAGAGATGCAAAGGAAATAAAGCGGAAGGTATACATTCTAAAAGAGGTGGTTCAGGGATATAAGGGCTGAGTTGTCTTTATACCAATGCTCGTAGTCTTAGAAATAAGAAAGATAAGTTATTTAGTTATATTATTGATGAAGATATAGATATAATATGTGTAATAGAATCATGGGTTAATGAAAATAAATTTAATGACAATGTGAGTTGATTTGAACTACAGGGTTATGATATGTACATTAGTCAAAGGAGAGATAGGACTGGTTGTGGGTTGATTATTTATATCAAAAATAGCATTTCTTCATATCTAAATAATTCTATAAAGCAAGAAGAAGTTGAGTCACTGTGGATAAATATTAGGGTCAGTAAAAATAGGATAATACACTTGGGAGCCTTTTACAGACCACCCGGATGGACTGGCTGTATTGATGAGCTAATGATCAGGGAAATAAGGAAAGGATGTGAAGTAGATACAGTTATTCTTGGTGACTTTAATTTAAATTCTGTTGACTGGGAAAATATGATAGGAAGGAATAGAGCAGGTTGTAAGTTTATAGAAGGCTTTGAGGATAATTTTTTGACTCAATTTGTTAATAAGCCAACAAGGGGTGCCAATATCTTAGATATGGTTCTTTCAAATGATGATCATTTGGTTCAGGAATTGACTGTCGGGGAAGCATTGGGAAATAGTGATCATCAGATGGTTCGTTTTAACTTGGGAATAGTGAAAGGTAGAACATCAACAAACTCCACAAAAACTCCAAATTTTTATAGGGGAGATTACGATAAATTACGAAACTTGCTAATTCAGATTAGGTGGGATATAGAATTCAGGTACCACATAGGAGACTAGTTCATAAATTAAAAATGATTGGGATATGTGGGGGTGTTTCAAATTGGATAGCTGAGTGGCTGAAAGACAGGAAGCAAAGGGTAGTGCTAAATGGTGTAAAGTCAGAGTGGAGGGATGTTATCAGTGGGGTTCCTCAGGGATCAGTTCTCGGTCCATTATTATTTGTCATCAATATAAACGATCTTGGGGAGGCAGTTAATAATAAAGTGTCAATTTTTGCGGATGATACCAAATTAGCAGCTGTAGTTAAAGATATTGATGATAATTTTAAAGTGCAGGGGGATTTAAATAAATTGTTATCCTGGGCACATAAGTGGCAAATGACTTTCAACCTTGATAAGTGCAAAGTTATTAACATGGGAAAAGATAATAGAGAATTTAACTATGAAATGGATGGGCATTGGCTGAGCTCAGTAGAGGATGAGAAAGATCTAGGAGTAGTAATAGATAAGTCATTAAGGTTTTCTAAGCAGTGTATTGAAGCAAGAAATAGGGCAAATAGAGTGCTGGGTTTCATTAGGAGAAATGTCAGTTACAAAAGTAAGGAGGTTATTCTTAAACTCTATAACTCTAGAGTACTGTATACAGGCATGGTCCCCACATTTTAGACACGATATTAACCTTCTCGAGTCAGTGCAACGGAGGGCAACAAAGATTATTCCTTCCCTGAGGCACCTTGAATATATAGATAGACTGAGGGTATTAAATATGTTCTCGTTCGAAAGGAGGTGTGTGAGAGGGGATATGATTGAGCTGTTTAAAATTTTTTCCAGGATAGATAAATTGGATGTTAGCAAGTTTTTTGAGTCACCACTTGAAAATTAAAAAGCAAGGGTGTAAGTTGGATTTAAGAAAATATTTTTTCACCAATAGAGTGGTGGACTTCTGGAATAAATTGCCGCAGAGGGTAGTAGGTAGTCCAAATTTAAATGTATCTAAGAGTAGGTTGGATGAGTTTATGGGGAGGGAAGGTTGTGATGGTTCCTAAGTTTTGTATATATTAATATTGTTTGTATATATCTATAGCTGCATGATTTAGTTCTTGACAAGCCTTGATTGGTGATACCCTTGTTTCTGGACGCAATCCTCTGGATGTAATTTTCCTGGGAGTTTGGGTGCCTTAAAAAAGAGGCTGTTTGACTCGGATGACCTATGATGAGCCCTTGTGGCTTTTGTCATCTGTTATATTATATTGTGGGGGACTTTGATTTTGTCTTCCCCTGGTGATGGTGCTTTTTGTGGGTGGGTTTTGACGGAGGTGGATGACCTTTGATAGGCCCTTGTGGCTTTTGTCATCCATGAAATTATGTTATGTTATGTTAAGAATACTTATGAGATCTGAGACACTTTTAAGACTATACTAAACATAGTCCAGGAGCAGTGTATTCCAATGAAAGCTGAACTGGATAACTGAATGGCTGAAAAATAGGAAACAGAGTTGTACTGAATAGAGCGAGGTCAGAGTGGAGGAATGTTATTAGTGGCATACCTCAGGGATCAGTTTTAGGCCCTTTATTATTTATAATCTATGTAAATGATCTTGGGCAAGGTGTAAATAGCAAAGTGTCAATTTTTTCTGATGACACTAAATTTGCAGCTGTAGTCAAAGAGGTTGAGGGTAGCTTTAAAGTGCAGGGTGACTTAAATAATTTTTTAGCTTGGGCTCAGAAGTGGCAGATTACTTTTAACCTTAATAAATGCAAAGTTATTAACATGGGGAGAGATAATAGGGAATTTAGCTATGAGATGGATGGGTATTAGCTTAATTCAGTTGAAGATGAGAAGGACTTAGGAGTAGTAGTAGATAGGTCACTGAAATTTTCAAAGCAACGTATTGAGAGAAAAAATAGAGCAAATAGGGTGCTAGGTTACATTAAAAGAAATGTTAGCTATAAGAGTAAGGAGGTCATCCTTAAACTATACAACTCTTATGTCAGGCCACATTTAGAGTACTGTATACAGGCATGGTCACCACATTTTAGACATGATATAAACTTATTAGAGTCAGTACAAAGGAGGGCAACAAAAATAATACCATCCCTGAAGCACCTTGAATATGAAGATAGACTGAGGGTATTAAATATGTTTTCATTTGAAAGAAGGTGTGTGAGGGGAGATATGATTGAGCTTTTTAAAATCTTTTCTGGGATGGATAAATTGGATTTCAGCAAGTTATTTGAGTTAGAAGGTAGTAATAGAACTAGAGGCCACCACTGGAGGCAGACTGGATGTTAGAAAATATTTTTTCACTAACAGAGTGGTGGATTATTGGACTAGTTTGCCATCTGAGACTGTAGACAGCCCAAACTTGAATGTTTTCAAGCGCAGATTGGATGATCATATGGGGATGGAGGGTTAATTTCTTACTTTTTTGGTATGTGGATATGTTTCGTCTTATTCCTGTGGATGCAGTTTCTTTTATTGTATATTTTGGGGGACTTTGATTTTGTTTTTGACAGACTCCTATGGAGGCTTCAAATTATATATTGTAGATGCATGGTTGGACATTCCTATGGATTGTTAAATTGTATATTGTAGATGCATGATCTGACAAAATCCTATGGATGCATTATGTGGGTGAGATTTGATGGATATGGATGACCTTTGATAGGCCCTTGTGGCTTTTGTCATCCATGAAATTATGTTATCTTATGTTATAAAGCTATTAGGAAGAAATGTAGGAAGCCATTGTGGTGGAATCAGGAGATAGCTATGAAAATTTCTGAGAAGAAAAGGGCATACCAGAGATTACAGAGAGAAAGTACTTTTGAGAATTTAAATCATTATAATTTGACCAGTAATGGGCTAAATAAGATTATTAAGAAGAGCAAAAGGGCAGCAGAAATTAATTTAGCTCAAAAGATCCAAGAAAATTCCTTAGTTATTAACGTCATGCTTATCATATTTGAAGATTTTAGTGGCTGAATACTGTGTTTAGTAATTGTTGAAGTATAATTGAAATGTGCATAACTTTTAATGTTATTGAGACACTCTTAAAACCACTGTAGTATGACTGATAGATTAAAAACACGTGATAAAATTTTGAGTTGAGCTCAAGGCCATGATGGTACAGGCATAGAATCTTGGCTTGCACCCACATGTTCACCCACATCAACTCCAGTTATGAAAGGTAATAAAATTGAGCTAAGAAACATTCTAACTCAAGCTTCTGGTGAATCCCCAAAGCCCAAAATTGATAAGTGTCTCAGTAATAAGAGTACTGGTAAGATTGAAAGGTACCTCAAGTGTACAAAGTGTAGTCAATGGTATCACTATAACTGTGAAAAGATATCCTTTGCCCAATATAAAGAATATATGAGTGATAAGAAAAAAGAATACTCTTGTAATAATTGTAGAAGAAGAATAGCTAGTGTCACACCTAAAACTACTCTGAAATCTAATTCAAATAATAGCAGTATGGATGCTCAGATGAAGGAAATTAAGGATCTTTGTTTAGACATTAATAGAAAATTGGCTAGTACTGATGGTAAGTTAGGGAATATTGAAAATGAGGTAAAAGGAATGTGAGTAGAAATTGGACTTCTTACAACAAGAATAAGTCAAGTTGAGACAAATTTAGCTAATCTTAGTGGACATTTTGATGACTTCTCTGATACTGTGGAAGTCATAAAAGCTAAATCATTATTTGAATCAAAGGATGAAGCAAAGAAGTTTATAGGAGACCAGAACCAGGCTGTAAATAAAAGACTAGATGATTTAGAATGTAGGATGAATGAACAAGCTCATAATATTAAAGCAGATGTCAAAGATGTTATTGATTGTAGAAATAAGATGGTGATTGACTATATTGCCGGTGTTTTGTACCAGAGCAATTTCTCAGTGAAATAGCTGATATATGTGTGATTGAAGAGTATGATAAAAAAATGATTAGTAAATCTAGGAAATGGACTGTAAAGCCAGATGCTTCAGTTGGTAGTACAAGAGCAAGTGCAGGTTCCAGTAAACGTTCAGGTTTGCCAATTCCTAGAAATATGATGGTAGTTACCTTCATAAATGAGCATTGCAAATTTAAGTTTCTAAACAATGATGTTAGAGAAAAATTGAAGAAACTTACAATTGGACATAAGTTATATGGTTTGATAGTTTATCAGGATAAATCATATCAGAGATTTGAAAGAAATTTGTAAAATAAGGAACCTGCAATTAGTGGTGTTGGGGGACTTAACACATGAGTGGGAGGTAATAAGAGGAAGGATGCTCAAGACCAAGAAAACACAGCCAACTCCTTAATAAAGTATAGTATTAAAATCAGAACCATTCAACTGAGTAGTTTTAAGTATGTATATACTAATATTGATGGCATTTCAAATAACGATAGTTTATTTAGTCATTTTATAAATAAGGAGAAGCTGCATATTATTTTGGTTTCTGAAACAAAGTTATTGTTATCAGATCTTTCTTTGGATTATTTTAGGTTACCAAATTACAAAATAGAGGGGCTAAATTTCGAGGTGGGGGAGTTGCTGTTTTGGTCTACAATTGTCTTTTTCCTGAAATTGTTGATGATGATGTTTATCATGGTACTGAGGCTATTGCATGTATGATTAAGTATGAATCAGGACAACTTCTTGTAGTTTGTATATATCACCCTCCTAACTCTTCTCAAGATTATAATGATAAAATTAATTTGGTTCTTAATAATTTGTGTCTGTTAAATGTGAATCAATATTTAATAAGTGGGGACTTTAATTTTCCGAAGATGGATTGGATTAATCACCTGGTTGACTCTGGTTCTTTAAATATTAGTGATAGTTTAGAGAATAAATTTTATGATGTCAAGATAATTTCCTCCATCAACATTTGGATGAATTTAGACAACCTAATAAAGAACTGAGGAAAGGTTTCTTTGACATACAAATTCAACAAGACTGGAATAATTTGCCGGTCTATAGGTGGTTTTGGGAGAGCTCTTGATAACTATTTAAAGGGCACTTAGGAGCTTCGGCTCCCTGTCTCTTAATTTTACGATACACGGTAAGCCAAATCTAACAGTGATAAAATAGGGCCTATTAGATTTGAAGGGGTTTTCAAAGAATATGATGATGAAATAGTAGAGGTTCTTAATGATCATTTTTCTTCAGTATTTACGCAAGAGAATCAAGATAGATTGATTGATGATAATTCTAGGTCAAGGGAAGTAGTGTTGAATACCATTAATGTGAACAGGGAAATAATTTAAGGTCTTATATTAGAGTTAAATACTAGTAAGTCATCTGGCCCAGACAACATTCATTCTAGCTTACTTAAAGTAAGTGTAGATAGTATTGCAGTAGCTCTTGAGAAGAGATATACTGGATCACTAGAGTTTGGAGAAATACCTAATGATTGGAAATTAGTGAATGTAATGCCAATTTTTAAAAAGGGAAGTAAAAAGGACCCGAATAACTTTAGTCCAGTAAGCTTAACTTCTATCGTTTGTAAAATTCTTGAGAAGATAGTTAAGAAGGGGGTTTCTGACCATATAGTGTGGTAGGTTAATAAATGATGCTCAGCATGGGTTTAGAAGAGGTAGATCGTGTTTAACAAATTTACTGGATTTTATGGATTATGTTACTAAACAGTTAGATAAGGGAGAGAATGTTGATGTAATTTACTTAGATTTTAGCAAAGCTATTGATAAGGTTCCACATAGGAAACTAGTTTACGAATTAAAAATGCATGGGATATGTGGTAAAGTTTTGAATTTGATAACTGAATGGCTGAAAGACAGGAAACAGAGAGTTGTGCTGAATGGTGTGAGTTCACAGTCGAGGGATGTTATCAGTGGCATACCTCAGTGATCAGTTCTAGGCCCTTTATTATTCATAGTTTATATAAATGATCTTGGGGAGGCTGTAAATAGCAAAGTGTCAATTTTTGCTGATGACACTAAATTGGCAGCTGTAGTCAAAGAAGTTGAGGGTAGCTTTAAAGTGCAGAGTTACTTAAATAAGTTATTAGCTTGGGCTCAGAAGTGGCAGATGACTTAACCTTAAAAAATGCAAAGTTCTTAACATGGGAAGGGATAATAGGGAATTTAGCTATGAAATGGATGGGCATGCCTGAATTCAGTTGAAGATGAGAAGGACTTAGGTGTGGTAGTAGATTGGCCACTGAAGTTTTCAAAGCAGTATATTGAGGCAAAAAATAGAGCAAATAAGGTGCTAGGATACATTAAGAGGAATGTATCCTAGACCACATTTAGAGTACTGTATACAAGCATGGTCACCACATTTTAGACATGACATCAACCTGCTAGAGTCAGTACAAAGGAGGGCAACAAAAATAATACCTTCCCTGAAGCACCTTGAGTATGAAGATAGACTGAGGGTACTAAATATGTTCTCAATTGAGAGGAGATATGATTGAGTTTTTTTAAATCTCTTCTGGGATGGATAAGTTGGATTTTAGCAAGTTATTTGAGTTGGAGGGTAGTAATAGGACTAGGGGTCACCACTTAAAAAAACCCCCAAAAAACAGAGATGCAGGCTGGATGTTAGAAAATATTTCTTCACCAATAGAGTTGTAGATTAATGGAATAGTTTGCCATCTGAGATGGTAGACAATCCAAACTTGAATGTTTTCAAACACAGATTAGATGATTATATGGGCAGGGAGGGTTAACTTTGGGGGTATTCTGGACTCATTCATGTGGATGAAGATTTTTATTATTATATATTATGATTGATTTGGATTTTGACAGGTCTTGATGATGATGTTTTTTGTTTTAACACATTTGTGTGGATGGTTCTAATTGTATATTGTAGATGCATGATCTGACACAATCCTATGGATGCATTTTGTGGGTGGGTTTTGACAGATGCGGATTACCCTTTGATAGGCCCTTGTTGCCTTTGTCATCCGTGAAATTATGTTATGTTATGTTATTAGCTGCTTCATTTTGCTCACTCTATACAGTACATGAACTAAATGCACCTTTCCCTCAACAGCTGTCGGAAGCCTCCATCAGGAATTTACATATTACTCTTGATGATACAGGGCAGACTAAGATCACTTGATGTTAGTACT
The DNA here is from genome assembly GCA_963969495.1 of Ceratothoa steindachneri. NCBI lineage: Eukaryota > Metazoa > Arthropoda > Malacostraca > Isopoda > Cymothoidae > Ceratothoa > Ceratothoa steindachneri. The sequence continues at coordinate 125,561,226 of OZ018330.1, read as the reverse complement.
AGCATGGCTCCAGATTGAATCCACCCCTGCCTTCTTAAGGTCTGCCCTGATCTGGCTGTCCCATTGTATATGATTTTTGAGCAATCAAATATAATTCTGATATTTAAGCATGGATCACATTATGCTTCCCTCAACTACAAGCCTATCACTCTCACCTCAGAGTGCTGTAAAACCCTGGAGAAAATTATTGCTGCTGGCCTGTATGAATATCTTGATAGTAACTGAATTATTTCAGATGATCAATATATGGCTTTAGACAGGGTAGAACTGTTGCTGATCAGCTTCTTTTGGTGTACAATGTTACTGTGTAGTAGGGTGGTCCTTATTTGTACACAAAAGATTTTGGTGATGAAAGTTGTTACTCTGACCCTGCAAAAGTATTCCTTTTGGTTGAGAAACACTCTGTACAAATTTTATTGATTTGTATTAATATTTAGAGGTGGCTCAATGAATCTGATCTTTCCCAAGGTAAAGTATAGAACAGCTATAAGTCATTTCAGTCCACATTGATTTCTTCCCAGCATTCACAAGCCTGGGTTCCCCCCTCCCCAAGGAATCGTTTACAGTGGGTATTTCCTGCTCTTTGGCAGGGGTTTCATGATGACCAATATCACTCATTGTTGCCCAGTAAGGTCCGCTTGTGAGTATCAGGATTTTTTTTGCAGTATTCAGCAACAACACTCAGGATAAACTGTAGTTGTTGCTCATCCTTTGTAAGACAGCCAGAGAAATCCTCGATCAAGGCAATGGCACATTCTGCGTGGTCATTAGTGACAGCCAGTGTGCTGACGAAACTTTTTGTAGCACTGAAGCTAGGCTGATACTTCCATTGAGCTGCCGCATATTCAAGGAAATAATCTGGAAGATTTAATTTATTAAAAAGAAGTCTTGATTTATTACTTGTGAAGTCAACTAAAGTGATTTCTTGGATGCGTTCCATGTCAATAGTTGCATGTTTCAGTGGCTTTTCCTCTCCTTTTTTTTTCATAGCTATAACCAATCTTGTCCTTAGTACTATTGTCCAAATGGTCATCACAATACCAAAAAGACCAACTCCTCAGAAAGGTACCACAGTTGGCCTGCCATCTTTTTCACAGTAGCGTTGGATATATTTTTGTTGATTGTCTGATGCATTTGGCAGTGCTGCAACAACCTCAGGTCATTTCTTGGTGCTTTCGAAGCAATGCTGGCAGTTACTCAGGCTTCACTGTACATACAATCCTTTCTGTTCAAGCATTGCTAGTTTAAATTGGGCACGAAACATCCATACTTTGAAGGTGTATATCACTTTAGCCATCCATCAGGCTCCGGGAGCTGCAAAATGGATGCCTCAAGGAGGGACAGCTCCAAGGAAGATGGTAATCAGCTCCAGAAGTTCTCTATAGTCATCTCTTGGCTGAGTCACTTTGACTGCTGTCAAGAGCTTGGTCATTTCATCTTTGAAGTCAGCCACAGCATTGACTATGTAATCACCAGTTGATGAGTCTTCATATGTGGTTTTATCAATGTGTTGCCATCTTGTTTTGAAGCGATTGATGAGAATATCCATAGCAGATAAAGGACCCATGGCTTCAGAAAAAGCTGCTCCAGCAATCAACTCTAACACATGATGATGACAACCCATATGCAGAAGTTCACAGCCAAGAAACTGCTCCAAAAGAATGCAAGCTCTTTTATGCCAACCAGTATTGAGCTGGTTGTGTCGAAGCACATTCCCTGAACCTTTTTCTCTACATTCCAGTCTTTCAGAATAGAAAATATAGCTTTGGCTTCTGCTTCTCCCTTACCCAATTGTAACTTTGGTACTGCAAGAAGCTGAGTTTGTCTATTACCTGTCAAAAGCTTGATTGCCTGTGTCAAAAGCACAGGCAATCTGTCTACAGTCCTAGTGCCAGTGAGATCTGGAATAAGCTTACCATCCCAGTGCATAATAAATGGGAGCTGTGGGTTCAAACTTATATTGGATTTTTTCTGATATGGATTTATGATGCTGCTGTCATTGCCATCCGATGCTAGATCGGTTCAGAGCTAGTGGCTGAATTTCTTGTTCCAAACTCCGGACTGTTTCTCCATTTATCATGACAGCAGCTTTACCCGATAGTTTATTTTGGTCCAAAGTTGCCACAAGGTCCGGTGATATCACTTGTTGATGCCCTCATATCAAAGGTCTTGGTGTTGTGCAGGTTGTACTTGGGCTTGCAACTGGATCTTCTTTGTCACAAGTACTGTCACTTGTGCTGCTTTCTAAAACTCCTACAGACTGTAGAATGTGGGCATCATCTGAAGCTCTTTTTCTGCTTCATAATTTCTGCTTCTCTTTTCCTTTTTGTCTTCTTTCAGCTGACATCTACTGATGTCATCGCTTCACTATGTCCATGTTCACGCTGAGCAATCAGAAATTGCTGATCTTACTCAATTGAAATCATCTCCAGCGCTTTGGCATGGGCAATATCAAATAAGTTTTCAAATATGATTTTGAATGCTGCTTCCTTGTCCATTTGTGTTGCAGTTTGTCTTCCTGAATTTTTCTTAATACCTTTCCATTTCTCAAACAGTCCAGTTAATTTTTTTATGCAATCTTGTTTGTGGCAAATGGGAATTTTTGCCTGATGCCAAAATTCTGCCACTTTTCCTTTAACTTGTTATGATTATAAAGAAAGAAACATATAAAGAAAGAAACATAAAACTTGTTTGTTAGAGCGGAGCTTGGAACCTTTAATATCTTCATAATTTTCACCGAGATACACTTTTGTGCGTCGTTCATGAGTCATCATTAATCTCTAAAAGTTTTAAATTCAATAACACTGATATCCAAATAATAATTACCTGTGGAAGAAATGAAATACGTTATTTAAAGATACATACTTGATAAAAGTGTAAACAATTTAATTTATGAATAAATTGAAATATAAGTACTTCTTTGCTTTCAAATCATGTCTCCGAGTGATACACAACCTCTCTCTCTCAAGGGCAAAATTCAACTGAGAGGCTTAGGTTGCAATCTGTACCTCTCAGTAATATGTCAAGTGCCTATGGTCAGTTATGAGGTAGTCTATATAATATATGTCTTGTAATATTTGAAAGTATAAATATATATATTTTTTTTTAGTCCAATTTCTTGCATCTAAACTGAAATCAATGTTATTCATATGCTTATAGTATACATCATCTGAGGTGAACTTTGAATCTACACAGCGCTAAAGCCAAATTATAAGCTTTTGTGCTGCTTAAGGAAGAAAGAGGCACTGAATCCTTTGTTTATATTTACCTATGAATGAGTTAAATATATACGTGTCTTAGTATTAAATGATATTTACACTGCTTAAATCTAATTATATACACTTTACACAGTGTTAATTTTACCTGCAGCACAAGACATATGGAAACAATCTTTGGAAATTGATTATACAATTTAGTCTAAAGCATTTAGAATAGGAAAGGCGAACTAATGAAGATCACAAGAACAAAATAAATAGACTGAATCAAATGAAAGATTAGGGATCAAATCGCGAACGCATATATGACCAAATGACACAAGGATACACAATAGAGTGGAAGGCCTTCCAAAAAACTTCCCTTCTCGTCCCATTGTATAAGAGAAATTGCAAGTCTGACGCTTGGTTCGTTTTAGCGAATCCTTGGGTAATTAAAATGTCCCATAAATTTGTGACACTCTGGGGGAGGGGATGATGAGAAAGGAAATACAAACAAAATAAAATAAAGTCAAAATTAAATTAAATACAAATTAATAGATTTGTGGATCTACATTTGGACCTTGTATAATTTCCTTAATCAGTCATTGTGCCTCTAAAACCAAGCGATGAATAGAACTAGGTCATCAACCTGCCGGAGGGTTGGCAGAATGTAGAATAGATCCCTCAGGTGGCATACATGCAAGTGGATCTGAAAAAAAAGGATTGAGTTGAACTTGGGTCTCTTACCGCAATTTCCATTCAAAAATAGGTTCCCAGTGTCTGGTAAGTAATCAGCTCTGAGAGGTATTCAAGCTTTTTTCCTAAGGACTTAACTCTGTAGCATACGATTTTTCAATCGACTACTACATCATTGGTCCTAACCCTCGGTTCCTAAACTCAGTGGGGTTACCATTCACTAGTTATTTATTAAACAATGTAGGATAAAACTAACCTGTCTCACGATGGTCTAGACCCAGCTCACGTTTGCTTTCTATGGGTGAACGATCCCAACACTTGACACCAAATCTACCCAGCAACGGATAGATTTTATGGTCTGTTAAATAAAGGGCTGAGTGTATTTTCAAGTAATGGACCACCCTTCCCCTCTTTTAATCTGTTAAATCGAGGTTCAAGTGTATTTCAATTCCCATTTTAGTGATAAGAAGTGTATTTTAGATGTGATTCATATTCAAAGTATTGTCACAAGTGCTCTGATAAACTTGCATTGCTTTATTCCTAAATTATTGCCATTGTCTTATTATAAAAGAATTGGGTTAAACTGTTGCTTATAATTTCTATGGGTGAACGATCCCAACACTTGACACCAAATCTACCCAGCAACGGATAGATTTTATGGTCTATGGTCTGTTAAATAAAGGGCTGAGTGTATTTTCAAGTAATGGACCACCCTTCCCCTCTTTTAATCTGTTAAATCGAGGTTCAAGTGTATTTCAATTCCCATTTTAGTGATAAGAAGTGTATTTTAGATGTGATTCATATTCAAAGTATTGTCACAAGTGCTCTGATAAACTTGCATTGCTTTATTCCTAAATTATTGCCATTGTCTTATTATAAAAGAATTGGGTTAAACTGTTGCTTATAATTTTTTTATATAAATGCATTATTCTATTGTATCTGCAGGGATATTGAACTTGAATAATTTTAATTTACAATTTACCATATGAAATAAATTGAACTTGTAATTCAAAAGGCTCCTGTACTCTCCATTCTATTTACTGATAGTCCTCAGAATAGTCAATAATTATATCTAGTAGTGATTGCCTGTTTCCATAACTTATTTAATCATTTTATTCCAGTTTCTCAGGGAATAAATGATGTATCTTCGACTATGTCAAAACACATTTTTTATAGAAGATATTTTGTAATATGTTTATTAAATTGAAATAAATTTGATCAAACATCTAGATTTAATAAAAAGGATATGGCTGAGTCAAATGTAGATGGTAAGATAAGTTGTCTGTTATACAGACCTGTGATTTATATTGCACTTTCATAAGCAAATATCTACCTATAAGATTGGAAAGTTTGTACTAACAGACAAGTGCCTATATTTTGGATTTCCCAGTCTCTAATTTAAGTTATAATTATCAGTTTAAAATAGTTTTCTAGTCTATACAATTCATGAATTCAGTTATAGATTTGCTATTGATATTTTTTTTCAGTTAAATCATTTCAATAATTTATATAAGAAAAATATCTTGTGAATATGTTTTAAATCTTGCTATATATAGGTTATTTTTAGTTTATTCATAGTATCAATTGAAATATTTTAATTTAAAACTTAACAATCCACCAGGAATTTAGAAATTCTCTTTTGATAATCTTATTTCTAATCAATGTTTATTCCTTGTGTCCTACATAAGAACCTGCTTTCATTATAGAACCTACAGGAGGGTAGGGTACCTTGTGTAAACTGCTATATTTGGTACCTGGAAGAGTGATATATTTTCATGGTCTGAGTGTCTGTAATTAAGTATCCTCTTGCACAATTTATCAGCCGCAGTGGCTGCAATTGTTCACCCTCCCTGCACTACTGTTTCAGGACCTGTGGCTTTATATCTTCCACTATTTTTTATCCTGTCCACATTCACCACTTTCTGACCCACAGGGAAGGAGGCTGGCCTCCTCCACTTTATTTGACTGCTTTTTGTAGGCTGCATGTTTCTGCACTTGGCCCGTAAGGGGCGCGGCGATTTGCCATCCTGGCCGCCGTGCTGACGGGATCCAGCACTCCGTCCGACCCCAGCTTAGCCTCTCTTCCTTCCTTCAGATAGCCCGATTTCTCCCCTACCTCGTCGCCTTTTCATACAACCTCTCCCACAACTTTCTCTGGTCAGCCTCTAATTTCACAGGGTAGAATGCTGACCTTCTTCTCAAGCCAACCACCCCGGATCGGGGCTGAGGGGGGAGGGGACATTGTTCCCTAACCCCTCAGCTCCGGTTCGGGATGGGTTTTTTTTAACAACCTGCTTCATCCCCACCCACATCTTCCTCACATCCCTTTTCCTCTCCTCTTCACAACCTATATTTTTTTACGCCGTGTCCAAGGTGGAGCCGCCATGCCGAAGGACTGCCAGGCCACCAGGCGGGAGGGGTGGTCCCGAATGGCGGCGCCTGGCTCTGCCGGGCTTGTAAGCACCTCTCGCAGTGCGGGCAACTGCGAGAGGTGATGAGCTATTGCGTCCCGTAATCAAAAGAGGGTCACCATGCCCATGAATGAAAAAAAACAACAAAAAACCCAACCCCCAACTTCCCCAAGAAAATCGACGGAGCCGCCCTCGGGCAGCTCCACCGAGAAAATGGAGGTCCCCCCCCTTGTGCTTGCGCAAGGGACCCTCCATAATTCTTTAACCGGAGAGGAGGCTTACTCCTCTCCTACGCCTACGGGTGTAGGGACTCCCCCTCACCCCCTTCTCTGGAGGTGCTTTCGGGCACCTCCCTATCTCCAGCGGCAGTCCCTCCTTTGCTTTCTAAGGGGACTGCCAAGAAAGCCAGCAGGCAGCCCATTGCCGACCGCCCCTCGTGCAAGCGGCTCGGTAGGGCAAACCCCCTTAGGGGGGAGAGGGAAGCCAGGCCCCTTCGGTCGCTTCCCTCAAAAGACCTGCTGGCAAGAATTTTAAACCTTGCTGGGGTCAAGGCCTGTGCCTCCCCACACCACCTGACTAGTGACAATACTGCCAAGGGGACCTGCGATGTCCTGGGAGGGGATGGCCAACTGGAGGCCCCTCCTGTGATAGACATGGTCCTTGAGGAGACCCAGCCTCAGACGGTAGGGCCTTCCATGGGGGGGAATTCGGGCTCGGCGCCAAGCACCGAACCCGAATCCGCCCCTATGCAAGGTCCTCCTCAAATGGCTGAGGGCTCCGAGGCAATAAAAGGAGGGGAGGGATCTCCTCTGACAGGTGCCCCTACGACAACCAGGACCTTCTCCATTTCGGAGAGGGACCTGGCTGAGGCTGGTCCATCTGGCCTGGGGACTTCTGCCGGCGGAGGTGAAAAGCGGGTTCATTCCCCGCCCTCCTCTCCGAAAAAGAAAAAGAAAAAGACAAAAAAGACTCGGGGCTCCTCTCCATCCGCGGGGGCTGCGGGGACGGATGGGTCTGCTGCCACTCCGGCAAGCGACCAAGCCAAGATCGGCACATCCGCCCCCTCTGCCCCCCCGGTTGCGGAGCCCCTGACAAAGAAGACTACTACCAAGAGTGCACAGGGCGGAGCCTCGATGACATCGGGGCCCCTGATTCAGAGGTTACCTGGCGTTTTCGAGCCCGCTGGCTTCAAACGCTTCCTCGTTATTCGCTCCACTGATGGCACCATGTTGTCCAAGGGCAACATGATCCATCAGAGGAGAGGATTAGCTAGTGCAATTGGTAGAGAGCCGAAGGTAACCCGTTTCTCGGACGGGAGCCTTCTGGCGAATGCGGCGAATCCCGCCGAGGCGGCCAAGATTAGTGCTCTTCGGACACTTCATGGCACCCCGGTGAGTGTGACGCCGCACTCTACCATGAACTTTGTGAAAGGAGTAGTTTATGCGAGGGAACTCGTTGACTACTCCATTGAGGACATCACCTTAGAGCTGGCCGACCATGGGGCGGTCAAGGTCGAACGTGTGATGAGAAAACAGGGAGGGGCCTCGAGACCCACCCCTACACTCTTCGTCACGTTCGACTGTGACAAGCTCCCTGAGTCGGTGCGTGCCGGTTGGTACCGCTACCGCGTGAAGGCATTCGTGCCACTGCCGCGGCGGTGCTATTACTGTCACCGCTTCGGCCATACAAATCGCTCATGTAGACGTGCAAATTCGGGGTCACCCGAAGTCTGTGTAAATTGCTCCAAAGTCGCACACGATAAGTCCAAATCGTGTGTGGCCAAGTGTGTCAATTGCGGAGAGCCGCACCCTGCTTCTTCGAAGCAATGTGGTGCATATCTCCTTGAGAAAGAAATCCTGGCCGTTCAGGCCCAGGATCGACTCTCATTCCGCGAGGCAAAGGACTTGGTCCTGGCGCGCCCGGCTCTGCCTGGGACGTCATATGCCTCAATAGTTAGAAAGGCACCCTCTGCTCCTGGCCCATCCAGGCCAACGAGCACGGTTGTTTCCGCGCCCATTCGGAGCCCTTCTGCGGGCTCTACCCAACCCGGGCGCTCCCCTGGTAAAGCTGGCGGCAAAAAGGGTTCATACCCTGCCCCGGCTAAAACCAGGGCTCCCCCCTCCTCCCCCAGCGTGACCGTTTCCCGTAAGGCGAAACGGCCACGCGCCTCCACCGAGTCGTTAGACTCACAGGAGGCAACACCCCTGAAGATGGTCGCTAGGCCATCTTCCGGGGTTCCTAAAGCTGTCCCCCGAAAGGAGGACAGCAACAAAGGAGCTTCGGCTCCTTCGCCCACGCCCCGAGGAGGAGCGAGTTGCTCGGAGACGGTGGTTCCTCGAAAAGAGGGCCCCCCGCCTCCGAAGCCGCAACGCCCGCCTAAGGTTTCGAGGCGGAGGGAGGAAAAGACTCGCATGGCGAGCCCAACCTCCCCCAATAAGTCCTCGAAGGCGACAGCGCTTTGTCCGGCCAACAGCGCCCGGGGTTCTGCCCCCGGGAAGCGTACGGCCATTCCCGTGAGGGTCTTCAATTCGAGGAGGGCCCCCGCGTCTCCTCCGAGCTAGGCCTGGAGGGCATATTCCTTCAATGGAATTGCCGTGGACTCCGGGCCAACTGGGAGGAGCTGCGGAGGCTCGCCTCATCCCGTTCCCCGTTAGCTATTTTTTTGCAGGAGACCATGCTAGGCGCGTGCCCCCTGCCTGCCCTCCCGGGGTATAAGGGTCTTGCGACCCAACCACCGCGGGACGGCCGGGCTGGGGGATGCGCGGTTTACACCCGGCATGATGTCTCCGTTCTTCCTTTCTCTTTAGATACCTCCTTTCAGGCAGTGGCTGTGCAGCTGCACCTGGATAGGAGGTATACTATCATTTCTGCGTACATTCCACCGTCAGCTGACTTCGACGCGGGGGACTTTCGCCGCGTCGTGGCACGGTTGCCGAGGCCCTATCTCTTGCTTGGAGATCTGAACGGCAGGCATCCTCTCTGGGGAGATTACACCATAAATCCCAGGGGACAAGTCCTTGCCGATCTGATCGAAGAGCTTGAGATGGGTGTCCTAAACGTGGATGAGTTTACGCATCACTGTCCGAGAACCGCTTCATTTTCTTGCCTTGACCTATCTTTGTGCTCTTCGGATGCACAGCCTGATTTTGATTGGGGGGTGGTCGATGACCTCCATGGTAGTGATCACTTTCCCATTCAAATATCATTTTCAGGGCAACTGCCGCCTGAGAGACCACCTCGGTGGTGCTTGGCGCGGGCGCGGTGGCCTGCATTTCAGGAAATGACTGAATTCTCTATCTCAGTCAAGGAGTTTAGGTCGGTAGATGAGGCCGTTGAGTTCTTCTCCGGCAACCTCATCGCCGTGGGCCTGACTACTATTCCTAGGACGTCTGGCCGTTTTGCACGCCGACCACTCCCATGGTGGTCGGCCGAGTGTGAGACGGCCCTCAAACAGAAGCGTTATGCCTACATGCGCTATAAGCGCCGCCCGAACGATTTCACCGTCGCTGAATTTCGTCGGGCTAGGGCTAGGTTCCGGTATATTTCGAAGCACGCCCGCCGCTCTTCTTGGCGGGCATACGTGTCTTCACTTAACGGGAAGACCCCTTTAGCTGAGGTGTGGAAGCGAGTCAAAAGGATTCGGGGCAAGTTCTCGCAGGACCCCCCTCCCGTTCTCCAGGAGAATGGGACCGCAATCTCGGACCCCGCGTCCGTGGCGGAATCCTTAGCGACCGCTTTTTCCGCATTCTCTAGCCGTGATGCTGCTCCGCCAGCATTCAATGCACGTCGTGATGTCGCGGAAGGCCGCCGGCTGGACTTTACCTCCAGAGGCGGAGAACCCTTCAACGACAAGTTTACTGTGAGTGAGTTGCGTTCCGCTCTCGCTTCGTGCGCGGACACCGCCCATGGTCCGGACGATGTCCCGTACGCCATGCTTCGACACCTGGGTGAGCGAGGCATGGCCTTTCTATTAGATTTGTTCAACAGGATCTGGGTGGAAGGTCTCCTCCCAGACTCCTGGCGAATCGCTACTGTGCTCGCCTTTCGCAAGCCGGGGAGAGATCACTCTACTCCGACCGGTTTCCGCCCAATCTCTCTAACCTCTTGCGTGTGCAAGTTGATGGAGAAATTGGTAAATGTTAGATTAGCCTATTTCCTGGACAGCGGAGGCCATCTGTCTTCTGCACAGTGCGGCTTCCGTAAGTTCCACTCCACGTCGGATGCTCTGCTCCGACTGGAAAATGCCGTCTGCGAGGCTTTCCTTCGTAGACAGCACTACGCCACGGTGTTTTTTGATCTGGAGAAAGCCTATGATGCCGCATGGCGATACGGTATCATGGAGACTCTCCACACGATGGGGGCGAGGGGACGCCTCCCAATGTTTATATCTGAATTTTTGCGAGATCGTCGATTCCGCGTACGGGTGGGGGGAGCCCTCTCCGGCCCAAAGGAGCAGGAAGAGGGTGTCCCGCAGGGAAGTGTCCTCAGTGTCACACTCTTTGCCCTGAGCATCAACGGCATCACCTCGGTGCTGCCGGAAGATGTTCTCGCTACGCTCTACGTGGACGACCTTTCGATCTCTTTTGGCGCGGCCAAGATGCCAACTCTGGAGCGCCGACTCCAACAGGCATTGAACCGCGTCTCTTGCTATGCCAAAGCGCACAGGTTTCGGTTTTCTTTGGCCAAGACTAAGGTGGTGCACTTCTGCCGCCATCCACGGCTTCACCCCGACCCAGATTTGTTTCTTAATGGGGTGCGCCTGGATGTGGTTGAGTCGCACCGTTTCCTTGGTCTTGTATTCGACCGACGCCTCACCTGGGAGGCTCACATTCGCAGCCTTAGGGTCTCTTGTACCCGCGCCATGGACATTCTCCGTTCCGTGACGTTCAGCGCTTGGGGCGCTGATAGGGCTACCGCCTTACTTTTTTATCGATCCTTTGTTCGCTCGAAGCTCGACTACGGATGCGAGTTTTATGCATCCGCAGCCGAGCGTTTATTGCGGAAGGTGGATTCGATCCACCACACCGGCCTTCGCCTTGCGACCGGTGCCTTCCGCACTTCCCCCATTGAGAGCCTGTTGGTCGATGCTGGGGAGATGCCACTCGCTCTGCGCCGCGTGCAGTGCATCACTCGCCTGTACGCGCGAGCCCGGCGCCTCCCCCAGTCGCCAACAGCTCTCACTGCATCCGCAGCTGATCTCGATGGTGCCTATGCCGCCGAGAGACGCCAGTCATACCCTAAGCCCTTTGGGTTTAGGGCCAGGAAACTCCTTCGAGAGGTAGATATAGCTCTCGGGCCGGTGGCGCCCCTGGTTCTGCCCAGGACGCCACCCTGGAGGGTACCACATTTGGCTATTTGTCGCCACGCCTCTGCTCCCAAAGCTTGTACTGCGCCGGGAGTATTGCGTTCGATCTTTTTGGAGCACACATCGTGTCACGCTGGTACCGTGCCAGTGTATACGGATGGCTCCAAGTCCCAAGAGGGGGTCGGCTTCCACGCCGTATCCCCTCTGTTTGAAGTCAGCGGGGCTCTACCAGGCGCTGCGTCTGTCTTCACGGCCGAGCTGGTGGCAATACACCACTCGGTACGGGAGATTACGCGACGTGCCCGGTTCGGAGACCGGATTGTGATTTATAGCGACTCACAAAGCGCCCTGAGTGCTCTCGGGGCATTGGAATCTCCGCATCCCCTGGTTCGCGAAATCCGTGACGCCACGGTTTTGGCGAGCCGGGCAGATGTCGAGATTATCTTCTGCTGGGTTCCTGGACATGTAGGAATTGCGGGGAATGAGCGCGCCGATGAGGGCGCCAAAGAGTCCGCGAGGACTCTGCGACCGGACCAGCGTTTCGCTCTTCCTCACACCGACTACATGGCAGGAATACGGGCAGCTCTTCGGACTGCTTGGCAAAGAAGATGGGAGACGGTCGAGGGGAACTTAAAGTTGCGTGCCATTGCGCCGCGACTGTTCCCATGGACCTATCCCCCAATGCCGCGGCGGCTTCAGGTTGCTTTCTGTCGTCTTCGAATCGGGCACACTCGTGTGACGCATCGTTACTTGGTGGAGCGCTCGCATGTGCCCTATTGCAACGACTGCGTCGTCCCCCAGACTGTTCGGCATATTCTTGTCGAATGTCCCAGTCTGGGTGATCTTCGCGCACGATACCTGTCTCGGTACCGGGATGGGCGGGGTCGCTACCGCCTGTCCCTTGTACTCGGGACGAGTGCGTGCACCATGACTGGTGGACTTATTGACTTTTTGGGGGAGGCCGGCTTTCTCCCCTTTATTTAAGGTTCCTTTTTTTGTTATTGTTTTGTTTTAGATTGCACTCTCCTGCACCGGGGTGAGGGGGACCTCCCCCCGCTGCCGGAGATTGCTTCGATTGTTAAGTTTTTCAAATTTATATTGATTAAGTTTTCATATTTTAACTTTAAAGTAGCCTAATTCTAGGCTGTCGTGTTTTTCGGCGACTTATGCCCAAGTGGGTAGTTGCCAGATGGGCTCTATAAAAAAAAAAAAAAAAAAAAAAATCACCCTGACCCAGATTTGTTTCTTAATGGGGTGCGCCTGGATGTGGTTGAGTCGCACCGTTTCCTTGGTCTTGTATTCGACCGACGCCTCACCTGGGAGGCTCACATTCGCAGCCTTAGGGTCTCTTGTACCCGCGCCATGGACATTCTCCGTTCCGTGACGTTCAGCGCTTGGGGCGCTGATAGGGCTACCGCCTTACTTTTTTATCGATCCTTTGTTCGCTCGAAGCTCGACTACGGATGCGAGTTTTATGCATCCGCAGCCGAGCGTTTATTGCGGAAGGTGGATTCGATCCACCACACCGGCCTTCGCCTTGCGACCGGTGCCTTCCGCACTTCCCCCATTGAGAGCCTGTTGGTCGATGCTGGGGAGATGCCACTCGCTCTGCGCCGCGTGCAGTGCATCACTCGCCTGTACGCGCGAGCCCGGCGCCTCCCCCAGTCGCCAACAGCTCTCACTGCATCCGCAGCTGATCTCGATGGTGCCTATGCCGCCGAGAGACGCCAGTCATACCCTAAGCCCTTTGGGTTTAGGGCCAGGAAACTCCTTCGAGAGGTAGATATAGCTCTCGGGCCGGTGGCGCCCCTGGTTCTGCCCAGGACGCCACCCTGGAGGGTACCACATTTGGCTATTTGTCGCCACGCCTCTGCTCCCAAAGCTTGTACTGCGCCGGGAGTATTGCGTTCGATCTTTTTGGAGCACACATCGTGTCACGCTGGTACCGTGCCAGTGTATACGGATGGCTCCAAGTCCCAAGAGGGGGTCGGCTTCCACGCCGTATCCCCTCTGTTTGAAGTCAGCGGGGCTCTACCAGGCGCTGCGTCTGTCTTCACGGCCGAGCTGGTGGCAATACACCACTCGGTACGGGAGATTACGCGACGTGCCCGGTTCGGAGACCGGATTGTGATTTATAGCGACTCACAAAGCGCCCTGAGTGCTCTCGGGGCATTGGAATCTCCGCATCCCCTGGTTCGCGAAATCCGTCACGCCACGGTTTTGGCGAGTCGGGCAGATGTCGAGATTATCTTCTGCTGGGTTCCTGGACATGTAGGAATTGCGGGGAATGAGCGCGCCGATGAGGGCGCCAAAGAGTCCGCGAGGACTCTGCGACCGGACCAGCGTTTCGCTCTTCCTCACACCGACTACATGGCAGGAATACGGGCAGCTCTTCGGACTGCTTGGCAAAGAAGATGGGAGACGGTCGAGGGGAACTTAAAGTTGCGTGCCATTGCGCCGCGACTGTTCCCATGGACCTATCCCCCAATGCCGCGGCGGCTTCAGGTTGCTTTCTGTCGTCTTCGAATCGGACACACTCGTGTGACGCATCGTTACTTGGTGGAGCGCTCGCATGTGCCCTATTGCAACGACTGCGTCGTCCCCCAGACTGTTCGGCATATTCTTGTCGAATGTCCCAGTCTGGGTGATCTTCGCGCACGATACCTGTCTCGGTACCGGGATGGGCGGGGTCGCTACCGCCTGTCCCTTGTACTCGGGACGAGTGCGTGCACCATGACTGGTGGACTTATTGACTTTTTGGGGGAGGCCGGCTTTCTCCCCTTTATTTAAGGTTCCTTTTTTTGTTATTGTTTTGTTTTAGGTTGCACTCTCCTGCACCGGGGTGAGGGGGACCTCCCCCCGCTGCCGGAGATTGCTTCGATTGTTAAGTTTTTCCAATTTATATTGATTGTTAAGTTTTCATATTTTAACTTTAAAGTAGCCTAATTCTAGGCTGTTGTGTTTTTCGGCGACTTATGCCCAAGTGGGTAGTTGCCAGATGGGCTCTATAAAAAAAAAAAAAAAAAAAAAATCTTTGGATGCACAGCCTGATTTTGATTGGGGGGTGGTCGATGACCTCCATGGTAGTGATCACTTTCCCATTCAAATATCATTTTCAGGGCAACTGCCGCCTGAGAGACCACCTCGGTGGTGCTTGGCGCGGGCGCGGTGGCCTGCATTTCAGGAAATGACTGAATTCTCTATCTCAGTCGAGGAGTTTAGGTCGATAGATGAGGCCGTTGAGTTCTTCTCCGGCAACCTCATCGCCGTAGGCCTGACTACTATTCCTAGGACGTCTGGCCGTTTTGCACGCCGACCACTCCCATGGTGGTCGGCCGAGTGTGAGACGGCCCTCAAACAGAAGCATTATGCCTACATGCGCTATAAGCGCCGCCCGAACGATTTCACCGTCGCTGAATTTCGTCGGGCTAGGGCTAGGTTCCGGTATATTTCGAAGCACGCCCGCCGCTCTTCTTGGCGGGCATACGTGTCTTCACTTAACGGGAAGACCCCTTTAGCTGAGGTGTGGAAGCGAGTCAAAAGGATTCGGGGCAAGTTCTCGCAGGACCCCCCTCCCGTTCTCCAGGAGAATGGGACCGCAATCTCAGACCCCGCGTCCGTGGCGGAATCCTTAGCGACCGCTTTTTCCGCATTCTCTAGCCGTGATGATGCTCCGCCAGCATTCAATGCACGTCGTGATGTCGCGGAAGGCCGCCGGCTGGACTTTACCTCCAGTGGCGGAGAACCCTTCAACGACAAGTTTACTGTGAGTGAGTTGCGTTCCGCTCTCGCTTCGTGCGCGGACACCGCCCATGGTCCGGACGATGTCCCGTACGCCATGCTTTGACACCTTGGTGAGTGAGGCATGGCCTTTCTGTTAGATTTGTTCAACAGGATCTGGGTGGAAGGTCTTCTCCCAGACTCCTGGCGAATCGCTACTGTGCTCGCCTTTCGCAAGCCGGGGAGAGATCACTCTACTCCGACCGGTTTCCGCCCAATCTCTCTAACCTCTTGCGTGTGCAAGTTGATGGAGAAATTGGTAAATGTTAGATTAGCATATTTCCTGGCAGCGGAGGCCATCTGTCTTCTGCACAGTGCGGCTTCCGTAAGTTCCACTCCACGTCGGATACTCTGCTCCGACTGGAAAATGCCGTCTGCGAGGCTTTCCTTCGTAGACCACTACGCCACGGTGTTTTTTGATCTGGAGAAGGCCTATGATACCGCATGGCGATACGGTATCATGGAGACTCTCCACACGATGGGGGCGAGGGGACGCCTCCCAATGTTTATATCTGAATTTTTGCGAGATCGTCGATTCCGCGTACGGGTGGGGGGAGCCCTCTCCGGCCCAAAGGAGCAGGAAGAGGGTGTCCCGCAGGGAAGTGTCCTCAGTGTCACACTCTTTGCCCTGAGCATCAACGGCATCACCTCGGTGCTGCCGGAAGATGTTCTCGCTACGCTCTACGTGGACGACCTTTCGATCTCTTTTGGCGCGGCCCAGATGCCAACTCTGGAGCGCCGACTCCAACAGGCATTGAACCGCGTCACTCGCTATGCCGAAGCGCACAGGTTTCGGTTTTCTTTGGCCAAGACTAAGGTGGTGCACTTCTGCCGCCATCCACGGCTTCACCCCGACCCAGATTTGTTTCTTAATGGGGTGCGCCTGGATGTGGTTGAGTCGCACCGTTTCCTTGGTCTTGTATTCGACCGACGCCTCACCTGGGAGGCTCACATTCGCAGCCTTAGGGTCTCTTGTACCCGCGCCATGGACATTCTACGTTCCGTGACGTTCAGCGCTTGGGGCGCTCATAGGGCTACCGCCTTACTTTTTTATCGATCCTTTGTTCGCTCGAAGCTCGACTACGGATGCGAGTTTTATGCATCCGCAGTCGAGCGTTTATTGCGGAAGGTGGATTCGATCCACCACACCGGCCTTCGCCTTGCGACCGGTGCCTTCCGCACTTCCCCCATTGAGAGCCTGTTGGTCGATGCTGGGGAGATGCCACTCGCTCTGCGCCGCGTGCAGTGCATCACTCGCCTGTACGCGCGAGCCCGGCGCCTCCCTCAGTCGCCAACAGCTCTCACTGCATCCGCAGCTGATCTCGATGGTGCCTATGCCGCCGAGAGACGCCAGTCATACCCTAAGCCCTTTGGGTTTAGGGCCAGGAAACTCCTTCGAGAGGTAGATATAGCTCTCGGGCCGGTGGCGCCCCTGGTTCTGCCCAGGACGCCACCCTGGAGGGTACCACATTTGGCTATTTGTCGCCACGCCTCTGCTCCCAAAGCTTGTACTGCGCCGGGAGTATTGCGTTCGACCTTTTTGGAGCACACATCGTGTCACGCTGGTACCGTGCCAGTGTATACGGATGGCTCCAAGTCCCAAGAGGGGGTCGGCTTCCACGCCGTATCCCCTCTGTTTGAAGTCAGCGGGGCTCTACCAGGCGCTGCGTCTGTCTTCACGGCCGAGCTGGTGGCAATACACCACTCGGTACGGGAGATTACGCGACGTGCCCGGTTCGGAGACCGGATTGTGATTTATAGCGACTCACAAAGCGCCCTGAGTGCTCTCGGGGCATTGGAATCTCCGCATCCCCTGGTTCGCGAAATCCGTGACGCCACGGTTTTGGCGAGCCGGGCAGATGTCGAGATTATCTTCTGCTGGGTTCCTGGACATGTAGGAATTGCGGGGAATGAGGGCGCCAAAGAGTCCGCGAGGACTCTGCGACCGGACCAGCGTTTCGCTCTTCCTCACACTGACTACATGGCAGGAATACGGGCAGCTCTTCGGACTGCTTGGCAAAGAAGATGGGAGACGGTTGAGGGGAACTTAAAGTTGCGTGCCATTGCGCCGCGACTGTTCCCATGGACCTATCCCCCAATGCCGCGGCGGCTTCAGGTTACTTTCTGTCGTCTTCGAATCGGACACACTCGTGTGACGCATCGTTACTTGGTGGAGCGCTCGCATGTGCCCTATTGCAACGACTGCGTCGTCCCCCAGACTGTTCGGCATATTCTTGTCGAATGTCCCAGTCTGGGTGATCTTCGCGTACATACCTGTTTCGGTACCGGGATGGGCGGGGTCGCTACCGCCTGTCCCTTGTACTCGGGACGAGTGCGTGCACCATGACTGGTGGACTTATTGACTTTTGGGGGGAGGCCGGCCTTCTCCCCTTTATTTAAGGTTCCTTTTTTTTTGTTATTGTTTTGTTTTAGGTTGCACTCTCCTGCACCGGGGTGAGGGGGACCTCCCCCCGCTGCCGGAGATTGCTTCGATTGTTAAGTTTTTCCAATTTATATTGATTGTTAAGTTTTCATATTTTAACTTTAAAGTAGCCTAATTCTAGGCTGTCGTGTTTTTCGGCGACTTATGCCCAAGTGGGTAGTTGCCAGATGGGCTCTATAAAAAAATAAAAAAAATAAAAATTCTGCACTTGGGGAGGGGACCAATCCTCGACCCTGGAGCCCACTTCCTTGTTACCTTTTTGCTTTTTCTTCTTTTTAAATTTGTTGTTTTTTTTAAGTCTATGCTTAACCTTTGTCTTTTTTTAATCTTGTTATTTGTTTTTTAATCTAGCCTAGTAGTAAGCTGTGATGTGAGTAGGGCAACATTTGCCCTAGTAGGCAGTCGCTAGATAGGCTCTCAGCCCCCCTGTCCCCCCAAAAAACAACCACAGGGGGACCCTGGGATCCTAGACTGCTACACCTGGTACCCGGAGTAACAGCATGTCCTCCTAACCCAAGTGCCCATAAGCAAGGCCTGGCTCACTGAGTTGACTCAACTCTTAGTCCAGGCCTGGGGTAGCTAATGCAGTCCCTCTATGCACCTGCATGCTCCATTTTTGTTCCTGCCTGTCCTTCCTTGTTAGTGCGCTTTGAATAACATGCTAACCTAAGGGATTTCTGTATTTTAATTGGATGAAAAACTACAAACATAAGCGTGTTGAATAAAAAAAAAAAGAAAGTGGTGAGAAAAATGTGTGTTTACAATTGTCTGAATCATAACTCAACTGTGTGGTGTGGTTGCTGTCAAACAAAATTGGTTGAAACTGGGTCATGTTACTCTCATAAATCTCTGTTTACAAACAAAAAAGGACTGACCTAAATCCCCAACTATCATGTTAAGGCATTTGTGCCATTACTGCAAGCTGTTATCACTGCCACACTAAGAGATCTTGTAGGCATGCCAAGTCAGGTCAACATCAACCCAAAATGTCTTAATTGCTCCAAGGTCTTACACAATAAAGCTGTATCATGTAAGGCTTTTGAACATGGTAACCACCAAATACAATAGGGACAACTAGTGAAGTCTACCTACTCCAGGTGCCACCTAGTAGAGCTGGCAGCAATTCTGGCTTGCACCCTGCCTGCATCCCTATATGATTCCTTGGCAAACATAAACTATATTACCCTTATCATTTCCTTCAAAAATGTGCAGGAAAACTTTTATACAGAACACACAATCTTTTCAATAGTAATAATCTGCTAGTTTTACCCTATTTTGAAGTTTTTTCTTTTCTCCCTCAACTCCTTAAAAGTTTAAACATGTGTGTGTTTTTCAATATGGTTCACCCATTCATAAATTATTAGTTAAAAAACAGTGATAGCAAAACAGGGTGTGTGTGTGTGTATATATATATGGTTGTGTTCTGATTCTTGTAAAAATCTTTTGAAAAATCTTTAGTAGTATGATTAATCAACATAAATATGTTAGAAGGGAAGAAAACAGTGCTTTCTACAGGCACACAGTCAAAGATAATCACATTATTAATTGCACTTCTTATTCATTCATTTTTTCTTCACAAGATTATATTAAAAGAAATATTGGATGTACCTTTATTCTCCCAATTTTAATATTAACTCTGGTTGCTTAAACTTGTTGGTCTAATGACAAAATTCATTAAAGATGAAATTTCTTATTGTAATGTTTTTATCTTCTTTTCTGTTTTATCCATTCTTTCCCTTTTTCTCCATCCTTTTATCACTAACCTCTGACCAGAAAATCTCTACTCTCAATCCATCGTATTATTTTCCTAGAGGCTTTATTTTTTGTTGAGCCAATTTTCTGCTACATCTTAATCTGGACTTTTGCATTTGACCTGCAGTAACCTTGTTGTTTTTGTTTTTTTAAATTGAAACCATTGTCCGCTCCGATTTGTGTATTATCATCAGACTCATTATGGTTCTGTCTCTAAAAAGGCAGAGCATTTGTTATTTATACCTTTATATATATATATATATATATATATATATATATATATTATATATATATATATATATATATATATATATATATATATATATATATATATATATATATTGTATTCTTTGAGAATGAACCAAAGTTTGGAAGTACTCAGAATCTATCATTTTCTCTCTTCAATTGGAAATCACCCTCTTCTCATCGTACATACCTATCTCACACCTCTCAACACTATCTAAAACAGAGAAACTAATACAAAAATTAACCTAAACATGGTTTCTGCAAAAAAAATCACTCCATAACACTACTCACAAACTTCACACATGATTGTTTAAATCAAAGTCCACAACCACAGACACAAATTAAACCACTCTAATATCATACTACACAATTACTGCATTCCTCTAAATATAATATTTAGAGTATTAAGCATCTATAATACATAGATAACCTTCACACTCCATGATGCAAACTTCTCTAAATCAACAAGTAGCTCAATACCCTACATATTCCAACAAGTATTATCTTTGAATGACAAAAAGAAACTCTAATCACCTTATATAAATAATGTATTCATACTACACTTTATTATGCTGCATCTGCCTGGCACTCCCTCTCTGCTAAATCAAATCTAATATAAACTCTTAACATAAAAATCCCTTAGTGCAATCAATCACTGGCTGTATACAAACTATCACCCCTCAACCCACCTATACTCTGAAACAAATTTCTCTCCATATATACACACATACATAAACATAATTGTCACACAGTTCCACACCAATTCAATCTCCCAAACAGGCCCATATGATAATTTTAACAAAAGCCCACTTGCACCAAGGACCAACAAAGTAACACTTTAAGCACATTTCAACAGAATCTAGATCACCTCACTACATACCCCCTTATCTTCTACAATAAAGAGAAACCACTCGTATCCACATTCAAATAGTCAGCCGCTATTTATACAACCTCTCAATCAAGCCTATACAGCATTGACCTCCCTTTGACTCAAAAAATGCAATATAACAAACACATCCTAAAACAAACAGACAATCCAAACTATCCACACTGTGATCACCCACAGAAAACACACAGCCGTTGATAACAAGATGCCCAAACCTTGAACCCTACATGCAGAGACAGAACATATCCTCAGTCAGACTTGTAGGTTCAACCTTTTGCAGTGGTGACTTTCCTGGCATATATTAGTTAGCATCACAGAATTTGATGCCTTCCTTAATGGATTCAACTCCTTACACCCAATCATCCATTTTATATTAGAATGGGAGTCTGATAATGTGCTTCCATTCCTTAATATAAAAGTAATTAGAGCTTCCTGCAGCTTGACCTTCAGCATCTATAGAAAACCTACGCACCTACAATCATTTTCTCAAGCAATAGTTCTTTCTTTTACTTATTTTCTGAACATATTGCATTTGCAATCATTTTCCCCTTCAGGATGAATTAAATCACCTAACCCATTCCTTTATACCTCTCCCACAGCCTGCAAAATAAAAAAAACCTGGTCAACATGCTAACCTCAATCAAGAAATGTTCAAAGCCCTGCATCAAGCAATATATTTGCCCTTTTCTCCAAAATTTCAAAATGTCCAAAGATTTACAAAAACCCACATTGTATGCTCATCCTCTTTCACCATTGATCAATATCTTCATCATGAAGCCTGCCCTTCAACCCAAACTGATCCCTGCAAATACATAATCCCTTCTGTGGATTGCCTATCCTTTTATGTTGGCAAAATGAATCTCAGAATTCCATGATGACTTCAAGCATTGCAAACCACTCCGTCTACCTCGACTGCCACATTCATTTCAGTAAATCAAAGTTATTTTCAAGTAAGAATCATTCATCAAAATAAAAAGTTTCTGACCAAGCTGATTAACAGTACTAATCATCTATATTCCATTTTTCTTGCCACCTTTATCTCGTATTTTGTCAACCATTTCTCTATTTCTGGGTATTGCAAAAGTCATGTTTCACTTATGATACTTTCAGCAAAGGATAAATAGTTTTGATGCATTTAAACATTTTTATTGTTTTAACATTTAAATTGTAATATTAATCAATATGGCCACCATTGATGGTGAGCATGTGCTCCAGGGAAGACCTGAAGGCCACTCACATAGTGCAAATGAAGTCCTTTTTTATGCTAGCCCACACATGGTTCCTGGAGTAGCTCAGATTGTCAATGTTGATGTGGTGGACTTTGTAGGCCTTGCCTTCAATATGCGCCCGCACACTGTAGAGAGGGGATTGAGGTCACACAACTGCGGCAGCCAGAAATCATTCAACCAGAAGCTCCATGTTTGACTTCAACCACTCTTGCATGTTCAGTTGGTGAGCAGAGACCTTTCTACGCACCTCAAGCTCTTGCCATGAGTGCAGTCATTTTGAGCTTCAGAGCACTTTCAAAGGCCTTTTTCACAGCCAAACAGTTGACAACTTGAGGTCTGTTTAAACAAGGTCAATCTTTGAAGTCATTCGTGTTCTTGAGCCTCTCCACAACTCTGGATACTCATCCAGCTGTTGAGCCTCTCCATGACTGTGGACACTCATCTGGCTGTTGAGCTGCTTGGTAATGTCAGACTTGTTGTGGCCCGTGCATAGGAGAGCAGAGATCTTGATTCTTTTCACTTCCATCTCGACACACTTGGATATAATGGAAAAGACTTTTTAATAGCACATGCTGGAAAACTAGAACTTTAAGTTTGTTTGTTTGGAACTTATTATATATGTAAACAAACAAATGTAACAGAACCTTTGCAAAACCTGGTATTCACTTTTTTATTTTTCAATTTGACCCTTGTAACATTTTCTCAACTAATCATAAAGGTTCTTTCTTTCTTTTCACTTAAATTAATAAATGTACTTATATATAAAGCCAAGCCCTTTGTCCTTTATCATTACTCTTGATAGAGGTCTGGTCACCACTTGATAGATGCACTGTGCTTACACCCATATCAGCAAGTAGATCTTTCATAGGGCATCACACAGCCAATGACAGCACTGCCATCTTTCCTCTCTCTTCTTCACATCTCACTACGCACACTCATCTTTATTCCAAAGAATCCTACCTATGGGGAGTTGTACCCACATAGTCCTGATACGGAATGGGTTCCCCTTACCCCAGGGTGACACAAGTTTCTACTTGATTGCTGGTAGGTGTCAAAAACGCATACTTCGCAACATCCCTCAAACAAGGATGGGTCCCTGGTGCCCTCAGACTAACTAGTAATTGTCATACTTATCTTTATGTTGGTTTTATAATCCCATTGGTGGCATCTCATCCTCAGGCTAAGAGATCTCATCCACAAGTAAAAGATGGATGGCACAACATGGTCATAATACTAGTAATTACTCTTGGACTGAAATGGAAGCCAGTCACTTCCAAAACTACTCTCCTGACTAAGGTTTTCTGAGGGACTGCATCTATTTTTTCCCTTTTGATCATACCTAGTATTGACTAGTGCCTACAGAAAAGAAATGCCCAACCTCGATGAGGACCAGAGCCATTGATATATTAAGAAAAACTTGAATGAAATCCATCCAGTAAGTCTTAATCCTTAAAACATATAGTATATGGATCATGCCCCCCCTCCTCCCCCTTTCCTTCTCATTCCTAAGAAAAAATGAAGGTTTTCAAACTATCACTGCCACCACTTTTTTGTTCTGGTTGATAATGGATTGGGTGGCCGAGATTTGAGGAGTTACAGTGGTCTTTTGAAAAGCTTTGCAGTGTTTATTTTATTTGCCTTTGCTGTTTTTTTTACCATTTTAGTATGTGAGAAATCAAAACTTATTGGAAAGATGGCTTCAATGAAGTTTTTCTTGTCTTTCTGTTTTATTTTTATGTTTTGGCAGCAAATAATACGCTAAAGGGTTTTTCCATTTTAGAAAATGAACCTCATTACCCCTTTTCAAGATGTAGTTCAACTGGCTCCCTTCATGCTGTCACTTCATCAGCAAATACATCTGGTATGTTAACATTTAATTTGATTACTTCACTCTGGGACTTAAAAGGATTGTTTACAAGGCACAAGGTGCAAATTAGGAAATTTTCTAAAAGTTCATTTCTTTTCAATGTCAGTTTTAGTCATTTTGGCTCTTTGTTAATTTTTATAATGTAAGAATAATTATCAGTTTAAAGATAGGCAGAAAAACCAACAAGATTTGTATAAATGAATGTATCTTTTAAAAAATTTGGATGCCATCAGGTTTGTAAAAACATGAAAATAGACACAAGGAATGAGTCCTCAAGGTACACACAAGCATTTTATTTTGAATCACAACCCCATAATGAGCATGGAGATATTTTCCTGGGCACTGAACTCGAGTCTGCCCCTATGCAAGGTCCTCCTCAAACGGCTCGGGTCTTCAACGCAGTATGAGGGGAGGGATCTCCTCCAGCTGGTGCCCCTACGACCGCCGTCAGGTTTGTAAAAACATGAAAATAGACACAAGGGATGAGTCCTCAAGGTACACACAAGCGTTTTATTTTGAATCACAACCCCATAATGAGCATGGAGATATTTTCCTGGGCACTGAACTCGAGTCTGCCCCTATGCAAGGTCCTCCTCAAACGGCTCGGGTCTTCAACGCAGTATGAGGGGAGGGATCTCCTCCAGCTGGTGCCCCTACGACCGCCGTGACCTCATTGAGGCCGGTTCATCCGGCCTGGACGCTCCTGCTGGCATGGGGGAGAAGCAGGTACATTCCCCGCCCTCCTCTCCTAAAAAGAAGAAAAACAAGAAAAAGACTCAGGGCTCCTCTCCATCTGCAGGGGCTGTGGGGATGGATGGGTCTGAGAAGAGCTTTAGCTAGTGTGATTGGTAGTGAGCCGAAGGTGACCCGTTTCTCCGACGGGAGCCTTTTGATAAATTTGTCGAATCCCTCCAAGGTGGCCATGATTAGTGCCCTTCGGACACTTGATGGCAAGCCTGTGACCGTGATGCTGCACTCTACCATGAACTTTGTGAAAGTAGTAGTTTATGCGAGGGAACTCGTGGACTACTCCATAGAGGACATCACCTTAGAGCTGGCTGACCATGGGGCAGTCAAGGTCAAACATGTGATGAGAAAACAGGGAGGGACCTCGAGACCCACCCCTACACCCATCACGTTTGACTGCGACAAGCTCCCTGAGTCGGTGCCTGCCGTGTGAAGGCATTCGTGCCACTGCTGCAGAGGTGCTATTACTGCCACCGCTTTAGCCATATTAATCGTTCCTGTCTATGTGCAAACTTGGGTTTACCTGAAACCTGTGTAAGTTGCTCCAAGGCCACACACGATAAGTCCAAATTGTGTGTGGCCAAGTGTGTCAATTGCGGAGAGCCGCACCCCGCTTCTTTGAAGCAATGTGGTGCATATCTCCTTGAGAAGGAAATCCTGGCCATTCAGGCTCAAGATTGTCTCTCATTTCGCGAGGCTAAGAACTTGGTCTTAGTGCACCCGGTGCTACCCAGGATGTCCTATGCCTCAATGTTGAAAAAAAATAGCCTCTGCTCCAGGCCTACCAGTACGGTTGTTTCCACACCCACTCAGAACCCTTCTGCGGGTTCTACCCACCCTGGGCACTCTCCTGGCAAAGCTGGCAGCACAAAGGGTCCACACCCAGCCCCAGCTAAAACCAGGGCTCCTTCTCTTCCCCCAGCGTGACTGTGTCCCGTAAGGCAAAACGGCCACACGCCTCCACCGAGTCGTTTAACTCACAGGAGGCAACACCCGTGAAGTTGGTCACCAGGCCATCTTCTAGGGTTCCTAAAGCTGCCCCCTGAAAGGACAGCAACAAAGGAGCTTCGGCGCCTTCGCCCACGACTGTGGTGGGCTGGGTGGCTCAGAAACGGTGGATCCTCCAAAAGAGGGTCCCCAGCCTCTGAAGCCGCAATGCCCTCCTAAGGTTTCAAGGCAGATGGAGGAAAAGACTCGCATGGCGAGCCCAACCTCCCCCAATAAGTTCTCAAAGGCGACAGCGCCTTCAGTCCATTGTCCGGCCAACAACGCCCGGGATTCTGCCTCTGGGGGCCCTCTTCGAAGAGGGCCCCCGCATCTCCTCCGAGCTAAGCCTAGAGGGCATATTCCTTCAATGGAATTGCCGCAGATTCCAGGCCAACTGGGAGGAGCTGCGGAGTCTGATCTCCTATCCTTTCCCTGTTAGTTATCTTTTTGCAGGAGACTATGCTGGGTGCATGCCTCCTGCCCACCCTCCCGGGGTATAAGGGTTTTGCGACCCCACCACCACAGGATGGGGGCGGGTGGGAGGATGTGCGATTTACACCCGGCATGATGTCTCCGTTCTTGTCTTCACTTTAGATACCTCCTTTCAGGCAGTAGCTGTGCAGCTGCACCTTGATAGGAGGTATACTGTTATTTCTGCGTACATTCCACCGTCAGCCGACTTCGACGCGGGGGACTTCCGCCGCTGTTGCTGAGGCCCTTTCTCTTGCTCGGAGATCTAAATGGTAGACACCTCCTCTGGGGAGACTACTCTATCAATCCCCGGGGTCAAGTCCTTGCTGACCTGGTTAATGAGCTTGAGATGAGTGTCCTAAATGTGGATGAGTTTATGCATCACTGCCCGACAACTGTTTCATTTTCCTGCCTCGATCTATCTTTATGCTCTCCGGATGCACAGCCTGATTTTGATTGGGGAGTGGTCGATGACCTCCATTGGCTTAGGGCTAGGAAACTCCTGGTTCTGCCCAGGACACCACCCTGGAGGGTACCACATTTGGCTATTTGTCGCCACGCCTCTGCTCCCAAAGCTTCTACACCGCCGGGAGTATTGTGTTCAACCTTTTTGGAGCATACCTCGTGTCACAGAACCGTGCCGGTGTATACGGATGGCTCCAAGTCCCAAGAGGGGGTCGGCTTCCACGCTGTATCCCCTCTGTTTGAAGTCAGTGGGGCTCTGCCAGGCGGTGCATCTGTCTTCACAGCCAAGCTGGTGGCAATACACCACTCAGTACGGGAGATTACGTGACGTGCCCGGTTTGGAGACTGGATTGTGATCTATAGCTACTCACAAAGCGCCCTGAGTGCTCTTTTGGTATTGGAATTTCCTCATCATCTGGTTCGCGATATCCGTGACACCACGGTTTTGGCAAGCTGGGCAGATGTCGAGAATATCTTCTGCTGGGTTCCTGGACATGTAGGAATTACGGGGAATGAGCGTGCCAAAGAGTCCGCGAGGACTCTGCGACCGGACCAGTGTTTCGCTCTTCCTCACACCGACTACATGGCAGGAATACAGGCAGCTTTTCTTGCTGCTTGGCAAAGAAGATGGGAGATGGTCGAAGGGAACTTAAAATTGCGTGCCATGGCACCGCGACTGTTAACATGGACCTATCCCCCAATGCCGCGAGGGCTTCAGGTTGCTTTCTGTCATCTCATAATTGGACACACTCGCGGGACGCACTTCTATTTGATGGAGCGCTTGCCAGCGCCCTACTGTGAAGACTGCATTGTCCCCCAGACTGTTGGGCACATTCTTGTTGAATGCCCCAGTCTGGGCAATCTCAGTGCCTGTTACCTGGACTTATAGACTTTTAGGGGGGAGGCCAGCCTTCTCCCCTTTATTTAGGTAGGTTTTTTTTTGTTATTTTCTTTGTAGGTCGCACGTTTATGCGCCGGGAGGGAGGTGGACTTCTCCCCTATGCCGGAGCTTGCTTCCTCCTTGTTGCCATTTTCCCTTTTTATTGTTGTTGTTGTTTTTCATATTCTTATTTTAAAGTAGTCTCTAGTGCTAGGCTGTTCTGAGTCCGGTGACTTGTGCCTAAGTGGGTAGTCGCCAGATAGGCTACTAAAATAAAAAAAAGAAAAGAACAGTGTGTTCTTCCAGCCCCATTGCCTGCCAGAGAATCTGTGGCTATATATCTTCCACGCATTTTCACTATCTCTAGCTTCTCTCTTTGCAGATCTCTTCTTACAAGCTTTGTGTACAATTCTCCCTCATTGGTATGTCCCTTTAAATTCAATTGGCAAGAATCCTCCTCCTTGTTATCAGATGAAAAATTTAAGCTTGATTTATTAGTTTCACTAAGATATTCCCAAAGTTTCCCAAAAACATCTCAATTTGCCATTCTCATATGGGGAAGAAAAACTTGAAATGTCCCTCTTGGACTATAGAGCTTCTGAGCACCAATTACTTGAATAAATGGTGGCTATTGAAGCCTTGAATACAGGTAGAACTAAGTTTCCACCAATTACACTCAAATGAAAATTTGCAACATTAATAATGAATTAAAAATTATATATGTGACTGATATTTATTTCCGTTGTTTGCAAATGAGCCACAGGACCACACTGACAGGAAATACTGTCATCTGCAATTAATGGGTTAATTGTTCACCTCTACAGTTAAATGAATAAATTTTTACTTATAAGAAAATGCTTTATAAATTATATTATTGGTTTGTGAAAGCAGGGTATTTTTATATTTTATAGATGATGAGGACAGTGATTTGGGAAATACCCAGATGACTATAAAAGACAGGAGAAGAGAAGCTCATACACAAGCAGAGCAGAAGCGAAGAGATGCGATTAAGAAGGGCTATGATTGTTTGCAAGATTTAGTGCCAATGTGTCAAAATTCAGACAATTCTCAGACTTACAAACTTTCAAAGGCTACTGTTCTGCAGAAAAGTGTGGATTATATTCATGTATGTTAATGTATCTACTTAAAATTATGACTTTATTGAAATCATAAAATAGCTCAATTTACAACTTTGATAAATAAGCCTATGCCTGCCATGTACTCGTAATTAGTGTGAGGAAGAGCGAAACACTTGTCTGGGCTTAGTAAATACTGATTTTTTAGTCATTGTATTCTCCAAATTAGACTTCTTTTTTTCCTCTTTGATCTTGTGGTAAGGAAGTAAGATAGAACTACCTTGGTGTCAACTACTTAACGTAAAAGGTAATGACTGCAGGTTGTAAAACTTTCTCTTTTGCATAATAATCCCATGAAGGCATTCATTGATCATGGATCAGGTGTAGGGATTGCCTTGGTCCCACTATATATTAAAGCAGCTGCAGGGAATGTTTGTTATGTGCCTTTTGATGGGTATATCTAACCAGTTAAAGTGTGAAGAAGTTTCAAGATTTAAAATTACTAGTGATTTGCGCTGATTGTGCATAGAATAACTGTGTGTTGAATAATAGGACTGAAATCCACCCTCCATCCTCCCCAATACTAGCTACTTCCTTCTATCAAATCCAATTCATTTTTAAGAAAACTTAGTTGTAATTGCAAATGCTAAAGTGATTGAGAAATTGGGTTGGGCATACTTATCTTGTGACTAACTTTCTAGCATGAATGGTAGGAAAAATAGCACCACATAGTTTGTTTCATGCAAATCCACATTAATCAGTAGGTCCCTTCAATAGAAATAAAGGCATCTTAAATGAGTGCAGATCAGTGGTAAAACCCTTACCATTAAAAGAAATATTAGATTTAAAAAAAAAGTGATGCTGGAAATGATAATAGGACTATAGACCACAGTGATGAAGTTTTCCCCTTCTCATTTTCTCTTAAAGGGGTTTCTACATTACCTAATCTTGCTCTCCATGAGCTGCCCCCTAGCAGTTTGCTCTCTAGTATGGATGTGGTTCCCATGACTGTCTCAGGGGATCCCTATCCCAAGTTTTTTTAGTGGTGTATTTAGGGTGATCTCAACTAACCACATGCCATGAGTCAGTATTAATGCTGCAGTGGGCCAGGCAACATTTGACAACATCTTTGTATCTTTTCCTTTGGCTACTATGAGATTGATTGCAATGGGTCATTTGAGCTTAGAGAACTTGTTTTGGCCAGTCCAATGAAGTATATGTTGGGTGATTGTACCTTTAATGCTTTGGGAATTCGCCTCCTTCAGTAGTGTTGTTGTTGACACCTTGTGTGCCATGAGATGCTGACTAGTCCACAAAAACATCAGTGAAGGAATTTCTTCAACGTTCTGATGTGGCAGGCACAGGGTACTTTTGTTTCTGCACCATGCACAAAGGAATTACAATGGTTTTGTAGAAAGTGACTTTAGTTTTCTTACAGATATTGTGATCATTAAACACTTTGCCTGAAGTCAACCAAAAGCTACACTAGCACTGTATGGTGAAAGGCAGACCTCTATTGAGGCTACCAGTCCTATTTATCCCATAGCTTGTGGAGGTTTTCTTATGCTGGTCCCCAAGTTCCTACCATTTGGTACCACTGCCTGTGGTATCCAGCTAGCTAGGGGAGTGAAATCCAGCATAAGGGCGGCAAAGCGTGCCGAGGAGCTCCGAGTGGCGAGACTTTGCAAAGAGAATCCCAAGGAGTTCTTTGGTTATGTTAACAGCTGTAAACCAATCCGTCGCAAGATTGGCCCTTTGGTGAATGAGTTGGGGGCATTAAAGTACTCAGATGCAGAAAATGCAAACCTCCTGAATGACTACTCTTCAATGTTGACTGAAGTGTGTGGTCCCATCTCCCAGCCCATGGACTCTTACTTGGGTGAGAAGCTGGAGGAAATGGACTTCACCCAAAGCGAAGTAAAAAAAAAAATCAATGACCTAAAGCCCAACAAGTCTCCTGGCCCAGACGGGTTTCTAACTAAAGTGTTGAAAGAAGTGCGTGATGATGTGTCATAACATCTGGGCACACTCTTCAACATGTCAATCCGGACTGGATGTGTTCCTAGAGACTGGCGTGAGGCGGAGGTGACTCCTATCTTTAAGAAAGGAGACTCTAGCCAACCGTCGAGCTACCAACCTATTAGTTTAAATTCCATAGTTGGTAAACTAATGGAAAGCATCCTGGTGGACAAAATAACGTCATATTTAGAGTCAAACTTGCTATTGAGGAGTTCCCAGCATGGGTTCCGAAGGCAATGGTCATGCCTGACAAATCTTGTGGAATTCTTCCACTTCACTTTCAGTGAGCACGATTGGGATAAGGCGGTGGATGTTATTTATTTGGACTTTCAGAAAGCCTTTGATAAGGTACCACACCGCAGCCTTCTCCTGAAAGTGCATGCACTGGGCATAGACGGAAACGTAGCAGGTTGGATAGAGAACTGGCTAAGTGGCAGACGGTCTTGGGTGGTGTTGAATGGACAGGCTTCTGAGTGGGTGCCTGTTATTAGTGGTATTCCTCAAGGTTCTAACCTGGGATCACTATTGTTCATCATCTATGTTATCGACATGGATGGTGACATGGTTGCAAAAATTTCTAAATTTTCCGATGATACCAAGCTTGGTATGAACGTTGCAAAGGAAGGAAATACTGCCCGCCTACAAGAAGATCTTTGGAAGATTGGAGAGTGGTTGGACACGTGGCAAATGCCTTTTAACGTGAACAAATGCAAAGTGGTGCATATCAGCCACTGAAACCCCCAATTGCAGTATATCCTTAAGGGCACTGCTCTTGAATGCACTGATACTGAGAAGAACTTGTATGTAACTATCACTAGTGACCTCAAGTTCTCGAAGCAGTGTATTGAGGCGGAGAAGAAAGCCCAAAGGATGTTAGGCTACATAAAGCGACTGTTTGGATATCGGAACATGGAGATAGTACTGTTTGTATAACTCCCTTGTCCGACCGCACGTGGAGTATGCCGTACAATTTTGGAGTCCTCCGCTTCGAAAGGATATCGCAAGATTAGAACGTGTGCAAGTCAGAGCAACCAAACTGATTCCCTCTATCAGACATAAGAGTTACGAAGATAGGTTGCAGGAATTAGATTTGTCCTCGTTGGAGACCCGGAGGCTGCGTGGTCAGCCTAACCCAAACAGAACCAGAAACCGCAGCTACAAACTTGAGCTGAAGCGGTACCACCATGATCTGTGTGGAAAATTTTTCACATACAACATCTGTGGTACATGGAACGCACTTCCAGTGGAAGTTGTCAACAGCAATTCTGTTGATCAGTTCAAGTCAAGACTGGACAAAGTCTTGAAAAGTAGCCATTTGGGCACATAACCATTGTGCGAGTGTTCTTCGAGGGTGTCATTTGACCCTTTCGAGGACTGCACCTGCTCAACTGTTATGCCAAAGGTACCCTCTTTGAATGGACGGTAAGGTCTACTAAGTACTTATTTTCCTTGTAGGGCATTTGGTAGTTTTGTAGGGGTGCCAGCCAGCCTTGGTTACGCCCTCTTTGCAAGAACCACTGCTGCAGGTCTTGAATGAAACACCTGATGTCCAAGTGGAGATATCACCATGGAGTCCTCCCCATATTGAAAGGGGGCCACAAACAGTGGAGTTAGTTGGCACTGTTTCAGGAAACGTACCTCACAGCGGTGGGAAGGGGGGGGGGGCTCTGTGGCATGTTACACTTGGGTCCTTGAGGAGCTGCACTTCCTCCCAGTAAGTGCACAGTAAATTTACTTTGAGCCTTTGGTGATATTAGAAATAATTTTAATATTTAATTTTGGAAAAATTAAACTTTACATTTGGTTAAGTTGGTATGCCTGGTTTGTTTACTTCTAGGGTCAACCTTTTTTTGACACTCTTAGATTTGATTTTGTTAGATATTTTTGCTCTTGAACTTTGTTCTCGAATTTGCCTTTTCTAGTTTACTTATTAGATTCACCTTTTGTTTGAATTGGGTGACTCTATTTGATTAACTTGTTATTTGGTGCTTTAGTTAGACCAGTAGATAGTATAGGTTATCTAGAAATTTCTTAATAATCATTTATTAGGGGATGTTTAGGACATACTCATCACCAAATTAATTTGGAAGGCCTCTCACTTAAACTTGCAAGTAAGCCCTTATATTTAATTTATTAAAATTAATTTTTAAAGTATGTTTCCATATCCAAAATCTTTACACATTCACTACATCTCTCATTCCTTACTCTATTCAATCCCTTTTTTTTTTTTTACTCTTCCAGCTATTTACTTAACTGCATAGGTTTTGCTATCATTCTCACTATTTATGATACAATAATGACTCCTCATGCTCTCATTCACAGTTAAACATACCCGTATACATGGGTATGTACACATCTTTACCGTCCTTTGGGCTCGTATAGTTTTTATTTTGATTATTTTTGTTACTCCTGGCACCATAAACCATAATCTAAATTTTATAGCCCTTTCTTTCAAACTCACCACCTTTTCCTAAATAAATTCATACTTATAATCAATTAATTTGATCAATGATTAACTTCTTTTTTTATTATTCTCTATTGCAGCTCATGTTTTATCATTGTACAAATATATTCTTTGCCCACACAAGTGAATTTTATTTGCTGCATCCTGAATTTGTGCTTATTAATTTCTCATTTATACATGTATAATTTTTATCTTTTAAATAAAATAACTCCTGGAGTTTCTCTCATCCAAGATGGAGCAATTCCATTATAAAACTCATCATAAATGAGTTTAGATTGATGGTAAAACATCTACCAATTTCTTTTCAACATTACCAACACTGTTTTTCGTAAAAGCTCTTTGCTCTGTGACATTTATTTCAAAACACTCATCCAGCGAAATATGTGTGCCTGTTTGATGCCTCTAGAATTATTAGTAAAAAAGGTGTATAGCAGATTTTGTCATGGCTGAGGAAGTGGGTTAAAGAAGTTTATTTGTGAGAAAGTATGCAAAAGAAAGCAAAGTGGCACCTTGGTGGTAGAATTATATGATGGTTTCACTTAGAGAGTATGTTTAAGGGGACACACTTGGAGCCTATAGCTATGGGATTAACTATGAAATGATGAGGTCTAGCTCATGGTTGCCATAATCACTGGAACCACTGTATGTGTGTCACAACTGAGCCATGATTTTGTAGTAGGATTATAAGAGATGATTTTCCTAAATTTCTTTTTTTTCTTCATTCTATGACATTGAAAATGACAATGTTCATTCACTGTACATCATGGTCTTTGTGATGATCTTATATTCTCAGATTTACTGTCTTTATCTTGATTTTTCATGCTTGGAAACTCTTTAGTACATGCAAAATTGCAAGAAAAAGCAAGAAGAAGAAGTTACTGCACTCAAGAAAGAGGTGATTGCAATGACAATCATGAAATTTAATTATGATCAAATTGTCTCAGCTCATCAGAGTCAACCTGGAAATAATTCCCGACAAGTCTCTGATGATGTTAAATTTGAAGTAGTAAGTGTAATAGTTTTTACTTGTTGGACTATTTAGGGATTAATTCTATATATCTTGTCCTTGTTTTATTGCTGGAAATTTGCAGCTATTACAAGCTATAAGCTATAATTTTTTCAGATTTAAAAGATTCTTTAAGGAAAGTATGTCAACTTCTTCCCTTTATTACGTTTTTTGCCTACTATGACTATAATATATTTTTTAATTTTAAGAGCTCACCTTGGAAACAACCAGTGAAGCATTGACAGGACAATACTTAAATTGATTACTCTCTGGTATCCTTTACCCCCTCTCATTGAGTTAAGTGGCTGTCAGATTACCTAAATGATAATAGTTTATTTGGCGTTACTTATTTAGCTTTGATGAATTCTTCAATATATATCCATAGCTTTTGCATCATCCTGTTAACAAATCGTTGGGGTGAACCTTTCTTTTCTTTGTAATGATAATTAAGAGGTTCCATTTAAATTTTTTCATCTTAAAAGTTAAAAAAAGTATAACTTGATAAATTACCCTAGTAGAGGACTAAAAAATGCCACCACTGCGGTCCATCTACACTTCATAGATACCCACTAAATGGGACTGCAGTCGTATGCTAAGGACACTGTGTTTAGAACTTATTTTAAAAATCCCATAAATGTGTTGAGTAATCTTGGATTAGGGGTCCCACCAACCTTGACCTATCTTAGGGTAGCATACTTGTATTTATCATCTTGCTTTGTAGAGTGTGACGAATACTTGTGCTTAGCAAAAACCTGAGCAATTTTTTATTTTAAAAATTGCAAATAACTGTGACTAGTGGCTGTGAATAGTAGAGTTTATAGTAGGATATTGAGTGTGTATAGAGATAGCCTGTTTTTATTTTGTTGTTTTTTTTTTACTTTAGGTGTAGTGCAAGAATACATAGTGTATGTCGAGTGGTCAGTGAATCCCAAGTGGATATGACAGGACCACCCCACATGGATGCAATTCTGGGCTGAGACCATCCCATTTTGATGTGTTCTGCATGAGGTTAAGTTGCAATTCAACTTTCACTTCTTAGCTTTTGCATGGTCCACTAGTACGGAGGGGATGTGGTTGCTAGAAAATTCCCACAGCTTGAAACAGCTTCCTTCTACTCTATCCTGTCCCTCTCAGGACAGTTTCACAGAAGGCGCGACAGCCCCACTTAATTGTGGTAACGCTGGTGGGGTCTACCTCACACGCTGTAAGATCAAAGTTTTCTCCCTCAATCTCTCAACCAGTCAGAGGGAGCAGAGATTTCATCTGTCCAGCAAGGTGTCAAAGCTCCTTCTAATCCTATTAGTTGTGTAACCAGATTCCTGGTATTTAGATCCCTCATTAGGATTGTTGGGGTCCTGCCAAATAGGCCAGTGATAGTCTAGTAGGTATGGGTAAAAATCTCTCATTGATGGTTGGTATCCAGTGGCTATAAAAATTTTGCCTCAGTCAAGGCTCCATCTCTATCGCCAGATAGGATTCTTCCATGTTCTTAAGTTGTTTGTATTTTATCCCTTTTTTATCGCAATAGCAGCACCGTTGTACTCCTCTTGCGAGTAGTTTGTGATTAACATATAA
Source organism: Ceratothoa steindachneri (assembly GCA_963969495.1). Taxonomy (NCBI): domain Eukaryota; kingdom Metazoa; phylum Arthropoda; class Malacostraca; order Isopoda; family Cymothoidae; genus Ceratothoa; species Ceratothoa steindachneri. Next base: position 125,525,727 of record OZ018330.1, on the reverse strand, counting down.
TTCCAAATTTTTATTTGTTCTTTGTGTATGTTAACTCCATTTTCTGATATCAGAATAACATCTACATCAATTTCTCTGAAGATGTTTACATAGTTCTTTTTGTAGTTCAGCCATTTGTGTTTAGTTGCAATATCCTGAAGGCATTCTTCGCAAGATGGTGTATTAACTACAGGTGTTTTTTCTTTAGATCCTTATGCTTGTATGGGTTTCCTTTCTTTAGGCCAGGCTTTTCTTTCTTTTCATTCTTTGATGGAGGCTTTGAATCTTAGGCTTGCTCTTCGTACCCCTCATTTTTCATATGCAGCGCTTGCTCACTTGGTACCCAGAGGAGTTGCACATCCTCCAGGTAATGGTGTAAATAAGACAAGCCCTGTCACTATGTTGACTTGCTCTGATGGATCCTGGGAAAGTTGTTAGTGCGCTTTCCCCTCGCTCCCTCTCAGTGCTACTTTTTCTCCTTTTTTTCACCTTACGGCTATCGCTTCGGCCTTGTGTCTACCTGCACTTGGTACCAGGAGGAACTTTTCTCACCCAGAACAGAGTAAAAATTAGGGGCACTGCATCACTGGGTTGAATTGAACTCTGATGGAGCCTGGGGAAGATGTTAGTACGCTTCCTCCTTGCTCCCTCTCAGTATTTCTTTTTGTCTACAGCTAACCCCTCAACACTGTGTCTAGGCTTCCGCAAGTTCCACTACACTCCGGATGCTCTGCTCCGACTGGAAAATGCCGTCTGCGAGGCTTTCCTGGATACTGCATGGCGATACGGTATTATGGAGACTCCACACAATGGGGGCGAGGGTACGCCTCCCAATCTTTATATCTGAAATTTTGCTAGATCGTCGATTCCGCGTACCAATGGGAAAACCCTCTCCGGCCCAATGGAGCAGGGAAGTATCCCCAGCGTCGCACTCTTTGCCCTGAGTATCAACGGCATCACCTCGGTGCTGCTGGAAGATGTGCTCGCTACGCTCTGCGTGGACCACCTTTCGATTTCTTTTGGCGCGGACCAGATGCCAACTCTGAGCGTCGACTCCAACAAGCATTGAACCACGTCTCTCGCTATGCCGAAGCGCACAGGCTTCGATTTTCCTTGGCCAAGAATAAGGTGCTGCACCTCTGCCGAGATCCCTGGCTCCACTCTGACCCAGACTTGTTCTAAATGGGGTTCGCCTGGAAGTGGTGGACTCTCACCGTTTCCTTGGTGTTGTATTTGACCGACGCCTCACCTGGGAGGCTCATATTCGCAGCCGTAGGGTCTCTTGTGTACCCGCGCCATGGATATTCATCGCTCTGTAACGTTCAACACCTGGGGCCTTACTTTTTTTATCGAGCCTTTTTCTCTATCGCAATTTAGCCTCTCGAGGATTTTATTCAAGTGGGTTGGCTTACTCCAAGATTGCATCCAGGTGTCGGGTCGTGTCATATTCACTTCAAAAACACTGACCACTCTACAATTCTTTTTCTCTTTCCCCACAGGGTGGCTAGAGTTTAAAAAACGCAGCCTTGCCTACTGGGCGTGTAGCTAGGTCGATGCCACTGGTTGCTGTATTGGTGTATATCAAAAGACATTTAAAAAAAGAATATGAACATGATTGAAATGAAAAGATTCTTCCCTTGTATACGAATTTAATGTCTAATAAATTTGTATTTTCTTTCAGTTTAAAGCTTTGATCGATTCTCTCTTTCAAACCTTTGACTTGAGTGTGACAACAAACAGTTTTGCTGAGGTTTCTGGATCTGTGATACAGTGGGTAGAAGAGCACTGCAAACCACAAGTAAGTGGTAACTTGAAACAAAAATAGTTGCTTAGTAATGACTGTTAGTAAGTGGAACTTATATACCAACTGGTGTCTATTATTGTAATATCTTGTTTAGTTCAAAATGCTCCCTTCACTTTTAAATCAACCCATCAGGTGTTATGAGTTCCCTTATTTGTTTTTACTTTTTTGGGGGCGGTATTGAGTGAACCAGCTTTCCTTTCCCTCTTAATCAAGATCCCTTCTCAAGTGCTGGAGTTGCGGCAGGTCCTCCTGGCATGAGTGCCCTGTGGGAAGGCATCAACGGCATCACCTCGGTGCTGTCGGAAGATGTTTTGGTTTCGCTCTTCGTAAACGACCTTTCGATCTCTTTTGGCGCGGTCCAGATGACAGCTCTGGAGCGTCGACTCCAACAGGCTTTGAACCTCGTCTCTCGCTATGCCGAAGCAAACAGGCTTCGGTTTTCCTTGCCCAAGACTAAGGTGGTACACCTCTGCCGTCATCCACGGCTCCACTCTGACCCAGACTTGTTCTAAATGGGGTTCGCCTGGAAGTGGTCTACTCGCGCCGTTTCCTTGGTGTTGTATTTGACCGACGCTTCACCTGGGAGGCTCATTCGCAGCCATAGGGTCTCTTGTACCCGCGCCATGGATATTCTTCGCTCTGTGTGGTTCAGCACCTGGGGAGCTGATAGGACTACTGCCTTGCTTTTCTATCGATCCTTTGTTGGTTCGAAGCTTGACTTCAGATGCAAGTTTTATGCATTCGCAGCTGAGCGTGTATTGCAAAAGTTGTACTTGATCCACCACACCGCTCTTTATTTGGTGACCGGTGCCTTCCGTACCTCCCCCTTTAACAGCAAAGTTGTCGATCCCCGAGAGATGCCACTCGCTCTGTGCTGTGCATAGTGCTTCGTTTGGTTGTACTTGCTGGCCCGGCGCCTCCCTCAGTCGTCGACCTAGCTCACAACATCCGAAACCTACTTGACAGTGCTTATGCTACCGAGAGACGCGTCATACGGATCTGTACCTGTGTGCACGGATGGCTCCTTCCAGGATGTGTTCGGCTTCCATGCCGAACACATTGTGATTCTACCAGGCGCTGCGTCTATCTTCTCGACCGAGGTAGTTGCAATACACCGCTCGCTACGGGAAATAAAGCGTCGTGCCCAGTTCGGAGACCGGAGTGGATCTTTAGCCACTCAGAAAGAGCCCTGAGTACTCTCGGGGCATTGGAATCTACACACCCCCATGTTCGTGGTATCCATGGCGCCACGGCTACGGTGAGCCAGGCAGATGTCGGGATTATCTCCTGCTGGGTTCCTCCTCGTGTGGGCAATGAGCGGACCGATAAAGGGCACCAAAGAGTTCGGGATGACTGGGCGACTAGGGTAACTTAATGTTAGGTGCTATTGCGTCGCGACTGTTCCCATGGACCTATCCCCCAATGCCGCGACGGCTTCAGTTCGCTTTTCTCGTCTCCGAATTGGACACACTCGCGGGACGCCCCTCAAATTGACAGAGCGCTTCCCTCCACCTTACTGCTACGATTGCTTTGGCCCCCCAGACTGTTCGGCACACTCTTATTGAATGTCCCAGTCTGGGTGATCTTCGGGCACTTTACCTGTCCCTGAACCGGGTCGCTATCGCTTGTCCGTTGTAGTCGTAACTAATTCGTGCACACAGACTTGTGGAGCGCTCGCCAGCGCCCTACTGTGAAGACTGCGTCGTCCCCCAGACTGTTCGGCCCATTCTTGTTGAATGTCCCAGTCTGGGCGATCTTCGCGCACGTTACCTGTCCCGGTACCGGGATGGGCGGGGTCGCTACCGCCTGTCCCTTGTACTCGGGACGAGTGCGTGCTCATTGACTGGTGGACTGGTAGACTTTTGGGGGGAGGCCGGCCTTCTCCCTTTTATTTAACTAGGTTTTGTTATTTTTTTGTTATTGTTGTTTTCTTTGTAGGTCGCACGCTCCTGCGCCGGAGGGAGGGGGACCTTCCCCCGACGCCGGAGCTTGCTTCCTAATTGTTACTATCTTCCCTTTTTATCATTGTTGTGTTTTCATATTCTTATTTTAAAGTAGCCTAGTGCTAGGCTGTCGTGCTTCCGGCGACTTATGCCCAAGTGGGCAGTCGCCAGATAGTCTCCTAAAATTAAAAAAAAAAAATCATAAGGTGATCATATGGGTGTTCTGTGGGTGTAATAGCTGTGTATGATGTGGTTGTTTTTACGATTTTCTTTTGTATGATCTGGGTAGTATTAAAGAATCAGAGAGAAAGGGAAATGTATGTGAGGATGCTTGAGAGTAGAAGAGAGGTTAATAAGTGAACGAGGAGATCAAATATACAAAAGTGATAGTGTGTGTACCGGAAATGGAAAAACAAACAAACTATGAATGGCGATGTGAAGCGTACAGTGGAAAACAAGAAGGTGTACTTGCAGATGTGACTCAGGGACATGAGGAGGAATCCATACATGGCAGCGCAAAGAAAAGTGAAACGTGCGATTAACCACATTAAAAAAACCCTGCTGCAAGTGAATAGTTTTCACAGAAGATTCTAGAGGGAGTGTAAGGGTGTGCAAAGGGTTGGAAGACCTCGTGAAGGGTGATTTGATTGTGTGAACGAGGGTTTGATGAGAGAAATGGTCGACTGGGGAGCGAGCGTATTATTTTGTGTATGATAGTTATGCATAAGTGGGGTTTGTCAGGGTGTGCGCTCTTGGTTGATGCCTTCTCTCTCGGGAGGAACCCGGACTGGTCATGATGCTACAATATATAACACCCCGACCCTTTGTAGGGACAATTTTGGCATGTAAGGATGATGATTGTTATCATCAAATTATTTATGGCTGCTGATGTGGTAAGGTCCCAGGTTCTCAATGATTCTAACCCTCACATTTAAAATACTACTATGCCTGTGGCTTGGAAGAGGGTGTAGTGACCGAAGACTTCGCCCAATCTCAATTAAATATATCTCATTTTTTCCTTTGCCTCTATAGATTCTTCGTGAGGTGTTGTCCGGAGTACTGCGTCAGTTGAAACAGCATGAATTGATAGCAACTTCATCTCCTAACCAGAATGTGGTTATGAATTCCACATCTGGAATTATTGAAACGTTAGGAACTGTTGTTGGATCTCCTTTGATTACATCATCTGCTTGTAATATCACACCACTTCTTAATGCTGCTACAGTTTGCAACTCCACTCAAATCTTAAATGTCTCATCGGATTGTAATTTGTCTCCAGTTTTGTATAGTTCTCCTGATTGTACCATCAGCCCAGGTCGAACTATAAGCGATTCTTATTTGAATTGATTCTTATTGTATGTTTTGAATTTAAAAATAGCACTTTTAGTATGTGAAAAGTTTGTGGGAAGTGCAATATCTTTGTTTGGAATTTTGCCAGGGCTACATTTGTACCAAACCCTAAATTGAGTTTTTCTATCATTTGTGAATTTACTTACTGGAGTAAACTATGTTCTACTCCTCATATATATTGGAAGCTATAAATGCGCCAGTGTTTTCTTGGTTTGAATTCATAGCTAGGGAGTTAGTTTTCCTAAGGATTTGTTATATTCATGTTTACTTAGTTTATTTTTTCAGTATTGTCTAAAGCGAACGGCATTTCCTATTTACTATCTACATAGTTATTACTACTCATTTAGAGAATTGATTATGTCAAAGATTAGCCTTTAATCTGGTTAGAAATCCATTGACTTGGTTTGTTTACTTTCTTGCTTTGTATTATAGAGAGACAAAAGCGTCATTTTCATTTTAATTAGTTAAGAACAATACCAGAGTTGTCTCATTAATTTGGGGTCGAAATCTTATACAAATTTACGTAAGTAGAGTAAAAAACTGTGGTGCTCTTCGCATCGCAACTAGTGACACAAAAACACAGCACATACACGCTAAAACGAATAGTCTCGCCATCGAAGACCACCAAAACATAATGAGCACACAATTCTTCCGCAAGCTGTGATCTGCCTCCGACCAACTCTGAGGGAAGTCTTCCAAAAGTTCGTAGAAAAGAGGAATAAAATTAAAACAAAGGAGTTTAAATTTTATTTTTAAACATATACTCCATTGAGTTAAAACACTTTTGCAAGCGAATAATACCATTCATTAAACCATATCTAGAAAATCGAGGATTCTAAGAATTAACCAAGTTTAAAGAGCTCTTTTAACACCAACAGAAGAAAAACGAGTACCCTTCTTGACGTTTAAAAAAAAAAAGTCGCCGCATTGATGGTTCCTCACCCGCATTTCCCCAAACTGACCATTCGGACAGCTTGAATGGTTTCCCTTCCACCTCTTGGTAGCCATTGTTTAGACGGCTTTTTGTGTTATCACCCATCGTGCAGAAAGCTTACTGAGCTTCAGTACTTCGGTCGATATGGAATAAACAACCGGCCGATATGTTCAATTAGTGCTCGCACATGATTGATGGTTTCATCCCTTACTGATGTTGACAGTCTTCCACTACGAATGTCGTTTTTAACCTCGTCTCTTCTTTCCACAAAGCAATTTCTCCCTAACATTTTATAAATGCATCAATAATTTTTCTTCTGCCAACGAAGCTTAACCAGAAATTTTGTTTGATCTTGCTTCTACTTTGATAGAATCCTGGTATCACTGCATTCAAAATGAAGCAATTATTTCTATGGATGTGACTAATAGGACATGGGTAGAAGTTTAAATTAGTGTAATTAGAATTTTTAGTTGGTATCTCATTTTCTTATAATATCTGTTTGCTACCAACTCTTTGAAGATCCCTCCATTCCGACCCCCAGAAGCACAAAACCCACCCACCACTATTCCACAATGATAGCAAAGCTTCGTCCAACCCCATTGAACCAAAATTCAATAAGACACACTCAATTTACTCGCATAGCGCTTCAAAACCAGCCGTAAGACGCCCTACTTCAAAGTTCCCCTCTACATTCACCACCCGAAGCCACTAAATGGTCGAACCATATTTTCTCTCGATCTCCTGCGATCAGGACACCGTCTTTCCCTACTTGAAAAAGCCGCCTAACTCATCGCATCCTGCCCTTTCCTTGACCATCTCTGAACCTCTTTCAATATGACCTCTTATGAGACCTCTGGAAAAGGGCGCATGCTGTGGCATCCTTCCTGAGTGCTGCTTGGTTCGAATGAACAGAACCCGTGTTGGTAACAAGACCAACATGAACCAGTTCCACCCGAAAGTTGGGTCTGTATAGGGAGGTTTAAGCCAGTCCAACTTACTTTTCCGCCCCCAGACCTCTCCTGCGAGGTGGAAGGCAACCACGCTTCCTGGCCTGGTCCACAGCTCCTGCGTGCGTGTGATGCTTGGGCAGTCTCTAAGTAGGTTTTTCATTTTGTCTGGGCTTTCGTTGCATGTTAGTGTCGGAGCAAAGTTTATTCTGTGTTTGTATCGTTATATAGGACAAGGGGTCTTGGCCTGAGTTGAGATAGGATTACTCTGATTGGTTTATTAAGGAGGGGAGGGGGCGTGTTCAAGTATTTGGGTGAAGGTTCTGTGGATGGGTTTGATTAAGTTTTGGTTTCGTGATCGGGGAGGGAGGTTATTGGAGAGCTATTGGATGTACTTGGGCCTTTGTCTGGCTGGGCGGGAGATAGTTTTTTGCGTCTGGTTGGTAGAGGTGTGTTGGTATCATGGCGATTATAGTTGTTCTGCTATCTGGGTGCCTCCGTGGTTTGCTGTTTGGGTTCTAAGTCAGGAAGGGGGATGTGCGTTAAAGTTGCCGCAGATGAGGTTGAGTTGTTTTACGAGTTTTGGAATGGGTGAGTAGTTTCGAGGGATTCTGGGGGAGGTGGGTATGTATGTATTTCTTTTATTCTGAACCGTTGATCTTTGTTCTAATGGATTGTATTTTAGTGTGGGCGTCGTTATAAGTTTTATATGGGGTGCTATATGGATGTTGTGTTTGTGTATGAATTTTAGTTAAGCATATTTGTGGGATATAGAGCGAATGCTAAGTTGTAAGAGGTTAAGGGTGTGTTGTTCTGGAGGCTTATTATCTGTGGGTGTTTGGAGTTTGTATGAGCATCCAGTGAAATTCCATCTTTTGGTGTACTGATCTATGGAGGGGAGGTTCGAGCAGTGTGTGTATCCAGTTTTTGCATTTATATTTTGCGGGTGCATTTGGATAACGGGAGGACTGAGTCTTCCTCCCTCATATTAGGAAAACGTAGAAGGATGAAAGATGAAGTGAGTTTTGAAAGTTAGGTGGGTTGATTTACGACGGACAAAAAACTTTGCTTCTGGGAGATGACGATAAATGGCCTGTCATTAACGGGTTGCAAAGGCGAGCGTGCTGATGATGATAAACAGACGAAAATGGGAGTACAATTTTCCACAAAAGATTGTTGATTATCTCACGCTATTAGGGGGAGGGGCAAATCTCGGTAAGCAGTATGATCGATATAAGAAGGCCTATTAAAGGTTAGACCAAAAACGAAAATAATTGATGGGGAAAACGAAGTGTACCGTTAGACCAAAAACGAAAATAATGGATGGGGAAAACGAAGTGTACCGGAACCTAATTTCGTAGCAGAGCAGGAAGAATCTCGGGGGGGGGGGGGGGGGGGAGAACGAATCCTTAGCAAAAGAAGACCCAGCATGTCTACCCACATAAAACTGGGATCCGTGCATTGCAGGCTAGCCTTGCTATCTCGGTGGATACGTCCAATGGTGAGAGCTTGTGGTATGAATGCGGTATAAACGATTGGCATTGATGGGATTCCAATATGCTCCGATGAAACTCGTTTAACCATGTATCGGCGCTTCACTTCACGCTGGATTTGGTTGGTCAGTTTCCCTTTCGCCTAGGGTATGTCGAGCATTGCATCAGATAGGAATGAAAGTAATGTCTGATTTTAGAGTATATATATTAACAGTTAAAAACATCTGTCAACAAGCTTATAAATGCTACGCTTGTAAAATTCTTTAGGTAAAATATGAAGCCAAATCGTTTTCACCCTCTTGTCTTGATGTCAACCTAAGACTTGTGGATTCAGGCTGGACCGTGGCCATCAATTGAAGACAAAATGGTGAGCAGAGCCATCAATCACAGTCCAGAAGGTACGCCATCAGGTGTTTCTGAGATAAATGCAGAGCTGTTGAAAGCTTCTATAGATATCGGTGTGCGGTTAGTCACGGACCTTATAAATGTTGTCAGCATCTCAAAATTTGAGGAACAAGGTCGGGAAAATATAGAATATCAATAAATATTTCCCGACCAAGATCCTCTAAAGGATCTTTGGTCATTCTCGCTATGTGAAGATGGGCATTCTGGTAATCGAGGATGACACCCCTTCTTTTGGCAGAAAGCGACTCTCAAACGACGAATTTGATTGCAGTAGAGATCAGCATTAATTATTTGATTGCTATCTAACAGTTTATAATGGACAATCCCTTCAATATTCTACCATACACTAACCATGATCTTTTTTGGATGAAGTCCCGGTTTTACGATATTTTGCTTCCTCGACTGATGCACCAAAGGCGAGTTTAACCCTCTGATAAAGGATCAACTGTAACAAGTATAGTATATGGTTATTAATGAGATTTATTTTCGGTTAATAAATCAGCCTAAAGAGCGTTTCGAAAACCATTTCCATAAATTTGTTTGATTAAGTTCGTCTGCTAGTTTTTAGGCCTAAAACGAAAGCGAAAAAATTTGGAAATAATGAACTAGGTTTTAAAAAAAAACCAATTAAAATAATGTACAATGAGATAAGTTGGATTAGGCATGTAGGGGTGCGAAGATGTATCAGAGAGAGAGAGAGAAAAAAAAAATTCCTTCCAACGCGAGAATATAAATAGCCCATTAAATTCCTAAGTCAGAACGGACTACGCAGTGGCGTAATGGTAGAGTGCTTGCCTCGGGATGCAAAGACCCACGATCGATCCCATACAGTCCACAAATTTTTACGAAGAAAATTCTCGAAGAAAACGGAGAATGCTTCAAGGACTAACTAGACCAGAAGGACCAAGAAATCGACTCAAAAGAAAACCGCGCCCAAAGAAAACGGAACTCAAGAAAATCGAATTTCAAGGGCTAACTCGTCTCAACTCATCAAGACCTCATCAAATCGTCAAGAAGCATCAAGTATCCAAGAAATCATCAACGTCTCAAGAATCATCACGTCATCAAGAATTTAGAAGGAATCATCACATCAAGATAAATGCAAGTTAAATGGAAGATTCATCAAGAAAGAAAGAATTACGAGAGTCAGATAAATGGAGTCAATGTTTCAAGGGGCACTTCAGTCAAGAAATAAATAAATATGAAAAGTGCCCTCCCCCCTCCATAGGCATACGATGTAAGATATGGTAAAATAGGATTTAAAGTAACAAGTTGTGAAGAGAAATGAAGTACGTGAAATAAATATGAAATAATATGGTGACTATGATGGACTGAATTGGGGGCTTTATGCGGAGAATGGCGAGAGTCGAATGGGAAATAATAATGTTCCATTTGGTCGAGCTGAGAGCGTGTGTTTGTTTGTTTGTGTGTGAAATTTTAAGAGATGTTGTTTGAAACAGTAGTACGTTAAATGAATTGACAAGTTAAGTAAAATAAATGAATTAATTATTAAGTTGTACATAAAATATGATTTAATTTACAAAAGTTAAGTAAAATAATTGAACGATTTAATTGACAAAGTAAAAGAATTGCATGATATGAATTTTACATAATAATTGATGTATATATATATATATATATATATAATATATATATATATATATATATATATATATATATATATATATATATATATATATATATATATATATATAATATATATATATATATATATATATATATATATATATATATATATATATATATATATATATATATATATATATATATATATATATATATATATATATATATATGTTTAAGTTTCCCAGGACTTTTTATTATAGGAATGCCCGGAGGGCATTGCTATACAAGACTGCCCAAAATTGTGCCTGAATGTATCTTTAAAGCAATGACTCAGAAAGCAATACGCTGTTGCAGATTTCCGTGGACACCGTGCTGAACTCATTTTTCAATCACTGAACTGAAGCTAAAGCCTCCTTCCCAATACGGTTTTTTATTAACCCATAGTAAAAAAGGAAGCGACTTTTTAATTAAACAGCACCCAGAACTGAATCCTACCCCAGCTTGAACGCGGAGGCCGAGCGCTCATTTTTGGGCATGAATCGACTGAAAACGTACTTATGGAATGCTATGAGTCAAGAACGCCTCAACGACTTGGCACTGGTTGGTGTCCATAACGAAATTAATGTTAGAATAGATGAAGTAGCCCAAAGGTGAAAGAAGATTATAAACGTTGGCTTTATTTCACTGAAATAAACAATTACAGAACATACGTATACAAAGAAAATAATACATATAATAAACACACTCTCACATAAGCGCACACACAAATATAGTCACATGTACTTTTCACAAACAAAGAATTATTAATGTCGATATGTATAAGTGGCATAATGTTGGTTTCACAAACCTAGGAGTCCAATTAGTAGAGGAATTGCAAGATCTTCATTTTCATATATTATCGTCAGTCACATAGCAATAAATCTATTTCATACTTTTATTTAATATTTTAACCAATGCAGTGCGTTCTTAATGCGAGTTAGGGGCTGCTGTTAACCAGTGGGGGGAGGATGTTGATAACTTGATGGTACCGGTGGGTGTTACCGGTTTATGGGTACGTGGTCGGTAATTATAAGGGCGTGTATTGAAAAGTATTCGTTGCATTGCGCTCGACAGGTGACGAGGACTTTAGGCAGTGTCGAATTGGTAGCTCGGTAATCGGGATAAATAAAGGACTTTGAAATGACGCGGCAAAGAAAATATAACTTTATTCTTGAATTGGCCTACTAAAAGGGCAAACGCAAACGCCTCGAGTTCTTTGCGGTCAATGTGTAGGCTTACTGTTTTTAAGCGAAGTATCGAGTCTAAAGGCGACATGAATTAGGTGAGTAAAAGGGATTCTGTGACGTTACTAAGGGAATAAATTGAGTTAATGAATCTTCTGAATAATATATATATATGTGTGTGTGTGTGTGTCGTCTCCAAAGGGCGTGACTTTAACTTGTCTGTGAGGAAGACCTAGTCATCTAGTTTGTTCGTTATTTCCACCCCTTGGGCTGAATTTCCGAAGGCTCTGTATACCTCTTGTGCTTAAATATTTCTCATAGATTTAGCTTTATTATAGGGAATCGCTTGTTACAGGTCACTGTGAAATTTATCTGGTCAAAACCTATATTTGTTCAGCTGCCTATAAATGTTTCCAACACGCGTATGTTTGTTTGTATGCGATAGTATTTGTCCAGATCGTCACATTTGCTATCTTTATATGCTCGTGGGTTTACACGCAACTCTAACGGCCGCTTGCCAGTTTAACATATATATGGTTTCATTTCCTAATTCTCTTTGGTTCTTTATTTATTAGGCTTGGTATATTATTTCATTAATTTTCACACATACGAGTAGCAACTTTTAGGATTTGATAAATCAACCGAGCGTCCATTTGTGAAGTTTCTCGCTGGGTCTATTAAATCCTGCAATTTGGTGCCAGAGGCCTACCTATTTTATAGAACGAGCCCTACGGACTCCCCTGCCAGCAATGGAGTTACTGAAATATAACGCATTATAAATACATAGGTAGATACATATTAAATACATATTTCAGGCAGACCTAATGTCTAACAGCTCTTTTAAAATTCATGCAGGGCATCGGTATTCGTAAGCACATACATCTGTACTCAACAAAATGGGCCTATTCATTATGCCGTGTTCTGCCATACACAATAATATCTAATTTATCTTACAAGTGTATCTCATCGCTTTTTCGACTGATATACAAATGATATAATTATGACACACATAGGATGAAAACTATAGAATAACAAGGCGTGTTTATATTTATTCCTCTTTCTCTTTCATTATAATATACCGCTGCAATATAATGCTCACCAAAGGATTAAGAAATTTAGGAATGACTGGTTCCTGGCATAGGTGACTCGTCTCTCGGAGTGCGTGATGACGTGTGGCCTGTCGTTATTCCCTTCGGTTCCTGTAGAGAGCACCACTGTCGGTCACTACGTAAAGCAGGACTCCAGCACTTATGCCTGGAATCAGTAACGCTTCGATCCATCTCGTAGCTCGGTCGATGCACGATAGTAAATACCGATTGCGTAATGGGTAGGATTGTTCAGGCAGTGTACACGGTGAAGGGCTCCAACTATATCAATATGCATTGTTTCGAACCTTGAAGATGGAATATCAATGGGCAGGATCGGGAATTTCGTGTACCGACTGATCTTGGAAGATTGAGATGGGAGTTACTTCCTTGTCCAGGAGCGAATATCCCTGTTCACATTAGGCAGAAGAGCTGTCCGAATTTTCTCTTTCCCTTCAAGACCGAAACATGACACTCCCTAAGGCCGAAGTAAGTCTCAGTCGGCAGGTCCGTGTGCTTAAGTCTATGGCAAAGCAACCTGGACCAAGGACATAAGAGTTTTAGACAGCAGGGGAGTTGATGGTTTTCAAAGGTGTGGATCTGACTCAAAACCTCATGGCACAGCAGATAAATAAATAAATCCTGAAAAGTTTTTCAATTCCTTGGCTGCTAGTATTGAGACGAGAATGGATTGCCTGCCGGTAAACAGAAAAGCAAGGAAGAATATCAGAGCTTTCTAAACAACCTCAAAGTGTTGCAGCCATCTAGCGTGCCAGATGAGTGTGGGTGCGTTATGCTGAAAAGGAAGTACAGGAACTCTGCTCTTTTTTAAGTTTGATGGTAGACAGGTTCAGAGAGAGGTGAGGAAATACAGTGACATGGTTAGACTCATAACTGATGAAAGGATGTCTCCAGCACCAGAAGAGTTTAAACCCCTCCTCCAAGAAGTAAACACACTGGTCATCTCCACCGCTAAGTGTGAATAGGGGTTTAGTCAAATGAAAATTTTAACCTCAAGTAGTAGAAGCTCCCTAAAGGTTAAAAACATGTCAACCTTGCTTTTTATCAAGTGTGTTGGTCCATCATTAACAAAGTTCAGACCAGGTGTGAATGTCAAGTCTTAGCTTCAAAGCAATTGCTTAGCATTCCATACGTAAGGTAGGCAGGGGCTGCCAGTCGACCAACAGATGGCGTACTAATATGAGGGTCGAACGGAGAGGGCATAGGGGAGGGGGCGATGTGGGGCCCATCGCTACTCATTAAATGCCAATGTGTGAGGCGAGTGTGGCTGATTCGCAGGCGACAAAGGACCACCTCAGAGCTCCGACGAGGTTGGTAACAGCTAGCCCACGGTAAAACCGAGGACTTAATGGAATGCAATTTATTGCCGATGCAGCCATCCAATTCTTATTGCCAGAAAGACCGAATGTAATCCTTAATATGAGGATAAAAGTCACGGTAAGGTAGACTGCAATGGGTTAGTGTCCCGGTGGCCACAATACGAGCTGCCTCATCGGCCCGCTCGTTACCCAGGACTCCGACATGACTAGGAACCCAGAAAACTCTACTTTGTATCCGGAAGAGTTCTTGACTAACCAGGAATGTATTTTCGAGACAATGGGATGGTCAGAAGTTAGAGAGCGAAGAGCGTATAGTACGCTTCTTAAATCAATATAAACGGTAAAGGCAGTAAAATGCAGAGTAGATAAAAAGCGTAACGCTAATAAAACTGCATAAAGTTTGGCAGTAAAAATAGAAGATGCTTGCGGTAACGACTCGGAGACCATAGATCCCGATGAAACCGCTGCAACCATCACACCATCGTCTGTTTTAGCCCCGTCTGTGAAGAGATGACATGATGGTGTGTGGGATGCCGCATGTTCAATAAACATAGTACGTGCCACGCGCGGGGCAACTAGAGACTTCTGCATGTCCAAGAGATTCGTGCAAATATTTGACAAAATGAATGTCCATCATGGGGCAGGCAGGAATGAGAAGGGCGAAACTGAGTTGCGCGGTCCTAAATGGAAAATGTGTTCAGCTACACGAAGTCCCAAGGGCCGGTGCATGGATGAAGATCTGTCATAGGTGGCGACAGACCCTAGGTAAAAGACACTCTTGTAAGCTTCTGAGCAAGTGAGCTGCTGAATACGAAAAATATACCGTAGAAAAACCTGGAGGCAGTGGTGATGGAGCGAGCAAATGCCAGCCTCAGCGTAAATGTTCGGTATAAGGGAGGAGCGGAATGCGCCACTGGATAGACGGAGGGCCAGGTTGCGGATTGGATCTAGCATACGGAGAGATGAAGAAGAGGCTGAGGAATACATCTGACTACCATAGTCCAAATTGGACTGTACGAGAGAGCTATACAGCTTCCACAACGTGACCCTATCACTCCCCTAAGAGGTGTGGGAGAGCATCTTCAGTATGTCCATCTTCCGGAGACATTACCGTCGCAGCTCACGAAAATGGGGAAGACAAGTGAGTTTAGGATCTAGGGTAATCCCCAGGAACCAAATCTCCGACACAAATTCCAATGGGGGATTAACTTGCTGCACCCACTTCCGGTGAAGTGCATTGCTTTCTTCTTTGAGGCGGAGATGCGGAACCCTTTGTGAAGGGCCCGGCGCTGGATGGTATCAACCGCCAACTGGAGGCGGCGGGCTGCGGATGCCGGGCGTGAAGCGGAGCAATAAAAGCGAGGTCATCTAAAATAAGGTTGCAGACACCCCTTCGGGCAGAGAGAATACCAGGCTATTTATCGCAATAACAAATAAAGTAACACTTAATACACTGCCCTGGGGAAACCCTCTTCCTGGACATAGAGATCAGAATAAGTGTTACCAACTCTAACCCGGAAATTGCGAGTGGATAAAAAACTCTGGATAAAAACTGGTAAAAGTCCCCTTAATCCCAATTCATACAACTGGCGGAAGACTCCATGGCACCATGTGGTGTCATATGACTTCTCAATATAGTAGAAGGCAGCCATCGCATGTCAGCCGCAAGCAAAAGTCTCACGCATAATGCTCTTTATTCAGACAAGAAGATCTGCCGTACTCTGCTTCTTACGGAAGCCACACTGGTATGGGGTTATGAGGACATGATATTCCAGAAACCACTGCAAGCGAGCATTCACCATTTTCTCCAACAACTTGTTGAGACCACTGGTGAGTTCTATTGGCCTATAATGGGAAGAAGACAAGCCGTCTCTACCTAATTTAAAAAATGGTAGGACTAACGCTGTTCACCATGTAGTAAGGTAGGATCCCTGGATCCAAATCCAGTTCAAAATATCTAGTAGGAGTGATTTCGTACAGGAATAGAGATGCCCGAGAAAGTCGTATCGGATATTGTCTAGGCCGAGAGACGTGGGGGCGCAACGAGATAGTGCTGAGCGCATCTCGGTGGTATTGAACAGAAAGTTGTAGGGCTTCTGTCCACCGGGCGAGAAACGCGGGGCTTCGCCTTCCAGCCACGGTTTGATACGTCTAAACTCCGCTGTGTAGCGCTCAACTCTGCTAACATCGGCAAAAAAGGATTCTAATATATCGGAGACGCTGGCGGGGTCGCAGATGATTGAGCCATTCATCTCAATTCCAGGGGTGGAATAACCAGCATATGGACCTCTGATTTTGTTAATGCTCTTCCACACTTGAGCTGGGGAGGTAGTGTAAGATAATGAAGACACATATGCCCCCCAGGAGTCAGTGCGCGCCTGACGTAATGTTCGCTGGTGAATGGCTCTAGATCGATTTCGGTCAATATGGTTGGGAAGAGTTGGGTTCCGGCGGAGCTGCGCATGAGCCTTTTTATAGGTGTCCACCACACGAGTGCAATCAGCATTCCACCATTGAAATGATGTTCTGCCCAGGGGGGACTGAGTACAAGGAATTACGGACTCTGCAGCGTCAAACACTAAACAGGAAAAGTAATGTATAGCTGAATCAATATCTACAAAATCCCCAATTTGTTTACTGGTGAAGGAAGCGTCATGGAACTTTGGCCAGTCACCCTTTCAACATTACATCTGGGGAGATATGAAGGTGATGGGAAAGGGGTTTAGTGTTTAAAAACATTGGGAAAGTGGTCGCTGCCGTGCAGGTCGTCTAAACAGACCACTTGGAATCAGAGATATAGCCGGTGGAGCCAATAGATAAATCCATACAACTGAAATAATCAGTTTGAATATGGTAGGAGGTAACATGACCAGAGTTAAGAATACTAAAAAAAATAGTGGATAAATGAAATTCAAGGAGACGGTCTTGACAGTACTTCACTCTTTCACCCCATATAGAATGTCTGGCATTAAAGTCACCAATAGGTTACCTGGAATTTGTTTGTAACCCTACTTGATATGCGTTGGGAGATCCCGACGATCAAATGCCAGAAACATCGTCGGTGTTTTCATCTTGATCCTACCACCGGTTCGCTGTGGTCTATGAATATCAATAATCCGCTGGCTAGCCAGATGTGACTGAAGCATCTTGAGGTCGTAGTCCATTCGAACGGATAACACCCTTCATTGTGTTGAAGGATGGGTGGGATGAGACGGCAATCTCAGAGCAAGCAAGGAACTTGAAAGCTTGTACTGAATCATGTTTGGGGCGGGAAGTGTCCTCTACTAGTAGGGCTCAATTATTACTGGATCACATGCGCTGTGGTTCTCCGCAACATTCATCAAGGTCCTCATTGACATCAAAAATATAAAGTTTTGATAGAGGAATGTAAGATTTCGTCTTAAGGACCCCAAAACGGTGGTAGTCCAACTCAGGGTCTTCCTATGAGGAAAACAGATCTGCTGCGAGAAAGCGATAAGAACTGGAACGAGACCCAGGAAGACGAGGAGCTGTGAAGTAGGTTTTTGTTTCATTTTCTCCATATACTACTATGTTGATTAGGCGGGGCGGGGGGGATTTCGCGTAGAGTGTAACCCACCTACGAAGCCACGTCACCCGATGCGCTTCCTCTAAAAGAGGGAGGCACCCGTGCACTCCTCAAACAGCACCGTCATTTTAAAAACGTGTGAGTGCCTTCGGGATTTTCCCCTTAAGAGCGTAGAGACGATCGCGTAAGGTGGCCGCGGTCCTGACACCCTCAACTTCGCCCTAATGAAGAGGGCATATCTTGCTATCTTCTTAATTTTTATTTTATTTGTATTATATTTAACTTCAGCGCAACCAGTGGAGTCCACTGGTGGCTGACTGGATCATTTTAACGATCATATTTTGCCTTTTATTTTACTTCTGCTTATATATATATATATATATATATATATATATATATATATATATATATATATATATATATATATATATATATATATATATATATATATATATTAATAAAACCACTGTTTACGAGCGTAGCATTTTATTCACGAAACCAGTTTCAGCATGAAGATTGTCAGGCCATTTTCAGTCGTATACTAAAGATAGTATACTACTGAAGATGGCATGACAAACTCCCTGCCGAAACTGGTTTCGTGAATAAAATACTACGCTCCTAAACAGTGGTTTTATTAATATATATGTGACCCGTTATTGGACTCAAGAATTTATCTCATATATATATATATATATATATATATATATATATATATATATATATATATATATATATATTAGTGTAGTTGGGTAGCAGTCTTTCTTGAATGCAAATTTTGTTGAAGACCATTGTGTAATTTGCTTTAATTAATTTTCTTTGGCAACATTCTCTTCTTCTAACTATCTTTTCTATTCCATCTTGTAGATGGTGGATTACTTGTCCAGTATTCATCTCTTTTTTTAAATGAATGTGTTTGGTAAAAAAACAAACTAAAATTGCTAAGCTTTCGATCTTATTCGATTATCTTCGGAGCGTTTTGAAATGTTCTTGCCTCCTTTACCGATGTAATGAGTGGAGTGAGGATCTGGCAGAAAGTAAAGTGAAAGAAAACGATTTTTAAGGGGTATTTATTCCGCCTTGGTTAAACATAATGTTAAAGGAAATGAGCCACTCCTGTGCGTGGAATTTTTAAAATAGTTTTAATGTGCGATTCCAGCCAACTATTACGAGTTAACTCGAGGAAAGATTATTGGACATCATGGAAAATAAGCCACACACATATTGCCGATACGTAGATGACATCTACATCAACGTTCAAAACGAAGAACATCTCGTTAACATCAAGCAACATTTTGAGGAGAACTCCGTGCTAAAATTCACTTATGTTGAGGTTCATAACATCAATGCTGCTCTACGTGTGAACTTTTCCACTAAGAGATTGCACGAGTAAAGCAAATACTCGTGAATAATGGTTTCTCAAACAGCATGATTGACAAACAACTCCAATCATTTTTAAATAACCATTACAAACATGCGGATAAAACTGCAAGTAATCATGGAGAAGTCAATAACATCAAAGTGTATTACAGAAACTAGATGTCCACGGCCTATAAAATTTATGAAAAAAACATCAAGGAGATTATTAACCGTAACATCAAGGTTAAAAATCAAACGGATAAAATCCAACTCATCATCTATTATAAAACAACAAAAGCCAGCAATCTTCTGATGAAAAAATAACATCTGCCCAAACTCCTCGAATCTCAAGTCAACCAACATAGTTTACGAGTTCACCTGCCCCGATAAAGACTGTAAGCTTTATAGTAACTCAAAATATATTGGCATGATAACCACTACACTTTCGAGACAGTTAAACTATGCATCTAGAAAGCGGAGG
Source organism: Ceratothoa steindachneri (assembly GCA_963969495.1). NCBI lineage: Eukaryota > Metazoa > Arthropoda > Malacostraca > Isopoda > Cymothoidae > Ceratothoa > Ceratothoa steindachneri. The sequence goes on along the minus strand of OZ018330.1, from coordinate 125,506,253 downwards.
GCCGAAGAACCATATGGAGAGTGTACATAATATTAACCTAACAAGAGATATGCTTGTTGATAACACCATTAATAAAAGAAAAGAGGTTAATAAAGCGAGGCTTAATACCTTAGAAGCCATATTAATAAATGAATATAAGCCGGCCATCAACAATCAAGCGACAAGCTGGAATCGCACATTAAAACTATTTTTAAAATTCCACGCACAGGAGTGGCTCATTTCCTCTAACGTTACGTTTAACCAAAGCAGAATAAATACCCCTTAAAAATCGTTTTCTTTCACTTGCAAGCGACTAATAAAACCTCGATGAAAAGGCTCCAGCGTATCCAGAACACTACCTCTCTGCTTATTAATAAATTAAGAAGGCGTGACCGTGTCAGGCAAAGTGTCCTGCATCGGAGGAAATGCTTGGAGCCCATCAATGTCGTCACCCAGAAACTGGGCAAGAAGATCTGGCCCACTCTAACGGATGATGTCATTCCAGATCTCCAGGGAGCAGGCGGCAGGCTGAACATACCTGTGTGGCTACGGGCGAAAGCCTCACGCAGAAGCCGGTTCCCGAGCACAAAACTGTGTACACGTAACAACATAACCCCAATGTAGGGGAATCGTCCCTTCATCCCCCCTCCCCGTTCACTCTTGGTGCAGTCACAAGGCGGTTACCGCAAAGACATCCGTCGAAGGCATCGGCGGGTTCAGTGCTTAACCGCAGTGTGGCACAACTCGGTGCCATGAAAGACCATAAAGGTCAAAATGTAAGATCTCCCCCAGGAGAGTGAGATCCAGTTTCACGTCAAATAAGAAATTGGAGACGTGTTTCTCCCAATCTCGAAGGCTAACGAGGAGCCGATGTTTGACTTCGTGTGAAAAGCCGTTTGGAAAAAGAACTCTCCTGGGGCCGTCCTCAAGCCCTTCTCCCCCTTACCACTCCCCCAGTGGGGTGACGAGGTATAAATGAGGAACTCTGAGGAAAATCGAGGTAGTATACGTCAGGCCAGGTGACGAAGTCCTCGGATCCAAAACCGAGCTACCTAGACTGGATTGGTAGTATACGTCAGGTCAGGTGACGAAGTCCTCGAATCCAAAACCGAGCTACCTCGACTGGATAGGTAGTATACGTCAGTCTCTAGGTGACGAAGTCTTCGGATCAAACCGAACTACCGAGACTGGAGAGGTAGTGTACTTGGCTCGCCAGACCAAGAAGTACCCTGCAAGAGAGGCAGGGCTACCTACCTTAAGGGGCTAAGAAGAAGCTCATCCTCGAGCTAAGTCCCTGGTTATCAAACCAAACGATAAGTTAACTTTGGTAAGTTCAACTTACTCTCGCCAGAGAGACTCCTCATATCCTGGTGCACCTTAAACACCAGGGGTATTCCTCGTCCTTGAGGAATTAAGAAAACAAGAAGGAAAAGGCTCCCCCTCGAGCCCGTTATTCAGTGGCCACACCGAACTCCTAAGTTAACTTGGTAAGGAACCAAGTTCAACTTGTTCTTGTCAGAGAAATCTCCCTCTGTTATACTCGCCCTTGAGGAAGACTGGAATTAAGAAAAAGCTCATCCTCGAACTAGTTCCGGGTTACCAAACCGAACGTTAAGTAATTTATTCTCGCCAGAGAAACCCCCCTCCGTTATCCTCGCCCTTGAAGAAGACCCTCCCCGAGTTCAGTCCTCGTCCATAAGGAAATTAGTAAAGAAGGAGAAAAGTTCCTCCTCGAGCTCGTTACTCGGTGATCACACCGCACTCCAAGTTAACTTGAATTAAGAACCAAGTTCGACTCACTCTCGCCAGAGAGACCACGACTGCCTAGGTGTTGCATAAAGCACCCTATTGGTTCTCGTCCATGAAGAACCCCCGCCCCCCCCGGAAGAACGTGTGGACCCCCCAGCTGCTACCCTCGCCAAAACGACCGTGGAATTTCGCCCATCTACATCTGGACACACGGCACGCGTCGTGAGTCAATAACATTTCTGAGGCTTTTAAACTCCACATGAGTCCGTAAGCCTAATTCTTATATTATTGTTTTGTGTAGAGAAAACGTTAACCAAATTTTGTGGGTAAACTAATTTAATTAATTAGTTGTTTAGGATAATATTCAGAGTATTGCTGTAGTTAATGTATAAATGTTATGTATTCAATTGATAAAGATAAAATATAAGTTTATTTTGGGATTAATGTTCGTTTCTCTTATATATATCCTTACGTGTTTCAGAACGGCTCTGTCCTTTAAGATATTCTTATAATATCAATATATTAGACACTCTTAGCACTCTTAGAATAGAACAAAAAGGAGGGGCATACTACGACACTAAAAAAAAGTGGTGTCAGGTAAGTAGGGTTTTTATCAGAAAGAATTCTACGACATAAATAAAAGTGGTGTCAGGTTTTGTAGGTTGTTATTAGAAAGAACCCAGCAGTGTCTAATTAAGAAAGAGCCAACACGTAAAGGAATATCATATCAGGAATAAGAGAATAATTGACGAGAGGAAAATTGGTAGAGTTAGGGGTGGTAACAATCTTAAGATAATTGGTAGGTCAAGTGGTAAATTTGTTGTCGGGAGTTGTATTTCAATCAGCATAGTAGTGGGATTAAGGGTAAGTTATGCTGAGCGCTACCTGGTGAGTGGTGGCATAATTACCTGAGAATACAGAAAGGAAAAATCGACGGACCAACACGAAATGGATCCAGTCAAAAGATTTTACCAACAAGCCCAAAGTCTGGGAATTGAAGGCACAGAAATGCATGACTACGTCATGGCAGAACTAAGAATAGATTGTGAAGAAGAAGAAAGAGTTTTGGATATAGAAGAAGAACAAGAATTAATAAAGTTTGAGAGAGAAACAGAGGATATAATAAGAGAGGATAAAAGAGAACGTGAATTAATGGAAATACGGATGAACCGGAAAAGTGAAGAATCCCGAATACAGCGGAAAATAGAAACAGAGGAAAGAAGAATGCTGAGAGGAGGTAAAACAAGTGAAAGAATAATACTGTTAAAAAGAGAAGCACGAGAATTCAGAATAAGGATATAAATGGAAGATGAAGAAAGAAGACTAAAGATAAAGCTGGAAGATGAAGAAAGAAGAACTCGACGGGAAAACGAAATAGCGAAAGCAGAACAAGAAGCCGAGGAAAGGAGAATGAAGAGGGAAAAAGAGTCGAAAGAGAGGAGAATAAAGATTAAAAAAGAAATAGATGAAAGAAGAATACAGAGGGAAAAAGAACGTGCTCAAGCGGAAAGAGAAGAGAGAGGAGAAAAGGAAAGATTGCTCGCACTCGAAAGAGCACCTATCGAGAATCTCATAGAGGCCGAGGAAGTTGTAGCCCGGCCTGGACCTAAGAAAGGACCATCGAGGGAAACCCAGCCAAATGGGGTTATCAGGGAAAAAGTAGGAGGTAGGGTAGAGGTACGAGCAGGTGTACTTGAGGAACTACCTACTAAGAGAAGTGAGTCAAACGAGTTGACAAGGAAGGAGGAAAGAGGTGCTATTGAAATACACCCAGGTAAGACTAGTCAAATGGTAGACGCGGATGAGTATCCCCTACCCCTAGTAGTCTCCTCCCCGAACGGAACGTCCACGGAGTTACCGCTAAATCGCCAAGTCGTAGTGAGCGCCACGCCCATTAACGACCTCGCAGGGAAAAGTTTTCTCGATCCCCAAAGATCGAACCCAGACACGATCTTCCCGTGTACCTGGTTAAAGGAGAGCTATGGGACTCAAGTTCTCATCAATTATGCCCCGCTGCAACAGGCCGCTCTAGCCTTAATGTTCAATTTAAAGGTAGTCAAGTACCATAATATGGGTAAGTCGAGTAGGTTGAAATACCGCTACCATTTAGTAACATACTGGGGTAGACTGAATAACCCGAACGGCCGACTCAGGAGCGGTAAAGTATTGGTCTTAGAGCACCATTTTAGGATTAGCTACATCAAAGGAGCCGATAAAGTACAGCTGCTCTAAAGGCGGAGACGAAATACCATTGAGGGTTATTTCAGCACCTAATTAGCGTGAAACCATGTTTTCATTTGTTGTTCGTGTTAATATTTATCGGTAGGATTTAAGTTCTCAAAAACTTAGAAATGTAAGGAAGTAGCTTGTTTTTTTTTTGTTTTTTATGGGTAATCGATGAATTAAGGTTTTGTTATTTTCATGTAAAATTGTAAATCGAGTATGTCTAGTTCGACACAATGCCTGTGTAAACGCGCGCGAGGGCGTACATGTGTAAGGAAACTTAATGTATGAAAGGGCTCAAGAAATACAACTTTGCTAATCTCGACTAGGTTGAGTAAGTTGTTTTGAGTTCCCGGGAGCATTACCCCCTCCCCATTAAGTTCTTCGATGGGAGGTATGTAGGGGAATCGTCCCTTCAACACCCCCCCCCCCGTTCACTTTTGGTGCAGTCACAAGGTGGTTAGCACAAAGACATCCGTCGAAAGCATCGGCGGGTTCAGTGCTTAACCGCAGTGTGGCACAACTCGGTGCCATGAAAGACTCTAAAGGTCAAAATGTAAGATCTCCCCCAGGAGAGTGAGATCCAGTTTCACGTCAAATAAGAAATTGGAGACGTGTTTCTCCCAATCTCGAAGGCTAACGAGGAGCCGATGTTTGACTTCGTGTGAAAAGCCGTTTGGAAAAAGAACTCTCCTGGGGCCGTCCTCAAGCCCCTCCCCCCTTACCACTCCCCCAGTGGGGTGACGAGGTATAAATGAGGAACTCTGAGGAAAATCGAGGTAGTATACGTCAGGCCAGGTGACGAAGTCCTCGGATCCAAAACCGAGCTACCTAGACTGGATTGGTAGTATACGTCAGACCAGGTGACGAAGTCCTCGGATCCAAAACCGAGCTACCTAGACTGGATTGGTAGTATACGTCAGGCCAGGTGACGAAGTCCTCGGATCCAAAACCGAGCTACCTAGACTGGATAGGTAGTATACGTCAGTCTCTAGGTGACAAAGTCTTCGGATCAAACCGAACTACCGAGACTGGAGAGGTAGTGTACTTGGCTCGCCAGACCAAGAAGTACCCTGCAAGAGAGGTAGGGCTACCTACCTTAAGGGGCTAAGAAGAAGCTCATCCTCGAGCTAAGTCCCTGGTTATCAAACCAAACGATAAGTTAACTTTGGTAAGTTCAACTTACTCTCGCCAGAGAGACTCCTCATATCCTGGTGCACCTTAAACACCAGGGGTATTCCTCGTCCTTGAGGAATTAAGAAAACAAGAAGGAAAAGGCTCCCTCTCGAGCCCGTTATTCGGTGGCCACACCGAACTCCTAAGTTAACTTGGTAAGGAACCAAGTTCAACTTGTTCTCGTCAGAGAAATCTCCCTCCGTTATACTCGCCCTTGAGGAAGACTGGAATTAAGAAAAAGCTCATCCTCGAGCTAGTTCCGGGTTACCAAACCGAACGTTAAGTAATTTATTCTCGCCAGAGAAACCCCCCTCCGTTATCCTCGCCCTTGAAGAAGACCCTCCCCGAGTTCAGTCCTCGTCCATAAGGAAATTAGTAACGAAGTAGAAAAGCTCCTCCTCGAGCTCGTTACTCGGTGATCACACCGCACTCCAAGTTAACTTGAATTAAGAACCAAGTTCGACTCACTCTCGCCAGAGAGACCACGACTGCCTAGGTGTTGCATAAAGCACCCTATTGGTTCTCGTCCATGAAGATTCTTCCCCCCTTCCCGGAAGAACGTGTGGACCCCCCAGCTGCTACCCTCGCCAAAACGACCGTGGAATTTCGCCCATCTACATCTGGACTCACGGCACGCGTCGTGAGTCAATAACATTTCTGAGGCCTTTAAACTCCACATGAGTCCGTAAGCCTAATTCTTATATTATTGTTTTGTGTAGAGAAAACGTTAACCAAATTTTGTGGGTAAACTAATTTAATTAATTAGTTGTTTAGGATAATATTCAGAGTATTGCTGTAGTTAATGTATAAATGTTATGTATTCAATTGATAAAGATAAAATATAAGTTTATTTTGGGATTAATGTTCGTTTCTCTTATATATATCCTTACGTGTTTCAGAACGGCTCTGTCCTTTAAGATATTCTTATAATATCAATATATTAGACACTCTTAGCACTCTTAGAATAGAACAAAAAGGAGGAGAATACTACGACACTAAAAAAAAGTGGTGTCAGGTAAGTAGGGTTTTTATCAGAAAGAATTCTACGACACCCAATATACACATAAAAGCGTCAAAACACATCACACCTAATCCCATGCATTTACACACGTAAAATGTGACTATAGACAAAACAAAACTGCATTGTCGGCAAATAAGCTATCAAAGGCTTGAATGCTAAAAAACAACAACAATAACACTATTATACTAAAAGTAAAAAGACAGAGAAGAAGATACAAAAATACAGTAAGAAGAACACTACAAACACATGAAAACAAAAGACACATAAAATATCAAAGCGAATAAAGTAAAAAGAAACCAACAAATAAAGTGATACCCTCCCTACTAGGGCAACCCCCCTCCCCCATCTTTAATTTTTTTCACCCACTATATCTTCTACTATACCATCTCTCTTCGAAAATTGCGTACATCATCCTTTCACTTGACTTGGAAGAAAAATTGGATATTTTTTACGCTTAACAAGAAGTCGCAGGCGGCACATGCGGTAAAGTCAAGGGAAAAACAAGAAAACGCCAACCAGCTTTGCCATTTCCCCATGGGGAAGAGAATAATAAATTCAATTGGAGCCACGCACAGACGACACATGTCTGGCTAAGCCCCCTTGCAGTCCACCCACCCCCCTGGAGCAGGGGAACCGAAGTGAACTGAACTGGCACTCATCAATCTCGCCCCAACTATGTCGGTCCACTTTGATAGACATAATTGGGGACGTAAAGGGAAGCAGGTTTGAGGACTAGCCCACTGTATAACTCTACGGAAGAGAACGCCCGGTTACGAGGCGATGCTGAAAGCTTTGGGGAAGAGTTCGCTCTAATCTCTGGGGGTAGTTTCCGGCCAAGACCACAGGGGGACATATAACCATCCCTGTGTAAGTTGGAAGCAGCATCGATAACCAAACCCCAGACGGAGTGGCACCCCCGGGTGGTGGTAGTTGATTCAATCACCACCCATCATTAAGTCCGCCACATATCATCCGTCTGAGGGGCCTCCTCGGGTACATCCATCCATATTCATTCACTGCATCCCGCAGTTCATGTTCGCTGAAGTCCTCCTGAAATGGATGGGGGGGTTGCCCGCAATAAACAACTCCATACAAAAGCTCATCAAATTCGCCAAGAAGTAAGGATCAACATAGAAGACTCTAAGGACTATAAGAATAAAATATATAACAAGAGGAAAAACAACCCAGGGGGCTCCCCCCGAGGGGAAAATGGAGCCTAATGGGACAACCAAAATCCCGCTACGCATCATCAGTGGTAGCGTTAGGCCAACTCGGGAGAAGGTATTTGAAGTGGTCTTCGGGAAACTGAAGATCGCTATGCTTCGCCTGCTCGAGGTCCCCACAGGATATGTGGCGGTCTGCGAGTAGAGAAAGACGTGGAGGGAATTACGAAGGAGGAGGCAGTAGAAACACTGCGCGAGATAGGCCTTCAATCTGCAATCCCACTACAAATCCAAACGCACAGGAGCGTTGTATGCAGGAAGCTGGACCCATGGATAGGCCAGCATACCAAAGAAGAGATCAAGGAAGAAATAGCTAAGAACTAATCATGGGCTAAAGTCTCAGAAGTAATTAAGTTCTGGAATAGAAAAGATAATGTAGAATACTCGCACGTGCTCAAAGTTATCTTTACGGACACAGCGATGGCTCAAAAGGCAAAAGAAAACGGGCTTTTGCTCTTTAATGCAAAAATCAGCGGAGAGCAGATAGAAAGGGAAGAATTTACTCCCATTCAGTTCTGCTTCCGTTGTTACAAGATGGAGAGCCACGCCACAAAAAATTGTCCCGAACCACATGAGATCTGTTCAAGGTGCAGCGAGGAGGGGCACCACTGGAAGAACTGTAGTAGCCCGAGGGAAAAGTGTGCCAACTGCGGCCTAGGACATCGTTCTATGGCTATGGCCTGCCCTCTTAAAAAAAGACATAATTAAGAAGAAGGTGCAACAAAAGAAAGAGGAGCAAACCAGGAGGCAGAACACCACGCATGCGCAAGCAGCGAAGGCAGTCCTCACTGAAACAGAAGCGAAGAAAACCTATCTGAGACTGGAGAATGAAAACTCCACTAAAATACTGACATGCATACTATATGCGCATGTCAGAAATCTAACAAACCCAGGATCTTTTGCGAAAGAACTGAACCAGATGCTGCCAAAAAATGGTATGAGCGAGATGTGGTTCCCCGAGAACCCACCATCTGGAGACGTTCTCCAGTTACAAATGGTCCCCAAAGAAATAGTTAACAAGAACCAGGAGACAGAGAAGCGGAGCAATAAGGAGGTAAGACGGCCAGATCCCAGGATCGAAGCCAAAAAAGAGAGAGAGGCTGCCATCAAGACAGTCCAACCTAAAACACAGTGTACGGAGAATACGAAAGAGGCGGAGACATCCGACACCACGGACTCCTCGGACTCAGAGGGCTCCGTATGTGAAGCAAAGCCCCAAAAGGTGAAGAAGGCGAAGAACAAGAAGATTGATGCAGATAGGATTAACCTATATTTATACATTTATACGCCTCGGAACAATTCCCCTTCCCGAAGGACGGGGACTTGAATAAAATCTACGTGGGAATAAAGAAAAAATTCTACAAATGGGACTTCGACGCCCAATGCGACGAAGAAACGGTGGAGGAAGCTTTGCATAACCAAAGTATTGCGTTCCACCGTGAAACCTTCGTTGAACTGTCACCAACAGAATTTAAAAAAAGGAGAAACGGGAAAAGGAAATCAACCACCCGTAAACACTAAGACATCCACACAAGCCAGAACAGAGAATGGAAAACCAAAACAACAGGCTAAAGATCTTAACGCTCAACAGTAATGGATGGGAGGGGAAAGCCACGGCGTACGGCAACATATTCCGTGTGCTAGATCCCAACATCATACTGATTACGGAGCATGGTCTCGATACGACCAATAAGCAGTTGAAGATACCAGGCTACAGAATGATATCTAAAAACCATTCTCAGGAGAGGTACGACGGTGTTGCCATTGCCGTCAGAAGGAACCTGTCGTTCCAACGCCTTCGTGATATGGACAAATCCTTCGTGGCGGTAGAGCTGCATACATTAGTAGGCAAGCTCATAGTAGCGGCAGCATACCAACCACCTCGACGCAAATACCTCCCTCTAACAAACTTCTACACCCTGTTTGGCCACGGCAGAATGGTATTCCTTGGGGGAGACCTCAATGCCAGATGCTGAACGGCTGGCTACGGGAACACAAATGAAAGAGGTCACAACTTGGAAATGATTATGAGAAGAAAAAAACATTCAGCGTATAGGACCGGATTTTCCGACCTATTTCACCGTAAGGTCCGCAACGAAACCTAACATAATCATGACAAGTGATGGCCTCCCTTTCAATTACCGTAGTGAGCCAGGCCCGACAGTACCCAGCGACCACATATCGATCTTGACGACCATTTCTCTCGCACCAATTCAGCTCCCAATTCCTCTTCGGAAAAGCTACGCTTCGGCCAACTGGGAACGCTACAGCGAAATCCTTGCCAGATATGAACCAGTGGGCCTCAACGGGGCGAGTCTGGAGAGGATCGAAGAGGAGCTGGAAGCGATAACTGCTCGCATCATCGAAGCAGATCGCGAGAGTGTGCCAATGAAAGGGTACAAAACTCTCCCTCAACCCAGATGGACCGAGGAAATGAGAGAGATCGCTAGATTGCACAGGGAGGTGTATGAGGAAACTAGGAGAGAGGGTGCTAATCGGGAAAGAACAACACCGCTAAGACGCCTGAGTGAAGAACTTAAGCAGGCTATCAACCAGCAACAGGCTAAAGTCTGGGACAGCCTGATTGAAAAGGTTGACAGCGAGGTTCGACCCGATGTGTTCTGGCGACTTGTGAAAAAGTTGAAAGGTCTTATAAGTAGAGAAAAGACCCGCATTAAGGAGGGCGATGACTACTTGGAAGACCCGGCGGTTTTGGAGGAAAGATTCCGCATGTTCTGGCAAAATATCTTCAGGATAACACCAGAGGAAAAGGCGGAATTCGACCAGGAATTCGAAGGCCAACTGATTGAAGACCTGAATCAGAATGTGCATCGCACGCTTCCACATGCCTATGTTGACGAAGGGAGGAATTTGGTAGACTATGGCCGGCCAACTACACCTGAAGAGGTCATGGCAGTCATTAAAACCTTCAAACAGAAGGCACCAGGCTGGACGGGCATCACCAGAAATAACTTGGTACATGCCCCCCGGCAGATCATTCGGGAAATCACCAACATCTTCAATGCTTCCCTGAATACGGGCTACTTCCCAGACGGTTTAAAGATTGCTAAAATCATCTTTATACCCAAAGGGATGAAGCCTGATCAACTGTTGGACTACAGGCCAATATCCCTCCTGGAGATTATAGGCAAAGTCTACGAAAAGCTTCTGGCTAACAGGTTGCAAGATCAACTGACCGAGCTAGAAGCCCACAGCCCTCAGCAACACGGGTTTCGCAAGAGAAGGGGGACGGACACAGCCCTTGCCCTTCTCACCGAAAAGCTTGCCCGATGTAAAGCTGAGAAGAAATACGTAGACGTGGTGGTGCGAGACGTGCAAAAGGCCTTCGATAAGGTTTGGCTAAGAGGCTTACAACACAAGATCTTAGGCCTCCAGCTGAACCCTACCCTGGAAAGGGTCCTCTGCGATTACATCATGCGCAGAAAAGCCCTAATTTCGATCGAGGGCTACAGAGGACCCGAGTTTGAGCTTGTGGCGGGTGTTCCACAGGGTGGCTGTCTGAGTCCACTGCTGTACCTTCTGTACACACTGGACTTACCTGATCGGGTAGGGGAGGAAGTGATGTACCTGCAGTTTGCAGATGACATCACGCAAATCGTCCCCAGCTATTACAAGCATGCCGGATATCAAGCAAGGCAGACAGCCATCGAAATCAACATCAATCGATATGAACGAAAGTGGAAAATCAAGACCAACCGCCAAAAGTTCCAAATCCTACCAATTAACCGCCGAAAACGTGTGGATGTCACAGTAAATGGAGATGTTTACCCATATGGTAACAAAGGAAAAGTCCTAGGTCTACAATTTTCCTCCAAAGGGTATAAAAGTCACATTAGTGACAGAATCTCCCTAGCCAAAATACAGCTTGGCAAACTGTATAGGTTTAAAAACCTCAGCTCCAAGAACCTAAAAAAGCTGTACACTGCTCTGGTACGCTCAACATTTGTGTACCCGGCAGTGGTCATGCAGGCTGCGAGTTCCACCTCTCTCAGACAAATGCAGAGAGTGCAGAACAAAGCAGCCCTGCTTATAGCTGGAGCGAAAAGGACGGACTATATTCAGCAGACAGTCCTGCACGCAAGAGCAGGACTAACCCCTCTGAATATAGAACTCCAAAGGCTAGGGAGAAAGACCTGGGACAAAATTGAAGAAGATATACTCCCGAATATTAACCACAACCTAGACATACCAAGAGCAGTCAGGGGTCGTGTCAAAAGGAAATCCCTCTTCCCGAGTGGAAGGAACTGCTCCCGAGACCAACAAGTTGGTATATATACCTAACCGAAAGAAGTAGAGCAACACAAATCCAAAGAATGAAGAGATGATAGCGAAGAGTGAAAGAGGCGTAGTGCCCATTATAAATCCAATCAAGACAACCGAAAATTAAACCTAAACCCCGGCAAAGCATATAACAACAATAAAATAGAAATTTAAAATAAGATACATATAGCAAGTAAGAAACTTGATAGGCTTGAAAGCCACGATGGAGGAAAGATTAAATATATTTATTTACTTAAAGTTAGTTAAATAATAATAATAATAATTAAAAAAATCAAAAAACAAATATAATAAAATAAAATATATATATATATATATATATATATATATATATATATATATATATATATATATATTATATATATATATATATATATATATATATATATATATATATATATATATATATATATATATATATATATATATATACATAAATTGTTAAATAGAAATAATAATAACAAATAAAGGGAAGAATAATAAGAGAAAAGTACAAGACAAAACTGTGAGGAGCCCTCTACACCAGGGCAAAACTCATTATCTTTTTATCTTTATATACCTACTACACATTTTCCTACTTCTTACATCAACTTCAACTTCTTTCACTTTACTTTCTGCCAGATCCTCACTCCACTCATTACATCGGTAAAGGAGGCAAGAACATTTAAAAACGCTCGAAGATGATCGAATAAGATCGAAAGCTTAGCAATTTTAGTTTGTTTTTTTACCAAACACATTCATTTAAAAAAAGAGATGAATACTGGACAAGTAATTCACCATCTACAAGATGGAATAAAAAAGATAGTTAGAAGAAGAGAAAGTTGCCAAAGGAAATTAATTCAGGCAAAATACACAATGGTCTTCAACAAAATTTGCATATATATATATATATATATATGTCATGAGCGCGAGAGAATGATGAAATTAATCTAACACACCGCAAAAAATAAAAAAACGGAATAATTTTTCTTCGAAAATAGTTATTTCATACTTCGAAAAAATCCTAGCTGGGGAGGGATTCAAACCGTGCACATTGAGGCAGCGAGCAACCACTTTGATCTCAATCAAACCGCCCCTTAGACCACTTCCGGGTAGATCTTCATGAAATTGATATCTTCGCGGAAGGGGACCTGCTCGGATGCGTAAACTGTGAGATTAATCTCATCAGCATCGAGGTGTCTTTTGGTGGCCCGTTTCCCTTTGATGTGGCAACCGTTGTTAGGGGTGACCCCTGAATCCGTGTATTCTGAGGAGTCAGAAGTCTCCGTACTTGTTGTTTATTACCTCTTCTTGGTTTCTTTCTTTGCCTTATTTTCTGTTGTGTTCTTGGCTGCTGCTATAGCGTACGAGAAATGTAGGCGAGCGGCTTAAAAGCTTCTTTTGAATGAGTCTTTTTTTGAGACTCAGGATGGCGGAGTGGATTCGCCGCTGGCTAAAAGTGGTCCAGCAACGCGGGAAGCTGTTCGCAACTCGCCTACGCTATTATTTTTTATTTGCCCCTTTTCCTTGGATAACATTTCCAAACGCGCTCTCTTCATTTCTTCAAAATACGCTCCACTTCTAGGAGGGGGGTTGTATAGCGTACGAGAAGTGCAGGCGAGCGGCTTAAAAGCTTCGTTTGAATGAGTCCTTTTTTGAGACTCAGGATGGCGGAGTGGATTCGCCGTTGGCTAACAGTGGTCCAGCGACGCGGGAAGCTGTTCGCAACTCGCCTACGCTATTATTTTTTATTTCCCCTTTTTCCTACTCCCCTCTATCTACACTGCCTCCTTTTCTTTCTTCGCTTCTAATCTTTGGTCCTCCCTTTTGGTTTGGTTTTCAGTTTTTGTTCTCGTTCATTTTTGCTTTGTCATTCTGGTCCTCTTGTTGGTTAGGCACCATTTGCAGTTGCAGGACCTCCTCTGGTGTCCGGGAACCACAATTTGATCATCCAGTTTTTGGCCAACATTTGGTTGAGTTCCTTTGTGAAAGTTCCGGACTGCATCAGGTTCCTTACATGAGCGTAAATAATACAAGTCAGGATCTTAGAAGAGTTCTCATTATAGATTTTTAGGTACGTTTTCTTGTTCTCTGTTTCTAAGTACACCGCCTTGGCTACTTGGGCATAGGTGAGGTTGCACCTCCTTGTCTCCTCTTGCCTTCTGTCTTGTTTTTTTCTTAATGATTTCCTTTTTTAGAGGGCATGCCATGAGCATTGATCTATGACCTTTTCCGCAGTTTGCTCATATTTCGAAGTTGTTTACACCCTTTCCAGTGATGTTCCGTCTAGCTACACTATGGAACACGTTTCCTTGGGCTCTTTGCATTCCTTGGTTGCGTGTTACTCCATCCTGCAGCATCGGAAACAAAACTGGGTGTGAGTGAATTCCTCCCTTTTGATTTGTTCGCCTCTGACTTTTGTGTTGAACATTAGGATAATGTTCTTTCGCCTTTTGTGCAATTGAAGTCTCCGCAAAGACGACTTTAAATACGTGAGAGTAGTTTTAATAATCTCTTCTCTTTTTAAATTTGATAACTTTAGCGACCTTGGCCCACTTTTGTTTTAGCCCGATTTCCTCCTTTATTTCTTCTTTGGTATGTTGACGTATCTATGGATCGAGTCTCTTGTGAACTAGGATCTGTGGAGGTATGGCGGGTTGTAGATTGATTCTCTCTCGCTTCTTCCTTGGTGAAGGTCTTAATCTCCTTCTCATTTTAACAGAGTCTGACATATCCTGAGGCCACATCTAGCAGTCTTAATATGGTAATGCTCAATTTGCCATACATTACTTCGAAGACTTCTTCTCTGCTGAGTTTGTTCTATCCGCTGATCTCGCGCAGCGGAATCCTCGTTGTGTTTTCTTGAGCTATCTCTTCCAAAGAGTGGCTCCTCAGAGGTGAGGTCTCTTTTTACGCTCTTAATACTGGGGGTACTACCGACTTATTACGAGAGGTAATATTATATGGTGTCCCATTTCTGTTAGGGTTGTACTTTCTGCAACTTAAAGATACTCGTAGGTTAACCCCCTCTTCGTTGTATCAACTCTTCCATGAACGTGCACTGCCGAATAGGATGGATGAATGATGATGGGTGAATCTGCGAAGGCCCTCTCGAGGTATGAGAAATGATGGATTTTTTGTTGGTAAGACATAAATTTTTTAAGGGGAGGGGAACGGCTCACAGGTCCTCTTTTCCTATGTCCCTCACCTACGGGCGAGGGAGAGAGAAGAGGTGGAGGCTTGCAGCCAACTTGCTCCTGGAGAAACTCTCCACACTTCTGACCTTCAACTCAAGTGAACCAATGGGGAAGTGCTTGGTAGGAAGTCCGGACCAAGATTTCGTAGAAAGTTTATAGTAGAAGATGCAAAATGAAAGAAAAGATAAAGTTTAGTGAGGAGGCAGAATGAGCAACCTCGGTAGTCATAGATGGAAAAGGAATGCCCATGCCCATAAGAAAAGGGAGACCTACCGAATGATATGGATTTCAAACAACCACACTGCATTTTACGCATCCTTCATTCTTCTCTTTTTTTACACTCAGAGTCCATATGTTACTCTGGTTTATAGCTTTCGGGAGATCCGACTATTCAGTAGCACCTATTTGTTTTTGTGTTGTTATATTCTGTGTGTAATGGCATTCATGCCCTTGGATGCATTTTATATGCCTTGTATTTGGTGTTTTTGTTTTATATTTTCTTTAAAGTTGATTTCTTCATCGGTTGTTCATTTGTTAATCATTTTCTGTTAAGGTTGTCTCCTTAGTATAACTATAGTTTGTATTCGCTTCTCATAGATTAGTTGTCTTTAATTCGGTTCTAGTTTTTCATTGATTATTTCCGTTGGGGTATTCTTCTTTGTCCGATATTTTTGGTCGTTTTAGGTATTCTTTCATTTTGTCTTCGGTGAATTTCTGTTCCTTTAGCTTCTTTTTCTGAATTCAGTACGTATATATGGGCTCTTCTTTCCTCCTCAGCTGATGTCTTGAGCTCTGGGAATGAAGTTGAGTGCGTTGATAGTCACTTCCCATCTTTAAGTATTTAACTTCAGTAAGATTTGCTTTATTGGATCATAATTTTATTCTTTATTGTGGATTTTGCCTCGTGGTCCTTCTTCCTGTCTCTGCTGTCTCCACAGTTTTGGCAATTGGGTTTGGAGGGGTTAAATTTTCCATGTTTGCATGTTCATATGTTCTATTAGAGAGAGAGTTACCACATCGCTTGTGTAAACTCTAATTCTTTCTTCCTTCAAAAGTTTTTCAACTATTCTTTTTCATTTTCTTCTACGTTATAAGACTAGTTGCATATATTTACACTAAGTACTCGGGCTATATTGTTGATCTATAATTTTCGTTGTGTTGACATGGATTCGTTCACGTAAATCTTCAAGCGGAGATCTCTTGCTTTGCACACCATTCTTTCTTTTTTTACTAGTGTTTATTTTTTTTTTGTTATTGCTCTTCATCTGGTTCGTTTGATGTTGTCAAGTTTTCTTGATTATTACTATTTTATGGTTGTTTTTCTTTAGGTTGGAGTTGCATTTGTAATGCATTTTATTTTTTTCAAGTACGTCTATAAGTAAGATATCGGACGACTCTGGATTTTCTGGAAACCACATTTCCTTGATTCCGTTTTTAATCAATAATTGGTTCAGCGTGCTGGCAAAGGTTCGGGGTTTTGCTATTTTGGCCAAGTGTGCATATGATATGCACATTTAGAGGTCTGATCCTAGTGGTATTGTTATATTTGGTCTCGCTTCCTTCATTTCATTGATGGTTGCTCTTGTCACTCCGGCATAAGTGGCATTTTGCACCTTTGGTTTAGCTTGCGATCTTTTAACTTTCTTTCCTATCTAGTTCTTTTCTCTTTGGAAAACTCATTACAAGAGGGCGATGGTTACCTTCGCAATTTAAGCATTCCTTTGTGGTGGAGTTACATTCCCTTCATCCATGTTGACAAGAGTATTCCAAAAATCTTTTTTCGGTCGCTTTGCAGTTTTTTGTAGTGGCATTTTCGAGTGCCTAGCAGTTATATCACATTTGTATATTTCTAAATTTTTCCTTATTATATTCTCCGCTGGGATTCTCATATTAAACGCGAGTAGCCAATTTGTGGTATTCTTTTTGCCATTTCAGTGTTTATACACACTACCTTAAATTCGTGGGGACTTTGTCCAAATTTGATTATTTAGTGAACTTTTATATTTTCATTGCTATTTTGAATTTCTTTCTTTGAGTCTTCCACTGAATGTAATCTAACCTATAGGTCTACTTTCTTGCAAATTGCGCTTCTACTCGCGATAATCTGTGGAGGAATTGCTGGGTTTTGCCCTATTTTCCTCAAGGCTACGATTCCTTCTGGTGAGACCAATCTTTCAGCATCTCTTTCTTGATGGCATATTGCGACGTATCTTGTTGCGTTGTCCATCAATTTCACAAGCGCTACTTTTACTTCACGGTACAAATTTGTACCACTTTACACTTATCCAGTTTCGGGGCTTCAACAATCCCCCGGAGTGCAATTCTCTTGCATACCTTCTCCATTTTTATCCTTGAGCGCCTAAGTGCTCATACTAACTTTTTTTCCTCTCTTTATTGTTATTTTTTTCTTTCTCTGAAAAAATCCGTCTCCCCAATTATTATTTCTCTTTCCTCTATTGGGAAGCTTTCCTATTTATGCCTATTTCTATCTTTCCTACCTATTAGTACTCGCACACTCCTCGATCACCCCACCATAATATTCCTAGCCCTAACAGCAGTCCAGGGTTTGTTTCAGGCTCGTGGTTGATAACCGAGCCCGCTTTCTGGCCCAATAACAGGGTCTCCTGCAGGGGCTCACTACATCTTAATTTCCAACTGTATCTAAGCCTTTGCCGGTGATCTAGTTATGTTGGGCTAGTTGGTGAAAGCACGTGGTAGACAATAGTTTAGACGGAAACGTGTGAAAGAAAAAAGTAGTACCGCTTTGAGGTATTAATTCGTTCTGGAAAAAGTTGTCCCCAATCAGCCCATGAAGCGCATTTCTCTTTCCTTCTTAGTATTATCTCTTCAACCGTATCTCTCTTTTTAAAAAATGCTGTTTATGAAGCTGTAAAGATATTTGAACTGAATCAAAATAAATCTTCCATTGATAAACACACGACACAAAAATTGTCCCCTAAAAGACCTGATCATCTGTTTAGAATGCGGAACTGAAGGCCTTTCGTGACGCAACTGTAATAACACAGTGGAAAGATGCACAAAATGCCAAGGGGGACACAGAACTATCGCTATAACCTGTCCAAAAAGAAGAAAGATTATCGAGAGAAAAGAAACGGAGTCAAACAGGATTAATGTGAACATAAACTCATACGCATCAATGGTAAAGAACAACCAGCAATGACCCACAACGCAAATTAATTAGATAGAACACTCAACGATAAAACACTTACGTGCATAATGGACGCACATGTGATGAATATAGAAAATTCGAGCAGTTACGCAACTAGAGTTAACAGAATGCTACAGGAAAACGGTCTCGAACCATTGAAATTCCGCAAGGAGGTCGACTCATCAGCCATATTTAAAATCAATGACACGGAAAGGACAAACCAAGAGATAATCGAAGAGGAAAAGTAAACGAACAGAAAGCATAAACAGAAGAATTCACAAACAGCGAAGACACAAAGGCAGAAAATACCCCAACCACACAGGGACAAAAAATACTTCCGACGACACAGAGACAGAAAATACCTCCGACGACACAGAACAAGAAATATGAAATCTAAATCAGCCGACAAAAGGAGCCCATCTCCCAGACATGACTAGCTCTAAGTACCCTCGAACGCAACCAAAAGAAGGATAACCTAGGCTAAACGAAAAAAGAAACGGAAGGAGAAGCACCGATAACTCATCTCAACGGATAAGACACCTCACGGTAAACGAGTAAACGAACAATAATGGACAATTGGAATATGGATATTAATAAATTAAAAATACTAAAAATCAACTCATGCAGATAGAAAAACAAAGGAATTATGTACAGAAACTAATTCAGAAATAATGACCCAGATGTTATACTAATATCAGAACATGGAATAAACACAGAAAAGAGAAAATACAGATATAGAACTACAATGTTATCGCCTCAAATCCATCAGGAGCGACCGGACGGAGCTGCAATAGCTATCAAACAACATCATTGTCTCAACAGAATACCAACAACCAAGGCGCCCCTAGTTGCCGGTCCCAAACTTTAAGGACACTTGTCATTTTTATGGGCGATTTAAACGCATTGCGGGAAATCCGGGTATAGATCTAAAATAGAGTTAAAAAACAACTTAATACACTCATTAATAAACGAATACTGAAAAGACTGGGTGCCAACTTCCTTATATACCTACCAAGAGAATTCGCTATAAAACCGGACATCTGCCTGGCTAATTTCAATCAGCCCTTTAACTATTTTATGGAACCAGCTGAGATCTCTTGCAGTGACCACACTCCAACTCTAATGCATATAAACAAGCACCCTATACAAAACCATTCGAGGAAATGGAAGGCATGCCACAGAGCGGATTGTGATAAGTACAAAGAATTACTTCTGACGTACGTACCCGACCTGCTCAAGGAAGCCACTCTAGAGGAAATCAACAAATAGTTGCTTAGGATTATAGAAAAAATAATAGCGAATATAAGAGGGCCATATCCATTAACCTGAACTAAACCTTCCAACAATTCAGATTGACATCATAAATGGTGGCATTGAGTGAGGAGATCACTCGGGCGGCAGAAAATATAAGAAGATTCGATCGATCAAGGGAGTCATATAACTCACTCAAGTGATAGAAAAGAGAATTAATAGTACTAATTTACCAGAAACAGAAATAGAAATGGGATTAACACCTCTAGAAAATCGATGTAGAAACATCCCCAGGGAAATATTTGAAACATATAAACAGATTAAAGCCACGAGTAGCAAGGGATAAAATGAAAATTAAGGATGCAGGGAAGAACATTTTAGAAGATGAGGAAGAAATAGAGACATTGTTCAGAGAGCAGTCGAAAAAAGTATTCAAAGCAAGTGAAGAAAAGAACGAGAACTATGATACTGAATTTGAACATCGAATCGTGGACGAATTGAATGCGAAAATTGAGAGAACATACCCTTCCACGTTGTCAAGGTTGGAATAAACAAAAAAGATGAAACAGATGCTATCAGAGGAAATAAAAATACGATACAGAGCTCACCCGAACATACTGAAGGAAGTAAGAAAATTTTAATGTGTGTTTGAACATGGGATACTTTACTGATGATCTAAAAGTAATAAGGATGATATTTATCCCCATGGTGGGAAAACCCATAGATCAAGTGGGTAACTACTAGATTTTATCGGTAAAGTATTAAAAAAAGTAATCAACAACATACTGTAGAAATACCTCGATGATAAAGGCTGAAGGAACAGCTGACAATTTGACTTAAAGAAAAACAGAAGCACGGAGATGACCCTTTGAGTTATTCTAGAGAATATTGCGAAAGCTAAGAGAGAGAAAATGAGCCTGGACATCGTCTGTCGGGACGTGCCCAAGGCATTCGACAAAGTTTGGCAGAGGGGTATGCAATTCAAGATACTCAAACTGGGAATGAACAACAAGATCGAAAGGATATTATGCGATTTTGTAATGGAGACACGTGCTTATGTGGAAATAGGACGCTATCAGGGATACGAATTCTAGCTCGATGCCTGTTTGCTACAGGGCGAATGTTTGACCCACTCTCAATTCAATCTACACCGCAGATATACCACCACCTAGAAATGAGGACTGCCAGAATATTCAATTTGCTTACGACATCATCCAGCTGATAGTTTGGCTTTACAGGAACAGACCCATTCAAGCTAGAATGACGCATAAGAGATAAGAAGCATCAATAGATATGAAGAAAAATGGAAAATTAAAATCAAGAGAGATAAATTTAAGATGGTACCCGTGTACAAGAGGAGCCTCTCAGATGCATAGGTAGAAGGAGAGTGCTACATATACGAGGAAGAGTGTAAGGTGCTTAGGCTAACCATTACGAAAACAGGTTACAAAAAGCACGTTAGTGAGAGGCTATATGGGGAAAAAGCGGTCTGCCATTACTATACAAGTTAAGAAACCTCAGCATGAAGAAAAAGAGGAAGATTTACCAGGTCATAATTTCATCTGCAATTATTTATCCAACCATAGCGATGTACACGACCTCGAGGAGCAACTTACTAAGACTACAACGAGTACAAAACAAAGCTATGTACATAATAACAAACACTGGATAGGAAAATTAAGAAGACCACGAGCTCTTCACAGGGAGGCAAAGATAAAGTCACTCAACAGAATAATTGCAAATAGAGCCAGGAAAGTCATAGGAAAGACACATACCTAAATATGAAATGATTTAATCAGCCAAATTGCCCAAAGAGAAGGATGGAGAACACATAGATTATTGCCAAGTTTCCCACGGAATGATGAAGGAGGAGATTAGGAGGAATAAGAAATCTAAACATAGAAAAGGAGAAGACTATTGGACGAGGACTAAGATTAATTAGATAACTGAAGCATCACGAGAGAATAGTTTATAAACAATTATAACTTGAAGAGGAATATAAAAGAATAGCTAGAGAGATAGAACCTTACACCAGTTTTAGCAAAAATAATTACTAATAACGGTTTCAACGCCTTATATAAACAAACACTGCACTGAAAAATATACAAATAGACACATATACAAAAACAGAAATGCGTGATTCTAACGCGAAACAAACTTAACTTTATTATACTAACTATAACTACTAATAATGGACAAAGATTAGCCTGATCTCCAGGCAAACTAGCAAATATTCTTCATTTAACTATCACATTCACACACAAGACTCACAGTAGCTACGTGAAACAAGGGTCTCGATAAGCAGAAACAATCTAAAATTGATACAAGCTACACTTCATGGTTCGAATTACACGCTAAGCTGTATGTCCTATGACTAAGTCGACCTTTTTGTGTCCTACTATATTTTCTAGCGGTTCCTATACTTAATCTTTCTTCTTCCCTTTCCTTTCACTCCTACTCACTGTACCCACAGTCATAGGTGGGGGTTATCGCGATAACGATATCGGCTTATCGGTTATCCGATATTTTTTCCGCATTATCCATTCATCGGTATCGCCGATACTTTTGGTTCCAAACTAGAAATAATCGATAATTTCAGTTCTTGGTTTGAGTTTAGCACAGGGGCGAGTCTCGCGTGCCTAGAAGGCAGAAATAGGTAGGTCCGAGCTGGGAACCTAACGTATACTGAACGGAGTGCGGGGTGGCCGGTCTTGACGTCTTCTCAAAACGTTCGCTCAGCTTCAGTCTCTCACCAGCTGTCGGACGAGAGGTCACGAGGTGCTGCTCCTGCGCGCTACCGGTTTTACGCGTTCTTTGATGATTTATTCCCTATGTTCCCGTGCTTCTTCCGTTCTATTTTTTTGTGCACGTGTATATCAATGCATGTACTATTCAGTGCTATTCTTTAATATCCGTTTATTAAAGTTTTAAACACTTACGAAGTTACGCCCATATTTTTAAACTGATCATGTTTTTATTCTAATTTAGTAGTGCAGTGCTTTGCTATTATATAGTATTGAATTAGTGATAGCGTCGCAAGAGACTGTGCCCGCATCAAGCCAAAGAGACTCAGTGGAGTCTATTGACTCTGAGCTCACTGAGGTTGAGCCTCAGTCACCCTAGCCATTCATTGGCAAGTGGGTGAAGTAAAAGAAGATGGTTGACGACAGCTAAATCTTCCAGTGCTTGTCCTGCTTCCCCAAGATCACTGAGGTGAAGGTGAACAAGGGCACCAAGACCAACCTGAAGAGCCACTTCAATAGGATTCATCCTAACAAGGCAAAACTAGTTGATGAAGCTTGCAAGGCCAACTTGAGACTGGCGGCCGCAGCTGGAACCGGTCAGGTCAGTCAGACGACGGTGGGTCAACCAGCAAGAAGCAGCGGCAGATGTCGATCGCCGAGACCTTTGGCATCATAGCCCAGGGCAGCGCGGTCCTGCAGTCCACCGTCGACAAGACAATTGTCAGGTTTTTGGTGACAACATGCTGCCGCTGCAGACTGTGGACAGTCTGAGCTTCATAGACATGATCCACACCCTCAACCCTAAGAAAGAGGTACCCGGTACCCTCCAGGAGGACGCTGGGGAGAAGGATCTTTAAAAACTATGAGGAGATGAAAGAGAGCCTCACCAGGTAAGAAACTAAGATACAGTATTCAAATATTCTTACTATTGTATTATAAAATAACGCTATATATAGTCAATAATCAATATTGTATTATATATTGTATTGAAAAATAACTCCAATACATAATGATTAATGAAGTCAATTACAGTTATGCTTACATTTTAGCAAACTGGAGCAAGTCAAGGGGGTGGCACTACAACTGACTGCTGGTCAGCTAACAAGAAGAGGTACCTGGGTATGACTGTGCACTGGCTGGACCCAAACAGCATGGACAGGAAGATGGCTGTCCTGGCCTGCGAGAGGATCATGGGGAGCCACACCCATGATGTACTCCCTCAGGTGATGGATAATATCCATAGCCAGTTTGGGATAGAGGACAAGGTCACCATGTAGGTTATTATATTTTTTGCTTCAGAATTCTTGAATATTGTAAGTTTAATTAAGTAGCGATAGCCGATAGAATAAATTTATCGTCTATAACTAAATATTAGTAAATAATAATACATTTTAAAAACAAATTTTTGTTTTATATATTTCAGGATAACCACAGACAATGTTGCCAACTTTTAAAAATCATTTGTCCAATTTGTCTCTGATCTGGATGACCACCAGGAAGAGGAGGCTCGCGCTCTTGAGCCTGAGGCTGAGGCTGAGCCTGCCGACGCCCACCTAGAGGAGCTCATCGCTGACCCTCCAGAGGGCCAAAGGAGCCTAGAGCTAGAGGTGTGTAGAATACACTGAATAGTGCTCTGTACAATGTAAAAGGTACTTCAAAGAATAGTTTAAAATTAAAAAAAATATGCATTTATGACATTTTATTAGGTAAGTTAAATATGTTTTTTTTCAGTTCATCGCCTTTGATGACATAGAGAAGGGCAGCGAGGACGGCATCATCAAGCTGCGCAGGCAGCACAAGTTTGCGGTGCAGACACTGAACCTGGTCTCCAGCGCCGACATAGAGGAGAGGCACATGCTTGGAGCCTTCAAAAAGGCATACAGGAGCGCCATTGCCAAGGCACAGGCGCCGTGGAACAAGCAGGGTAAGCCATAAATTGTTTAAAAAAAAAGAAAAAAAGAAAAATATTTCACCAATAATGCAAATAATGAAATAATGCAAAACTATTTTTTCAGGAACAAGTACATTGTTTGCGGATAGACTGTACAAGGCGATAAACAGGCGGCTCACTGTTCCTATCAAAACAAGGTGGAACAGCCTCTATGACAGCCTGGTGGTCCTCAACAAAGTACTGGAGGATAGGAAAGACCAGATGCACAGGTGCATGAACCAGCAGAGGAATCTGACAGTATTTGTCCAGAAAGATATTGACTTCATGTAAGAATATGCTAAGGTAAATAAACTAAATATAAGTTGGGCGCTATAGCGATACTTTATTGATTTTTACTTCTTAGCTTATGCTTCTATTTTAAAACTAGTTAATTAAATAATAAATTTTATTTGTCTATTTCAATTATCAAGTCATGGCACCTGTCACCAACGCACTGGACCACATCCAAGAGAAGAAGCAATGCTACCTGGGCTGCTTGATCCCCACCCTCATTGTGACCAAGAATAAGCTGGTCAACTTGATGACCAGCGTCAACCTCCAGTTCTGCGGGCCCCTAGTCAACACCCTCCTCGCTGCCATAGAGAAGAGGTTCGTCGCCACCTTTGAGGATGAGGAGTGTCTTCTGGCCACTGCCTTCCACCTCAAGTGGATGGGGGATTTTGAGGAAAGAATGGTCAAGAGGTCAGAGGTCAAATCCCCGATGGAGAGGAAGGTGGAGGATATCTTGTGACGTGCTAACCTGGAGACCGCCAGCAGCAGCAGCAGCGAGGACATTGAGACGGAGGACTACTACGCCAGCATTTGTGATGAGGAGAATGACACTGGGGGTCATCACAGGTCAACCAAGTCCAAAGCAGCGCCGCGGTGGAGCGCTTGTTCTCCCTTGGCAAGGACATCATCAGGGCTAAGAGGAGCTTCCTGTCTGATGAAAACTTCAACATGCTCATTATTTACGAAGGGGGACATGTTGCAGAACCTGGTCTAGACTGTGGCTGTGCAAATTTAGTTATTTTACTTAAAACAGTACTTTTCATTAGTGAAGAGACAGGATAAACATTGAGTTTAAAGTTTTTTCTAAGATTTTTCTAAGACTTTTCTAATTTTTTCCTCAGATTTTTCCAAGTTTCTAAGATTAAGATAAAAATAAAGATTTGGATTTATCAATTTTTTTTATTTAAAATATCAATATTGTTATCGCTAGTATCGGAATTTTGGATTTATCGGTTATCACTTTATCGGGCGGTAAATGTATCGCCAGTTATCGATTATAGGTTATCGCAGATAAGGTTATCGTTATCGATTTATCGGTTACCGTGATACATTTTTTCGTTATCGCGCCCACCACTGCCTACAGTATCTGGAGCCTATTTAGGCTCTGGACTGTGTGGCTGTGGCAGACTAAAAAGGAGTACCGGACCTCAACCCTCTCTTTGGCCACTCTTTGGACGGCCAAGGTGGAATGGGGGGGGGGAGAAGTTGTTTATCTCGCCCTTCTCTTTTCATTTGGAGAAAGCTTCCAAAATTTTCAGAGATAATAAAGAATACATTTAAGTTGTTGTCTTAGAATTTTCATTTATAGTTTATTACATTTGATTGAGTTATTCAAGTTTGAATTTACTGAAGGTTTTGCTTGGCCACCTAATATACTGATTGACAACAGTTTTACTAATATATATTTTTATTTTTTATGCGTTTTTAAAAGTTTACTTGATAGTAATAATTATTCTAATATTTGAATTATTGCAGGGTTATTAAAAAGTTAGCATTTCAAAAATAATATGAAAAAAATGCATTTCTTCGCTGAATCCAAAATTGCGTTCAAGTCCTGTTCCTGTAAAGGATGAGTTTCAGTCCCTGAAGCTTTGCTACTCGATCATAAGGGTAAAATGATAACGAATGTGAGTGAAATGAATGTTGTCGTGTAATTATGATCTATTTTGCAATATTCTTTGGTAAAAATAAATGTTGAACTTTTTTCATTTCAAGAAATGATTCTTTCGAAAAAAAGTCTGCAGCCATTGTTACCATACACTAAAGTGGCCTGAAATGCAAAGAGATAGATGCTAATGGTATTGAATCAGAGAGGACCATCTTTAAGATCATTAACAACTTTAAAAAGACTGGTTAACTCCCGTGAAGAAGTCTTCTAAATGCACAAGAGTTCAAAATAAACGCCAAGATCGCCTCCTAGTAAGGTCCCAGGAATAGATCGTGTTGTCTCCAGTGCCAAACTTGCTCACGATTGGAGAGAGGCAGGTGTGGACGCTTCAGCGCGCGCATTGGGGCGGAGACTTTTCCACAAAGGTCTCAAGTCGAGAAGAACTGTGAAGAAGCCTCCCCTCTAGAAGAAGAACCTTACGTATAAGTTCCACTTTTGATGAAATTAAAGAGTGTACTGTTGAAGACTGGGGAAAGTGATATTTTTGTTTGTAGCTTCTGGAAAATCCTTCGTTAGGAAGAGAAATAGGAGCACTTTCACGAGTCCTGTACCGCGCCTAGCGTGAAACGTCAGGACAGTCTTCATCTTCATGTCTGCTGCAGCTTCTCATCTAATGGAACTCCATCACTAACAACTTAGATCAAGACCACTGCCATGAACTAAAAAAGGTACCAAAACGTCTTCATCAGTACATTTACCAAACAGTTAAGGACCAATCTGGAGAGGATAGCTGTATTTTTCAGTATGATAGCGCACTTTGTCACAAAGAAAAAGCAAGAAAAAGTTCTTGGCTAGAAATTGCCATCGAAAGTTTGGGACTTTCGCCAGATTTTGACCCAAAAGAGAATTTGAGGGCGATAATTAAACTTGCGGTTGATAAAAAGAATCCATTCAATTGGGTACAGTTGCTGGACCTTATTGAACAAAAATTGAGCAATATCAGTCAAGATATCATCCCGCATTTGTTATCCAGCATGCCACAACGAATTGAAGTCGAAGATTTGGCTCAATGAGCAGCTTTATCTTATATGAAATGGAGATGCAAAATCAACGACTCTGAAGACGAAGACGAGGCATATCACTCGTCACCTCCCCCCAAATCTTCCTATCGATGAGTAATCATCTACATGCATATACATCAACTACAGGCTTGTCTTTAAATCCAACTGCGGATACGTCAACTGAAAACTGCCTGTTCGTCTTCAAATCCAACTACGGATATGTCTACTACAAGCTCTTCTGCATATCCTCCTGCAGATTCGGTCGCAGATTTTTTCTCTCATCCAACTGTGGATTTTCGACATCCTTCCACCGTTTCGTCCTTCTGCATTGATTATTATTATTATTTTAGATAATGAACACAAAATTCTTGCGGGAAAAGCCTAGCGGTCATGAACTTGAAAACAAGCTCTCACAGAACACAGTGTCCATATGTCAAGTAAGAAAAAATGAATGCTAGAAGAGAGAAATTGAAATGTGTAAATAAATAAATAAATGAGTTTAAAATTATTAAAATCAATGACTTGAATCACTCTATTATTGACTTGATTTCTTACATCCATCTATAATTATATTGAAAATTTAACCCATTTACAGCCATGACCCAAAGTTTGCAGACATCTCAGAAATCTAAGGAAATTAGATACCTGTTGGGTCGTAAAGATTTTATTTCAAATGATTTAGGACAATTTCGCGCAGCTGAATTCGAAAAAAAAATGACACCCACGTCCTCCGATCAGGTCAAGTTTTTGTGCTAAGTTAATTTTTTAAATATCCGATTTTATAAATAAACCGATTACATTTTTAGGTTGATTTTTGTTAATATTTCTCAGCTGAAATAGGTTTTTAAGATAAAAAATCGTGTTCTAACACAATTTATTAATTAAATTTAAAAAGAAATTGATTAGTATAGATTGAATAGTAGACAATGATAAAGGTGAATACATGTAAATTAGATAGTAAGTAATCACTGTTACGAATTCAGCACATGAACTTCAGTTTCTTCGAACTCTTAGAATACTTAGTAATGAGCCGTCATGACTGCATCCCAGCATCCCTGATACCTGGTCTCCATCTCTTTCATGTCCTGATGGAAGGTAATGCGAGCACTCTCAGTGAAGAGGTTTTTTTTTTCTTCAATTTGGGTGCCAACATTTAAACAGAGGACTTTGACGGGTTGAGATCGCGAACTAGATCATCTAACTAGTTTTGAGAAAAAGGTGTGGAGCACCATTGTCAAAAAACAGTTCTTCTTCTTTATTTTCTTCAACACTGGAGGAATCTTCGTCACTAATGTCAAGAAGTTCTCCAAAGACAGGTACTAAAATTCATTAAAATGAGCTACGGGACAACGTGCTTATTGAAGATCAGGATACTTGAAGCTGCTCCGGTTCTTTCTGTTGTTCCCATTCGAATCAATAGCGCAGAAGTAGAAGCCAGTGCCATGGGTTTTCAGCTCCATCCAAACCATGGAAATACCAAACTTCAAAGAACTCTTCTTGCCCTTGGTTCAACGACGCAGATACTTGGTGCGTTTTGTATACCATGTGTGGCGCCCAAGCTTTATCTTGGTCACTAAGTTTCATACCAAAATAAGCATGGTAAGCACGATTTATGAAACTTGTGACAGGATTCCTGTTAGGAACAACGGTACATTCGCCGTAGATGTAGCAGAATACGTAGGGCTTATTTTTGCAAGATCTTCTGGCCGAAACCATTTCATTTACCCGCAAAAGAAAAATATCAGCTGTCAAAAATTGACACATGTAAACTCTTCAGAATTCGTTTATTCAAAGGAATGAGAAAGATTTTTGCATCATATATATTGACAATACTAGCACGTGTAAAAAGGCGTTGACCAGTGTAATTTTTATAGGAATGTCCTAAACAAGAACCAACAGAATACAAATTTGTCAAAACATGTAACATCAGCAACATGTAATAAATAAGTCGACGAAGCTCTGTAAAAATTACAGCTTCACCAAATTGATATAAGAAGCTCAGTAGCGTTTCGAGAGTCCCTTGGAAGCGATGAGAACATCTGTTCTTTGAGGCACGCGCGCGCTCTCTCTCTCTCTCCACGAGGGTGCGATACCTGATGGGTGTGATGCTGCTCCACTCCTCGGTAATGGTTACCTTAAGTTGCTCATTATAGGATGGCTGAGGACGTCTTACGGCCTCTTTCAAGTCCTGCGAGATTTTCTTTTCCAGTGGAGTCATATCAGGAGACTAAGGTCGCCAGTCCATCACTATGAAAGTGTTGTCCCCGAAACACTTTATGCAGGGCGCAGACTTGTGACATTGTTGTGCTTGAAAATCACACTCCGAGCATTTCTGGAGAGCTCTCGCGCTGAGGGCAGCATGTAATATGTCAGCACAACTTGATACTTGTCCAATTGGAACGATTGCTCTCAATTCGGCCTCGTGCCTTAGGGAAGCCCACGCTAAGAAACCTGTCTTGTCAAGTAAAACTCCTTTCTCAAAGCTACCAGAGCCAACTACTAAAGCCTGTCATAAACCAACACAAGTTAGCAAATCAAGGTTTACATTTGCGTGGTTATTTGGGGGAAAGGGATGGGGTTGAAAGGCACTGTCAGCAAAACCGACATCACTGCACTCTTTCAACTCTGCTTAATAGCACAGTATACTCATAGCTACATCCTGTGATAGAGCTGGTTTAGTGTCGGAGATGGGGGTGCATTCCACCTTGCTTCGGCTTGCAATGTTATCAGTTATCAGTTACTCTGTAGCCCATATTTGTATCACCCCAGAGCAGCTTCAGGCTAAAATTACATGCATATCATGCACTTTACAGGTGGCAGCACTCACTGGGATCATGAATTTAGGAATCAGGATCAAGGTACTTGGGCCTAGCTAATGTATAAAACATATATGGATTAATAATTCTGAGTTTTGACAATCTAGCAGACTAGCCTACTACAATTTGGCTTATGTTGCAACATTAGAAAAGTACTTCTTTTCACAATACACCACAATAATAAAGGATGGCAGAATTAATTTTCATAAAACGTGTAGTGACCATAAAAAAAAGATACCTAAAAAATGAGGACTTTGAAGTTTTGTGATTGGTTCACTTCGAACCAAACTAACATGTTGAGGGAATTCTGAATGTTCAATGGCCTAAAAATGTGCATAGGAGCGAAAGATCTGAAACTAAGACCATCGTTTTCCTGAATTTCATCACTTAGCTTAAAGGGTGACTAAGTCAATCTTATAACGGTAAATACTGCCAACATTATAATGTACATATATAATAACTAAAATCCTATTTCATCTATTGGGTTGAGGAGTAAGTTCTTGCGGGTTTATCATATTTATTCATTACCATTAAAATTTTTAGAAAAACTTTATTTTTAATTGATAACAATATAAAATAAAATAAATAATGAATTCTCCGTTGTTATTTACGACTTCTTCCCAACGTTCAACTAGTTTTTCGATGCTTCTGCAATAAAAATATCTGGATTTTGACTCGAATAATTCGTCTAACCAGGTTCTTAATTCCACATCGGTATTGAACGAAATACTGCGCAAATTGTTGGAGAGCGATCGGAACAGATGGAAATCCGATGGACCCAAGTCTGGTGAATATGGAGGATGCGGCAGGATCTCCCAATTAAGCGTTTGGATGGCGTCTTTTGTCATATTGGCAATGTGAGGACGAGCATTGTCATGTTGCAGAAGGACTCCATAACGTCGATGAGATCGCTTTTCACGAATAGTTTCGGCGAGTCGATACATTTGTTGAACGTAGAGTTCTGCATTGATAATCTCGTTGTTCGCAAGGAGCTCATAAAGAATGATGCCTTCACAATCCCACCACAAACACAACATCGTCTTTCGTGGATGAAGTCCTTGCTTTAATCGCGGAAGTAGGTTTTTCTTGGGGTTAAACCATTGTTTTCAATGGTTCATGTTGACATAAACACACCACTTTTCGTCGCCAGTGATGATGCGTTGAAGAAATCTGTCCTTATATCCACGAGTAGCCTTGTGACGAGCAAGCAAACCTGCGGCAATCGTGGAGCGTTAAAGTTTGTTGCTTTCGCTCAAGGCGTGAGGAACCCATGCACCGAGTTTTTTAACTTTCCCTATTGAATGAAGGTTATTTACTACAGTTTTCTGATCACACGCCAATTGTACAGCCAATTCTCTTGTCGATTGACGAGGATTTTCATGAAGAAGGTCGTTCAATCGATCTTCATTCAACTCAATGGGGCGACCAGAACGTTCTTCGTCATTAAGATTGAAATGACCGTTTTTGAAACGTGAAAGCCACCATTGAGCTGTCCTTTCTGATGAAGCATTTTATCCGTACACAGCACAAATATCGCGACGAGCTTTGGCTTCGTTTGCATTGTTCCCGTCTCGATTAAAAATGAATAACAACAAGTGTCGAAAATGTGCCTTTCTTTCAACTTGACATTCCATTTTGAGGGTACAAAACAAAAATTTAATTAACACAAATTTTAAATAAACCGCAATGACTTATTACTCAACTTCAAAACGTAGCCTAAGTAAAAGCCTAATAGTCTACGCTGTTAAGTAACGTACCCTAAGCTTTGCATATTTTGTTCTCATTATTTATTATTGTTTTTTAATATGTGCACAAATCACGTCAACAAAACTTAAATCAACACAACATTTAAAAAAACGCAAGAACTTATTCCTCAACCTAATATATATTTAATATAAATAAACTTAATCGATGATTTAAAAGAGAACTTTGCGTTTTGAGTACGGAAATATGAAATATGATGGTATTTGGCCACTAGGCAAGGGATATTTCCTGACGCCACCATGCCCGCTAATTAAATATTGAAGCGTAACCCTTAAATGACTTTAATCTTATATATAAATAAAAAATAATATAATGTCCTTGTTTCATTTTTGTAAAAAATAATTTATATTTAATTGAAAGCAAGCCGTATACAATACCTGAACTCCCCAAACTTCTATTTGAATGTGTTTAACGTTCTAAATATGAATTCATTTTGTTTATCGAACGCTCTAAATATGAATTCATTCTATGGAGGAAATATTGAATAAAATCATCTTGTTAATGTCTTGTGTAGTATTAAATAGCAACTATAGGATCCGATAGTGCTTCTTCCTCGAAGTCTCGCATATTTCTCCTTGAAAAAGAGGTATTAGCTGTTTGTGATTCTGCTAAGGTGGATATCCTGGAGGCCTGTCGATTAGTACGGGAGAAATTCATCTCCCCGGGCGTCAAGTTCCCCGATGTCCTACGCATGACAGTAGACTCTCGTCCCGCTCGCCCACGTATCCCGTACACTGTCACATCTCTTCCCTCATCATCCCGGGATGCAGCACCACAACCCTTTCCTATATTATCCCCTTCTTCTACCCAGACTCAAGTCTGGTCACCTAGTATACCCCCTTCCTCAGCTCCCTTATTGATCCCGCGCCGACAGAGCGTGCCCAATCCCCGGACGCTATCCCAGAGACTCTGGACGACATTCAAGCCTATATCGAATCTACCGAATCGCCCTGATCTGATGTCATCATGACTGAGGACTTCTGGCCTAAGCGAAGCGTAAGGCCTCCCCCGACTCTTCCCCTCACTCTAGGAAGCTAACTTCCAAAAAGAGTTGGCAATCTATCTCAATAAAAAACTTTCTCTACATCAGTTGATGTACACCCTATTCTTTCCTCCCTTTCCCATACTCCTGTCCCTCTGACACATGTAACTGAATATTCCGACCTTTCCTCAGCCAGAAGTGATGTATCCTTCATACATCAATCAATTCATAGGGATATACTTCCACTCCTAGAAGGTAACGATAACGTCCAAGTCTTCTTTACCTATACCACTACCTTCCGACCGAGACAATACCTGATCTCCCATTCTTGTTAGCCCTGTCCCATTGAAACCTTCTGGAAATACTACTTCCAACTTTCCTTCAGACGTAGGTTGCACGCACACCCTCCATTAGGAGTGATGATCCTCTCCGCTCTGGGAGTAACGTTACCCCAAATCTCTCTTGTCTCTACCCTTTCCTCTGGGTCATGATCAACTAACTCTTGATCTCTCGAAACAAAATTAGCTTCCGCAATATTAGTCCCCGCCCTCTAAATCGGGGTTGCCTCGCCGTTCAAAGACTCCTTCTATAACGCCCATGCGTGGTTCTTTTTGCCTGACATCTGTTCGTGAGTATCCTCCGCTTGCCGCACTATCTCGACCGTGGTCTCTCATCGGTCTGAGTGGTGGCTGTAATTCTTCAATGGAACTGTCAGGGGATCCTTCCCAAATAAGAGGGATTTTCCTCTTTAATATCTAAAATATCACCTTCTGATATATGCTTGCAGGAAACCAAACTCGGGAAACGCCCTTTCTCAAAGTTTCGCCATTTCGCTACTTTTAACTCTCTACCATCCCCTGGCGGAGTGGCTCATGGTGGTGTCTCGCTCCTGGTGAGCACTCATCACTTTTGCACGCCTTCAAATCTGCGACCTACTCTTCAAGCAGTCGCAGCTTGTGTTCATCTTACGAATATTATTTATGTTTTCTGTTCAATTTATATTCCCCCAGATGAGCCGCCTTCAAGGGCCAGTTTTTCTATCTTATATCTGAGCTTCCTACCCCAATTCTAGTTTCAGGTGACTTTAATGGCAGATACTTCGTATGAGGTGAACAACTTTCAAGGCCATCTCCTTAAATCTCGTTTATCCACTTATTCTTTTAGCATTCTTAACTCTAGACATGTTACCTCCTACCACATTCAAACTGATTCTTTCAGTTATGTGGATCTATTTTCTTGACTAGGCCTACTGTATCTCTGATTTCGGGACGCTACACTGAATGGTACTACCTTTGACTATTTGTCGCCACGCCTCTGCTCCCACAGTTTCTACAGCGCCAGGAATATTGTGTTTGGCCTTTTTAGGGCACACTTCGGTCACGCTGGAACCGTGCCAGTGTATACGGATAGTTCCAAGTCCCAAGAGGGGGTCGTTTTCCACTCCGTATCCTCTCTGTTTGAGGTCAGCAGGGCTCTTCCAGCCGCTGCGTCTGTCTTCACGACCGAGCTGGTTGACATAAACCGCTCGGTATGGGAAATAACGCGATGTGCCTGGTTCAGAGACCGGATTGTGATCTACATATAGCGACTCACAAAGCGCTCTGAGTGCTCTTGGGATATTGGAATCTCCTCATCCCCTAGTTCGCGATATCCCTGACGCCACCGTGTTGGCGAACAAGGCGGATGTCGAGATTTTCTTCTGCTGGGTTCCTGGACATGTAGGAATTGCAGAGAATGAGCGCGCCAATGAAGTCGCCGAAGAGTCCGTGAGGACTGGGCGCGAACAGACCAGCGTTTTGCTCTTCCTCACACCGATTATATGGCATGAATACTTAGCTCTATGGAACATTTGGTACAGAAGATGGGAGACGGTCAAAGGGAGCTTAAACTTCCGTGCAATTGCTCCGCAATGGTTTCCAGGGACCTACCTCCCAATGCCGCGACTGTTTTAAGTTACTTTCTGTCCTCTCTGAATTGGACAAACTCGCAGGACGCACCGCCATCTGATGGCGCGCTCGCCTGCACCTTATTGTGAAGACTGCTTTGTCCCCTAGACTGTTCTGCACATTCTTCGTTTAATGTTGTAGCCTAGATGATTTTCGCGCACGCTACCTGTTTCGCTACTGGGACGAGCGGAACAGTCCCTTGTACCCGTGACTGGTTCGTGCACACAGACTTGCGGAGTATACGACCTTTTGGAGGTAGGCAGGCCTCCCAATTTTATTTGACTCTGTATTAGGTCGCATTTTCCTGCAGCGGTGGTAGGCGGGCCTACCTCCTACGCTAGAATGCGTCTCTTTGTTGCTTTTGTTTTTATTTGTTGTTATTTTTGCGTTTGTTTTTTTTTCAGCTTGTGTCTTGCCTTTGTTTCTTTTTATCTTTGTTATTTTCTTGTTGTTTTTTTTTAATAAATCCTAGTATTAGGCTTTTCGCTAATTTCTGCGACTTTTGCCTTTGTTGTCAGTCGCCAGATGGGCTCTTTAAATATAAAATAAATCTTATCTCCGTATGCTGGATCCTATCCGCACCTGGCCCTCCGTCTATCCAGCGGCGCATTCCTCTCCTCCCCTATTCCGAGCATTTACGCTGAGGCTGGCATTTTTCCGCTCCATCACCACCGCTTCCAGGTCTTTCTAAGGTATATTTTTCGTATTCAGCAGCTCTCTTGCTCAGAGACTTAAAAGAGTGCCTTTCCCCCAAGGTCTTTCGCCGCCTATGACATCTCCATCCATGCAGCGGCCCTTGGGACTTCATGTAGCTGAACACGTTTCCCGTTTAGGACCACGCAACTCAGTTTTGCCCTTCTCATTCCCGCTCGCCCCCCGGTGGACATTCCCCCATGTCAAATATTTGCATGACTCTCTTTGACATGCAGAAGTCTGGGTTGCCCCGCTTGTGGCACGAGCTATGTTCATTGAACATGCGGCCTCTCATACTCCATCATGTCGTCTCGGGAATGCTTCCCATCTATTTTACATGTCCCATGTGATGATAGACTGCGCTTCCTCTTAACCGAGGTCCCCTCTTTTAGCACCAATTCCCTCTTCTGATTTTGAATACAATCTGTTTTTTCTCTCTTTTATAGCTTGTAAATATACCTAGAAATGTATATATTAGTAAACAAATGTCATTTGTTTATTGTCTATGTTTCTTCTTTTTATTCTTTTAATCCTTTTATTGCTTTTATTTTCACCTTACCACTTTTTGTACTTTAGAGTCTTGTACCCTTTTATGTCCTGCCGCTCCATAACCTTTTTAGATTTTAGTGGCGTACACCCTACTCCTAATAATCAGAGAAGGGCAAGATCACTAACTTTGGGGATCTTGAAGATCAATATCAGATCACCAAAAAAATGTGATCTTGAAGGTCAAGATCAGATCACCAAAAAAATGTGATCTTGAAGATCAAGATCAGATCAACAAAAAAATGTGATCTTGAAGATCAAGATCAGATCACCAAAAAAGTGTGATCTTGAAGATCAAGATTAGATCACCAAAAAATGTGATTTTGAATATCAAGATCAAGATCGTGATCTTGAAGATCACTTTTCATGATCACTTTTAAGATCACTTTTATATGAATTGAAAAAAAGTTGTAGTC
The DNA here is from genome assembly GCA_963969495.1 of Ceratothoa steindachneri. Classification (NCBI taxonomy): domain Eukaryota; kingdom Metazoa; phylum Arthropoda; class Malacostraca; order Isopoda; family Cymothoidae; genus Ceratothoa; species Ceratothoa steindachneri. The sequence goes on along the minus strand of OZ018330.1, from coordinate 125,470,189 downwards.
TTTAAAACGAAAACAATTATTTTGTCAATCACTCCTAAAAAGTATTACTTCTGATACTCCCCTGAGGGCCAAGGCAATAAAAGCATCGCATCCTACCCATGTCACTTGATCTAAACGACGGCAATTGACGATTCCCCTTTCAGTTTTTCAGGTGCTAAACTTAAAACTGATATATATTATAACTTATCAGCAAAGAAAAAAAAATAAATGACCTGCATATCGTTATGTATATGGTAACATACACACACACACACACACACATATAGATATATATATATATATATATATATATATATATATATATATATATATATATATATATATATATATATATATATATATATATATATATATATATATATATATATATATATATATATATATATATAGTTATGGCCCATAACTCATATCAATGAATGATCAGTGTCTGGTCGGTGTCAAAACAGGTTCTTTTAACTTAAATTCAGAGATCAGAATTGGACGTCCACATTGCTGGGTTAAGGAGGATACTCGAAAAAAGTTTTCTATGAGGAAATTCTTAAATAAACCAGGAAGGCTTTCAATAAATGAGCATCACAAAACACAAAATAAGTATATTTACATGAAAACGAAACTAATATTTGGACTTTAAATAAGTAGCTAAAATTGAATAAAGTTTATAACATAAATTCAGTCGATGCGTTTTACTGCAGTACGCAATTAATGAGAATATAAAAGTAAAAACCGCAAGTTAATTTATTGTCCAACCGCTGTAAACATTTGCTTTCAACAAAACCAATTTTTCAAAGTTAGTATCCGAGAGACGACTTCGTTTTGGGCTATGAACCATGCCAGCAATCGAAAACAACCGTTCCACTGGTGCAGAGGAAGGTAGCGTGGTGTTATACCTCTTGAACATCTTCTTTATAGCAGGATACCTATCTAAAAAGGGAAGTGACTTACTGGTGTCCTGCAAATAATTGAGGACTTCTAAGTCTTCCTTGTTGTTAGGAGCAGAGAATGAGCCGTCTATAGCTTGGAAGAAATCGTCTTCAGATGATGAGTCTGAGTTCACCAAAGTTTTTCCACTGCTGTCAGAATTACAATTTCTGACAGCCATTTGCAGCTTGTCTTTACTTGAGACTTGATTGCTTCAGGGTCGCCGAAATTGGGCGCTGGTGACAATGAAATCCATCTAAGTTTGAAATATGGATGAGATACTGAGGCCAAACGGCATCGGTTACCTTGGGGGTCAATGTTAAAAAATGACCAAATCTGCCATTAAAGCCAGAGACAACTGCTGCCAGTAATTGTATGCAGTGTCTCAAGCGCAGGTCGTTTGGTTGGATAGGCTCCAATCTGGCGGGGGCATCTTGAGTCACTAGAAGCGTCGAAAGAAGAAAACCGTAGAAGCATTCTTTTTCTGCCTGTAATTTGTTGAGGGTTTCTGCAATTGGTTTTAGAACTGACAAATATTCTGAAATAAATTCCAATTCATTGTCTTTCAGGATGGGTAGATTCAGTTCTTCAAGAGCTACATTTACGTGATTCTTATGTTTATATATTTGGCTTAATGACTCATACATTAAGTTCCATCGAGTGACGCATGGGTACCTAAATTGGACGCCAATTATTTCGTGTATTTTTTTTTAGCTTACTTGTGTTTACCAGCAGCATTCCACAGCGCTGAACATTTTCCCATTGCAGAATGATTTATGTTGTTTAGGCCAGGTGATTTCAGTCCTTTATCTGCATCAGTTGTTGCTACCAAATTCAATATGTGGGAGACACATCCAATATGAGATGATAGTTTCACTGAGTCCTCTCCATGCTCTCCTGAATGTTCAGGAAAGTTGCTGATGATAACCTCTTCATCTGCATCATCTTCATCAATGTCTTAAGTACGATTCTGAATAAGAACACCGAACTCTTTAAAACATCTCACCATGTTCGATGCATTATCGGTGACTGTAGATACAACTTTTCGATAAGATAAACTATGCTCAGAGTTGATCCTGTCCAATATTCCAGCCATTTTATCAAAACTATGTGTTCCACAAAATCTTCGGCATGCCAGTGCAGCTGATCCTCGTGACAAGTCATCATTGATCTGTAATGTAAGATTATAAAATAAATGTTTGTATATTATATTATAAATTAAGACTTAACAAATTAATGATTGAGGAACACATGTCAAATAATTGAAAAGATGGTCAATTTATCAATTATAAAAATAATATACTAAATAACATACACCCAATGTGCAGTGACTCTCATGTAACTGCAGTGATTGGTTGACCATATGTCTCATGTAACACACACACGGTCAACTACTGCCAGTTTTGCTTGTATGCCTTCCTTCATTGTACTGGTTGTTGTTGCGATAGATCTATACAAGGTGCGTCTCGATGGCACCTGAACAGCCGGATTGACGTCTGAAAAAAATATTTCAAAATTAAAATTAGCTATGAAAAATATCAAAATATTTAGCTAGGCTAGCGATAGTCTAATGTTCATACAAATAAAATGAATAATTATTTTAATCAGAGATTAGCTATGGAAAAAATTGCTAAGTATTTAGCTAAGCTAACGAAAGTCAAATGTTCTCACAAATAATATGAATGAATATCTTAATTATTTATTTTGCCCGATTAGCAAATATTTGCTACCATGTAGTTTAAATCGATATCTACTGATGCAATGATTTTAAAACTTTCTTTGTTATGTTTTTTTATCGTCTGATGTACCCTTTATTTCGATTTAATAAACTTATTATTATTATTAATCAGTTATTAGCTAGGAAAAAAATAGCAAAATATTTGAGTTATACTAACATGAAAGATCTTAAATTCATGTAGTTCAACTAGGCTCAATGGTAGGAGGAGCCCCTTAGCCACAAGCGAGAGAATCTTCTTTTCAAGGACATCCTTGCGTATTGGTGGTCCTGGTTTTGCTTGGAAATGTGGAACATGCCTAGTGTTGACTGCTTGGCAATTTTGGCAGAGCCAGCATTGCTGCCGCTGGCATCTTCGTCTTTGGCTGGACACTTGCGAGATTTCTTCTCCGATTCATATTCCCCCAAAATATCCGAATGTAGTTTCTGCACAAGAAAATAAATTATTATATTAAAATGTTATTATTATATGACTTGAACAGTGTGATAAAATGAAAAATAAAGGGGTGAAAATGAGTGCCATTTAGTTTGGTCCCTCACCCTCTGCCTGTCCGATTCTATCAGGTGTGCCTGAAGGCTATACCCGTAACCCACTCATCATGGGTAGTTTGCGTCATTTTAATGTTATGAACACAATAACCTAACACTCTCTACTACTGACCAGTCTTCCTCGCATTAAATTGGCCTAGTCCCATCTTTAATTTTATATGGTGTATCTATATGACTAACCTACTGTAATATTCCAAAGTTTTAAATAAGCACAGGCTAGTTTAGGACCTAGTTAGGTCTATATAATTTCTTATTCTATTTAAGGCGTAGGCCTATACCTATTAAGCTCAGGAAAAAATCAAGAATATATACTGAGGGCCTAAATAATTCACAGGAGCAGGTTCAAGGGAGATTGTTCCATGTTCATTTACACTCTTAGTATCACACTTAGGTTTAGGCCCTAATTAAATATTTTTAAATTTTATTATACAGGGTAGCCTGGTTGGTATTGTTTAATCATTATAAAATGGATAGGTACCAGTACCTTACCAATATAATTGGCTAAAATTAAATAGGCCTATATATTTATATGCTCACACTAGGCCTCACATCTGCAAGTTATTTTAATGTTGTTAATTACTACTTAGTTACTAAATAGTACTAACCCTGAGGTGCCTCGGAAGATTGCTTGTTGAGTCGAGGCCGGCAGAGAGAATTGTAGTTTCCTTTCTACATTGAAGGCAAATAACCTTGATATTGTTTCCAGTTTTTTCGACAATTTGAAAATATTTCCCGTTCAATAGCACAGATTAATCCTTATTACCAAGATTCTTTCTCTAAATATATTAAATACTGTTCTGGTGACAACCTAGAATATTTGGTTCCCTTGGGAGCCTGTTGAAGTTTTAAGATTGCACTCATTATTAAAAAATTCAACCTATAAATAAAATACGAGTATGTTTCGAATTAATTTATTAGGAATACGGACGCTTAGTCTATCTTTTATGCCTATATATTTGAAAAAAAAATAAAAATTATGAAAAATATCAATTTTTCATAGCTAATTTTAATTTTAAAATACCAACCCACAAACATAAAACTTCATATTTAAAAATCGGAAATTAAAAGTGATCTTGAAGTCTAAAGTGATCTCCAAGATCAAGATGACAAGAAATAAAGTGATAATAAAAGTAATCTTCAAGATCTGCAAATAATAATAATAATCATGCTAATAATTCTACTACTAATTATAATAATTACAATTTGAAGTATTCTGGCAGCCTAATAGTAATATAAAGTAGTTATCAGGTCGGATCTCGCGAATATGTAAAGTGAGCCGTGTATAAGAAAGTGCACCAGGCACCACACTGCCGATTTTAGAAAGAAGAACAGCAATATAAATTTTCTTGCGAATTCTTAAAAGTGTTTATTTTATAGTTTATATTCTGAGATATTTATAATGAGCTGGGATCAAATAATTTTTTAGTTAATTATAGCAAGCTTAAACATTTTTTCATTACAAGGCTTAAAAGACAAAGGCGTATATTATGTATAGCAAATTTGAAACATATATAAAGCTAAAAAAAAATTATTTAATGGTATCATATGATTAAATTGCTGTAATTATATTTCATTTACATCTGTATCGTAAATATATTCTAAATCTATATTCAGACTCAAAAAGTATGACTAATACAGACAACACCATTAAAATGATATAATATGCGATACCTAGCAATTATTTTTTTCCTATTTTCCTTATTTCCCCCCCATAACCAATAAACTTTACAATAAAATGCATTGATGTTTAAATTCCCAAAAATGTAATAATGTAGTAGGCCTTGCAGTGTGTAACTTTACAATTTCATGTACATTTGTCTTTATTTAGGATTCTTTGGATGCTGTAATAATGAGTAAAAGATAAAGGGACATTGGTAGAAAGTATTTAAGTGATAAGAAGAAGAGGGCTATAGCCGAGGCAAAAAAAGGTTGAAACAGAACATCAGAAAGGTGCATTGAATAAGTATCTATGTAAATCAGGGAATGTAAAAGAGAGCGTAGAGCTCCCCAAAACGAGTCAAGATGAAGCCATTTTAGGAAGACATCCAAAATGAGTTATTGAAGACAGTGAGACCGGGAGTGTGTTTACTCAAAGTAATGCCAGCGATTTTGAAGGTGTTGAATTGAACAACAAAAAAAACTCCCAGCTGACATGAATGCTGCTGCCGCCTCTGAGCGTGAGGAAAACTTGAATTCAAAATCTGTCAGTCTTGTCGAATCAACAGACGATCTTACAACATGGAGAGAAATGATAGATCAGAATGTCAGGGATTATTTAGTGAAACAAGGACCACCTATTATATATATATATATATATATATATATATATATATATATATATATATATATATATATATATATATATATATATATATATATATATATATATATATAATTAGGTAAAAGGCCATGTTGTGTGCGTGTACTATTGAAGTTCACAACTGTGGCAGCGTTATTAATTTTAAATCTTATTTTCTTAATATTTCTTACAAGTATTTTAACGGGGTCTTCGAGGCGAGAAAAAACATCCGCGAATCACGTGTTCTATTCCTAGAAGTATTTCGACCATGTTAGGTCATCTTCAGGGAATGAACAGAAATGGAATTATTCGCGGATATATGTTTATTTGAAAAAAAGCACAAGACATTATTATAGATTAATATAAATAATGTATTAGTAATAGTGATGAAAAGAAAAAAATACATCGCTGAGAAGGAGAAGGATTTTAGTAGAAGGCAAAGGTACATATAGAGGGGTTCTCCTGGAGCATTTTACACAGGAGTTCAACTTTTTATATTTTAATGATTTACTTTAACATTTTAAATATTACCCCATAATAGGGTTTAGTTTGTATAATCTAATTCTTATTTTCTATTATAATGTTTGTTTTATATATGTTTATTTGTCCAATTATTTAAATACTTAATTTCACATTCTTTTTACCTATCGGTTTCTATTACATTTGTTTATAATTATATAACCACTTTACTCTTGTCCACTATGTTATTATTCTATATTTATTTTTGCTTTTTTCTATTTTTAACACTTATTCTTATTTAATGCAAACTTTTTACCACCTAGTACTTAGCGTACTCTCACTTATTATTACTAATTAATTTGTTAACTTATTAATAGTGTATTCACATTTAATTATTTGTTTTATTCTTGGCCACTCACAACTTAGTTGCTTATGTATTGAATTGTACACTTTTTAAATCACATATAAATTAGTTATTTATGTAACTATATTTATATTTATTTGCTTATGCACTGTTTTTGACTTTATTATTATTTACTTATTCACTTTGTGTATTAATTTACGTATTAAATATATATTAATTTTAATCTTTCGACTCTCACTTTTTATTGTTTGACACTTTTTACACTATGTCCGACGTCTTCATCCCGCTCTTTATGCGTTTGAAGGTCGCCGCGTTTACCGTGTGAAGGCTCGTGTCTGGAATGTAAACGGTTCCGCTACACATTAGACCTTCGATTTCTCTTGGGGACCAAGGCCCCTCGAAGGTCCACTTAAAGTCCCCGTTACGAATTCCATGTACTACCTTCAGTTGGTTACCTTTTTCAGGACGCCGATTGATGCTCCCGAAGATTTTTAGTTTGAGCTCCTCTCCGTCGAAGAAAAGCCCTTTTTCAAGGACTTCGGTTCTTTCGGTGAGAGGTACTCCTGGATAACTATCGTCATCCTCCGAGCATTCGTCGGTTTCCGTACGACCGTCTTCTTCTTCTTCTTTTGATGTTGTTCTTACGTTCTTCTTCTTGCGTTTTGGCTTTTTCGGGCTGCTTCTGGGGGGTGTTGGGTTTTTATCCATTTCCTGGCTATCTTTTTCTTTATTTTTGGTGGTCTCTGGTCGTCTTTTCACTTCATCTTGTTTGGGTTCTTCCTCTGGAGTTTCCGTTGGTACTTCCACAAACTTGATGTTGAGGACATCCTGAGACGCTGGGTTCGGGGGGAACCATAACTTCTTCTTCACTCCATTATGTTGGAGCATAGTATTTAGCTCCTCCGAGAAGCTTCCTGGGTGTGCAAGGTTCGCCAGGTGGGCGACGATGACCATAGTCATGATCTCCTTGCACTCCATCGGCATGACCAGTTTCGGAGAAGCTCTTTCCGGCGATATCGTCGTTGGCTGGGCAGAATCTTCAGCATATCGGAAGATGAAAACGAAGATTTCGATATAGAGTTCGAAAATAACATCGTAGACGAGCTTAACACGGTAATACATCGAACGCATCCTCATCACCAGGTGGATAGACTGCGTGACGGAGACGCCGAGATCACAGAAGAAGAGATCCTTGGCGCACTCCGCTCATTCCGACAGAAAGCCCCAGGCAAATCGGGGCTTACGAAGCTTAACTTCGAAAAGGCACCAGCCAACGTCATCGAAGGAATGAGACGAATTTTTAACGCATGTCTGAATACAGGGTACTTTCCAGATGCTTACAAAACGGCAAAAATGATCTTTTTGCCCAAGCATGGAAAGGACCCTACGTTGAGAGAGAGCTACCGCCCAATTTCACTCCTGGAATTTGGCGGGAAACTCTTTGAGAAGATCCTCAACGGAAGACTGGTGTCTCACCTGGAAGAAAACTCCCTCTACAACCCTTGCCAATTCGGGTTTAGAAAGAAGCGAAGTACGGAAATGGCAATTAATGTCATAACGGAAAAGCTTTCCCAAGCCAAACGGGACAGGAGTTATGTGGATATCGTTTGTCGGGATGTGTCAAAGGCGTTTGATAAGGTGTGGCAGCGGGGCATGCAGTATAAGATCTTAAGGCTGGGTCTAAGTGAAAACTTAGAAAGAACTCTCTGTGACTATGTCATGGAGAGAGCGGCGTATGTCAGTCTAGGGTGCACGGACGGACCAAAGTTTCCGCTCACTGCGGGCCTCCCGCAGGGGGGGTGTCTGTCCCCCACCCTTTACTCGATATACACCGCGGACGTCCCAGACCCTGTGTACCCCAATTCCCTCAATATTCAATACGCCGATGATTTCAACCAGATAATCGTATCTCCATGGAGGCATGCGCCGTGGCAAGCTCGCATGACAGCGATGGAAATCGCGAACCTGAACAACTACGAGGCTCAGTGGAAAATAAGAACAAACCAGGAGAAATTCAAGGTGGTCCCCATTGGACGCACCTCAAGGGCAGACGTGCGTGTGGGGGATACGCGATACCCCTACACCAACGAATGCAATGTACTCGGTATGAAAATCACCTCTACCGGGTACAAAAAGCACGTCGAAGAAAGAATTTCTCGAGCCTCGTCCGCTGTCAGAACTCTATACCGCTTCAGAAATCTACGTGAAAGCAACAAGAAGAAGATCTACAATGCCCTTGTAAGATCTACGTTGCTTTACCCCGCCTCCACCCTCTCATGTGTCTCAAAAACACAAAAGAGGCGTCTTCAAGTAGTGCAAAATAAATGCATGTACCTAATAACGGGTACACGCAGGCATGAAAGAAGACGGCAAGAAGACCTGCACAGAGAGGCGGGGATAATTCCCATTAACAAGGTCATAGAAGAACGGACCCGGAAAATGCAGGATCTGGTTAATCGTGAACTGAGTGATGAAATCACCCAGATGATTAACCAGAACAGAAGAGCTGAATGTCCCCCCAGATTCCCCAGCTCCGCCAACCGAGTGGCTGGCGGAGACGAAGTGCCGTTCTATGCGTAAAATGAGAAAGAAGAAACCTGTGATACAAGATCAATCACAAGAATAAAAGAAATCACTCGAAACCCTACTATGACAAGATACCGATAATGACAACCTTACCGAGAAATTTAAAACCAACGATTACGAAGAGAACTTCGAAAGAAGCAATCTACAAAAGAAGAGAGAAGAAAGAAGAAACAATTATATACTAAAATACACATACAATAAAACAATACAATAAGCACGCACTTAAATAAAGTTAAAAACATATACAAACAGGCAATGCACAACACAAACCATGAAAATACTAAAGCTGCTGAGACAAATGGCTTGAACGCCATAATAGTTATAATTTTATAATTTTATAAACTTATAATTATTACCAAAAACCCAAAACAACAAAAATGAACTCACACAAGCAAGAAAATAATAAAAGTGATAAGTCTGATCACCAGACCCTAGGCATCTCTTTGCACCTCTTCCACACTTTTTTCTCTCTTCTCCACTTGTCTATTTTCTCTGTCCCCCCCCCACACCCTATCGTCTCCCCTCACATGCACTCGCACTTACACACAAAGTCAAAGTCAAAGTCAAAGTGGAGTGGTTATAAAGCCTGAAGAGAAATTTCCTTATACAGATTTCGACTAAGGATAATGGGTAGTCAGACATGGCATGGCTAGATGGTAATCCGAGTTATTTTGTAGCCTCTCCTGGATAGTTCGTTCAAAAACATCGGATAATAAATTATTCATATTCAATTTTAGTTCTTTCGCAATTATTGTTGGATTATTCACAACTAAACGTTTCATAAGCATGTCTGTTCGCAAATTTGTTTTTCTCGGTCTGCCAGATCATTTTTTTAGGTACTGGCGTAGATAGGCTAACATTGATTTTAGCAAGTGACACCTATATATTAATAGTACTTTGGGCTATGTTTAATTCATGAGTTATCTGTCTCTGAGATTTCCCACATTTATGAAGAGCAACAATAGCACCTCGACAATCACATTCGAGTTGTTTCTTAGCACGCATTAGAAAGAAATTTTATTTAGACCACTTTCTGTAAAAAATCACATAATAATAACGAAATGGCAAAACAATATGAATAGTGGCAAATTTAAAGCACGCCCACACGCAACGAACGCTAGCACAATACTAACTTAAGATTGCATTGGAAAGCTGTCATATCAGAGCGTTATCTGAAATCTACCAGATGTCGATTGAAAAAAATAGAAAGTGAAATATGCGTCTGTGAATATCATGGAAAATAATTTTTTTTTGAGGGTGATCGGATACTTTTCGCTGGCACTGTGTATATATATATATATATATATATATATATATATATATATATATATATATATATATATATATATATATATATATATATATATAACATGAAATGAATTTGGGCAGTATATTTTCTTCATTATAGCAGGTTCTATTGAAAGCGACCGCTAGTCTCGTGTTAGTGATTTTCTTTTCAATCTTCTCGATTTTTCTAATGTTTGCCTTTTCCTCATTGTTCAACCCGTAAATAAGACTACCGCAGTTGATTAGAGACTGATTTTTATTAATTGCAAAGATGTGGAATGAAATTAATGCACCTTAGCAATTGCTTTAATTATACTGACGCGTTTCGATACGACAAGTATCATCTTCAGAGTTAAAATGGGTAATTAATACATGTATTCCAGTTTATATGATATAAAAAAATCTGTTGAAAAACTGACGAACGGAACGTAGACACGTGTAGGCGAATTAGCAAGCTAAAGAGGTGCAGGTACGGACTGGTCGAGGAAGTGTGAGTGGCCGGAGAAAGGGGGGTTAAGCTGCTTGCCAGAGGTGATTAGAGGCTAGAGGCAGCTGTCCTAAATGTACCTGGTTCCTTGATTTCCTCGTCTTGCAGTTGGCAGGAGTTCATGGGTGTTAGATTGTATATTTAGACTTAGCTGACTTTCTTGAATATACAGGGTGGTCCATAAGTACCAAGAAACTCCACGTACAACTTTTGCATAAATATGTTATTAACGGGAAAAGTTGTACAAAAGTTGTACGTGGAGTTTCCTGGGAGGAGGAGTAATTAGTGTTTGTTGGGAACGTAGTCTAAAAATTTTGTGTTTTCTTCTATCATTTTTCTGTTAAGGCAAGCTCCATGTATTTCTTGTGTATGTTTTTTAGATGCACCATTGTTGAGTTGGTATGGTATTCTTCTTGAGACTGTGGTTTCGGTCATTCCGAAATACGAGTTTCAGTTAGGTAAGAGATCACTGTCTCTTAAGCTACATGTGTACTCATATGTCAGATAGGTTCTTTCTTTGGGTTGATGATAAGTTTTAGGGTTACTTTTCATGACAAGAGTTGATGTGCGTCTATTTTGATAGTAGATAGTTAGTGCGATCTTTTTTTCGGCATTCGTGGGTTTTATTCCTGTGCTCATAGTGTTTTTGTCAAAGGGTTCTATAATGTTTTCCTTGTCTGTATTTTGGGTCTTTTGTCGTTCTGATAGGTACCATCAGTCCATTTTAATTCTTATAGGTGTCTGTATAGGGTGTCCCAGAAGTCGCGCACCATCCTGGTTTTCAAAAAACACCTTTATTGATTGAAAAAACACCGTTATTGATAATAATTATAACAAATGCTCAAATTGGGGACCCTCTGCAATAAAACACGCATCAATTCTCTTCATTAAATTGTCTTTCACACTTTTGAGGGTTTCAGGAGTCATCTTTTGGCATTCAGTTATTACTGCATCCATCAAATCATCAAGACTGCGTAGACGATTCTGGTACATAGCAGATTTGAGCGGTCCCCAAAGTAAATAGTCAAGTGGAGTAAGATCTGGTGATCAGGGTGGCCACTCCACGGGATCTCTCCATCCACTCCATCTGTTAGGGAAGGTCTGGTTCAAGTAGTCACGCACGCAATTAGCAAAGTGTTCTGGAGCCCCATCTTGCTGAAAAAAGAAGTTTTGTCGTCAACTTATGGGAACATCCTTAAGGTAGTCAAACAAGAAGGTCTGCAGGAGCTCTAAATAGATTCTACCAGTGACACTATCATTGGAAAAGTAAGTACCAATGATTTCCTCCCCGCAGATTCCAGCCCAGAGCATGATCCTCGGGTTGTTCTGATGGTGTCCCTCCTCATTACAACCTGAAATGTTATCTGACCACTAGCAGATATTGTGCCGGTTTACTTGGCCATTCAAATGAAAAATGACTGAAGAATATTGAAGAATACATATGCGGGCGCATCCATTCACAGAATTCCAATCGTCTCTCTGTGTCATCACCATGAAGAGCTTGCACAAATTGCACTTTATACGGGTGAAATTTGTGAGACATGAGAATACGATGCACTGATGATTTGCTAATGTTTAGTTCCTGGCTTCCTCTTCTGACTGAATTCACAGGACTTTTAACAACATTCGCCAAAACCATAGTGGATGTTTCTTCATCAGTTGCACTCTTCGGTCGCCCTCATCTCTCACAGTCAGCAATTGAGCCAGTTTCTTGGAAAGGTTTGATTAAACGACAGACAGTGGTATGGCTCAATGGTTCTCGTTCAGGGTGATTGCGGTTGAATTCTTCAGCTACTGAACGGTGTGTTGTCCCATGTCTTCCAAACATGAAAACAACTCTTTCTTCTACTCTTAGTTTCTCAGCCATAATTCAATCTGAAAGATAGAAATTAAATTGAGTCAATTATTATCAAGAAAGGTGTTTTTGAAATCAATAAAGGCCTTTTTTTATTGAAAACCAGGATAGTTCGCGACTTCTGGTACACCCTGTATTTCTTTATTGGAGAATCCGTTGTTATCGAGTACCTGGGTGGCTCTCTCAAGTTCATTGTGTGTATCCTTCCATGTAGTGCAGTGGGTGAAGGCGCGGTTAATAAAGGGTTGGGTCACGCTTGTTCAGCTTAGGGCATTCATTCACTGTCTGCATTCATGCAAAGTCCCGGATTGGTGGCTTTAACGTGTACTTTGGTCGTTATTGTTTCATTAATATTGGTAGTAAAGATGTCGAAAAATGGTAATTGGTCGTTTTGGCTTTCTTCGATAGTGTAGTTGAGGGCGTTATATATATATATATATATATATATATATATATATATATATATATATATATATATATATATATATATATATATATATATACACACGCTAGCAGAGATGGACTCTTAGACGTTTGCTTTATATTTTTCTTCTGTTGATACCACATTCTCACCTCCCCTATCTTCTCAAGTTTTTTTTATCGAAGCGAAAACCAACGAGGACATCTCATGCATAAAGTTTGAAAGGAAAAATTTGCAAAGAAAGCGATGAAGATAGCAGAAATTAAAATGGGTCAATGTACTTTATATACTCCCAGATTCACTTGCGAACGTTGGGGACCTGATGGGCCCTCAGTCCTTCAGATGTCAGCTCCAGCATATTTAACTATGCTTAACCTAAAATCTCTTTGCGAGTAATTTCCAGAATGATGTGAACATCTCTTCACCTCCTTGGAGGGGGAGGGAGTATCTCATCCCTGCCATTGATTTGCTCATAAATAAAAGAACCCGACACTAAAATGCTAAATTTTCACAGTGATTCCTTTTGTGATGCTTTAATCTCCTTTGAATCGATCGGCGGCTAAACGCCGGCTTTCGCCAATTGACTTTGTTGGTGCAAGATAAGAATCATTTCAGGGAAATATAATTATGACACGTGTTTATTTTTTCAAACAATGCCAAAATAATTGCGTCATCCATTAAAAAAATATTCACTTTGTTATAGATATCTATTACGATGAAAGTGTTCTAGTTTAAACGAGCGAAGCTATATACACACCTGAGAGCAAATAGGCTTTACATCGACGATGCAATTAAACTAATTTTAATTTTTTAGTCCATATGAATTGTTCGTTTTTACAAATCCAATAATAGGAATCATGTTTGCACTTTTGAGACTTTTTCCTCTTTAGGAGAACTTATTTTTAAAAGGGGCAAACGAGCTTTTCTATTACACCTTGACTCCCCATGGCTTCTCTCTTTATTTCCTTTCTCCATCGGTATATCTTTTCCCTCGCCAGAAATGGCTGAAAAAAAATCCATCATCGGTTTCAGTATCTTCCTTTCTTTGTCAGCGATGCTAATTTGTTTTCCAATAGAGGCAAAAAGGATATCTGCTGAATAAGGCAAACAATACAACTACGCTTGTTTGAAAGTTCAGCCTATTGTTTCCAGAGTTCGTTATTGTTACGCCAATACAGAAGGGAATGCTCACAAACTGAAATAAAGGTTAAAAATGCAACATCCACAAACCAAAGAGAACGTTAAAAAATGTAACGCTCGAAATCTGAAAGTAACGCGCAAAAAAGGCAAGGCTCTCAAGCCGAAGGGAATGTTAAAAATGCAACGTTCATAAGAAGAAGGAACGTTAAAAAATGTAACGCTCTCAAGCTGAAAGTGAAGCTCAAAAAGGGGAACGCTCACAAGCCGAAAGGAATGTTAAAAATGTAACGTTTACAAGCCGAAGGGATCGTTAAAAAATGTAACGCTCGCAAGCTTAAAGGATAGCTCAAGAAATGGAATGCTCAAAAGAAAGCCGAAGCAACATTAAAAATTTAAAGTTCACAAGCCGAAGGAAAAGTTAAAAAGGTAACTCTCGCGAGCTGAAAGTGACGTTCAAAAGGAGAACGCCCACAAGTCGAAAGCAACGTTAAAAATGCAACGTTTGCAAGCCGAAGGTAACGTTAAAAATGTAACGCTCGCAGGCTGAAGGTGACGTTCAAAAAGGAGAACGCTCACAAGTCGAAAGCAACGTTAAAAATGCAACGTTTGCAAGCCGAAGGCTACGTTAAAAATGTAACGCTCGCAGGCTGAAGGTGACGTTTTACAAAGGGAACGTTCATAAACTGAAGGTAACGTTAAAAATGCAACTTTCACAAACTGAAGGGAACGTTAAAAAATGTAACGCTTGCAAGCTGAAAGTGACGCTCAAAAGAGGAAACGCAACCAAGCCAAAGGCAATTTTTTAAGCCGAAGGGAACTGTCGTGGTATGACATTACATTATATCAATACCATATTATATCTATGGGGGAGGGACCAATAACTTAAAGGCGAACCGACAAGGGGACGGAACGCCACGAGTTTCGACGCGCGGAACAGCGAGAAAGAGTGCAACGAGGTCAGGTAAAATTTGGGCAATGGCAAAGCTCAAAGTTATTTAAAGAGTCATGTACAAAAATATAATATAATTTACATAAAAATAAGATAAATTAATAGGCAAAATTACATCGGTAGAAGAGGGGGGAATTGCAGAGTTATGCTTCAGACTCTGAAGTTAGAAATTAATGTATTACAGAAGAAGGCTATTCAAATGGAGAGGATTAACTCAAATGGGTTGCTGAATGGGGAGAGGGGTTGGCTTACGGAGGATTCCGGGTGAGACGTCAGGGTAAGGCTTCACGGATGTCTTCTGCAGGCAATAAACGTGAAGCGAGGGCACTCGGAGCTTCTGAGTGGGAAGTTAACGCGATGACGGTTCTCCAAAGGGGGGGGGGCGGTAACGTCCGATCCAGGGGAGAATATTTCGGCTACCCGAAAACAAGGGGCGAGCGAGGAGGGCTTCGACAGGAGTTGATGAGTGGAGTCGGAAAAATCGCTCGGTAGTGATCGTCAAATGGAATTACCTCACTGGCTGGGGCTAATTCCAACACACAAATAGTTCAGCCGTCCCTTTGCTTTGTTGTTAGCACCTGACTTGGAACTAGGGGAATCTTCTTGGGTCCGGGCGAGACTCCTCAACTCTGTGCCTCCCACATGGAAAACGAGCCCTATATATATCTGAGGCTCCCACCCCGCAGGGGTGGGGGAATGGCCTCGAATCTTCACGCCGAGGAGATTCTAAAGGTGGTCCGTAGTGGACGCGGTTCGAGGTTACCGCTTGTGGAGGGGGGGGGGGCTTACCAATTTAAGCCTAACCAAATTCTAGAATCTTATCCAGCGCATGGACATCACTTCCGTGCTGGAAAAGAAATTCCACGTGGAATTCCCCCACAGGAACGTTAAAAAATGCAACGCTCGCAAGCTTAAAGTATAGCCCAAGAACTGGAATGCTCACAAGCAAGCGGAAGGAACATTAAATATGTAATGTTCACAAGCCAAAGGGAACGTTAAAAAGGTAACACTCGTAAGCTAAAAGTGACGCTCAAAAAAGAGAACGCTCACAAGCCGAAGGGAATGTTAAAAATGCAACGCTAATAATGTAACGCTCGCAAGCTGAAGGTGACGTTGAAGAAAGGAAACCTTAAAAGGAGACGTCAAAAATGTAACGCTCGCAAGCAGAGGGTGACGTTAAACAAATGAAAGCTCACAAGCCGAATAGAACGTTAAAAATGCAGCGCTCACATGGCGAAGGGAACGTTAAAAAATGTAACGCTCGCAAGCAGAAGATGACGTTCAAAAAAGGGAACGCTTGCAAGCCGAAGGTGTTATAATTATTACTCCGAAAGCAGGGCAGGGCTAAGCAAGGTGGTAGCGCTTAAGTGAGAGACGTTAGTCTCAAAATTGATTTGGAAAGTTATAGTGGTCTCTCCAGGGAACTTATTCAAAACGATGTTTAGTTCTGAATGCCCTCGTTAGTTAAAGTTTAGTTTAAGGGTAGTTTGAGGAGAGTTTGAGAGATGTTTGATAGTTCTGAAATCGATAGAAGGTTAAGAGTTGAAGGACCAAAGGTTAAATGAATTTAGGCGAGAGAGGGGGCCAAAAGAGCGAGAGAGAGAGAGAGACTTTGATGGGAATTCGAGGGAATTCTCAGAACTAATACGAGAAAGAGGGTATAAAAGCTTACCTTGGTCGGAGAACCCGGGCGAGGACCTACTTGCGAGTTGGAGTTGTTTACGCTACCGCACACTTCAGAAATTTGTCCGTCTGAGTCCAAGAGTTTGAAGAGAGTTTTGAGAGTTTTGAATTAAATTCTTTCTATAAGCTTCAGAACGGTTTTGCCTAGAGTCCGCGAGTTGGGGGATAATTAGGGGGGATGGCACGAGGAAGGCCGGCGTGCGATTTCCGGAACGCGTAACTCTCTGTGCCTACAATAAACCACCGGGTCCGGGTCCACAATGCCGATCGCGAAGGAGGAGGAGGAGCGGCAATATTCCTCCAGATGCTCAAGATGGCCCAAGTGCGTACCCCCCCCTCCCTCCTAATTAACATTTAAACCACTCGGTCTTTGATAGCCTAAAGAATAGGCCAGAGAGAGGGAGAGAGAGGGAGGGGGAGAACCCACTACGCTATCCTCTTTGACTTAGATGCGTTCATGCACGCTCACACAGACACATATGCAAGACGGTGTAATAGGTTGTAATCTTAACAAAGGGAACGTTGAAAAATGTAACACTCGCAAGCAAAAGGTGACGTTCAAAAAGGAAAGGTTCACAAGCCGAAGGGAACGTTAAAACATGTAACGCTCGCAAGCAGAAGGTGGCGTTCAAAAATGGAAAGGTTCACAAGACGAAGGGAACGCTAAAAATGTAACGCTCGCAAGCAGAATGTGACGTTCAAAAAGGGGCAGGTTCACAAGCCGTAGGGAACGTTAAAACATGTAAGGCTCGCAAGCAGAAGGTGACATTCCAAAAAGGGAACGTTCACAAGCCGAAAAGAACGTTAAAACATGTAACGCTCGCAAGCAGAAGGTTCACAAGTCCAAATGAACGTTAAAACATGTAACGCTTTCAAGCAGAAGGTGACGTTCAAAAAAGGAAAAATTCACAAGCCGAAGGGAACGTTAAAACATGTAACACACGCAAGCAGGAGGTGATGTTAAAAAAAGGGAAGGTTCACGAGCCGAAAGGAACGTTAAAACATGTAACGCTCGCAAGCAGAAGGTGACGTTCAAAAAAGGGAAGGTTCACAAGCCGAAGGGAACGTTAAAACATGTAACGCTCGCAAGCAAAAGGTGACGTTCAAAAAAGGGAAGGTTCACAAGCCGAAGAGAACGTTAAAACATGTAACGCTCGCAAGCAGAAGGTGACGTTCAAAAAAGGGAAGGTTCACAAAGCCTCACATATTTATTTGAGAGGAAAACCTCGAACCGAGCTTAGTTTTCATTCTTGAAGTCTTTGTTAGGAGTTTATTGGGGAAGCTCAGGTTAATGGGATCAATTGCCGCCATCTACGATAGAGCCCCGAGGCACAATAATACCAAACTAACACGACTTCATTAAAGTGGGTTCTTTGTGTTTGGTATTATACCCCTGAAAATGTGAGAAGGTATTGTTCTTTGGAGTTCTGTAACACTGAAAATAAAGAAAGTTCTTGAAATAAACCAGCGCAATACCCACCAGATTTTTTAGCTCAGAAATCGTTAACTCATACCGTCTGGCACTAATCTCAGTGAGGTCATGCAGTTTAACATAAGATCTGAACCAAGGATACCCCCTTAAATACCACCCCCCCGCAATATCAAGGCCCCATCCCACTAGTACTCAAAAACCCCTCGGTCTTGGCGTTATTAAATCATTCAAACACGGATCATCTCTTCGAAAACCCTTGGCAAGCTACCTCCATGCCACTGTTGTTAGTGCGAAACGTGCTTTGATAAGAGAGTTGCGCGCCTTTCAGATTCCTAGCTGTATATTTTTTTCAGCTCTCCGTTCAATGTATGTTTAGTAAATTCACAATCGACCTCAACTTCACTACTTTCTTTAAACTGTTTAAATTATTTGGGTTGAATTACTCCGTTGATTTTCGACTTTTCTCTATCTTTCCTTTTATTTTCATACTCTGCTTTCATTTTCGTTCTCTTCGTCTTGTATCTTATTTTTCTGTTTACCCTTTTTGCTTTTTTTTTAAAAGGCGCACTGCTCTGTTACAGAGAGGAGATTGTATCTGAAGAGGTTCTAAAAATATTAAAAAAAACCCTTAGAAACTAGATACTTTCGATCAAAAGTAATAATGTGGCCAAAAGATTAAAGTATTAACCATAAAAAGTCGAAAAGAGCGAAAAATCTCTTGTATATCTCCTTACGAGGGGTCGGATAAATTACCTATTAGGTAAATGATATGCATAGGATACAGTCAAATCAAAAGAATTAATGTAAAATCTATCAATAACTCCTTAAACCTGTAACCAGAACGTTCTGTGTGGAGATTTCCTTGCTTAAGGATATCTTGTTCCTCGTTTGGGCTAAGGAACGATTCACGGACACTTTACCTTCTCTGTCCATCCCCTTCTTATTTTAGTGGGAGTGGGAGGTGTGTTTGTACGGTTGGGAATGTTGTGAAGGTCCCTCCCAACTTTGAGAATAAGAGGCCAATTGAACCTCACTCAAATACATGTCATACGTCCTCAAACGGAACCAATTTGCATAGGTGTAATCTTGGAGTTGAAATAACAAGGAAATATTTAATTCTGCAGGTGCATTTATTGGTAAAACATAAAATTATTACATAGCAAAAAATGGTCTTCTAAATTATACTGTAGATGTAGAAAGAACAAAAAAAAAGATGAGTTATGTAACGACATTTAGGTCATGAATAATAGTTATTAGAGACATATATTAAGCCGGGTCAGAATCCTTCAGTCGCCGCCGAGAACCATTTGTTTTCCTCCTCCATTATTCTGGAGGCCCCATAATTCCGCAGGTAACTCGTAGGATATTGACTGCAAAGATATTAAAATAAGAATTATGTAGAAACTTCAACCAGACCCTTACGAGTTTTCTCGTCTTTCTACCAGCTTGAACTCTTGTGAGATGATTAAATAATGTCTAAAACCAACTAAATCAAAGAAAATAATTTTCTTGTTTAACCCCCAGGGTCTCAAAACTTACTTAATTCCTGGACTTTCTCGAGACCCATGGACGGAGGGTCAAAATGGTCAACATTGCCTCCAATTGCAAGGTAGGCCTGGCAAAGGACCTCAGTAGCGTTGTTCTTGCATTCACCTAAAATTAAATGAAGATTCATTTAGAAAGCGTGAAGCAATATTAGAAGCAATATGTTAAAGTCCTCTTAGATGAGAATCAATAGGAAAAAACGTTCGCTTTTATGAATCTACGAGTACTAACGATCGATATTGCTAGATGATTCAAAATAGCTAAATCTTACGTAAGTTATGTTATATTGATCTAAAATATCAAGTAATATTTAGGAATGTTAAAAAATGGAAGCAATATGTTCAATTGTAGTTTTGGGAAGCATTAAGTTAAAACGATCTAAAAGTTGTTTGAATTCACAAGATTTTAATGGCTACACATAAGCATCAAATCTAACTTATCGAAAAAGCATTACTATCTCTCAAATTCTCCACAAAATAAATATATGGTGAAACTTCAGAAGACCTACGCTGTATTTTTAGTATTAAAAACAGTACTAATTATTTTTTTAGGCATTGTAGTCGTTATATATGGTTTCGGTTTGCCGCGGAAAGTACATATTTTTAAGATAGTCGTCCTTTGATGGGCTCAAAATTAGATTAAAATAAGTCCACGTTACCTTTTCTTAATGTGAAAAGAAACCATGATTTCAAACTTTGGCAACCCTGATTTCAACCTAATGCTAGACATTCGAATTGTTTTTGAACCATGAGGTAATTATTTCGAAATAGGGGGCTTCGTCCCCCATACTCCCGCTATTTTTAATCACCTAGTAGCATTAGCAATTCGAAAGCTATCTTAAAAATATCTATTTTCTGCGCCAAACCGAAACCACATATGACGACTACAATGCCTAAAAACACAATTAGTAGTTTTTAATACTAAAAACGCGGTGTAGGTCTTTTCAAGTTTCACCAAATATATTTTAGGATCCAAATAATCACAATTTACTTACTATGTGGGGGATTTATCAAAGACATGAACATTGAGAAGCTGTTGCTATCATCAAAATCACATTCAACGTCCTGCGCGTAAATGAACGAAGCCAACAATACGACTGCGAGGATGGCGATGAACTGACGAGAAATCATTTTTCACCTGAAAAAAAATCAGATAAACTCACTAACTCGGGAATTTCTAACCATTTTTGAAGCAAAGTGTGAAATAATGTTTAAAGTAATGTCCCAAACGTTTACTTGACTCACGGCTTGTTTCGACCTCGGTGAGAATGAAGTAGTTCTTGATGTAAACTGTATGGGAACCCTGTTGGACTGAAGCGAGTTACCTCGGCTTATAAACAAAACAGAGCGGAAGCTCGTCATTATATGCTCATGACGTCAGTAAAATTAGGCTCAGAAGCTCAAACTAAACTCCCATTACCCCCATAATATTGGAAGTGTGCACACGTATCTCTACGCTCACGAATAAACGTAGGAATTCACTTTACATGCCTGCCCAGCATCTTAACGAAATCCTCTAACTCGTCTGGAACATACCGTCAGTATTAATCCAATGAGGAGGTAAATATATGCCTAAATCTCTGAATGCATTCATATACTAATTCAAGATTCGAAGTCGTCGGTCGTCATCCAAACATCAACTTTTCATTGGCAAGAACCAAAAAACCTAACATTCTTACTTCCTCCACATTCTTGGCTCGAGAACTCACCCTCACCCTATCTAAAAACCTTTAACGAAGTTCACTTCTTAACGTGAAAAAAGATGAAACTGATCTAACTAATGATAACACTTTGCATAATGGAAAAATAATGAGCGGAGGGATAAACAAAACCGTCAAGAAAGAACAGGAATAAAAATAGCGAACGAGGGTAAGGATAATGATTACAATGGCGAGCCTAACGATCACCCCTAAATTTTGAGCCTACATGGGACATTAAAATCTTTTATAACGAAGTTCGCAAGTCTGAGTCCCTGATCACTTTGTACAAACTTGTTTCAGGGAGATTAAATAATTCTTTCCCCTCCTTAACAGTGGATTTGGAGTTATCGTGACTTTTTCTTGTATTCTTTGTCGTTCTTAACCTATGGCTTTATTTGTGTTGTTTTATTTTATTTTCATCCGTTTTAGACCTTCATCATTGATTCCCTATTCGGAGTTACAAGAGCGCGATGATGCCTCAAGAACCACATTGTTTAAGTCCGCTTTGACGGTGCACGTAAACAGTTAGATGCAAATTTCTAATACATATAAGTAAATTGCATTAACTTTGTGCATTTGTTTGCATATAAAACATAGTTATAGATATTAGCTACATAGATTTTGCCACCCCTTTTAACCTGTTTCCAGACTTATATCAGAGCGGTGGCCTATAGTTTAACGTGGAATCCGAACCACGATTAGGAATTCAACATCATGTGATCATTAACCCAGTGCCCAGGCATCTCCCGTCCAAGTAGTAACCAAGTAAATGTAACTTAACCCACGAGTGAAAGAGAGCTTGTATATATATATATATATATATATATATATATATATATATATATATATATATATATATATATATATATATATATATATATATATATTCCTGAGCCAGTTTCGAATAGAACGGGGAATAGGCAGCCCTGGCAGCATATGCCATTTCGCCCAGACGTCTACATTTCAAACCGGTCAGGGATGGAATGAAATGGAAATTTCTGCAGTAGGGTGCCGTGTGGAAAGGTCTGAACAGGGTATTGCAAAATTCCTGTTACACTCTTTACAATGCTCTAAAAAAAAAGCAAAATGCTAGTTTTGATGTAATTAGACACGTTTCTATTGTTTTAACATAAAAACAAAATTGTGTTTAAATTGTAATATTACTCAATATGGCCGCCCTCGGTGGCGAGCACGCGCTACTGGCGAGACCTGTAGGCTGGGTTCATGTTGCGGACGAAGTCCTTCCTCATGGTAACCCACATGCAGTTGACGGAGGAGTTCAGATCGTCGACGTTGCTGTGGTGAGCCTTGCAGTGCTTGAGCGCATGCCAAGGCCTTGCAATCCTTGACATGCGCACACATACTCTAGTCGAAGGGATTGAGGTCAGGCGAGTGCGACATCCAAAGGTCCTTCGACCAGAAGAAGTTAATGTTCAACCTCAACCATTCTTCCACGGTCTTGGCTGTGTGGGCTGAGGCAGTTGGGTACTTGTGATGCCTTTTTAGATTTGGCTTGTAGTAGGCAAGATAATCTTGACAAGGATTTTGAATCTAATTTAGTTCAGATTGATTTTAGTGCTGCTTTTGATCGTGATAACCATAAAACACTTGTTTTTAAACTACAAAACCTTGGAATAGGTGGTTACATCCTAGGGCTACTTAACAACTTTTTAATAGATCGGCAGCAACATGTTGTCGTAGATGGAGTTTTTAGTGAACTTAGACGTGATGTGCCTGGAGTTCCATAAGGCAGTGTTCTTGGGCCTTTGTTGTTTTTAGTATACAAGTGAATTGGTACAAGGTCTTGAAAACAAGGTTGTTCAGTATGCAGATGATACTACACTTGTTAGAGTAGTCATCTCTCCAGCAATGAGAAACGAAGTTGCTATGAGTCTAAATCGTGATTTAGAAAAAAATAGAAAATGGTGTGATCGTTTGGGTATGAAGCTTAATTCAAGTAAAACTAAGACCCTCTTGGTAAGTAGATATCGTACCATTGAGCCGCCTCATCCTCCACTCTGTGTTGGAGATACACTGATTGCTGAGTCGGAATCCCTAACGACCCTTGGCATTACCTATGATTCTCACCTGACTTTTGAGAAGCATCTTTTAAATGTATCTGCTAATGCTGCCGAAAACTTGGTATTGTACGTAAGGCTTCATATATCTATAATAATAAACGAGGTTGCAATACTAGATTAAGGGTGGGTGCTACTGCCTCATAATTTTAATATTGATTTGATTTTAATAATTTTAAATTTATTTATTTATTTATTTACACATTTCAATTTCTTTCTTCTAGCATTCATTCTTTCTTACTTGACATATGGATACTTTGTTCTGTGGGAGCTTGTTTTCAAGTTCATGACCGCTAGGCTTTTCACACAGGAATTTTGTGTTCATTATCTCAAATAATAATAAATATAGCATTTATCAGGTGGGAAACCTGCAAACATGGAAAGTTTAAGCATAGCGTGAGACCGCGCAATACACTATTTCCCCTCGGAATCCAAGAAGTGAAAACATGGTGAATGCCAAGAGTCCTACTGAATTCAGATAATAGGTGAAAACGAAAGTTCGCCCCATTGTCGGATATGAGCGTTTTTGGCACTCAAACCGCGCACCCATCCTTGTGCAATCGCCTAATAGATTATGCATCCAATAAATCGTGCAAGGGTAGAACCTCGGCTCATTTGGTATATTTATCCACGATAGATAACAGGTAGTTAAACCCATGAGTTTGGGCGTAGGAGCGATAAATGTCTACATGAACCACACTTAGCCTCGAATCAAACAGTGAAATTGCCTCAATCGAGGTTTGATTAATTTCTTTTTGCATGTTTGTTGAAAGGAACGCATGTATGAACGATTTTTTTTTACATTTTTGCGCATTTGAGGCCACATAAAGTGCTTTGAAAGTAGAGAGAGTGTGTATGTAGAAATCTAAGTACATCCATACATTAGTGTATACATAAATACACCAACACAGCTGCGTGTCTCTCCCTTATTTCAAATTCGCCTTTAGCATCGAATACCCTCCACCCCTTTTCGCGCCTTTGAGACAACCAAATTCGCGGCCAGCCACACAGGAAAATATCTGCCTCGAAGGACACCTGCTAGCTGACGAAGGTTCGAGTTTTTTCGAGCCGTCGTAAACCGCGACGTGTGACGAGGAAAGCTCGGATTGCCCCGAGGTGTGAAGGATTTGGTCTGTCCTGGCAGCAGACAGAAGGTCTTTCGCGCAGCGATACAGATTTTATGAGAATTCGGTGCTTTCTCTCGATTTCTGCTCATGAAGGAAATAAAAGAGAAAATTCTTCCTGGAGCCAAGTAGAAGATCTGGGACCTACGCTGTGTTGCTAGTCTCGCAAAAGAAACAGTTCGCCCGTTGTAGGAAGGAAAACTTCGGGGAATTGGTTGTTGCTGTCACGGTACTTGTAGGTGCCAAACTTCTCGCAGACCCCCCCCCCCCTTCAGAGTCAAATGTTATACAGGACCTCCTTCTGCGGATTACACTAGATGCAGCTAGGTAATCATTTTGGCTACCCACTCCAGGAGCCAATAATCGGAACGAACACTTCGAGGAGAAGAATTCCGAATTGAGTCACAGTCTGACTCGTCTTCGCGATCCGGCCTAGGATCATTACATCAGGACGCCGGTCTAGGATTACCCACAATTCGGTAACCTCGGACGACCGGGCTAAGGGTGAACATCGTCGGAAGAAGAAGACATTCACCTTCACCCTCCAAATACTTTTGAGCTCCAAGGTATCTTTAAAGTGACTTATCCCCTCCCCTAACTTCACCAGTTTAACCGTTAACTAGAATTTCCATCCCGAGCTTATAACCTCAATTCTTTCAAGTGCTTAATTCAGTGCTTAATTCCATAATATTATTCAATTCATTCTGTCGGGTGCAATTAAGACGCAAGCATCCTAGTAGGTAGAATTCAAGTGTAATCCCCACGACATTATATAGACTTACTTATTCAGTGTAAAGATTAATCCTATTTATACCTATATACGCTGCTTCATATTTCTAATTCATGTATATTAAAGATTATTTTTGTATCTGTGTGTTTAACTATTTTGGACGATCCTTTAGCAATTAATAAGCAATCCACTCGGCTTAATTTGGACCAAAGGGGATGCACCGGGGTTATTCTTATTCACCGGAAATGGCTACGGTAGGTGTATTGGCTACACTTCACCTCCACTTCACCTTGGTGCGGGATTATAATATATGCCTAGGAAGTGGTACTGGGATTACCCACTCACTAAACCTCGACAGTGTCTTCAACACCAGACTGAGCCAATGTTAAATATATAAGGTTTAAATGTGTAGGGTACGAGGACCCTTAGCTCTACTCAGCGAGGAGTCCACAAAAATTGGCGATCAGCGTCCAGCAGGCAGAGGGAGGATAATCGGAAGATTGTGTTTTCTCTACTCAAGAAGCGAGTAATGATCGGGCAGCTGAGTCTGTCTGCGGCTAGCAGGGTATAGTCGACCGTTTGAAAGGACGTGGTAAAAATTTCACGGGAGTAGATTATAAGAAGGCTGCGATCGAACAGTAGCATGTGAGAATCGTTATTCTGACCAGGGAAGAGGATGTCTGTGGTGGGTGTATTCCTAGACAGAGCGGAAGCTGCGGGGAGATGCCCAGCGTATGACTATTGAAGGCCGCCCACAAATTGTGTAATATAATCACGCTGTCGAGCTACCAGAGGAGGTTTAGAAGACTTTGGAGAAGGAAATGCCCAAAGCGAGAGCTTTGTGGCCACAAAAAAAAAGTGTTAACTTATGCCTTGCATCGTGGAAAAGATTTTTTACTGCGAAAAAACGCAAGTAGATCTCTTCCAAACATAGAGATTTTTGTCTGTGAGGGGGCAATTTAATAAAAAAGCTAACCGTGCCCCCTAACACTAGTCGCCCTTGTTTCAGCAAAAATAAGAAATGGAGCACCTTGCGGCCAATTTGATGGTGATTCGATGTGTTTGTGTACACCATTCAAGAGATAATTTAACAGGGTTAAGATGGAGGCCTTATTTTTACATAATTCCTAAAAAAATTGAATAGGCCTACTATTAGGCAAGTTTTTACAGCTTTATATTTCTTTGCTCTTCTAGTTTGTGATCATGAACTTATTGATGTCGAGTTGGAAATTATAGAGCGTATTGGAGAAAAATGAAAATGCCCTACATATTTCGTAAAAGATCCTTTACACGCAGCAAAAATGTCTTTCAGTGGAATAATATTTCAATGCTTCCGTAGAATGATCACCTGTTCATGTTCCCAAATTGAAGGATAATATAGTTTTTGTTAATAAATCCACGTTAAGTAACCTGTTAATTAGATATTCTCCCCCTGATGAAATAACGTATATATAGGATTTCCTGCAATTGTTTTTGTGGTTATTGCAACGGTCAAACAACTAAAGGCCTCTAGCTATTAGAATCAAACAATTAAGTACAGCTGTCGGTCTGGACAAACTTCAAATGTTCTTTTCAAGATATAAATTACCAGACCTTAATGAAAGACAAACTAACCTGTTCCTTCATGTATAGAAGTAATGCTTGAAATTTCAAGTTTTAAGTTTCAAATATTATAAGTGATCATGCCACCAACTCTCTCAAAGTACCTATTTATAGTAAACTCCCCCATTTTTTCATATTTTCCATTATAATTTTGATTAGAAAGGTCTATGCAAAGTTTATTCATTGCAATAATGTAATTATCAGCAGCAACAGTGTAATTAAATTGAACAAGCTTATATATTATATTGGGTTGAGGAATAAGATCTTGCGGTTTAATCAAATTTATTCACTACCATTAACAATTTTAGAAAAACTTCATTTTTAATTGATAACAATATGCAATTTAATCAACAATGTATTCTCTGTTGTTATTTACGACTTCTTCCCAATGTTCAACTAGTTTTTCGATGCTTCTGCAATAAAAATCTCTTGATTTTGACTCGAAGAATTCGTCTAACCAGGTTCTTAATTCCACATCAGTATTGAACGAAACGCTGCGCAAATTGTTGGAGAGCGATCGGAACAGATGGAAATCCGATGGAGCCAAGTGTGGCGAATATGGAGGATGCGGCAGGATCTCCCAATTAAGCGTTTGGATGGCGTTTTTTGTCATATTGGCAATGTGAGGACGAGCATTGTCGTATTGCAGAAGGACTCCATAACGTCGATGAGGTCGCTTTTCACGAATAACTTCGGCGAGTGGGTACATTTGTTGAACGTAGAGTTCTGCATTGATAATCTCGTTGTTCGCAAAAGCTCATAAAGAATGATGCCTTCACAATCCCACCACACACACACAGCATCGTCTTTCGTGGATGAAGTCCTTGCTTTAATCGCGGAAGTGGTTTTTTATTGGGGCTAAGCCATTGTTTTCGATGGTTCATGTTGACATAAACACACCACTTTTCGCCGCCAGTGATGATGTGTTGAAGAAATATGTCCTTATATCCACGAGTAGCCTTGTGACGAGCAAGCAAACCTGCGGCGATGGTGGAGCGTTGAAGTTTGTTGCTTTCGCGCAAAGCGTGCGGTACCCATGCACCAAGTTTTTGAACTTTCCCAATCGAATGAAGGTGATTCACTACAGTTTTCTGATCACACACCAATTTTACAGCCAATTCTCTAGTCGATTGACAAGAATTTTTCCGAAGAAGGTTGTTCAATCGATCTTCATCCAACTTAATGGGGCGACCAAAACGTTCTTCCTCATTAAGATTGAAATTACCATTTTTGAAACGTGAAAAGCACCATTGAGCTGTCCTTTCTGATAAAGCATTTTCTCCGGACACAGCACAAAGATCATCCTCTCCACACGGGCCAC
Organism: Ceratothoa steindachneri; assembly: GCA_963969495.1. Classification (NCBI taxonomy): domain Eukaryota; kingdom Metazoa; phylum Arthropoda; class Malacostraca; order Isopoda; family Cymothoidae; genus Ceratothoa; species Ceratothoa steindachneri. The sequence goes on along the minus strand of OZ018330.1, from coordinate 125,441,926 downwards.
ATTGTCCTCGTTGGTCACGTCTGACGGGCGTCCTGGACGAGGGTAATCTTCAAGGGACTCACGACCATAGCGGAACTCCCTATTCCAGCGAGCAATGGCTGCACAGGAAGGGGTGATGCCGGTGTACACTGCACCCATGCGTTCATGGATCTCTTTTGCATTCTTGCCTTCTTTGGTCAAAAATTTGATCACTGCGCGGTGCTCAACTTTCTCCATTGTTGAAAAGTTTGTGACTGACGATTTGCGATCAGCTACTGCTTCTTAAATAGACGAGGCAGGAGCGTGCGATTGCAGGTCCTTACTTGTCATAACTTGTCGTAACACCCCCACAAACAGCCATTCCCCTTCCTCTGTTTTGCCCCACCAATTCCCAAAACTTATTGACCGCCCCTCGTATTATCAATTAACAAACATATCATCTCTCTCTTTCTCTCTCTCTCTCTCTCTCTCTCTGACTTTTATATCCTTTACTTCTACTATTCTATGTGTAAGTGGCAGTAGATTTAAGGCCAGATCACCTTAGTCTGGGCCGTAAGGCCCGTGTGATCTGATATCTATGTAACTTATGATCTTATGACCATATTACCGTACGACTTTCAAAACTTTCAAATACTCCTTGAAAAATAAAATGGTTACCACCCGACGGACCGACATAATAACTTAGGATGGGTACCTATGACATTTTACCAATAATGGGGCACAAGGACGCATCTAAACCTCCCTCTGCCATTTAGGGCTCGGCAAAATTTGTTTCCCACACGAATTCGAGGGGATGAAAACACATTTGGCCTTCATAAGGGATCGATCGACACCTTAATATGCAGGAATAGGCGTCACTCATTTTGGACTGACTCGCATTGAAGGCATTGTTTTAGTTATTTTAGCACAATGGGACAAAACTTCAGGAAAGAAGCACACGAGTTAGAAACACACGAGTTAGAAGCACAAGAGTTAGAAACACACGAGTTAGAAGCACAAGAGTTATAAACACACGAATTAAAAGCACAAGAGTTAGAAACACACGAGTTAGAAACACAAGAGTTAGAAACACACCAATTAGAAACACAAGGGTTAGAAACACACGAATTAGAAGCATACGAGTTATAAATACACGAATTAGAAGCACAAGAGTTAGAAACACACGAATTAGAAGCAAAAGAGTTAGAAACACGAATTAAAAGCACAAGAGTTAGAAAGACACGAATTAGAAGCACAAGAGTTAGAAACACACGAATTAAAAGCACAATAGTTAGAAACACACGAGTTAGAAACACAAGAGTTAGAAACACACCAATTAGAAACACAAGGGTTAGAAACACACGAATTAGAAGCATACGAGTTATAAATACACAAATTAGAAGCACAAGAGTTAGAAACACACGAATTAGAAGCAAAAGAGTTAGAAACACGAATTAAAAGCACAAGAGTTAGAAACACACGAATTAGAAGCACAAGAGTTAGAAACACACGAGTTAGAAGCACAAGAGTTAGAAACACACGAATTAAAAGCACAATAGTTAGAAACACATGAGTTAGAATCGGAAGAGTTAGAAACACACGAATTAGAAACACAAGAGTTAGAAACACATGAATTAGAAGCAAAAGAGTTATAAACACACGAATTAGAAGCATAAGAGTTAGAAACACTTGAATTAGAAGCACAAGGGTTAGAAACACACGAATAGAAGCACAAGAGTTAGAAACACACTAATTAGAACCACAAGAGTTATAAAGTTGTTTACCTGTTTGTCCATAATACCCCAACAGAGGCTGCTTAAGGTCCCATTCCAGAGGAGGAGAAGCAAGTGACATAGATAGCCGTGCCAAGACGCGGCGGAATTTCCCCGCGTCGAAGTCACCTGACGTTGAAATGTAGGCCGAAATAACAGGATAATCTCTTTTCAGGTGTAGCTGCACTTACACTGCCTGAAAGGATGTATTTATAGCGAGTAGAATAACAGAGACATCATGCTGGGTGTAAATCGCGCATCCTCCTGCTAGTCCCAATCCATTTTTGATGTAGGCGCAAAATCCTTGTGCCGCATTAGGGTCAGCAAAATAAGCACCAAATTATATTATGTTAGGTGTAGAACTAATGATACACGGCTATATATGTGCGTAACTATGTTTTATGTAGGTTTAATCTAAAGTAGGGGTCCCCAACCTGCAGAGTAGGGTCCGAGGGCCGCACCAATAAAAAACGTTGAAAACCACATATTATACAAAATAAAAAAAAAATTCCAAGAATTTATTAATGACATTTCTCAGCACAAAGCTAATATAAATCAGGGTTAATGGAACTAACACTCAGTACTAAAACGTCGTCTAAGTGGTAATCTGTGAGTTGTGCACAAGTTTTCGATTTTGTCAGTTTCTTGTTGCTAAAGAGCTGTTCGCATAAGTATTTATGTTGATCCAAACATCGACGACACTTTCATCGCTTTCTATACCAGGGCTGGCAATTTATATATGCAAACTTGAGACTGCCAGAAGGCGAGGGGGGGGGGAGATCCTTTGAACTTTGAGCGCAGCTCATCGGAACACTGGAGCTCAATGAGCTCAAGCTGGAGGTCAGCGAGGGCACACTCTGGGTCTGGGTCGAAGAGTGCGTTGAACAGCTTCAACTCTAGTTTGTAGTCACGCACATCAGTAAAACGGCTGGCCGCACCGATGACCCAGGAAATGATCTGGCGGGCTGCACGCAATATTAATTTTGACAAGGGGCCGCGGGCCACACGGAATGGCCTCGCAGGACACATGTGGCCGAGGCCCGCGGGTTGGGGACCCGGTCTAAAGGTATATATTTAAACCCATTCGCATTTTGTTGAGTCGCATTCATCATGCAGGAAACAATAGAAAAAATCTCCCCCTAAACCATCGCCCTCTACAAATTTATGGATTTGGTGAAGTACTGATCCTTGAGGAGCTCCGCAAGTAAATGAGGCCAATTCTGAATTTGCCTCGTTTGGGACTACTCACTTTGAAAGATTTTCAAATCTATTTTCTTTTATAATTAAGAATTTTTCCGTTTATCCCGCGCGTTTTAATTTTCAGTAAGTCTCTTATGTGGAACTGGATGAAAGCCTTTTTGAAAGTGTAATTAAATTATAGTCATTGCTTTGCGCTTATCGTATACAGAAAAATTTTTATGAAAAATGTTGGTAGTTACTAACATTTTATGTCCATTTAAATTACATGTCTGTAGATTACCCAGTAACTATCCTATCTCTAATTAATTATCAATTAATGACGTTAAACTAATAGGAGGAAAGCCACTAGGATTGGGTTTCTCTCTTTTTTTGGAGATAGGCGTAATTCTAGATCATTCATTCACTCCCATTAACATTTTATGGTGGTATGAACTCCAAGAGTGATTTCGAATTTATGTTTCATTATTTCTCTCTCATTTACTCTCATATGAGAAAGAATCTGTCCTTCCTCAAAGTAGTTATTTACGTTTTTTACGCTTCGTTGAGATAACCGTGAAAACTCGTAAACAGTAAAAAAACAGTTGTGAAATACTAGTTTAAATACTTTGTTGAGCCCTAGTTCTTAGTGAGAAGTTCCTTTCTCATTCTTATCTATTTTATATTCTCTCTTTTAGTTTTTATATTGTTAACGTAAACATACACTCAGGTTCATGTAGGGAATTATGTGTAAGCTATTTTTATATTTAACTATCACTTTCTTGTCGTTTCGATTCAATGGCTTAAAATATAATTCATATATCTTTTCATATATTTTTCGTCGCGTGCGAGTTTAGTCGCGGGCTACTCTATATCTCACTATGTTGGTCGGTCGGTACGACGGTCCAAAAGGTCCGTCGATCCACGTTTTGATTTTTGGGGGTTTTGGTAATAACATTGTAACTATTCTGCCGGTTCTAACGAAATTAGGAATCCTTATGAAGTTTTACATTCGCCTTCGAATGGTATAATTGCTAAGTTCCTCCTAAGGTTAGTTCAGGAATAATTTGTTTAGGCATAACATCATAACTATTCGACCGATTCTAACGAAATTTGAAACCTTTATGCTGTTTTACATTTCCTTTTCGAACGATATAATTGCCAAGGTCTTCTCAAGGTTAGTCCGGGAATTATTGAAAGTTTTGAAGCTCGTAAGGTCATAAATCAGAATAAGTGAAAGCACACGACTTTTGGTCAGTAGAACTTGCTTAAGAAAATGTTAGTATCTGTTTTGACTGTTAATATATTCCCTGATTGCTTTGTTAATCCAACGTGCTATCTCATATTTGTAGTTATTTCTGCGTGTGTACTTTACTAGCTTAGAAATCATTAAAAGTTAGGCGCAGATCCAGGTAGGGGGCTAGGGTCTGAAGCCCCTCCAAATTTCCGAATCATTTATGTTTATATTTTTTTTTAAGCCACACTTGGATTCTGCTATTCATAAAGAGTTATGTAATAATATAGAATATATATATATATATATATATATATATATATATATATATATATATATATCAACAGTTTTTTATACCGTTGCAATCGAATGTATCTTATATGATACATGTCTAAAATACAGGTAACTCTAAAAAATAATTATTAAAGTGAGTATTAGAGCTTAGCTGACGTCCAAAAAACTATAATTCATAATTTTCTGACGTGAGGAAAAGAATCGGATCTGAGAGATTTAGTGTTAACTCACGTGTGTTATTTATTATAAATTTTGTGTAAGATAACCATCATTAATCATCAATGCCTTTTTCTCAGACTACTCAAAGGGAGAAATTTATGTTAGCAACTCCCAAATTTTATCCTGGATCCGCCACTGTCAAGAATACTATTCGTTGTAACTCTAAATGTATATCTTACACGTTCCTCCTATGGATCAACGTGGCTAAAACTTTGTCTCCAGTAGAAAAACAATGAAGTCCAGCCCCCAAAATAGCAGACTTAATTGATTGCTCTCATTTAGTATCTTGTTTGCCTTTATATTTAATCTAGGTTATGCCCACTTGTCTGCAATAGCCATGTGTATGTTCTTCAACCTAAGTAATCATAATAAAGCTATCCTGTAAAAAGTTTAGCTTTCTCTCTAAGTATATCTCAATGTAATTGTGATAAAGTGAAATTATGGAAAGTTAATATAACTGCATATTGGGACAAGTAGAATTAAAAATGAATTGAGACTGAAAAGAATAAAGAAAAATAAGTATTTTAAAGTCTATACAAATGAGCGAAGAATAAAGAAATCAATGATAGATTCCCCACGATAATTTTCGCGCCGACCTGGAGACAAGAATGAAATTCAAATATTTTCAATTATACCATTCCCTGTTCTGAAGAATGTAACTACATGGAAAAAGATAATTTTCACAAAGGTATATGAAGTTAATGACGTGGTATGACATTACATTATATCAATACCATATTTTATCTATGGGAGAGGACCACTAGCTTGAAAGCGAACCGACAAAAGGGATGGAAAACCAGGCGTTCAGACGGGCTGAGTAACGAGAGAGTGCAACGAGGTCAGGTAAATTATGGACAATAGCAAAGTTCAAGGTTATTTAAAGAGACTTGAACAAAAATAGAATTTTATTTACACCAAAAAAATAATAAGAGAATTGAAGGGTAAAATTACCTCAGAGAATTAACGGGCAAAAATCACATCAATAAACGAAGGGGGTGGAGATTAACTCAATTGGGTTACTGAAGGGGGGAGGGGGTTGACTTACGGATTGCTTCTGTACGTGAGGTGAGACCGCTCGGACTTCAGAGCGGGAGGTTGGAGTGATGACGGTTCTCCAAAAGCAGGGGGGGGGGGGTAAGTTCCGGTCCAGGGGAGAGTATTTTGGCTACCCGAAATAAGGGGAGCTTCGACAGGAGTTGATGAACGAAGTCGGAAAAATCACTTGGGGCGATCGTTCAGTGGAATTACCTCCTGGCTGGGGCTAATTCCAGATACACAAAATAGTCCAGCTGTCACTTTGCTTTGTTGCTAGCACTTGACTTGAAACCATGGGGAAATCTTCTTGGTTCTGGCGAGACTCCTCAACTCTGTGTGTCTTCCGGGGAGTCGAGCGTTATTTATATCCGAGGCTCTCCCCGGAGTTGGGGGTTAGCGGGAAACAGCTCTACTCTCGAAGGGCCTCGAATCTTCTGGCAGAGCTATTTTAGCCCGCATAAAGGGGAATCGTGGGGGACTCGATTCGAGGCTACCGCTTGTGGAAGGTGGGGGGAGGGTAGGCTTACCACTTTAGTCCTAGCTGGGCTTTTTGCTGTACATGGGAGTTCCTTTCTGCTAAAGATCTTCCACGTGGGGATTTCCTCACAGTTTAACAACTTCGATCCGTTTTCCACTATTAAGAATAAATATTGGTGTTGCTTCATAAAATGTTGTTGTTTTCATTCCGCTTCCTAAATGAGTCAAGACTTTCTGGTCAACCTAATAATAATACGAGTGGCCAACCAACATTATTCTCAGCCTGTTACACTTGGTACCTGGAGAAGATATTCTCCCCCGGTTGTGCCGTACCAAAAGAACCCGATCGTCTGCTACACCTGCGGAGTTCCCGGCCATTACCGCACGAACTGTCCTCAAAACTCCCGATTCGCAAACTCTCAGTCCCACCAAGTACACCAAATCTGGTCCGCCAATAAAGACTTACTGACACGATCAAGCACTTTCCACAACACATCTACCCCATCCTTACTCAAATGCCATCTTTCCATCAAGTACAGTTTTTTCTTAGAAATAAACCTCATCCCACAAATCATCTACATATTTATTCATGCTAGCAAAAATCCTTCCTACGGGTGTTTTGGGGCTAGGCCTGCGGCGCATGTTCACTTCGCTCACAAAGTTAATTACATATGCGAGAGAAAAAGGTTTTTTATTTTACAACACATTCAAAATTGGTATGCAAGAAAAAGAAATCATTTCACAACAGTGTCAGACATTACCAACAAAATCTCTGAGTCTTTCAGCAGCAATTTTCATGTTTTTCTTGCACTTGTTTTAGTTTATCAGATCTCTTTGGAGACAACATTGAAATTGGCATCTTGAGCTTTAAAGAGTGAGTCCCGTTCTCAGATTTGAAAAAAAATTCACAGAGGGACACACGGGCACGCACACACACAAACACACGCACGCACACACACACACACGCTAAGATCATTATAATTAGATATTCATCCTCATATATTCATTCCCGGAAGCACATCTGACGCACTTTTCATTCTACTTTCACTTTTTCGAACAACCTCTTTTACTTGGGATTTTCTTTATTGTTTCTTATATATATATATATATATATATATATATATATATATATATATATATATATATATATATATATATATAAAGAAAGAAAAAGCAAATACAAGTTCTGCTGGTGGTAACAACCAACACAGGGCTTTCACTGTATTTATATTTGCCTTTCAAAAACACTTTAAAGACAGAAGAAAGAGGCGGGAACCTTGAAATTGCAGACTATAGAACAATACAGTACAATAAAAAGAGAAATTTGACCTAAATGAGCAACGAGACAAGAAACAGGAGTTCTTTAAAGGCAAGAGAAAGGGACATTGCAAAAACACAAGGATTAAAGAGAGCAGAGGACGGCACAAGGAAGGCAATCCATACTGAGAAGAAAGAAATAACGCCAAGGGAAAAAGTTTGAATAATCCAGGCCTGTACTCGAACACGGGTCTGATGATTGCCGGTCAGATCCTCTACCGTTAAGCTACCAGGCATAGTAACTTAATTCCACCCAAAGCGTTACCATATCAAACCCAGTATCTCCATAGGCTAGGAACCTCCAAGGGATTTTTATGCCTCTCTTCTTACCCGCTCACAATTTACAGGCTCATATCCATGTCGCATTACAAAGAAAGAGCAAATACAAGTTCTGTGGGCGGTAACAACCACTACAGGGCTTTGGCCATATTTTACTTTCTGCCTTACTTCCAGATCTTGTTAAACAGAGCTAGCAGAAAGGCTATGCCCTCCTTACCCAAGTGTCGAAGCAAGGCGTACGGGGTATCGTGTAGACCATGAGTGGTATCCGCCCACGAAGTGAAAGCGGAGCGCAGCTCACTTATCCTAAACATGTCGTTGAATGGTTCCCCACATCTGGCGGTAAAGAGCGGTTGGCCGCATTAAGGGATTTCATGACGTGCTTTAAATGCTGGCGGAGTAGCATGCCGGATGCAAAATTTGGAAAGAGCACTCGCCGAGGACTCCGCCAGGGAAGCGGGATCTGAGTATGCGGTCCCTACATCCTGGATGACTGGAGTGAGATCCTGCGAGAACTTTCCCAGAATGCTTTTGACGTGCTCCCAAACCTCTCCAAGAAGTGGCTTTCCGTCTAATCTTTCGGTGGCTATGCCTTTGTTAGCAGTCGCCGGATGAGCACCTAAATAAAAATAAATCACTCATCTCTCTTCAGATGTTGCCATTTTTCACGAATCACTTTAGTTTACTTATCTCTTCTTAGTTGTCTATAATTGCTCAGTAATGGAATCTTTTCCTTCATTTCTTTTCATCTACTTTCATATCACTTCAGCTGCCTAAAACGTCCCCTTAATTGGCTTGTTTTCATTCAGCTCTCTTCAGTCATCTAAAATTAGCCAAGATGATTTCGTTTTCTCTTCAGATGTCTAGAATCGCTCAGTAGTAGATGTGAACACCATGTTCCAAAATCGAGTTGTTTTGACTCATGTCTCTTAAGATGTCAAAATTTTTCTCAGGAATCTGGTTGTTTTCACTCTTTATCTTCTGTTTTTTTTTAATTGATCAGGATTGTTGTTGTTTACACTCATGTACATATATTCAGATGTATATAATTACTTAGGAATTAGGATTTTTTCCCTCGAGTCTCTTCGGCTTTCAACAAATTGTTCAGCAATCGAGCTGTTTTTTAAAAATTGTACGAGAGTGGGATTGTTTTCATTCATGTCTCCTGGCACGTTAACAATTTCCCCAAGAATTGGTTTGTTTTCACTCTACTCTCTTCAGTTACCAAAAGTTGCTCATCAATCGGGCTGTTTTAATTCATGTCTCTTGAGATGTCACATGTTTTCTCAAGAATTGGTTGTTTTCATTCTATTTTCTTCAGTTATCTAAAAGTGCTCATCAATCGGGATGTTTTCAGGACGAAGCAAGATGGTAGCGCTTAAGTGAGAGAGATTAGTGTCCAATTGATTTTTAAAATATAGTGATCTCTCCAGAAAACTTATTCAAAACGATGTTTAGTTCAGAATGCCCTCGTTAGTCATAGTTTAGCTTAAGGGTAGTTTGATAGTTTGAAGAGAGTTTGAGAGATGTGTGATGGTTCCGAAATCGATAGAAGGTTTAGAGTTTGAAGGACTGAAGGTTAAATGAATTTAGCCGAGAGAAGGGGCCAACAGAGAGAGAGAGAGAGAGAGAGAGAGAGAGAGAGAGAGAGAGAGAGAGAGAGAGAGAGAGAGAGAGAGAGGAGAGAGAGGGAGAGAGAGAGATGGTTGGGAATTCGAGGAACCTCGCAGGACCAATGCGGGAAATAGGGTATAAAAGCTTACCTTGGTCGGAGAACCCGGGCGAGAACCTTACTTGCGAGGAAGAGTCGTTTACGATGTCGCACACTTCAGAAGTTTTCCGCCCGGCTGAGTCCCAGAGTTTGATGAGAGTTTTGAGTGTAGACGGTTCCTTCTTCTTCAAGCTTCGGGACGGGTCTGCCCAGAGTCCAGGAGTTTTAGTTTGATAGGGGTTTTAGCAAGTAAAGTAAAGTAAAGTAGAAAAGGTGTGGAAGGTGAGATAGAATAGATCGCCAAGCCCCTGCCCCTCCCCCTCCCTCTCCGGTCATCCTAAGATGACCAGAGGGGGAGAGGAGGGAACTAGGCCCTCCCAGTCTCCCCTCTCCCTCCAGAGTCCTGTTGGACTTCTGGATAGGAGAGACGTAGACAGGGAGAGGAAGAGGAAAGGGAAAGGGGGATAGCAAAGTTCGAAGTAGTGTGGAAGATTAAAAGGAGACCAAGGTGGTCGGTGGACCTACAGCTTTACGTGGAATCCGAACCACGGTGTGTACTATATCCTTTATTCATTCAATCTCTAGTGCCCCTGTCCCACGTATGCTGTGTTAAGCCCAGTGTGAAGGATTGAAGAAAATGTAGATGGAAAAGAAGGAAGTAGATGATGTGCAGTTGAATGCAAAGTATACATGAAGGTCACGCTAATCTCTGGCATTTAGAAATGTTATAGTTTAGAATTCAAATGAATAGAAATAGTTGCCTGAGTATCAGGTTTATCCTTTATGTTCCTTTTATGTCTTGTTTTTAAATCTGTGTTATTGTTGCTGTGATGTGGCGTTCAAACCGTTGTTTTAGTTGTTTTCCTTCACTAGTATAAAGTTCTCTCCTTTCTATTTTATTATACCTGTTTCTTGTTCATCCTTTTATGTTTCTTTTTATTATTTCTAGCTTTTTTTAACTTTGTTTACTCACTCCCTCTGTTTGTTCTCATCATGTGAACACTTAGTCCTCTTCTTCGTTGATCTTTGAAGTATAGGTGGGGAAGTCTCTGCGTGCTCCCCCTTCTTGTCTCTGGGTGGTCATGGCCATTACTTCCTCTCCTATCTCGCGCTGCACTATTTGGAAGAATTTCTTGGCCCTTTTCTCTATAAGCTTGTTGATTAGCTGAATTCTTGCTTCGCGATGCAAATCTTGCTGTCTTCTTCTGTCTATTCTCCTTTTGTTTCGGATTATCAAAACATCCTTGTTCTGTATTCGTTGCAGTTCGATAACATTACTTTTTGAGATTTTATACAATGGTATCACCGGGTATACAATTGTTGACTGGATTAAGGCTTGGTAAATTTCCTTCTTGTTTTTTTTAAGTGCTCTGAGCCTAAATAGTAGCCCGAGTCTCTTTCTTCCCTTTTCTACTCTTTCTCTCACATGCTTAGTGTATCCTCTCTTCGTAATCGTCAATCCTAGCACTGTAACTTCGTTTTTGTATTCGTATCTGTTTCCTTCGATCACAATGTTGCTGAGTCTCCTCCTGTGTATTGGTAAGATTTTAAATTTATTCCTGTTGGTGCTGATCTTCCATTGTTTTTCATAAGTGTTGTTCCGTCGTATTTCTTCTGCTGTCAGTCTTGCTTGCATATCAGGGTTTCTATAAGGGCAGACGACAATCTGTGTGATGTCATATGCGAACTGTATATTTAGTCACCCGTATGTAGCTGGCGGAGGAATGTCCGAGGTATATACAGAGTATAATGTTGGACTCAGACATCCTCCTTGCGGAAGGCCAGCCTCCATCTTGAATTTATCTCCATGGTAGTTTCCCATTTTGATAACTGCGTTTCGTACGGTTATGTAATTGCAAAGTAGTCTTTCCATCTTGCTCTCTAGGTATAACTGCAATATCTTATATTGCATTCCTTTCGTCCATACTTTGTCAAAAGCTTTGGACACATCGTTGCGGACTATATCAACGCTACCCTTTTCTCTTTTTGCTTTAGCAATTTTTTAGCTGTTTTTTATTAGCTTTCAGGTGCTCATTTAGGCAAGTGTTTATAATTTTCTCGAGCATCTCTCCGATTAAGTCGAGTAGAGATATAGATCTGTAATTCTCTACTCGTGTAGTAGGCTTGCCAGCTTTGGGTATGAAAATCCTCTTGGCTACTTTAAGTTCTTTCGGGAAGTAGCCGGTGTAAGGCTAGCATTAAACACTGAAGTAATTTCATGCATTATTTTTTGAACCGCTTGTTCTTAGTGCCTCTTAGTGAGCTCTGATCTATCTGGTGCCTTCTACTTAAACTGAGCGATTGTGTTTTTCAATTCTTGGATAGTAATTCTTGCGTCGTTACCGTCCAAGGTCTCTATTTTTGCATCTACATTTCTGTAAGGGATTATCCTGTCCGCTTCTAGTTCTTGTTGTCTTGTGATGTTTCGTTCGAAGTCCCTGTCGAAGTCTTGATTGGCCTCTTTACTAATGTTAAAAATGTTATTCCAGTGTTTTTTAAATAATTGTTCTATTGTGTTAATATCTTTTATCTTATTGCTTTGATTATCCTTCAGGGTCATCTTCTTGTCCCCTGATTTTCCTTTCATTTGTTTTATTGTTTTCCAAACTTCTCTTGCGGGTGCGTCATCGTCAATCTTCTGGATTGTTTCATTCCAGGGCTGATTTTGTTTTTCTATTATTTCCGTATTAAGAATCCTCTTTATCCTCTTCATTGCGTTGAGTAGTTCCCTCGTTGGTCCGTTTATTCTTATGTTGTCTGAAATTTTCCTTAGTCGTCGATGGTTTCTCATCATCTCTGGAGACCAGGTAAAGGTCTTAATCGTCGAGTAGCTATTTCTTGGGATCGCTTTTCTATCCGCCTTTTTTTTTATCAAATTCCTAATAGTTTCTAGTTCTTCATCTATCTCCTCTTGCGATGCGCCGTCTAGTTCTTTCGGCTGATATATGCTGAATTCTCTCTTGTATGTCTCCTAGTCTGCTCTATGAAAGGCTTTTGTTACCTTCCCTGGGATCTGGATTGGTCTTTGATTAAGGGTGAGCAGAGTCGCTGTGTGGTCCGTACATAGGATATCTTCTGGTTTCATATAGTAATTATATGGAAGATAGTTATTGCCCAAGCAAATGTCTGGCTTATTGGCTGCGTAAGCCCTCACGTAGATGGGGTAGTCCGATCCAAGTCTTTGACAGATACCTCTAGCGAATAGAGTTCCGAGGTCTCTGCTTATCCCGTTTCTTCGACTATATCCGCCCTCTTGACAGTGTGCGTCCAGGTCACCCCAAAATAACACTGGTAACCTATTATTAAAAATTCTGATGAAGTTCTGAATGGGCAGTTGTTTTTCCTTGGCGGTCGGTATCCCGTTGCTATAATGATGTTCGTCAAATCCATTTTGACCTCCACTGCGATGTAGGCTTCGTCCAATTCGTTGCAATTTCTATATTAAATATTCTTTCTGAATGCTATAGCTGCCCCGTCTTGTAGTTCTCCTGTCGGGTTGGCCGCTATAACATAGTAATTCCAGATTTTGATCTCGTCTTCTTGAAGATTTACGTCGTGTGCTATAATTAGAATTATGTCCGGATCTAGTTTTCTATAAATGTTTCCATACATTATCCTTTTGCTTTTCCATCCGTTAACGTTGAGCTGTAGAATCTCAAGATCTGTTTTATCCATTGTAGTTTATAAAGTCCTAAAATCGATTCCGCTTCCAAAGTGCTTTAACAGTTTCCGTTCGTTGATCGAGTATCTGTTCTGGAGACTAAGTAAAAACTTATTTCTGTCTTCCTGCTGGTTTACGGGAGCCCTTAGCTTTCGAGTGGTGAACCGTGTTTGTTGGATGTGGACTTGGTGAGTTTGGTCTACTTTGTGGAGCTGGGTTCTTTCCCGTCTTGGATTTTCTTTTCTTCTGGGTTTACCTTGTTATTCTTCTAGTTTCTTCTTCTTCCGATTTGGAGCTGGTGTCTTCTGTGTCTGTTTCCGTTTCACTGTTTTCTTCCTGAGCGTCTCCTTGGTTTTCAATCTCTGCGTTATCTACTTTGAAAAAGGCGTCTGAATTGATCTCTTGTCACACGACGATGGGTTCTAGTCCATTGGCCTTCAACATGCAGTTGAGTGTTTTCGCATATGTTCCAGGATTAAGTGCATTCTGGACATGTGCATGAATCACGCATGTATAGATCTTACCAAACATTTCCTTCGTGATGTTTGGCAGCGCTGGGGTGGTTGAGCATTGGCTTTTGGCTACGTTAGCGTAGGATGTGATGTTTTCTGCATATTTCTTTGTCTGTAGGTTTCTATCCTTTTTTTTAATGATGTATTTTGTATCTGAGCATGGCATAGCCACGGTACGATGGCTACCACCGCAGTTTACACATTTTTTGTACCTGTTTCTGCAGTTGCGGTAGTCGTGTCCCTCTTCGGCGCATTCGTCACATGTTACTGTTCCTCTCTTGGGGCAGTTGGCTGAAGTATATTTTTCCATGGCATAGCAATTAAAGCACATTTGAATGTTCACAAATGTGTCTCTTTGCATATTCTGCGGAGGAATACACACCTTAAAGGCCAATAATACCTTTTCTTGGGCTTTGTCCGCCATTTCAGTTGTCTCGCATATAACTTTAAAGCTATTGGCATAGTCTTTAAATTTTAAAATTTCCTGTATCTTGATCCATTTCTGATTTTCCATTACTTCCCTTTTGATTTCTTTGCATGTGTGAGATCCCACCCATGCTTCTACTTTCCGGCAAACGAAGCTCCAGTTTGCGGTGATCTGCGGCGACGTCTTCGCTTCCAGATGGAGTTTTCCGAGGGTTACCGATCCACCCGAAGATAGTAGTTTTTCCACATCATTTTCTTTTGGACACATCGCGATGAATCCGGTGGGGACATCGATGCATTTTATCAAGGGTATGGAGAGGTCCTTGACGATGGTCTTCACACCTTGCTGCGGAGTACATTTGGTTCCTTTCTGATTCCATCGAAGAGGCAGTCTTTTCAAATCCTGGTTGTCCATCCTGGTTCTAGTCTACCCCACTAATGTGGGGCTCATAGTGGCGAAATCTGTAAGTAAAAGTTATGCTCCTCAGATGGGAGAGCCCTCTATCTGTCCTAATTCTACCTCTCCTACCTCCCGACTTTCGTGTTCTCCTTGGTCACCCTACCTACTTAGGCCTAGCCCTATAAGCGGTCTACAGAAGGTTTCAGGCTCGTGGTCGAGAATCGACCCCCCTTTTCTGGCCCCCTAATGGGGTCTGCTGCAGGGGTTCACTATACCCTACTTCCAACTGTATCCAAGACCTTGCCGGTGACCAAGTTATGTAGCACTAGTTGAGAAACAAGTTGAAGTAAAAAAGTGTGGAAAAAAGTGCCAATAGTCAGAGAAAAAGTAGCCCCTTCGGGGAAAGCTACCTCGCCCACAAGGAACAGGAGAAATCTCCAATCAGCCCTGTGAGCGCATATATTTCTTCCCTTGGTAGTCATTCATTGGCTGTTATAAGCTTTGAGTGGTAAACGGGCGTTTAACTCAAATTAGCGTTAAAAAATTCACGTTTTGAAGAAAATATCTTGATTCGTTGCCTCCTTTACCAGTGAGAACTTTACCAAATCGTAGAAAATGCGTCCGAAAAGCAGAGTAGCAGATCCGTCGGTTTCAGCGAGATGTTTCTTCCTCCAGCTTGTGATGAATAGTGGCTGTTTTTCGCTCCTGGAAGAGGGTTTTCAAGGAATGGGGACAGGGGAAGTTGGGGGATAATTAGGGGGGGTGACACGAGGAAGGATGGCGTGTGAGGTACAAAACGCGTAACTCTCTGTGCCCACAATAAACCAAATAACCACCGAGGTGGGGAGCGGCGCTATGAGTAAGTGTCTCGTCTCGGTGCTCAAGATGCCCAACTGCCCTTTCTCCCTTATATAACCATAAACCATATGGTCAGTCTTCGATCGCTAAAAAGTGGGCCAGAGAGAGAGAGAGAGAGAGAGAGAGGCAGGGGGGCAATACGGGAGGAAAATCCAAACTATTCACTTTTGACTTGCATTGGTTCATGCACGCTCACACAGACACATATGTAAGACAGTGCCTTAGGTCTGCAATCTTAACACTTGACATGTCAATAATTTTCTCAATAATTGGCTTATTTTCACTCTATTATCTTCAGTTATTTAAAAGTGCTCATCAATAGGGCCTTTTTCTTTCATGTCTCCTCAATTTTTAACAAATCGTTAAAAAATGGGAGAGATTTTCTCAATTAGGCGAAAATGTGCTCGTAAATTCCTGCGTATCGCTTTTGTGTGTGCTGGGCTTCGCAAGAGGATGCCATGTGTAGCTATGGTAACCTTGCTGCGGTTGACATCTGAAGGAGTGTTCGCTATCTAGTCCCGAACTCCCGCAGTTTGCCTTACCGGCCTCAAAGCCTGTATGAGGATCTGCAGCTATGTATCTCCTGCACATTTTCACTTTCTTTAGCATTATCACTTTTTTTGGCGGATTTCTCCTTACAAACTTTATGCTAGGCCTCGTTGCTATTGCGTTTAAATGAACAGAAAAAAGTAAGTGTGCACTGTTAGCGAGGTCAACGAGGCCAGCGAGGTCAATGAGGTCAGCAAGGCAGCGAGACAGCGAGGTAAGCGAAGCCACGAGGTCAGAGAGGTCAGCGAGGTTATCGATGAAGATGCCTACAAGACCAACCATAGCTCCCTTTTTCTTTCTCTTCCCTTCTAAATATTTTGCCTAATTTTCTTTTTATCTCTTAATTTCATATTATTAATATTGTTGATGTTGTCTTTGTTCTTTTTCTTATATGTACTACGGATTCTTCCTTGTATTTTTATTATCTTTTTATTTTGTTCTTGTTCTTCTTCATCTTCCTTTGTTTGTATCTTCTTTTATGTCTCTCTCCCCCTCTCATTATTATTATTACCATTGTTATTCTTCTTTTTCTTCGGATTTCCTATTGTTATGTCTCCTATTTAAGCTATTGTAGTTCTTCCTGCTTTATTATTTTGTTTCTTTTTCTCTCTCCCTCTCCCTTCCTCTCCCTCCCCCCTCCCCCTCCCCCCTCAGTCATATTATAATTTTTGTTATTTTTTTGTTGGTGGTATTCTTTCTCTTCTTCTTCTACTATCATTATTATTGTTTCACATTTTCCCTTGTTCCTTCATTGTTTGAATATTTCGATCATCTGTGCCTCTCTTTCTTTCTCTATTCCCCTCTAATTTCTTCTCTTATGTTTCTACATGCAGCGCCATGACGTCATCAAGTATGTATTCGTGCGTGACGCCTTGATGACGTCACGAATTTGGGTTGAACCTTCTAATATTACGAGCATCTGCATATGTTAATGTAATTTATATTATATTTCAACATATGTAATATAACAACTAAAATTACATTTTAATTACATACTTCTAATCGCGGGCAATATATTTATACAAAAAGGCGTAGGGATGGGAGAGAGGGGAAGGTAGGGGCGACGGGGGTCAAAAGGTCAAATGAATGACCGCTTTGTTTAAATAATCCTAATTTCTCTATTAAAGAACAGCGCTTTCTCGGTCAAACTCTACCTCAACAAGTGTGCGCACATAAGAAACGTACACGCACAGGAAAAATTGTCATATGATTATTATTATTATTTTTGTTATTGTTGAACTGGCTTTGTACGCATATATTGATGTATTTGTATATTTTTATTTACATATTAAATTTTACACGCACACACACACACACACACACACACACATATATATATATATATATATATATATATATATATATATATATATATATATATATATATATATATATATATATATATATATATATATATATATATATATATATATATATATATATATATATATAAGGATAAATATTGGCTAGGGTATGGAGCTTCAATTTAATTTGAAGGATGAACGAAAGGACGTATAAAGGGAAATTCATTTCATTTTCTTGATACAACGTTTCGGGTGAACTTTTCACCCATCTTCGGGTACTGGAAATATAATTTGTGGAAAACAATTTAAATTAAGAGCCAAACAGATAATTAACATGACCAATTTATGGAAAGTATTTAATGTTTATTAAGGGGGAGATAGCGATAAATTTACAGGTAATTGTTATTTTTGGATTATTATGTTGCGTGTTAAAAATTAACGATTGGGGCAACACAGGAAACACATCAGGATAAACCAACCTTAAACAATCAGCCGTTAGAGGATAACTGGGGAGAAAGGGCGAGGAGCGTAAGAAGAAAGAGACCGTTAGGTGGTTGGTAATATATTTGTTTAGAGTAGAATTAGTGAGTGAGAAGAAGAATCGGAATTTAAGGAAGGTTAATTTAATAATGACAATTATTACTCAGTCAGTTGTTGGGAGTTTGTTACTTGAAGCTGTAGAAGCGGCGTCTGTTAAACTGTACATCTTATATGAGATATTCTCTTTGCTTGTAAACTGTTTTTATGACATTTTTGAACTCACTCATCATCTTTACACAACGTTCAGTCATTTTATTTACCACTTTCAGATTCTTAACATAGAGCAACGCTTTTCAGTAGTCCTCATTCTGTGCCCAAGACGTAGCAGATTCCAGAAGCCACTCGGATCTAATGTTCAGTGTGTCAAGCAGGAAATGTAATTCTGGACCACTGAGATCAACCAGGGTAGTTTTAGCTGTGACTTTATGGAAAAGAGGCTTTCCTCTTCTGAAGCTATCTGCTTTCTCATTGGCATATAACTGGGCAACAATATCGTGCTTCATTGTATCACCCATACTACTGCTGAACAAGGCAATTTACACGAGCTCTTTCTTAAGGTACTATTTGTGGATTTGTGGTTTCCCATCTTATTAAGTACTGCATCAGCAAGCTCTTGGTCAGTTTTCTTCGACTTCAACGTATCCTTGGTTAGACTTGTATTATTCACGGCAGCATAGGCAGTAGACATTGACAACATCCACACAGGAGGGTAAGGAAGGTGTCGAGTTTTTTCAGCTTTGATAAAGTGTCTTCGTCGTGATCAAGTTGATCTGCAGACATCAGCAATTTCAGGAGCACAGGTTTCCGGCCATCCATCTAGCATAAGGAATGGCGCCTGATTGACTCCAGTGAATACTTCGAGGAAGCTTTCCTACAAGACCAATGACTGTCAGTTCAGTCATGTAACTGAATTCAGCTCTTGGAAGCCCCTCTCCTGTTAGAATGTCTTGGAGTATTTCTTCACTCTTCCTCTTTTCATTTAGCCATTTGCTGTTGATAAACAGCATCTTTGTGTTTTCCTTGGACAAGTCTGTATACATATTCTTCGGATTCTCAAACCATGTAATATCTGGCCACTTAAACTTCCCAAATATCTTCTCTCTAATTGCTCATATCTAGATTTTCATGATATGATGTTGACCAGTTAGATAAACACCTTTTTCTTCAGTATTTTCTTTAGCAGTTAGGTAGTTCATATGTGGCCTCAACTGTTACTGGATGTAGTAAAGCTGTTCCAGAAGAATTGTCGATGACAGGTACTCCCAATAACTTTCTTTTGGTGTAACAAAGTGAGTCAGAAACTAGTACAGCTAAAGTCTCTGAGGTACTTCCAAGTTCACTGAGAGACATTAATGAACTTTGAAGGGTATCAAACCAGGAAAGTTTCCATCATAGATCTGGTAGATTTTCCAGTTGTTACATTCCAGTGGACAATACGCGGACGTTCTGAGATATCAACTATGCATACACGAAGCTTCCTCAGCTCCCTGCTCATTGCCATTATAAAGTTGTAACTTGTAGATGATTTTATAGATTCTGATTGAGTTTATTTCCTAAAAAATTCTAGAAAATTTTTATTATCATTAGTGTAGCTGTGCTGTCATAAAGGACAAAAATTCATTTTGCAATTCTAAGATAATTAAGAACCATAGTTATGCATATAGGGAAAGGAAAATAATAAATAAATAAAAAAACACCGGCATAGCCAAAAACAGAGATAATTAAAAAAAGAAAACCCCCATAAAATATGAGATCAGGGGACACAATATATATATATATATATATATATATATATATATATATATATATATATATATATATATATATATATATATATATATGGCTCCTTTTTATCGAAATCTGCTACTCTTTTGCAATTTTTCTGCTACTTTTGCTGAAAAAATCTGACAACCCTGCTGCGTCATATCAGTAGCCTGCTGGCTTTCTTAATGAAAGGTTTTCTGTCGCAAGCTCTTGTTACAAAAGAAATTTCTGTAGTGTGAACGGGGCTTTAGCATTCCAATCCGCGTTTGATCAAGTGAAGTAACATTTTTTGAATTGTTTTTTACCGCATTTCTCGACTTTAATAGATCATGGATAGATATCTTAGCAGAGACAGGAGCAGGAGTGAGTCTACTGATAGTGATAGACCTGATAGTATGCTTAGTAGCGTGAGCTTCAGAGCCAGCATGTCGCTTGAGGCTGAGTCTCGCCGTGACACCCAGCCCCTGGAAGAGCCTGGGGAGGTGGAGGAGACAGATGACGCTGGGGACCAGGACAACGCCGAGGCCATAAGGGAACTCAAAGGCTACCTCCAGAACTGCGAAATGTAAGGAAGGAAGCTTTCTCCTAGGCCCTCTGCCCCAAAGAGCACAGGGGGGCGTGGGTAGATTTGTTTATCAAGTACAACACCCCCTCCTCCCCCACTCACTAGCTCTGCTGTCGTGGAGAGGATATTCTTCACAGCCAGCGACATTCTCAGGCCGAAGAGGGCCGCCCTAGCCAGCGACAACTTCCAGAAGCTGGTGTTCCACAAGGAGAACATGTTCCTGTTGGGGTACCCCAGATACAAGGGTCAGTTTGGGGAGAAGAAGCAGGAAGAGAGGCAGTAATAGTATAAGAATTTATATTGTTTGTGTGTAAAGTGGTCCAAACTGTTTCATTGTGTCTGGTGTTGAATAAGTTGTGTGTTTAAGTATAAGGTGTGATGTGTTTGCCATTATTTGATTAAGTTTTTAACTTTCTTTCTTAGTTTTGGGCGAACCCCCGCCCCGCTGATGAGGACCCCGCGAACATGACTCGGATGTGGTGAAGGGTGATAGATGAGTATGGACCTGGTTGGGCTCCTCAGAGGGTGTAAAAACATGGCGGACTTAATGATGACTGAAGCCAGAATCAACTGACTCCAGTCGGGGTGCCGCCCCCTCTATTGGGTTTTGGTTATTTAACAGTTACGTCCGACATCTCACAGAGACGGAAGATTCTCCCTCTGTGGTCCTGGACGGTGGCCGCAGGGTAGGTTGTTATACCTCCCCGCGTTTGTAACTGAATCCCAAACTAGGTTGCTTATTCCTCTGGGTTCCGCAGCGGGGTAAGCCTCAGACCTCCTTTCCCCAGAGTTTTTCAATTATGCCTTTTCTAAGTAGAACGGCATAGTTGCAACGAAGCTATATGTGTAGAGTCACGTTCGCGGAGCCAGACATCACGGCGGAGCAGGGATATGGGGGGGGGGGGGGGTTAGCACGTCATAACAGGATGACGTGCCAGGAAAATAAAGAAATTTTTATTCGGGTGGGGGGCAGGGGCAGGGGGTGACTTAAGGTCCTATTTAGGTCCGGGGGTATCTAAGAGAATCTCGTCCTCGAGAAAAATCGTTGGTGAACAGGAGTGTCCTGGAGGTGACTTTCCCTCGACGTTTCCTCCTTTGCTGGCTAATACTTCTCTTAGGTGGTAGAGTTCACGTGGAATTCGATCACTGTATGTGTGGATCTACCGCCCGAGGACTTTTATACCAAGAGAAAGGCTAGAGGGCGGGGGGTTACGAGCATCGAGCTCGATGGCATTTAAACGGCACGGTTGGGTTTGCACTTTGCCGATTAGTACTCAGCCTGCTTAAAGTTATGAAGGAGAATACAACCATCTCCACAGAACACACTCCTCCACCCACTACGGCTCCCCCACCCAACAACACTGCCGTGACTCACAAACAAACATCAACACGAGTCAAGGTACTCGCCCCTCATGCCTCCTGGGCAATAACCAAGGAGAAGGGGACGATTCCTGGTAAATCAGCCTCCCGCGCACTAAGACCACGACAATAGGTCGTATTAGCATGATACAACTAAACGTACGCAGTTGGCATGGTATTCGCCATACGGTCGCTAACTGGGTACTCAACACACAAAGAACCGACATCATACTCCTGAACTCCACCAGTTTACACCCTCCCAACAACAGACTCCACATTGCAGGCTATCACACATACTTATTACCACAGGCGCGGCACCTAGGATCTGTGATCCTAGTAAAGCACAACATACACCACTCCCTCGTCAACACACGCGACACCTCCTTTCTAGCCTGCAAAATTGACACAAGCTCTGGCCCCATAATAGTGGCCACACACTACAGACCACCACGAATACAGCTACACTTAGAAGTCCCACTCCGGGCCCTATCAAACCACAACCTACCTATCTTCTTTGCGGGGGACCTCAACGCTTTCCACCCGACACTCCTTTCAAACAATACAAACGATGCGGGTAGTTACTTGGCCGGTGCCTTGCGGCGTTACCGCTGCGAACACATCGGCCCTGCCGTCCCCACGTTCTTCGGCCCGCGCGGAGGCACCACATCCCCGGATGTGGTCTTCCGTAACGACCATACCCCACGATTCTACACTCACATTGCACCCGGTCCACACGTACTATCAGACCACATACCAATATGCCTTCTCATATCCACATCCCCCATACTCATCCCCACATCCCCCCCATACGATTACAAAAACACTAACTGGGCTGAATTCAGGAGCCACATATCCACAAACACACCACATAACCTCGACCTGGAGACCACCAATCCAGGACAAATAGACGACCACTGGTGCTCACTTTTAGACACCATCACTACCGCACGTAACCTACACTCACCACACAAAAACTACACCTGCTTAAAACATTTTACATTTTCAATACACACACAGAGACTTATCACACAGTACAACAACCACTACACCAGAGGCCCACGACAACACAACATCAACCAACTACGTGCCCGCATCCTTCAATGCGTGCATCTAGATAGGAACTGGCAGTGGCGTGAGGTCGTTCGCATCGCGGACGACACCCGTTGCATGGACCCTTCCTTCTTCTGGCGGCACGTGAAAAGGATGCTGGGTACGGAACCATCAAAACCAATTACACTGAAAATAAACAACCACACACTCACAGACACTAATGACATCCTCGACGCATTCATGTCCCACTGGGACACAGTACACACCCACAACCCACCAAAACCGCATGCGCAGGAGCACTTCCATGACATCCAGGAGTGGTGCCGGACTCATGCTCACGAGCTGAGGCCTGCCCCCCCTTGATACGTATGGAGGTGCTCGACTATACGTCCATACTTACCACTCCAATCACCGTCGAGGAAACAAAACACTACATAAAATCGACACCAAAACGCGCCCCCGGACCCTCCGGTCTACCAGCCACACTCATACATAACCTCCCCGCAGACATATACCCCACACTCACACATCTATTGAACGCCTCACTAGCCTCAGGCCACTTTCCCAAAATAGTCAAAGTCTCTCACAACATACTCCTTCATAAACAACACAAAGACCCAAAACACCCAAACAATTACAGGCCTATTGCTCTATTAGAACACCTAGGCAAAATACTCGAACGAATGGTCAACTGCCGCCTACAGGAGTTCCTGGAAGAGAGGGACTGGTTCTCCCCCCATCAATACGGGTTTAGGAGAGGCAGGTCCACTCAGGCGGCCGTGACCATCGTACATAGCAGAATACAGAAGAAACGACAGATACACCAAAAGACTCTCTCCGTCAGTAAGGACGTGGAGAAAGCCTTTGACAATGTGTGGCACGAGGGACTCCGTTGGAAACTCGCCAACAATACGGAGTTACCTCTCTGCACCAGAAGGCTCCTCTCACACTACCTCACTGGACGGCGCTGCCACATCAGATACAACAACACCCTTTCAAGACCCTTCACACCACGCTCAGGCGTTCCCCAAGAAAGCGTTCTGGCACCCACACTCTACATTATGTTTACAAATGACACCCCACGCCCACCAGAAAACTGTTCACACATACATAGTGGCCTATACCGACGACGAGACCATTCTCGTCAGCGGCCGGGCCCCCGAAGAAATCGCGCTCCACGCACAAAGAATACTTGATAAGAAGACAGATTACGAGGATAAATGGCTGATTGCCACGAATCCTCAGAAGACACAGATGACACTCTACGGCGCTAGAGATCACTTCATGCATAACCTACAAATCTACTCACACACACCAGACATGATTCACCAAAATCCAACAAGGCTCGCATACACACAGTGCACCAAAATCCTGGGGGTAACATTCGAAAAATCCCTCAGGTTCAACTTACACCAAAACATAATGCAAGCAAGAGCCTCACGCACAAACGCATCGCTGGGTAGGTTCTACCCAGCGAGTAAAAACCTAAAACTACACTTATATAAAGCACTCGTACGTCCCATTCTCACGTACGCCCCACTGTCGCTCGTAGCTGCGAGCGACACTTGGAAGCAAAAGGCTCAGCGCATTCAGAACTCTGCTCTGAAGCGCACTTGCCGTTCGCCGCTGTACTCGAGAATGGACACACTACACAACAACAACAAACTTACTCCTCTCAACACTTACGCTCACACCAGACTTACAAAACAACTCGGAAAACTCACCACAGACCCACTTTACACCTCGCTACACGTGAGAAGGTACGCGATGGCGCCGCGATATCCAGCGGCCCACGAACACCTGCCGCCCGTACCGTTCTTTGCATAAACCATTAGGCATCGTGAATAACGCGTTTCCGGATGAGCTGTCAGCCTCCCCCTCCTGACTTGCCCCCAACCCTCGCCCAGTCAATACCACGTAACCTACACCCTCACAACAACACCTCGCTTCGGTGTATAGCCACCGACCTATCTACTCTCGCTGTCCCTTTCTTAATTATTTTCCGCAACGCTCCTCTCTGACTACCCGACTGCCGTGTTACAGCAGTCCCTCTCTGTTCTTTCTATACACCAAAGTCAAGTCAAGATCCACACGGAATGGTAGTTCCCCTTTTGATGGTCGTGTACGTTTGTGTGTACGTGCTCACGGCTCCTGCCTGGAGCTGGCGTGTGTAAACTTCTTGCCCATTTAGTTCTTTTGTATTTCTATGTTGTATCGAGTATTTTATTTTTGTTTGTGCAGTAGTAAAGATTATATTGTTTCATCCAGTTTGATATCCAGAACCTTTTAGTTAGTTGATTTAATTCTGCCAAGGAAAATAGTCACTCTTACTCGATTTAGTGTAATCTAGGTTTAAAGAGACTTTTTCAGGGCAAGGCCAATCGCAGAGTGTCCTGCGGGCTGCCACGTTCCCTTGCGAGTCAAAGGAAGCAAGCAGAGGTCAGAAAATCTAACATGACTAACGACAAGAATAATATATATATATATATATATATATATATATATATATATATATATATATATATATATATATATATATATATATATATGTAGAGGTCCATGTACAAAAAGTTGCACACAATTATGTACTCATTCTTTCTTACACTTAGTTATCAACCCATGACTATGTGAGCTTCATTCATTTCCTCTTAAACTCCGCCGGCACAAGACCTCTTCAACCATTTATTGGCCTTGGTTTGTAACATCAATAATTCTGCTTTTCCAAGTCTCTTATGTTTTTCCCTCGAATCTATGTCAGATGGACTCTCTCGTCAACCAGATCCTCGCCTGAGACATCGTCGAAGCAGGTCGGGTAACTAAGGCCCACCGCATCTTCGGCGTCCGAAGCCCAACGGCTCTATCCGCATTGTTTACATGTCGGCGGCGTCTGGGACCTACTCCTTCCCTCCTTCCAGCACCCCTCCTTCCAGCACCCCTCCATCCACAAGGTGTTCGCCAACTCCTTCCCCGAAGACTTCGCCATCAAGCTGGAACTCAAGGATGGGTTCTAGCACATCCGCTTCCACCCTTCCTCCCGTCACCACTTCGGCTTCGTGGTCAATGGCCGCCGCTTCCGTTTCAAGTGTCTCCTGATGGGGTTCCTCGGAGCTCCATTTACCATGCAGATGGCGCTATCATCGGTGGTGAACCAGTGGCTCGCTTGGCTGGGGTGACGGCCCATACCTACCTCGACGACATCTTAGCGGTAGGCTCCAAGCCCGCAGTTCTGAAGTTTCTGTCCTTGCCAAACTCCAGCTCCGTCAACTTAAACCTGTAGAAGTGTGTCCTCGTCCCCTGAAAGCGTCTGGACTACCGCGGCATAGAGATTGACCTGGGCCGAGTGATAGCGCGCATCACCGCCACTCTCGAAGAAACGACCTCCCGCGCCCTCCTCCACGTCGCTTTCATGCCAGTCCCCCGCAAGTGCTCGCTTCGCTTTGCTGACCTCCTCAACTTCCTCGCTCCGGTCCTTCGCCTTCTCTTCGTTCAGTACCAGCTCTGCTTTGAGCAACTGGACAGTCCTCGACCTCACCTCTTCCGCCTTCTCGTCCCTTCATCACCCACAAGTGGATACGATGGCGGCTCCCTCGCGCCTCGGGCTACACGATCGCTGTGGATGCGTCCACCTGGGGCTTGGGCATGGTCTCTGGACCTTTTGCCCTAACCTGGGACTGGCGGCTCTGGAACCTCAACATCTTCGAGTTCGAGTCGGTAGTCCTCCTCTTGGCCCTCCTCATCTAACCTAAAGGGCGCATCTTCTCGGACAACATCCCTGCTATTCTGAATAGCGCCCGGGACAAGGTCCCTTCCTCGCTTCTTCCCTATCTTCAAGGCTCGTCCCTCGTCGCGATCACCAGGGCCTTCAGAACAGCGCGAGAAGTTTGACTTACGTAAGAAGCAGACGGAATCCGGCTGATGGCGCTTCGCAGACCTTTCAAGAACCATATATAGCTGGCGGATCCTCCGAAATAGCTTTGCTTACGTAAAGAGGTATCCGAACCGCATAGTGCCATTGTCGTTTTGCGCTCGTACCTCGTCACACCTCCGGCTCCCCTCACACCCTTCCCCGTGGTGTCTTATATAGCTTTCCTCACTTCCTACCCCTAAGTCACCCTTGTCCTACTTTATTTATTAGCGTGGTTTTTAAGAACCTCTCTCTGTATCCTGCTATTGGAACTCCTGCTCCCTCTGTTAGTAGAAGGTCCAAAGACCTTCACATTTGTATTTTTATTTAGTCCTCTCCCCCACAGGGTGGAAGACCAGCAAGGCGAAGCCAGAACTTGCGGGGGGACTGGCAGGAAAGCGACGTGGAGGAGGGCACGGGAGGTCTTTTCCCTGAGGGCGGCGGTGATGCGCGCTCTTACTCGGCCCAGGTCAATCTCTATGTCCAGGTAGGTCAGACGCTTTCAGGGGACGAGGACACACATGTTTATGTGTGTGTTGTCTCTGCTGTGGTGGATATGGGATAGGGAGCCAAGAGTCAGAAGCTCAAAGGAATTACCCCAATATTTACTTAAGATTAACTTCAATGGTAAGAAAAAACACATTTTTAGCCCAACTCTACTTTTGTCTGTGCACGCATCATGTGCACATGTACGTATATAAAAACACACGACCATGAGTGTTTTTCTTCCTTATACGAGTGCCACTACACCTGCAGTCTCTATGGCTTAGGGGAATTTGGTTGATTTATTTATTATATAACTATGAGTACGCATTTAATATATGAAGTTTTACCCCGGAATATATATTTTTTAAATAAATTCTATTTGTGGGGAAAAATATTCTATTTGTTCCTCTCGCTAAAAACCTTTGACAATTTCCGTTTTATCATCACTAACTCTATAATTTAAGAAGGGGATTTTTTTAGTATTATGACTTATGTTTTTTTTTATCAAAGTTCAGAATTAAACATAAGTATCGAAATTTTGTGAATTTTTTAAAACCCAAAGAATTACAAATGGTGAAGTTCAGAAAATTTATTTTTATATATCTTTTCTATTCTTCTTCTATAACTCTATATTTTAGCAACTTGATATTTTGAAAGGGGAAAAATTTAGTTTAGAGTTCCTTTTTAAAATTAATCTTAGTAGCGAAGCACGAGCTCCACCCGTAGGGGAGAGTGGCGAAGCCATTGCCTGGTCTTTTAATAATAACTGAAACAAAAACCAGTCATTCATTTTTTTCTCACACTCTCTAATAATTACTTGTTTTTAAGACAGTAAAAGGTAGTTTTGATTATTTTAAGGGGGGGGGGGACGCGTCAAACCAGTTCTCTTACGTTCACATGTTTTTCTCACAAATTTGTACCTGGGTGTTTTAAATACCCCTCCCTTACATACACACACCAGCCACATCGTTCGGGATTTAAAACGTTTATCATCTTTGGTAATTTTTTTTTCTTCTCGTGATTATTCTATTTTATTTTTTTTATTTTACCCCTTTTTTATGGATAACCCACAAGTATTCCTTTGTCCTTTATATTTAAACGACAATCCACAAGTTTAATTTCATTAACACTTACCTCGATGGATTAACAAATATTATGTTTAATTTGGCCAAACTTTCGAGAATGTCCAACTCGTCTTTAATCAATGAAGGTTTGTTGACCGCTTCCGCGGGCACCCTGAGATAGATGAGTTCTCCTTTGATGAGCTGTAAATCAGTACAGATCTTTTCCATTCTCTCCTGTACAATCAGGCGTCCTTCAATGGGTGTAATCAACAAAGAGGCATTGTTTATTTGATCAGATAAAGCAGCACTAATTGTAGTAATTATGCTAAAGCTTTGTCTATTTAATCGGCGCTGTTGCACGCGATATTGGTGATACCTGGGTGTTTTTCATGATTCATACACAAATGAGTGCATATAACTGTGACAGGTTGAAGTTGGATTAAGGCAAAATACCCCCTTCTAAATTAAGGGTTTAATAGAAATAGAGGGATCGTGTACGTTTTACTTAAGGCACTCTAGTGCGGTCAATTGCGCAATTTTCTTTTCTTATCTCTTATTGTGAGTGGTCTCGTTCGCGCTTCCGTGAGTCTTGGGACAACTATGCGTGTTCCTGTTTATTGGCAAGGCGTATTTACTCTGGTGCCCAGAATGGTATTTCCTAACTACATTCCTGGTAGTCTGTACTTATGCAGTCTTTCCTCGATGTTAACTCAAGCTTAATGCAGACGGTTTTATTTGTCATTGTTCTTAAGGCAAGACTGGCCTTCTCCGTTCCGTTTTTGACAAAAAACAGTGTAGTGGACAGTCAGTCATGCATTCGTCTTGTTTTCCTGATATTCAACTGAGTTCCCCTGTTTTTTAATCTTCTGAGCTTGTCACACTTCTGAATGACCTTGATGCGTTTAGTGGTTGTGATCTTTTAGAATTCCTTCTCATTCCTACTACTTCTTTTACATTCTTTAGATCGGGGTTCATTTCCAATATATTGAAAATGTTACTCCAATTCTTAAGGCCTCCTGTTCACCCTGATGATTTCAGACCCATCTTTATAACCCCTGTTTTATTTGAGATCTTTAAGTGCCTGCTGGCAATGCGTCTCGCTCGTTTTTTAGATGATAAGAAGTTTTCACCACCTAATCAGTTTGAGTTTAGTAAAAAAAGGTCTGAGTACCTCTGATTCCTTTCTCTATTGATTTTAGTTAACCTTCGATATAGTTAACGATAAGGAACCCTTGTACGAAATTATATACTTTAGTATTGATGGCCATTTCCTTGAAATAATGTCCAAGTTTTTGACTAACAGAAGACAGCGAGTGTCAGTTGCTAGTTGTTTTAGCTCATATAGTTCAGTTATGTCTAGTGTTCCCCAAGACAGTAGCCTCGGACCCATCCTTTTTAATATTTATACCTCTGACGTGTGGTGTGAGATAAAGATTTTGATAGCTTATGTTGATGAAACCACTTTATAGGCAGCTATTCCTTCTCCGCAAGATAAAGAGAGGCTTACCGATGTCCTCAGCAGGGATGTCTTGAGGATCATGTCTTTGTATGATCGTTGAGGAATCAAGTTGAATCCGAGCAAACCTCGCAATATGGTTATTAGTGGATGTTATACCTTTCTCACCTTGGTATCATTATCAATTGTATTACAATTCAAAATTGTTCTTCACTGATGTTACTTCGCATCACTCTTGATTCAAAGCTTACTTTTAAGTCTCATTTTCGCTCTGATGCATCCACAATTTCTCAGTTCATCTGGCAACTCACAGCGATCTACGCACTGCTAAGTTACATGAATCTTTTGACTTGAAATTACTTTGCGAAGAGACCATTTTCTATATACGTTTAAGTATATACCAAAGAGAAGAAAAAGGAAATATATGCGCGAATCGGACTGATTGGAGAGACCTCATGTTTCTGATTCGCGGGGAATCACCCCAAAGCGGTGATCTCCTTAAATTTTTCCTATTTCATACTATACCTTTTTATATCTGAAACTCTCCTTTATTTCCATCTAGCACAGTATAACTTGACCACCAGCAAGGTCTCAGAAGCAGTCAGTAGTAGGGTGTAGTGAACTCCCGAAGGAGACCCCG
The DNA here is from genome assembly GCA_963969495.1 of Ceratothoa steindachneri. Taxonomy (NCBI): domain Eukaryota; kingdom Metazoa; phylum Arthropoda; class Malacostraca; order Isopoda; family Cymothoidae; genus Ceratothoa; species Ceratothoa steindachneri. The sequence goes on along the minus strand of OZ018330.1, from coordinate 125,411,916 downwards.
TTAGGGGGCCAGAGAAGGAGCCCGGTTATCAGTGACTAGCCCGAATCTGACCGCTTATAGGGCTAGGCCTAATTGCGTAGGGTGATCAGGCAGTGTGCGCTCCAGAACAGGCAGGCGAGATAGTATTAGGAACAGATAGGGGGCTTCTCCTACTAGTGGAGTGGGGTAAATAATTTACTACTTTTTTTCCAGAGAACCCCCCCACCCCTTGGGGGAGGCATGAAAAATTGAACATGGACTCACAGGACTTTAACAAAAGGCTCCCAATTCGGCTAATTCACAACGGGATAAAACGGAGACCACAGGATGTAGCACAAAGCATTTTCAAGGATTTACAAATCGCCCTGATCAAATGCATAGGAACAGCTAATGGATTTGTTGTCATCTGTGCGGAAAACAACGATGTCGAACTGCTACTTTCATCGGCAGGAACCATGACTTTAAGGAAAATCGACTTAGAGGCTAAAGTACTACCCCAGATTATTGCCAACCGAAACATCGTATGCCGTAAGGTAGAATCATGGGTGGGGAAACACTCCCCAGACGAAATAAAACATGAAATAATAGAACAACAACCCTGGATGAAGATACACGACATAATCAAATTTAAGGAACACACACATGTGTTCAAAATAGTGTGCGAGTCAACCGAAATTGCAACAAAGGCACTACAGAAGGGAATCCTCGCATACAGTATGAGAATCCCAGCTTGTAACATTCAAAGGGACCAGAGTATCACAATATACAAATCTGTTTTAGATGGTACAAAATGGAAGACCACATCACCGCAAACTGCCCAAGAAAGGAAGGAGAAATATGTTCAGAATGCAGTGGCCCACATTCTTGGAGGAGCTGCACAAACTCCACGAAAAAGTGTGTTAATTGCAGAGGAGCCACGGAACAATGGCAATGACATGTCCGAAGCGAAAAGAAATAATAAAGAGAAAAGAAATTAAAACACAACAAAGAAAAAAGGAGCGCGAAGGAAAGCAGTGCGGAATAGCAGTGTTGTAGATTACGTGTGTTCATGATGACGTATCAGGGTGAAACTGCCTGCGCGCATGCGAGATACTTGGTGACTTACGTGATTGGCGGTAGTTTTGTATTTTTTTACAACCCTAAAATTTGTTTTCTCCGCTTTCACTTGGGATGAACCCAAATAACCTGGTGTGAAAGTCATTAGTACTCTCCTATTGAGACCTCTTGCCATAAATAAGGCTTGTGGGGGAGGGGGGGGGGTCTGTAGTGAGTTGTCTGAGCTCAGAATTTTTGGAGATGATGAATCAAGTTCCAAATTTTCCATTTGGATTTCTAAGCGTTTAATGCGGAGCTCCATTTCCTATAGTTTGTACCCGAGGCCGTTTATTAAAAGAGAAGTCAGTTTACTGTAAAAAAAAAATCGCATTTTATTATCAACCTGGAGTCCAGGGGCACCCAGTTTGGCCGTATCGTGCTGAGAGTTGACCTCATATAATAAAGAGATGGAAATTATGAGCAGGAAAAGACCAAAGCAGAAGGTTTGCCTCCTGACGGCTCACTATAGTAGTCATTTGGACGCGGCAGCTCACGATTAAAACCGTTACAGATTGATGCGCTGAATTGGAGACAACTGTCGCCTCAGTCGCTAGAAGCTATATCACCGCTCCAGGACTCCAGACACTTTATTGGTGCCACAAGTTTAACCATCGAGGGTACTTTCACCCAGTGCATTCCTGAGACATGAAGAGGGGGATTTTAAACTATGGAAACAAGTTCGTACAAAAAAGCACTCCCACTCCAAGTTAGAACTTCAACACTTTAACAAGTGTTTTGGCTACAAGTACTAGGCTGTGGATCGTCGAAGTTGTAATCTGAGTCAGCTGGGGCAGCACACCGGGTATCCTGAGGCGTCTTTTTTTTCATAAACTTTGTGAGTTTTGTCTGAATTGTTAGTTTTTTCTTTGTAGCGGACGGTGCCGGAAACGACCCGCCACAAGGGTCTGCTCACTCTCTCGTGAGACACCCGTTAGATCGGAAGGAGGCTCAAGGAAAGGGAAATACTCAATTTATTTTACATATTTAGGAAAAAACTTCAATATATATATATATATATATATATATATATATATATATATATATATATATATATATATATATATATATATATATATATATGCGGTTAAAAGGCTATTTTTGGCAAACCAGTCTTTCTCAAAGCCTTCGGAAGGAGCTCTTCTCACATACACGAAAAGGTAGCACTTAAAATAGGCTATCTGAGAGAACGCCTATTTTAAGTGCTACCTTTTCGTGTATGTGAGAAGAGCTCCTTCCGAAGGCTTTGAGGAAGACTGGTTTGCCAAAAAATAGCCTTTTAACCGCATAATTAATTGCGTTACTGCAATAATTTTTCTTAATATATATATATATATATATATATATATATATATATATATATATATATATATATATATATATATATATTCCCACCACTCAATACAATCGCAAAAAAATAATTTATATAGAATAAACTAGGAAAGACGAAAATAACTCCGGCTAAAGCAATAATGTTAGCCGCATTGGACCAATTCGGTATATATATATATATATATATATATATATATATATATATATATATATATATATATATATATATATATATATAATGGCGTGCACACGACCTTGCGAGCGAGCTCTTGCACTCAAATGTGGTTTGGGCCCAACCACAACTACAAGCCACCTTGGTTTTGCGGTCACTAATTTGCCCCGGGGCGGTCTCCTTAAAGTTCTGGCGCGTTTAAAGTGAGTCCTCTCGCTCTTCTTGAAGGTGGGGGCAAAGGAAAGGGTGCTGGCGTCTGGCTAGATCCGTCCCGCCCTCGTCTTCTTCTCGCTAACGACGGACCAGAGAGAAGAACTGATGGAGTCCCCAAAATCGCGCCATATCATTTTTGTGTTTAGATCAATGGCTTTTATGGTTGGTTTTTTTTTACTAAATTTATTATTAGAAAGAACTTTTACACAACATATGTCTAAAAATGCTGTGTATTATTCTTACGCTAGTTTTTAAGTGTTTACCTTTATTTTTTGTCGTCCTAAGGCATTTTTCATCTATTATGTTCGATTTAGGTCAAAATTCAGGTTACGTCACGGCCTTAAGAACCAATTAATGGCACAGGTGACGAATTACTGTAAATGAGAAAAACAAAACCAAAAAATATATAAACATTCGCAGGAAACGAAAGAGTACTACACATAAAACTTAGACCTTTACCATGGATGAAATTGAAGAGGTTTGAGTTACAGGAGTATGAACACCAGCTCTATGTGCGTGCAAGTGCATACTCATATTTAGCATTGTTCTATTGTTTTCTCCCACACAACTTTCGCACATCTATCCTATCCATCCGAGTGGCAACGGTATTCATTTCTGACACTCGATTACTCTTCATAAATGCCAACGAGAAATCAGTTCATTGCGAGTAATCAAGGTGCTATCCTTAGTTTTGAGCACCTACCCTCTCTTTCCAAGGGGTTACCCTCACTTTGAGCACATAATCTCTCTTTCTAAGATACCATTATTAGCTTTGAGCACATAATCTCACTTTCCAGAAAGTCACCTGCACTTTTGAACACATACCCTCTCTCTCCAAGCTGTCACCCTCACATTTGAGAACATACTTTCTCTCTCCAAGCTGTCACCCTCAATTTTGAGCACAGGCTCTCTATCTACAAGCTGTCACCCTCAATATTGAGCACATGCCCCCTTTATCTAGGCTGTCACCCTCACTTATGAGCGAATACCCTCACTCTCCAAGCTGTCATCCTCACGTTTGAACACATTTCGTCTCTCAACAAGCTGTCACCCTCACTTTTGAGCACATGCCCTGTCTCTCCAAGCTGTCACCCTCATTTTTTAGCACATGCCTTCACTTTCCAAGCTGTCACCCTCACGTTTGAGCACATATCCTCTCTCTCCAAGCTGTCATCATCAATTTAGAGCACAAACCCTCTCACTCTAAGCCAGTGGTTCTCAACCTTTTGATGCTCGCGGCACCCTTGCCAAGCTTTTCAGATTTCCCGGCACTCCTTTTAGTAAATCTCGTTTGCCTATATTGTTTTAACCCCCATTAAAGTGCTCTTCCTCATATGGCAGTGGTTCTCAACCTTTTCCATATGGTGTTTTATTCAAGCTGTCAACCTTTCCAAGTTAATTTTTATCAATTTTAATGCTCCCATAAGTATATGAAACACACACACACACACACACACACACACACACATATATATATATATATATATATATATATATATATATATATATATATATATATATATATATATATATATATATATATATACGTACTCTGGTAGTGCTTTATTAATAATATAAAAATGTGATTATCAGTAGTAAGATAGCAAAATATACCACAATATGAGCCATCCATTTATCAATGCGAAATCTGAAATGGCTGCTTGGAACACAAACTCTGAATATTAGGTCTAATTGCTGATAACGCTACTCGCATATTGGCCTTAAGAGATAAAAGTTTATTTCTGCTTTTAGATTTAATTGTTGCCATGGCAGAGAATTCCTACTCACACAAATACGATGTGGAGAAAGGTAAAAGTAGATATGTAGCTGTCGAGGAATTGGGGTCCCTACATTTTATTAGAAAATTATATATTTAATGACTTTAGCGCGCCAGTCTGACACTACTACTTAAGAATGGAAACAATTCCTCTATTGGCTGAGTGGATTCTTTAATTACTGTATTATGAGAGTACCACAGCGTTTAATCCGTTTTAAGGAAAGAGCCGGTTAACACGTAAGGATCCAGTGAAACACCAAGATTTAACCAAAAAATATATATCTTTTTAATTTAGCAATTAACTCAAATATTTACACTAAATTCTAAAAGTTTAACATGGTTCGCTAGAATTGAATAAGAGCCTATTCCTGATGCGAGTCCTGATCAAAGCAAAGTAGGCTCCCCGTAAATAAACCAATTGCCAGTTAGTTAATTTATGGAGACCATTTAGTACAGCATTTAGCCACGATTTACGTTACACTAATCTAACTAAAAATATGACAGGAGTCACTAAATATTATCTCTCCTTTAGTTAGCTTGGGTACAGCATTAAAATCCTACTTAATCAAAACAAATATAGATAGTTATTCGGATTTACATGACCATGGAAGGAACAGGGGTTGACGGAAGTCGCTATATTGAATTTTTCCCGATTCTTCGCGTTGCAGTGGGCGGATGGAGGTTGTCTCGGAGATGGTGGAAAACTATGTCTAATTCTTCTTAGAACTTTATCTATCTGGTTATACGTCTAAAAGACGGAGAGAGGAGTGGTGCTCTCCGGCTCAAGGAGTACTATTCTTGGTAGCTCTTGAGTTCTTCTAGTATCTTCGTCTTCTTGGCAGGGTTGCCCAACTGGGTTTTGGTTTACGAGGTGATTCCGAAAGTACTTAAATGGAACTTCCTTGAGGATTAATTCTTCTTCTCTCACAATTACTGAGATTGCATTTTAAGAGTCCCTCGAGGGTGAGCGGATCTTCTTTTGTCTTGCCCCCGAAATTCCTGTTTGGCACTTAGGAATTGTGATCCAGCCAGACCTCTTGCTAAGTCTGTGAAGCATAAATCGGTATGGTACCGATAAGAAAAACGAGACGAAGTTCTAAGTCTTAGAAGTCGAATTCGGAACTGGGCGAGGGACTGATCACGATGATCTAGTCCTCTATCGTTGTGAGGGAATTCCACGTGGAATTTCTTGTCCAGCACGGAACTTCCATGCGCTGTAGAAGGTTCTGTTAGGCTTAAATTGGTAAGCCTAACCCTCCTTCCACAAGCGGTAGCCTCGAACCGCGTCCACCACGATTCACCTTTACACGGGTTAGAATAGCCTCGGCAAGAAGATTCGAGGCCATTCGAGAGTAGAGCTGTTTTCCACCCACCCCCCACCCCGCGGGGAGAGCCTCAGACATATATAGTGCTCGTTTCTCATGAGACAGACACAGAGTTGAGAAGTCTCGCCCGGACATAAGAAGATTCCCCTAGTTCCAAGTCAGGTGCTAACAACAAAGCAAAGTGATGGCCGAACTATTTGTGTATTGGAATTAGCCCCAGCCAGTGAGGTAATTCCATTTAACGATCGCTACCGAGCGATTTTTCCGACTTCACTCATCAGCTCTTATCGAAGCCCTCCTCGTCCGCCCTTCGTTTCGGGTGGCCGAAATACTCTCCCCTGTACCGGACGTTACCGCCCCCCATCCCCTTTTTAGAGAACCGTCATCACTTTAACATCCCGCTCAGAAACTCTGAGCGGCCTCGCTTCACGTGCAGAAGACATCCGTGAAGCCTTACCCCGACGTCTCACCCGGAATCCTCCGTAAGGCAACCCCTCTCCCCCTTCATTAACCCATTTGAGTTAATTCCCCCCCCCAATTTGAATAGTCTACTCCTGTAATACCATAAATTTTAACTTTATAGTCTAATTCATAACTACAATCCACCCTCCCCCTCGTCCATCTGATGTAATTTTGCCCTTCAATTCTTTCATTATTTTTAAGTAAATAAAATTATATTTTTGTACATGCCTCTTTAAGTAACCTTGAGCGTTGCCATTGCCCATATTATACCTGACCTCGTTGCACTCTTATCTCGCCCTCCGCTCGTCGAAACTCGTGGTGTTCCGTCCCTTTGTCGGCTTGCCTTTAAGTTATTGGTCCTCCCCCCATATATATAATATGGTATTGATGTAATATAATGTCATACCACGACAATCGTCTCTAACAGAATAATAATCTTTCTTTCCATAGACTGGCGACCGCCCTACCTAAGGGAGATGAAGTAATGCCACTGAGGGGAGCGCGAGGGGTGAGGGGGGTGGCACCGCGGAGCTCAGGTCTGCTTCTTAATGAGAGGCGCCGACAACCGTAACATTATTTCTCCTCGGTGTTTTTTTGACCTGACACCGCTTTTTGGCGTTCTGACCGCTGGCCCCCTGACCTCGTAGGTAATCGGATCTTTTGAGAGCTGCTTAAAGGCCTTTTGCTGCTACCCTGGTCTTGCAGCTCGACTCGACTACCCACTCGAGGGGAGATCAGAGCTCTTCGGCAGTTTGACTGTTAGTCAGACGACTAACGTTCTCACGCCCCTCATCTTCTGGTTCTTTTCTCTCACTCTCTCCGAAGAAGGAATTTAATATATATGTGCGCTTGGCCCTCTGGGGGGGGGATATTATAATTCCTCTACAGTAGCCTTTTCAGCCAAATTTGGATACTCCTCCACTATTCCACGCCAAAGCATAGCCAATGATTACTCACTCTTCTCGATTTTGACTTTTAGGATGGAATCAGCACACAGATCAATAAATTCGCCACGTTCTATTGCCTTGAAGTCCAGTTCTTCAGCCCTGTCAGCCAGTTCGAAAGGTGATACAATCCAGTCGAGATTCTCTGTAGAAAGGGAAGAGAAATAAAAATCAACTGCTTCTCTCAGCCGGAGAAAGTGATGTAGAATGAGATCTTTGAGACGTCCAATAGTATTATTTCCTGCTTGCTTAAGAAGAGAAGGAAAGTTTGATAAGTCTTCTTTTTGAACAGTGGACTTCCATCCATCCAACTTTCTCTGGAAACTTTTTATTCTGTTACTTAATGTAACTATTGTCTCCAGTCTCCCCACCATTGAGAAATTTAATTTATTAAGCTTCATAAAATATTCGCCAAGAATGACAGCTTCAAACACCAAGTACTATTTTGAAGCAGACTGAAGAATGCATCTTGTTTCTCCTGTTCCAAAAAATACTTCCAGTTCATTTTTGAGCTCGAGAACCTTGTTCAGCACACGACCTCGGGATAGCCACCTTACATGAGTATTCAACACTAGTGAGATATTAGCTGCACCCATGTCCTGGCATATCTTTTGAAAAAACTCTACATTTTAAGGGCCTGGATTTTATTAAATTCACCATCTTGACAGTTTGGTTCAAAACTTTATTTAGCTCTTCACTACATGTTTTTGCAACCAATGTCCTCTGTGCAGGAAACAGTGAGTTATAATAATAGATGGATGTTCTTTCAATGCTACGGTAATCAACCCCTTTTACTTCCCTATCATAGATAGCGCACCATCAATACATATGCTGCAACAGTCTTTCCATGAAAGACCATGGTCACAGAGATACGATCTTATGGTTTCATAAATGCCCTCCCCAGTGGATGCGGTCTGTCGTTCTTTGCAAAAAATAAACTGCTCTACAAATCATTCATCAATGAATCTGCAAAACCCAAGTAATTGACATATGTCCAGTTATGTCCTTACTCTCATCTACCTGAAGAGCGAATTTTGCATTTGATACAATCCGCTGCACAACATTTTCATTGATATCAGCTAAAAGTTCAGATATCTTACGACTGATTGTGCTATTGGAGAGAGGTGCTTTAGAAATCTGAACCTGAGCTTTTTTGCCAAGCATTGTTTTAATAATTATGTTACATGCAGGGATAATAATGTCTTCACCAATTGTATGAGGCTTCATTTTCACTGCTATCAGTTCTGCTACTTTAAATTAGGTTTCAAGAGCAGTGTCAGCTATGGTTACTCTTTTGACCATTTTACTAGGTGCCATTTTTTCCCTTCTAACAAACGAGAAAAATATTGCTCGCCTTTCTTTGACACACTAGGGTGTTTGGTAGTAAGGTACCGCTTCAGCTTGCTAGCTACCATGGCTTCATTGCTGAGTGTATCTCCACATACCACACACAGGGCGAGGATTATCTTCATCATTGTTTGATCCAAAACCATGTGCTAAGTAGGAATCATCATATGTCCTTTTCTTTATAATAGGGGCTTCTTTCACCTTATTACATTTTGACCCAGATGGACGAGGACAAGCAGTGACCACTGGAGTGACTATATGATTTTCGTCTTCTTCCTTGCGTTTTTCATTTACCCCTCTCTTCCTCACTACGAACTTATCTATAGTTATGAACCTTTTCATCCTCTGCCACAGAAAACTACAAAAACAACTAAAGTCTCAACAAATATTGTGTGTACGCACATATGATCATACCTTATTCTGGGGATACCTCGAGGGTGGTATGTGTAAGTATATAGGTGTTGTGTACGTGAGAGATGAGACACAGCCAGCTCGTCATAACCTCCACATGAGGAAGGCAGAGAGCGTTTCATTACTAATAAGGGAAATATATATTATTATGACAATGGGTATTCAACGTGTTGAGGCTGTGTGCATGTGTGAGATTCCTAGTGTATTCTGCCATCACGTGACTGTGATATGTCTTCCATATCATTTATCAGTTGGAAATTTGTGTTTGAAACATTGTCAAATGGCTATATATCGATTTATCACGATTTATATATGCATTTAGCAGTATAATATTTTGTTTATATTCCATTTTTCCCCGAATCTCGCGACACACTCGTTGAGAACCTCTGCTCTAAGCTGTCACCCTCACTTTTGAGCAACATACCATTTCTCTCCAAACCACTTCCCTCACTTTTGAGCACAGATCCTCTATCTCCAAGAAGTCACCCTCACGTTTGAGCTCAGACCCTCTCTCTCCAAAGTGTCACACTCATTTTTTAGCAAATGGCCCCTCTCTCCAAGCTGTCATCCTGACTTATGAGCACATGCTCTCTCTCATGGCTGTCACCCTCACTTTTGAGCACATGCTCTCTCTCTCATGGCTGTCACCCTCACTTTTGAGCACATGCCCTCTCTCTCTAAGCTGTCACCCTCACTTTTGAACATATACCTTCTCTCTCTAAGCTGTCACCCTCACTTTTAAGTATATGCCCTCTCTCTGCAAGCTGTCACCCTCATTTCGACCACAGACCTTCTCTTTCCGAGGTATTACCTTATCTTTTGAGCACATGCCACCTTTCTCCAATGCGTCTCCTCCAACTTTGAGCGCATACCTTGTTTCCAATGTGTCACCTTCATTCATCTTCACTTTCGAACACACGCCCTCTCTTTCCAATGTATCACCCTCACTTTTGAGCAAATCCTATCTTTCTAATCAAAGCTGCACACTAGACTAAGCTTTAAGTGTCTTTATTTCCACCAAGGGGTACCCAGGGTGGACTATTATACCTGGTACCTGGAAGAGCGGCACGCACCTCCACCCCTCCTGCCCAAACTGAACCCCTGGGAGGGGGCACATGCATATTGTATAATCCAGCCCTTCTCAACGGAGGCGATAAATCTGTGCTTCATCGACTGCACATGTTCACAACAATCCATATTGTGCATTGAGATAGCAGTAAGTATGTGATAAAGTATTTACAAGAGTGTTTGGAATATTCTATTTTTACATCTTTTACCTCACTACATCTAAGAAATTTCATTAGCAAATATTGATAAATATCTATCTCTACTCTTGGTGAAGTTATAAAGTACCTTAAATGGCAATTATATAGCTAGGCTGTCACAATCTCGACGTATACTTCAGTGGTCAGTAGCTCCTCACACAACTTTCTCATTGGCTTTGTATATAGTAGGAAGCAACTTCTGTTATGACTCATTGGCCGTTTAAGTTTCTTGTAATCTAGCAACACTGCTGTTAGTATTTGAACTACAGCTGTAGCAAGTAGTTGGTGCTTAATTTAATGATGAATATTGTTAGTAAGTGCCGCAATTCTGAAACTTAATAGTTTTAATATTGACTTAATATACTTCCTATATTTCTTTTCAGTTTTGTGATAGTTATAGGAGGAAAGATGTTGGCGTTTATTATATTTTCAGACCCATTCCTCAGAAGTTATGTCAGCCAAAGAGAAGTGTAGACAGTATGCCGAGTAGTATTTGGCTTATGGCTTTCTCGTAAGCCCGTATGGTCAAAAGCCACCTATATGCCTAAGATTTAAGAGCTCAATTTCAAATGAAGCTATGAAGCCGTCAAGGCTTATAGAACATTTAAAAAGAAAACATCTCATAAAATTTTAATGAAAAATTTAATCAACGAAATGCCATTATATTATTTTTTTTATTTAAAGTGCAGAAACCAGTGAAAGTGGATTGAGTGCAATAGCGCAAGCGATTGCAAAAACTAGAAGTGCCCATACAGTTGCTAGAAATATTATATGGACTTTGTTTGAAATTCTCATGAAAACTGTTCGCATTAAGATTCAGGCAACGTGTTAAAAGCATTACTGCTGAACAATCATTCAACTTGGAGAAGAATTGATGAAATGTCTTAGGATATAGAAAACCAGATTGTTGAAAAACTAAAAAATATGACAAATCTACAATAATTATTAACCGAGCACTTCTTGTGGCATACATCGTTTCATATATGATGTCTGCGAACTTTGTGAAGAAATGTTTTTCGTAAAAAATTTATAAACTGCAACTATTGGATTAATTATTTTTTAGTCAATGTTGCAGAGCAATTCTTTTCAAAGAATTTTTTTCTAAACAATAGATGTAACTAATAATAATAGCAAGATTTACAGGAAGAGCATATGTTTCGCAGGCAGACCTTCGTTCTGTGGCCTACAACCTATTCAGATTTGGCAAAAGGCTTTTGGTCTAAAAATAATAACAGGTATCAAGTCAATATCATCATCATTATCATCACTAACTCTATAATTTAAGAAGGGGATTTTTTTCAGTATTTGAATAATAATTTCATCTTAGTTTGGTTATGACTTATGTTTTTTTATCAAAGTTATTTCTAATAATTCCTTTATAATATAAAAAAAAATGGTAAAGTTCAGAAATAAATATAAGCATCGAAAATTTGTGAATTCTTTAAAACCCAAAGAATTACCCATGGCGAAGAAGTTCAGAAAATTAATAAAAATTTAACCATGGCTGCTTTTTTTTAGATTTTAAATTTTAATCTTAGTAGCGAAGCGCAAGCTCCTTCCGTAGGGGGGTGGGGGCGAAGTCATTGCCTGGTCTCATAATAATTTACTCTTAGTCTATCTTTTTCACACCGATGCTTATTTTCTAGGCCTAAAAGCAAGGAAAAAAACCCCTTTTTTCGGAATTCTTTTTGAAATACGGAAAAAACAATCCTCACGACTCCCTTCCTCCCTCCTCCGTCTAAATTTACTCTAATCATTTCATTTTGCTTTACTCGTTTTAGGGGGGGAGGGGGTAGCTATGACCTCCTGCTAAAGATTAAAATTGAAAATCTCTCTCAGAAATTACTTTGATAAAACCTTCCAATATAAGAAAAAAAAATAACCTCTATGCCTAAATTTTAATAATTCTTTTTAACTTCATCTTTTGTAATTCTTTTTGTTTTTAAAATAGCCGAAACATTCGATCATCATATTTATTTTTTATTTTAACTTCATTTTGTTTTGAAAAGTTCCAAAGATAAATGTAGTACTCGTAGTTGTACTCAATCGATTTCGACGATGATCATCATCTGTCTTCGCATCTCATCTGTTATGGATTCGCATGTAAAGATGAGGCTGTGCAAAGAACCTGTGCACGAATGCTTTTAAAGGAGTCAAGCCGTTGCCTTGGGGGCAGGCCCACTCTCTCGGCCCCAGGAGTCGGAGTCCAGCGGTACGCAGGATCGTCACGATTGGAGACTTCCTTGGCTGCAGTGGATGGTCGTGATGTCTTAGGTGCCTGGTCAGGGCCATCGGCTTTCCACAAAGACCTGCAACATTGCCTTCATGGCCGTTGGATCCCCCAGTTGATCTTGTCTGCCCAATCCGACGAAGTCGTCTTCGCATGCTAGGGTAAACATGCCCTAACACACCGAGGGTTTGAGACCTGTTGGCTACCCTCAATCTGGTTTAGCATGTCTGCCGAAGCGGTGTACCTGGGTGTGGCCGCTGTCAGAGGCAAACACCTTCCTTGGAGCCACAGGTGAGGGCTGAGTGCCAAGTAGGGACCAATGACGGACGAGTGAGTTCAAATTTAATTAATGAATCCCATTTCATCTTTAAATTATCTAAATTCTTTTTTAACTTGTCCAGGTCTGCACGGTTTTAAGGTAGCTTTATGGTTGTAATGTCCTTGTTTATCTGGGACGTTGCGTTATTGTGATTTTGAATAAACCTATCGATAGCGATTTTCATAGTTTCTTTGAAAGTTTTTATCTTTCCTTTTTCATCTTTAATATCCTTAATGAGGGCTTAAAGAGCACTAAAATACGAATTTATACGATCTTCTATCAATCTTTTAGCTGGCTCCAAAAAGACCTTGATACCTCTATATGTATTTTCAAATTGAAGTTCCAACCTGCAATAAACTAATGTCAAAACTTTTGCCCATGATTATATCCATATCCCGAAATTTGCTTTTGGTCAATTTGTACATACAAACATTTTTGTAAAAAGAAAAAAAAAATCCAGAAAAATTCCAGAATTAAAATATAGCGTAATGGATTAAATTTACTAATGTATTATAGATTGTCTTGGCCAAGAACGATTTTTTTTCAAAGAATGACTGGCCAATGTGTTCGTCCTATTTATGAAGCATTGTAGAACCTATAACTAGTATTCTCCTATTGAAAATCAATTCCGAGCCCATTTACTGCATTGCCCTAACCTAGAAAGAATATTCTCATAGAATCTTTCCTCACTCATTGTTATTAGATCTGTTTAAACTGACCACTGTGGCCTATTTATAGAGCATTGTTCGAGACTAGAACTAGTATTCTCTTAGAATCAATCGTCTTTCATATTTGGTAGACATCTTTCAAACACACCTAGGTTTTATTTATCCATCATTGTCCGAGCCTAGATAGAATACTATTCTCATATAATCACTCATCGCTGATAGTCTGTAGGACTATTTAAAATTTCCCCTGGGTCCTGTTTATTCGGCACTATGTCGGAGCAATAGCACTATTATTATCATAGAAATAATCATCCGTCTCCTAACGTTGTAGTACACAAAAGTTGGTGTTTGTGTTTGGTATTATTCACCTCGTCTAATTCTCCATTTTCTTCACATAGTACTTTTCACAAACTTTCTATTGGAAAGGATTTCCCTTAATTTTTGCCTTTTAATTAAATAATAAAAATATAAACGTTGTCATTAATAATTTAAAAATAAAGTAAGCTTCCATTCTTTCAATACAAGTTTACAAACACTGTTAGGCCCAAGGGTATGGAATACTTAATTTGAGAGGGTATATTTTGTTGTTTAATCGTTAGTCGTAAACAGGTCTTTATATTCATGTAAATTATTAAAGTTACTCCTCATTTTATTATATGGTCAGTGATCTTGGTTTGTATTGACACTCTCACCTATTCTCGCTGTATGGGCTAATCTTGTATTGGCTCTCTCACCTATTTTCGATGTATGGCCAAATTCATTGAACAGAGCATAACTGCGCCGACTCAAAGGCCTGAGACTAACTTGAGATGAGTCTCGATTCCCTTTGTGAACCTTTAATTTGGACGAAGTCTTGAGACTTCCTCCTTAGACAAGAAGTGAGTTAAACTCTCAACCTGTCTCCCGCCACATACAGTGAGTGTGTTTAAGAGTCAAAAGTTATAGTGATGTCAGTTCTCTTCAATTGGACGACTGTTTGTAAAATTAAAAAAACTCCGACTACTTCAAGCCAGCGGAAGATACGAATGACCCAATAGGTTATGGGGGGGGGGGGATTTTCCCAAATTAGTTTACTGTGGCGTCTCCAATCCTTATATAGACACTTTGTAAGAAAACTTTTACCATGAAGTAAAAAAAAGAATATTATAATTGCACTCGAGTATCTTTGTTCATTGTCAGTAAAATTGTTCAAAAGGCCATTGACGGATCTTAAATATTTTGTTTAGGAAACAAAAATGAACCAATGAAATTATTATAATAATTTTAATAATGATAATAATAACATATACCGGTTTACAAAATGCAATGCAACACCTTTTAACCTTCCACAGGCTGATGTTTAGATAAACAACGAACAATTGGGAACAATTGAACGGATAAACAATACTACGTTCATAGCGAAAACAAGTCACAATACAATTAATGGTTTCGCATTTATTCATCTACGTGCAGGAGAGAATAGGGCGAAGATTAGGAAAAAAGATAATTGAAGAAACAAACCAGTGATAAAATAAGGGCTGGTGTACTAGAGCTGATGGGCCTTGAATGCCGGCAGTTTCGAAGCTTCCAAGAACAAATTCAAAGCAAAACGTTGGAGCACCAGTCAAACCTTCTTCTACCAGGGACAATTAGCACCTACCATTCACTAAACCTCGATGAAAATATTCAAGAACAAGAATGCAATAGTAGTTTTTGTCGAATATGGAAATATTCATACCGTCATCAGCTGCGTGTCATAAGAGACAACTAAGCCCGGATATGATGCGATAGTAGAATGTCCCGCTCTTTTTTTTTTAATTAATTAATTGGCGCCCATCTAGCAATTGCCACCAAAGGAATAGTCACTTTAATAAATTCAGATTATTAATTATGATATATTAAACGTAAAACTCGATATCAAAACAAAACAAAAGGAAACCTACCAAAAAAAGAAAAAAAAGCATTCTTCAGCGTCGGAGAGAGGTCCGCCTTCCACCAGTGCCACACCATGCACCAAATACCCCAAAGCTATATATCATGGGTTCTTAACCGGGGGTATCCATACCCCTTAGAGATATGGGAAGTGAATGCTTGGGAGCAGCGGTTTTCAACCGGGGTGGCGCGGGAGCGACCAAGAAATCATTTTTATAATGCTTAAATTGACCCCAAAGATATGTGTTTCAAACATTTCTAAAGAATCTAACGACATTTGAAATTATTTAGAACTATCTTCTCTGCATTGTGCAACATAAAAACAAGGAAAAGAGAAAGATTGCAGACCGTGAGTGAAGAAATGAGAGTTGCCCTCTCAACTCAGGTCCCCAAATTAAAGAATTATGTGATACTCGTCAGCCTCCTCAGTCTAAAATTGCTCATTAAACTTTTTGAGTTAAGATTTATTTATTTTCCAAATTTATGTCTTATTTCGATTAAATTAGGTTAAATGTCAATCGTGGATAATTTGGGAGTGTTTTCCACGAAATTATGTATTTATACAGAAATGATATTATATTGGGGTGCCGCGGCTGCTTCTAAGATATCAATTAGGGTACCAATATTATAAAAAGGTTGAAAACCGCTTGCTTTGGTATTGGATCGATTTCTGGATATTTGGCAACTTCGAGACAAACGTCTCTTTGACAGTGTTTTAAATTTGGCAGTTGAGCTGCTGTCGTCGTAAAGGTAAGACTTTTCTTCGTTCATCCCTTATTTACAGTTTGTTTTCCTCGTAAATGTCTGAATATAAATGCTGGATACATTGCCTCTTCTGTGCCTAAGATTAAATATTAGTTGTTTAAATATGATTAGGGTTTGGACAATAATGCATTCCCATTTGTGAATATGTAAATGCAAAATTTAGCCTTTTTTTGGGGGGGGGGGGGTTCTAATGCATAATTTTAGGAGTACCGGTACTTAATCCAATATTTACATTTATTATTTTTGAATGCATAATTTTTGCCAATATTAGTGCATACTTGGTTGAATATTTGTCCATCTTAGGTGTAGGCTATGCTTAGTCTTATTATGATTATGATGAGGGATTAGTATAATACATATTATACAACATACATTGTCGTAGAATGGACTCTCGACGATATACCATATATAACTATTCGTTGAGGGAACTTATTTAATTATCTTTAGAGTGCGTGGATGTCTAGGCTGGCCGATATTATGTATCTTCGATATGCTTAAGAAGTGGAACTGAGCTCAAGGATAATAATATTGCTATCATTAATAAAATAGAGTTTTATTGATAAAAACTATCAACAACACACAAAACGGAAAATATTGACATAAACAGAGAATGGAAGGGTCGTGGGGAATCTAGCTAATCCGAGGATTAAGAGCGATTTAAAAAGGTAAAACAAATATAAAGTTAAAGGGATGGGATGGTTCGCTAAACCATTTAAAGCACAGGATAGAGTTGACAAAAGGGTTAAATACTCAAATGTAACGTTCGGCTTACGTAATTACACTTGTTGTGCAGAGGAATGCGACGTGAAGGAATTTTCGGTCCGCTGGCGAGTTACAGCCGAAGGGGGGGGGGGGAATTAAATGATCCTGACGTGGTGTCTTGGGATTGAGAACAATTGGCTGTTCTACGTTGTTCTCTTCTGAACAACAGGGGGGGTGAGAACCGTCTCTTGTCTACGGGCTCGAGAACAATGGCTGTTCTAATGTTGTTCCCTTCTGAACAACAAGGGGGAAGGGTGAGAACCGTTTCTTAGCGAGCGGGCTGGAAGAACAATGGCTGTTCTACGTTGTTCTCTTCTAAACAACAGGGGGGTGAGAACCGTTTCTTGTCAACGGGCTCAAAAGAACAATGGCTGTTCTAACGTTGTTCTCTTTCTGAACAACAGGGGGGGTGATAACCGTTTATTGTCAACGGGCTCAAAAGAACAATGGCTGTTCTACGTTGTTCTCTTCTGAACAACAAAGGGACGGGGGGGGGGGTGAGAACCGTTTCTTGTCTACAGGCTCGAAAGAACAATGGCTGTTCTAACGTTGTTCTCTTTCTGAACAACAGGGGAAGCCTTGTGGACTTGGCGTCACGAAGGCTCGAACCTTGGCACTCAAGGGATATTGTCCTTCTTCTGGACAAGTGATGGTGAATCTCGAGGTCGAGGTCCCTTGGCGCACAAGGTGAGAGTGGATCGTTATGATGTTTCGCGACGAAAATTTGGATCTCCAATCTGATCTTAGTGGTAAAGTTTCCAAATAAATAGTCGGGACACCCCTTGGCGTGGGGGGACAATGGAGTGGGGGCTTCGAGGGAATGCACAGCCGAGCCTGAGAACAATGCCATATCTGCCCATACGCATAACTCAATCTGGTGAGGTCGGCGCATGGGGCGAACGGGGAAGATAAACCTCCTTGTTTAAACATTGACTCAGTTGGCTGCGATAAGGCGCCAGGCTTCAAAGCGAAGATGCACGTGGGTAGCATCGTGTTTTTAAACAACATGTGATAACGGTTGAAATTAAGCGGCCTCAAACCGTTCTATCACACCCCTCCATTCCGGGGGGAAGTTGTCACTTCGAAAAAAAGAGAGAAGGGACAACGATAGAGCTCCGTTGTGGGGAACTCGTTTTCTTGTACCAACCGTACCTTCCTGCACCTAACTAGTATCACCTCAATACATATGATTATTTTGATCTTTTGATTATAGGGGAAAATAACGTTTAATACAAACTTAATAAAAAAAAAGGGGCATGGAACAATGAAATGATATAAAATTAGTACATATGGAACAAAATAATTTATACGTAATTTAATAGGTACAAATATATATACATACAAAAAAAATAGACATTGAGCGTTACAAAATTCAGACATATACACTAACTAATTATATTACAAGAGAATCTAATTTAAGTCGTACAAGACGGTATATACATACATGGAGATCCAAATTCTACGAATACAATTACTCTACGCTATTCGGTAACGCATTCCTACTGAGTGCGTCAGCGACCTGGTTATCGGAACCTTTTATATAATTTATTTTAAATTAATACTCTTGCAAGAGTAAACTCCAGCGCATGATTCGGCCGTTGGAGTGTCGCACATTCCTAATATACGCTAACGGACGGTGGTCGGTTCCTATCTGAAATTCTTTTCCTATCAAGTACATTTTGAATTTGTCTATAACCCAGATAATTGATAGAGCTTCTTTCTCTATAGTGGAATATCTCTTTTCGCGTAGTACTAATTGGCGACTAGCATATGCAACTGGATGACTTGTTCCGTCATCCTCGTATTGAAGGAGTACACCTCCAATGCCCTCGTTGCTCGCGTCGGTCTTAATCCCAAAGGATTTTTCCGGGTTGGGCAACTTTAAAATGGGGGCAGAAATGAGCTTACTCTTGAGCTGATTAAAATGGGAAACAGCGACATCATTCCAACGTAGACGATCGGGTGAATTCTTTTTTAAAAGGGAGCTGAGGGGCGCCGAAATTGCAGCGAAATTCGGAACAAATCGCCGATAGTACGAAGCTGATCCTAGGAACGATCTTAATTGTTTCTTTGTAATCGGGAGTGGCATGTCGGGGATTGCCTTAATCTTGTCCTCTTGGGGACCCAATTGGCTTTGTCTTATTTTGAAACCCCAGTATATTATGGTTTCGTGGGCAAAATGGCATTTGCTGGGGCCAATGGTGAGGCCATTTCCGCGCAGTCGCTCGAAAAGAGCTAATAGGGTGGTTAAATGGTGACTCCATTCAAATAGTTCTTGTAGCTGACTCTCTTGATGTGGTGTCAGCTGCGCGTCAATATCCAGGTCAGAGGGTTCAAAAGATTCGCCCGGTAGGGAAGGACGAGGGTAATCGGTATCAGGTTGGATGCACACTGTCTGTATTACATTAAAGGACTCCGCGGGGTAATCTTCTTCAAGCGCCGATGTTTCGTCCAGTGCTACGAACGTATCTCCATGGGCGCGTTGGGGGTACTTTTTTTCTTGGGGTCCACGGACAGTCTCCGTGTCCTTGTCTTGGGCCTTATTGCCTAAGGGTGTTAGTAATTCACACTCCTTTTGTGCGGTCCTAAAGTCCTGGTTAAGGGTCTCCGAGAAATCGGACGGTATCGGGGTTCTGTTGGGGACGGGCTCCTGGGCTTCTTTCTTAGCTCGGCCTCGAGGAAGGGCGGCCTGAGACACTGGGTCGGAACTTACTTGGGGGCTCTGTCCTATAAGTACGGAACAGAATTGTATGGGTGCTGAAATGACTTCAACCCAGCCATCATAATATTGACACTGCAGGTAACATCTAACGACGGGGAATTGGTTCGCTCACCCAAGGTAGTCATGTACCACCGCAAATTTTTCGTGGTTAGGGTCCACTGGGGGAAGAAGTTCGTCGGACACGATGAAATACGTACATCCTGTGTCCCTGACGAGAGTCGATACTCGGCAGCTGTTCACGCTGCCCTCCTCAAATTTCAAAGTTCCCGATGAACTTTTATCAAAAATAAAATTTACCTGGTGGCCTGACGGAGGGGGAGAAGTTGCTGCTTGGGTCTGCACCACCGGGGGAGCCGGGGTGGCATTAATCTGGTGAACTTGGTGGGCTGGTCCGCTCTTAAGCCTAGAATTTTTGGGGCAATTCCAGCTCATGTGGTTTTCTACACCACAGGTGAAGCATATGATTGGTCGCTTCGGGAAGAGAGATGGAGGAAAAATCTTAACGGGAGGTTTGGAGTCCCGTTGTTGGTTTTGGGGTTTTACGGGGCTCGGAAACTTCGTCGGCTTTCCTGTGAAGGGGCGCGAATCCTTCCTTCTTTCTTTGTAGGGGGATTGGTGAGAAGTTCGATTCTCCTTTGGGTATAAATTATGGCTTGCGGCATAGACATCCGCTTCTTCGGTACATTCTATAAAGGTCTGGCACCGACGATCCTTGACGAACGCGCGGATCTCCGTCGGGAGAGACGCCAAAAATTGATCTCGCAACACGAAGTCTGTTAAGGACTCGTAGTTCGGATCAACCTTTGAGGATTCTAACAAAAATTTAAAATTCCTCTGAAGAATGTATCCGAATTGACGGAACGTCTGTCCGGGTTTAATACGACCTCCTCGAAATTCTTGGCGGTAGAAATCGGGAGTCATATTATGAGCGGCCAATAACTCAGCTTTTAAGGTGCTGTAGTTAATTGTACACTCAGATGGTAAAGATATAAAAATTTCGCGCAATTTACAATTTAACAAGGGAAGTAATCTGACTACACCTTCAGCCACCAGATCCATGTTATTGATTTCGAGGATCTTTTCGAAGTGGGCTAAAAATGCTCCGAAATCCTCTCCATCCTTGAAATTGGGGAGCTTTAGTGAGAGATTGCGGGGGGGGGGCTTCGGAACGGGAACTGGCGGACTGTATCTCTGCTTCAACACGAGCTAATTCAATCTGATGGTGAAGCTCAGCTTGTCTTTTCCGTTCCTCTCTTTCTCTTTCTTCTCGTTGGATTTCTCTTTCTCTTTCTTCTCGTTGGATTTCTCTTTCTCTTTCTTCTCGTTGGATTTCTCTTTCTCTTTCTTCTCTTTGGATTTCTCTTTCTCTTTCTTCTCTTAACTTTTCTCTTTCCGTTCTTTGCTCCTCTTGAACGTACTCAATTAGTTCTTTTCCGGAAAGTCCCAAGGATTCTCCTTGCGTTTTAAAGATTTCGAACTGAGTCATCTTTGCACTTGGGGGCGCAATAGTCAACCAACTAAAATTCCTTGCAACAAGAATTATGCCTTCTAGAGAATTAGCCTACCTAAATATGGGCACAGACCTATTCGTACTTGGTTTCTCGATCTAAATAACCACTGACTAAAATCACACACACACAAAAAAACAAATTATTATAACAGTTCCTTGAGCTACTCAAGCTTCTTAAGTTTCAAAAAAAGGGGATAGCAATCGTTAAACAAAAGGGAACTACTATACTCTATTATTATAACGAATAACACTATGCTTTACTCGACTGAGACCAGTGTTTGCAAAGATATAGCGTTAAACCTTACACACTTGATACCAAATTTAAATAGTATATATATATATATATATATATATATATATATATATATATATATAAATATATATGTCGTAGAATGGACTCTCGACGATATACCATATATAACTATTCGTTGAGGGAACTTATTTAATTATCTTTAGAGAGCGTGGATGTCTAGGCTGGCCGATATTATGTATCTTCGATATGCTTAAGAAGTGGAACTGAGCTCAAGGATAATAATATTGCTATCATTAATAAAATAGAGTTTTATTGATAAAAACTATCAACAACACACAAAACGGAAAATATTGACATAAACAGAGAATGGAAGGGTCGTGGGGAATCTAGCTAATCCGAGGATTAAGAGCGATTTAAAAAGGTAAAACAAATATAAAGTTAAAGGGATGGGATGGTTCGCTAAACCATTTAAAGCACAGGATAGAGTTGACAAAAGGGTTAAATACTCAAAGGTAACGTTAGGCTTACGTAATTACACTTGTTGTGCAGAGGAAGGCGACGTGAAGGAATTTTCGGTCCGCTGGCGAGATACAGCCGAAGGGGGAAGAATTAAATGATCCTGACGTGGCGTCTTGGGAATGAGAACCGTTTCTTGACGAACGGGCTTGAAGAACAATTGGCTGTTCTACGTTGTTCTCTTCTGAACAACAGGGGGGGTGAGAACCGTCTCTTGTCTACGGGCTCGAGAACAATGGCTGTTCTAATGTTGTTCTCTTCTGAACAACAAGGGGGAAGGGTGAGAACCGTTTCTTGTCAACGGGCTCAAAAGAACAATGGCTGTTCTACGTTGTTCTCTTCTGAACAACAGGGGGGTGAGAACCGTTTCTTGTCAACGGGCTCAAAAGAACAATGGCTGTTCTAACGTTGTTCTCTTTCTGAACAACAGGGGGGGGTGACAACCATTTATTGTCAACGGGCTCAAAAGAACAATGGCTGTTCTACGTTGTTCTCTTCTGAACAACAAAGGGACGGGGGGGGTGAGAACCGTTTCTTGTCTACGGGCTCGAAAGAACAATGGCTGTTCTAACGTTGTTCTCTTTCTGAACAACAGGGGAAGCCTTGTGGACTTGGCGTCACGAAGGCTCGAACTTTGGCACTCAAGGGATATTGTCCTTCTTCTGGACAAGTGATGGTGAATCTCGAGGTCGAGGTCTCTTGGCGCACAAGGTGAGAGTGGATCGTAGTGATGTTTCGCGACGAAAATCTGGATCTCCAATCTGATCTTAGTGGTAAAGTTTCCAAATAAATAGTCGGGACACCCCTTGGCGTGGGGGGACAATGGAGTGGGGGCTTCGAAAGAATGCACAGCCGAGCCTGAGAACAATGCCTTATCTGCCCATACGCCTAACTCAATCTGGCGAGGTCGGCGCATGGGGCGAACGGGGGAAGATAAACCTCCTTGTTTAAACATTGACTCAGTTGGCTGCGATAGGGCGCCAGGCTTCAAAGCGAAGATTCACGTGGGTAGCATCGTGTTTTTAAACAACATGTGATAACGGTTGAAATTAAGCGGCCTCAAACCGTTCTATCACATACATGATTTATCTACGGGTTGGTAGTCTTATATATGTGGAGGAGGCAACTGCTGGTGGTTTACATTTTGCAATTTTTTCACATTGAAGCCAAGTATAATTAATAAAACAGGCAACATAGATTTTCCTTTCCTAACCTGCCATGCCCCTGGTACCATTAAATTGTACGTATTATAAAAAGGAACAAATATCTAAAAGTTTTTCTCTCTTTCACAGATTTGCTGCAAAATGTCGTCTGTCAAAAAACGGATATGGAATGATTCAAATGTTACTTCTGGCTTTACATGTATGACAGAAAGAGATGGAACTGAAAGATTCCAGTGCATGATTTGCAATTTGGATATGAGCAATGGAAATTTGAAGTTATCAGGACTGAGGAAACATCTGTAAAGCATGAACAGGAATCAGGTTGGTGCATCAATTGAAGCTTTCCAGTTGAAGAGTTCGTTATGATCAGAAAGCAACTCTTTCCGCATTTGAGTTCGCTGTTCATGAGAAACCTCTTCTGGAAGCCTCATTTGTATTTGATTGCCAGAGAAAAGAAGCCCCCGCGTTATCGTAGAGACCCTAGTGAAGTCCTGTGCAGTGGAGATGGCGAAAACATTAATGGGAAAGCAGGGTTACCAGACGTTTGAGAGAAAAAAGGACAGGGTCATCGTGAAAAAGGGACACCCCATCCAGAAAAAGGACAGACGAGCATACGGAGATAATATACAATGTAATTTGTTACTTTACTCATTAATATTAAAATTATATCCAATATAACGAAACATACCTGCATCTTAAAAATTAGTTGAAAGGATTTCCTCAAATGAATCCAATTCGCAGTCTTCATTTGCAACAAGAGAAGTTGTACTAGTGCTTGCAACTTGATCCTTACCACTAGCTCTTTCGAATTTGTCTGCTTCCGGATCAGCGTACATGCGACTGGTGAAGAGCGCTTGCATTTTGTCAGTTACCACAAAATTTCGGCAACATATTCCTCTGTCATAAAGATGCGTTCTTATTCAAAGGATTGCCTCGAGAGAACGAGTGCTTAATTTGTTTCTGGCCTTCGATTTTACATTTGTCACATGAGAAAAAATGCTGTATTTAAGGGAATGCAGTAAGAGTTCAGTGCAATCGTAGCAAGCTCTCTTTAACATCTTTCTTCAATTGAATTTTCATAGCACAAAACAAATGCCCCAAATTTGACTGGATTTGCCGGTATTTCTGAATCGGAAAATTCTTCCTTCAGTTAGTTTTCATTGAGATACGTTCATACTAGGTAGCAACGTTTTGGACATCATAATTTTCTGCTCTTGCGAGTTTAGCAAGGGGTAGCTCATTAAACTGTGGTTTCATTTGGCTCAGACATTTCTTGGGACTAAAATATTTAATGTAATTCATTTTCATAGTTGTCTTGTCAATTCTTTTATCGATTTGGTTTACCGCCTCAGTCAAAAAGGCCCGACAGTTTTTCTGGATTGATAGCTTTCTTTCAACAGAAATGGTGTTGCATTTTAAGTCATATTCAAATTCAAAGTCAGAAGAAAAATTTTTGTTGGAAAAAAGAGACAACTCGCAAGTCTACCGGAGGTAAAGCTCCGCGTAAGCAATTGGCAACGAAAACAGTGTAAACCTTTTTGTGTAAAAAATCGAGTGAAAAGGCGGACGCATATAAAGGCGGTCCGCAATAAGTGTTATTTTTTTATTCGTGCAAAAACTTTACGTACACATCCTCTTTCAAGAACAGCTACTAGAAGAGGGGCCCCAACATGGGGGTAGCCCCTCAGGACTGCAAAAGGATCCCCCTCCGTACCATAGGGGACGCACCAAAACTGGAAAAAATGGAGGTGATACAAACAATTTATAAAAAGATCCACGTGGTGCTGATCAGACTCCTCGACACTCCCAATGGTTATGCAACCATTTGCAGCACAATGGGGGACGTAGAGAGGCTGGTCTCCGACGAAGCTCAAGCTCATCTCAAGAAGATTGGGCTTGAAGCAAGTGTACCGCAGGAAATCCTGGCCCAACGAGCCATCATTCTAACGAAACTGGACCCAATTTTCACAGAAAATTCCTGTGAAGAAATTAAAAAAGAACTCGAAGCGAAACAAGAGTGGGACTGCATCACAGCAGTGTACAAATTCGGTAAAGGAAACGGCGTGGTAAAGATAGTATTCAGTACCATCGATATGGCAAACTGAGCAAAAAACGACGTGCTGCTCGGCTTCTACCTGAAGGTCAGCCTTGAGCAAATCGTCAAAGAAGAATACATTCAAATCGACTGCTGCTTCAAATGTTATGCAGTCAAAAAACACGCCACAAAAGATTGCACAATTGACGACCCTGCATGCTCCAACTGCGCCAAAACCGGACACAGTTGGAAAGAGTGCAGGGAAAGGGTCGCAAAAATGTATAAATTGTGGGGGTGACCACAGGGCCCTGGCCATGAGGTGCCCAATTCGTAAAGAGGCCATCCGCAAAAAAAGAGATAGGATGAAGGAAGAAAAAGAAGAGAGAAAAAAATCCACGTACGCGGATACGGCAGCAAGGACTACCACTCCGACGCGAACGAATATTACGAAGTTAGTCATGCCTAAGGAAGGGCAAGAAATCATGGCCATGGTCATGGTTGCCCACCTCGCAAACCTAACAAACCCCGGTACCTTCTCTTCCCACCTCAACCTTCTTCTTGAGAAGAATGGTTGCAACAAAAAGGTTTGGTTTCCCGAAAACCCAGACTCGGCGGGCATTTTCAACCTCGAGTTCATCGAAGAAGAAAAGAAGACACCCTCAAGTAATGGGTTTAAGGAAACTGGAAAAGAAGAAGAAAGGAAAATACAAACGCCTTCGGAAGAAGAAGAAGAGAAAAAAGGCTCAAAGAAGAAAAAGAAGAAGAATAAGAAGACTCCAGAGAAAACACCGCAGAAGCAACAATATACTTCGGACGAGGAAGAGGAGGAGAATGAAAGGCATGAAGGGTTCCCCTCTCACCGAGAAAAAAGAAATCCTCGAAAGAGGTCTCTTTTTCGACGGGAAAGACGTGGGTCTACGTGTCTTCGACTCCCCCCTGTCCCCGGCCCCCAAAGACGACCTGGAACTACTCATCATCGGCCTAGCTGCGGGTGAGTACAAATGGACGTACGAGGGACCATACTCCAGGAAAGAAGTGTCGGCCCTACTCTTAAAATCCCTAGTGTATATCAACCCTAGAGACGTACATAACGTAAATATGACAAGATTTAAAGCCATAAGGAGTGGTCAAAAAACATTACAAATTAAATAGTGAACACCGAAAAAAGAGCAATCAAAGTGAATAATAACTGTGAGCGAATTAACTAATCAAATTAGTGAAATAAATCTAATTAAATGAAAAGTAATATAGTGAAAATAGTAAAATAAATGAAATAAATGCAAATTAAGAAAAAGTGAATAAAGAGTAAATTATAGACAGTAACAGAAAATCTAGTCTTAGCATAAAGTAACGAACAATTAAAGTGTTACTAAACTCATTTAGTGAAAATAAATTATGTAGTAAATGTTTAAGCAAAAATTATAAATTTATACAATAATAATAAATCAAATTTTAATCGATTTAATGTAAAACTATATTAACAAATTACAAAAACAGAATTAATAAGCATTAAAAACTACCGTAAATATAAAGTGTAGTGAAATATAATAATCTAACGAATTAAATGAACTATAATAAGTGTACAATAACAGTAATTTTAAGATTGTATAGTAAATTATCCTTAACCTCTCTATAATATTTGAATTGTAAATATAAAGTGAAATAAAATAAACTAAAATTAAATGAACAATAACAAATATATAACAACAGTAATCTTAAGAATGTATTGTATATTATCCTTAATCTTTGTATAGTATTTAAATTTAACTTCAAAAAGTAAATTGATAACGATTTCCATGTCTCCGGGAAGCTCTCTTTTCCTACTCCTACTCAGTGCTTTTACCTCCTCTGCTAAAATCTATTTCCACCACTATTTTCTATCATTATAACTACATATAATGTATGTAATTACCCCTTTTTGTATTTAATTACTTAATAAACCGTTGAACCGTTGTTGTAAAAATCAATCAGAATACAGAGCTACCCTTTCACCAGGGATCTTTCTATTATGTCTCCTACACATTCTATTCTTTAAACTCACCCTTTAACCACTTTACTCTCTTACTATTCTCTCTCTAATTCTACCTACATTTTATCTCTTATTTTGTCCAATGTCCAGAAAAACAGTCAGAATCTGAAAATTTATTGTTATTTTAATAAGAAAAATTATATTCCTTGTTCATCATTTTATAAGCTTATTCCGGCTATAATATACAGGAATAAAGAATCCAGATATAAATATATATTTTTCCTTCATCCCGTAAGGAAGCTGATGATCACTTAAACCCAGCCTGCAAAACTAGAAAGAGAATACCATAACTGACTCAAACCCTATAACTGGTGACCCCTCTTCGTCGAACAATATAAGTGATCATTCTACAAAATGGATTCGCTAGGTGACGCATCAAGACTTCAACAAGCTGCTCAATTTCACCCAAACCAAGAAGTGGAACTCGCGAACGCGATCTCTATCAGACCTCCTGTTTTTAATGAAGCAGCAGTCGCAGGATGGTTTAAAATTGTGGAGGCGCAATTTCACATTTCGAGGATACAGCGAGAGGAGACGAAATTTTACCATATTCTGGCTGCGTTACCTCCCGAGACGGTCGATCGCCTCCCAGCTGCAATACTCTCGTCGCAGAATTATTCGCTCCTACGAACGGAAATCGTGGGGCTTTTTGAGAGGACAAAACGAGAGCTCTTCGAGAAGTTAATCGCGTCTTCTCCGCAAACCGGACGACCTTCGGTGAAACTTGAAGAGCTACGGAGGTCAGCGCTGCAAGTTGGAGTGGGGGAGGACCTGGTGAGACACAAGTTCATCCAGTCCTTACTTCCTAACATCGCCCCTATCATCGCCACGCAGAAGGACTTGACACTTGCCCAGTTGGGGAAACTCGCTGATGAACTCATGCCGCTTTGCAAGGCACAGTGTTATAACGTAAATAAGAGTCAGACTAGTGATGATTGTGCGTTCCCCCATATAGGTGCTCTTAGTGTTAACCCGCCGGTAAATCAAGTGCAATTTAGAAATTCTCATTCCGTGCCAGTCGGTGTATATCCTAGAGGTGATCAACCTAGGTTTGTGCATAAGAAGTATAATTATAGTGATAGGAATTATTCTAAAGGTATACCGTTTAGTGTACTACCTTTCCATCGGGATCAAAAACCAATGGTATGCCGTAAACACTTATACTATGGGTCTAGTGCGAGGTACTGCAAACCGTGGTGCTCTTGGCCAAAGCGAGGTGAGAACCTTCAGATGCAGTTCATGAAGTCCCGTGGAGAAAAGGTAAAAATCGATGGCGTTCTTGACTTTCTTTGCCCTCGACTTTTCCTCCTTTGCCAGCTGTGAACTTTTCTGTTAGCTCAAAATTTTTGTTGATTTCTTCCAAGTCTAAAAATTCGGAATGATGATGATGTACTCAATTTTCAAAGAGAGATGGTATAGTGGAAGATATAGTGGGTGAAAAAAATTAAAGATAGGGGGGGGGGGGATTTTGCCCTAGTAGGGAGGGCATCACTTTATTTTTATGGTTTCATTTTTCCTTTATTTGTGTTGTTATTTTGTGTGTTTTTTATCTTCATGTGTTTGTAGTGTTCTTATTGTTTTTTGTTTCTTCTTCTCTGTCTTTTTGCTTTTAGTGTAATAATGTTGTTTGTAGCATTAAAGCCTTTAATAGCTTTTTTGCCGACAATGCTATTTTAGTGTTGTCTGTTGTCTCATTTTTCGTGTGTAAATGTATGGGACTAGATGTGATGTGTTGTGACGCTTTTATGTGTATATTGGAGTGATATTGTTTCGAGTACACAGTTTTGTGCTCGGGAACCGGCTTCTGCGTGAGGCTTTCGCCCGTAGCCACGCAGGTATATTCAACCTGCCGCCTGCTCCCTGGAGTTCTGGAATGACATCGTCCGTTAGAGTGGACCAGATCTTCTTGCCCAGTTTCTGGGTGACGACATTGATGGGCTCCAAGCATTTCCTCCGATGCAGGACGCTTTGCCTGACTCGGTCACGCCTTCTTACTTTGTTGATAAGCAGAGAGGCAGTGTTCTGGATACGTTGGAACCTTTTCATCGAGGTTTTATTAGCAGCTTGGGACACCACTGCTGGGTAGATCAGCATAGCCCGGACATACATCATATATAATTTCCTGATGTTGGCCGAGCTAAGATCTCTAAACCTGTAGAGCTTGGAGATTTCTCTCTTCGCCAGGTTCCGCCTCTCCGTGTGGTGTCTCGAGTATCCACGGTCGGTGATTTTAAGGCCCAGGACGGTGCCTTCGGCGGAGTAGCCGTACCTCCTCCCATCTATGATGATGGGCCATGTCAACTCGCGGTTCAACGGGATAATTTTGAACTTGAACTTGAACTTGATGAAAAAAGTGGTGAAAATGTGTAGTAGTTACTGATAGTGTTAAAGGAGATTTATTATTGCCCTGGAGCAGAGGGCATCCCAGACATGTTTCTTTTTTCCTGTTTTTGATTCTTTCCTCCATTTTCGTTGGGTCAGCGTTAGCTGACCTTCCTGTAGTTGTTAACTACTCTTGCCTTGTTTTTGTTTTTGTCTTTCCTTATATATATATATATATATATATATATATATATATATATATATATATATATATATATATATATATCTTTATCTATAAAAATAATCTTTCTATATATAGCTTTTTCCTCCGTCGTTGTGTTAGGCATTCAAGCCTTTCAAATTTACTTTTGCTAACTCGTAGCTTTACTTTATTCATTTTTTTTAGTTTTATTTAGTTTTATTTAGTTTCGCCTTTGCGGGCATTTTGCCCCATTTACTAGTCTTGTTTTATTTACGTTCTTTATTTAATGTGTTTAGTTGGGCACTACGCCTCTTTTTGTTTAGATTTTGATTTGATATATTTTTACGTTTTGGGCACTTCGCCTCTTTTTTAAATTTTTTTATTCTTATTTGGAGTTTTGGGCACTTCGCCTGTTTTGTCTTCATTTAGCTCTTCAGGATTGGGCACTACGCCTCTTTCTTATCTTGATGTGTTTAAAATGTGTTAAAAAAACTGTTAAAAAACTGTGGTTGGGCACTTCGCCTCTTTTATTTTGTCTTATTCTTGGCTTGTTAGTGGAGTCAGTTTGAGTAGTGGTCTTGCGAACTGATTCTTGCGTCCGGTTATGTTAGTATTACTCGCTATCTGAACAAGGCTACTTGGTTTTCCTGGGAGCACATTCTTCCAATGGGGAATAGTGCTCTCCTTGTAGCTCGTCCAATAGCTTGCTGCGGTATTTCGAGGCCCACATCTATCTGCGGGAGGATCTCGCGTTCGACTTTTTCCCAGGTCTTTCTCCCTAGCCTCTGGAGGACTATATTCAGTGGCTCCAGTCCTGCTCTTGCGTGCAGTTCCGTCTGCCGAATATAGTCCAATCTCCTCGCGCCGGTTATAAGCAGAGTAGCCTTGTTCTGGACTCTCTGCATAAGTTTGAGAGAGGATGAACTGGCTGCCTGCATAACCACCGCGGGGTACACCAGAACTGTTCGCACCAGAATGTTGTACAGTTTCCTGATGTTTTTGGAACTGAGATTTACGAACCTGTGCAGTTTCCCAAGTTCGCTTTTGGCTAGGGAGACTCGGCTGTTGATATGCGCCTTATACCCCGTTGAGGTGAGGCGCAGACCCAGGACTTTACCCTCGTTGGAGTACGGGTAAAGCTTGTCTCTGACGATGACGTCGTCCCTTTTCCGGCGGTTCATTGGGAGGATTTGAAACTTTCGGCGGTTTGTTTTTATTTTCCACATTCTTTCGAATCGGTTGATGTTTTCGATTTCGGTAGCTCTCTCCCTTGCTTGAACTCCAGCGTTCCTATAGGAACCGGGGATGATTTGAGTGATGTCGTCTGCAAACTGCAGATACATCACATCCTCCCCGACTGGAGCAGGTAAGTCCAACGTGTACACAAGGTACAGCAGTGGACTCAGACAGCTACCTTGTGGAACCCCCGCCTCTAGCTCAAATATGGGTCTTCTATTGCCCTCGATCGAGATTCGGGCTTTTCTCTCCATGATGTAGTCACAGAGGACCCTTTCCACGACCGGGTTTAGCTAGAGGCCTAAGATCTTGAATTGTAGACCTCTTAGCCAAACCTTGTCGAAGGCCTTCTGTACATCACGCAACACCACATCTACATACTTCTCATCAGCTTTGCAGCGGGCTAGCTTTTCGGTTAGGAGGGCAAGGGCTGTATCAGTACCCCGCCTCCTGCGAAACCCGTGTTGCTGAGGGTTGTGAGGTTTCAGCTCGGTCAGCTGATCTTATAGCCTATTGGTTAGAAGCTTCTCGTAGATTTTACCTACAAACTCCAGGAGAGATATTGGGCTGTAGTCCACCAGTTGATCTGGGGGCTTGTTCCCTTTAGGGATAAAAATGATTTTAGCAATTTTTAGCCCATCGGGGAAGTAGCCCGTATTCAGGGAAGCGTTGAAGATGTTAGTGATTCCCTGAATGATCTGCCGGGGGGGCATGCACCAGATTGTTCTTAGTGATGCCCGTGCAGCCTGGCGCCTTTTGTTTAAAGGTTTTTATGACTTCCATGACCTCTACCGTTGTTATTGGTCGGCCATGGTCCACCATTGCCCTCCCTTCGTCGACGTAGGCTTGCGGGTGCGTTCGATGTATGATCTGGTTGAGCTCATCAATCAGATTGTCTTCGAATTCCTGGTCAAATTCCGCAACGTCCTCTGGTGTTATTGAGAAGATTTCCTTCCAGAACGTGCGGAATCTTTCCTCCAGGACCGCCGGATCCTCC
Organism: Ceratothoa steindachneri; assembly: GCA_963969495.1. Lineage (NCBI taxonomy): Eukaryota > Metazoa > Arthropoda > Malacostraca > Isopoda > Cymothoidae > Ceratothoa > Ceratothoa steindachneri. The sequence continues at coordinate 125,379,957 of OZ018330.1, read as the reverse complement.
AAGTAGTCATCGCCCTCCTTGATGCGTATCTTTCCTCTACTTGGTAGGCCTTTTAGCTTTTTCACCAGGCGCCAGAATTTATCGGGGGCCATCTCGCTGTCCAACCTGGCTATTAGGCTGTTCCGTAGGCGACGGAGTAGCGAGCTTCGCTCCCGATTTGTACCCGCTCTTCTTATCTCCTCATACACCTCCCTGTGCTCCCTGGCGATCTCTTTCATCTCTTCGGTCCAACGAGGTTGTGGAAGAGTCTTGTACCCTGTCATGGGTACGCACTCGCGATCATCCTCGATGATGAGGGCTGTTATCCTCTCCAGCTCCCCGTCGATCTCCTCTAATGTGGCCTCGCCTAGGTCGGCTGGTTTGTAAACGCCTAGGATTTCTCCGTAGCGTTCCCAGTCGGCCGAGGCGTAGCTCTTGCGGAGAGGGACTGGAATCTGGATCGGAGCGAGTGAGATGGTCGTTAAGATCGCCATGTGGTCGCTGGGCACTGCTGGTCCTGGCTCGCTATAGTAATTGAATGGGAAGCCATCGCTTGTCATGATTATGTCGGGCTTGGTTGCTGCCCGTGAGGTGATATAGGTCGGAAATTCCGGTCCTATCCTCTGGATGTTTTTGCGTCTCATAATCATTTCCAAGTTATGGCCTCTGTTATTCGTGTTACCATAACCAGCCGTTCGGCATCTGGCGTTGAGGTCGCCCCCAAGGAATACCATTCTGCCGTGACCGAACAAGGTGTAGAAGTTGTTGAGGGGCAGGTACGCTCTACGAGGGGGTTGATACGCCGCCGCGATCACGAGGTTGCCCACTAATGTAGGCATCTCAATCGCCACGAATGACTCGTCCAGTTCTGGAAGGTGCCTGAACGAGAGATTCTTTTTGATTGCAATCGCGGCGCCGTCAAAGCTCTCCTGAGAATGGTTCTTAGCAACTACTCTGTAGCCCGGTATCTTTATTTGGTACGATGTTGTGTCGATACCGTGCTCCAAAATTAATATGATGTCGGGGTCTAGCACACGAAATATGTTTCCATACGCCGTTGCTTTTCCCTCCCATCCATTAACATTGAGTGTTGCTATCTTCAACCTGTTGTTCAGGTTTTCCATTCTCTTTTCTGGCTCCTAGTGTTTCTTGGTGAAGGGACGCTTTTTCCCGTTCCTCTTCTTTTTATACTCCGCCGTGGGTAATTCCTCCAGTGTGTCCCTGTAGAGGGTGATGTTGTTGTTGTTGAGGGCCTCTTCGACTACCTCTTCGTCAAACTGGGCATCGTAATCCCACTTGTAAAATTTCTTTTTGATACCAACTAGGATCTTGTTAGTATCGTTGTCCTTTGGGAAGGGGAGTTGTTCGGATGCGTAGATCCTGAGGTTCAACTCATCAGCGTCTAGAGTTTTCCTAGTCACTCGCTTCTTCTTGCCACTCTTTCCTACGCTTGGTGCGGCTTCAGAGTCTGAGGACTCCGTTGATTCAGAATCCTCTGAGCTCTCCTTTTCGTTTCTGCTGTCGTTCTTCGTCCTGGCAGCAGCTTCTCTTTCCTTCCTGGCTTCTATCCTGGGATCCGGCCTTTTGGATTTTTCCTGAGTCTTCCTGTCCTGTTTGACCGTTGCTTGTTTCTCTTTAGGAACCATTTGTAGTTGTAGGACGTCTCCTGAAGGGGGGTCGTCCGGGAACCACATCTGGTTCAGGCCATTTTTTTCCAGCATTTGGTTCAGCTCCTTTGCAAGCATCCTGGCTGGGTTAAATTCCTGACATGGGCATACAGGATGCATGTCAGGATTCTGGTCGACTCTTCATTTTGTATTTTAAGGTAGGTCTTATTGACTGCCGCCTCAGGTTGAGCTGCTTTAGCGACTTGGGCATACGAGGTGTGCGCTTTCCTAGTCGCCTTTTCTTGACTTTTCCTTTGTTTATTTTTTATAATCTCCTTTTTCTTCGGACAGGCCATTGCCATAGTCCGGTGTCCCTGTCCACAGTTTATGCACTTTTCGCGAGGGCTCTGGCAGCTCTTTCAGTGGTGTCCGGGTTCGCTGCATCTGGAGCATAGCTCCTCGGGTGCTTGGCATTCTCGGGTAGTATGGGCCTCCATTTTATAGCAGCGGAAGCAGAACTGGACTGAGTGGAACTCTTCCCTCTCAATCTGCTCCCCGCTGATTTTGGCGTTGAAAAGCAGGAGCCCAGACTCCTTCGCCTTCCTTGCCATGGAGGTTTCCCCAAATACTATTTTAAAAACGTGGGCGTAATCGGTATTATCCCTTCTATTTCTAAATTTCACAATTTCAGTGACTTTTGCCCATGCGTGATTTTTAAGAATTTCCTCCTTTATCTCTTCACGGGAATGTTCCCCTATCCAGGGATCTAGCTTCCGGCAGATCACACTCCTGTGTGATTGGATCTGCGGGGGAATAGCTGGTTGCAGGCCAAGCTCACGGAGGATTTCAATTGCTGCCTCCTTTGTCATCGCTTCGATGTCTTTTTCCGTCTCTCAGACGGCGACATAGCCCACGGGGACCTCCAATAGCCTTATCATGGCTATCTTTAACTTCCCATACACAGCTTCAAAGACCTTCTCTTTGGAGGGTCTGTTGTGCCCGCTTATGGTGCGCAGCGGCACCCGGGGGAGCTGGTTTTGGGCCATTTTTCCTGCACGAGCCCTTAGGGGCGATGAACCACTGTGGGGTTGCTCCTGCTTCGTGGTTTCCTGAATGCTTGCCAACTTTAAAATTGTTTAGATTGTCCAAAAGGAACAAAAAAAAATTTCTTTACTTTTTTAAGAGCGCTTGTCGGGGGGGGGGGGCAGCCCCCCCCACCGTTGCAAGCGAGCCTCCATGAACGTGAACTGCTGGATGGAGGGATGAGATGAATGTGGGTGAACCCGGGGAGGCCCCTCAGACGGTTGGTTGTGGCGGACTTAATGATGGGTGGTGATTGAATCAACTACCACCACCCGAGGGGTGCCGCCCCGTCTGGGGTTTGGTTATCGATGCTGCTTCCAACTACCCTCAGAGATTAGAGCGAACTCTTCCCCAAAGCTTTCAGCATCGCCTCGTAACCGGGTTGCCACTGACGCCGAGTTCTACAGTGGGCTAGTCCACAAACCTGCTTTCCTGGGCGCCCCCAATTATGCCTATTACACGAACGGCATAGTTGGGACGTGGCAAGATGAATGGCAGTTCAGTTCATTTCAGCTCCCCTGCCCCGGCATGGGGAGGGGGAGAATGCGTGGTCGAATTAGCCCGACATTCGTGGGTTTGTAGTGCTCTTTATAATAATTCTCTCTTCTTTTCCCCGTAGGGAAACGTGAATAAATTCACGTATAAAGTCGCGTTGCTTTATCGGCGAAAGACGTCTTCAGAGTTAAATGAATTTTCAGAATTTTTCTATCCCGTTTGAACGGTTCAACGGTTCAACGGTTTATTAAGTAATAAATACAAAAAGAGGTAATTACATACATCATATGTAGTTTGAATGATAGAAAATAGTGGTGAAAAATAGATTTAGCAGAAGAGGTGAAAGCACTGAGTAGAAGTAGGAAAAGATAGCATCCCGGAGACATGGAAATCATTATCAGTTTAGTTTTCAAGTTATTTACAATTTTCATACTATATAAAGATTATGGGTATTACTATATATACTTAAATTTACATTTTTTTATACATTTGTTATAATTTATTTAATTTTTTGGTTTCTTATATTTTACTATACATTAAATTTACGGTTGTATTTTAATTTTACATTAAATTGATTGACATTAGAATTTGATTTATCGTCACTGTTTAAAATTATCACTTTTTGCTTATTTATTTACTTCATAATTTTCCTTAGTTTAATTTCATTAAATTAGTTAAGATTACACTATAAATGTTCATTATTTTACGTTGAATTAGATTTACTCTCACTGACTATAATTTTAATAATTATTCACTTTTGCTTTATTTGCTCTTATTTCTTTTACTTTACTATTTTCACTATGTTACTTTTTAATAAATTAGATTTGATTCACTAGATATGGTTCACTATTTTTTATTTACTTTAGTTGCTCACTTTTGCGTATTCATTATTTGATTTGCGATGTCTTCTGTCCACTCCGTATAGTTTGGAATGTTGACATGTTGACGTTATGCACATCTCTCGGGTTTATGTATACTAGGGACTTAAGGAGTAGGGCTGACACTTCTTTCTTGGAGTATGGTCCCTCGTACGTCCATTTGTACTCACCTGCGGCTAGGCCGATGATGAGTAGTTCCAGGTCGTCCTTGGGGGCCAGGGACAGGGGGGAGCCGAAGACACGTAGTCCCACGTCTTTTCCGTCGAAAAAGAGTCCTCTTTCGAGGATTTCCTTGTTGTCGGTGAGTGGGACCCCTTCGTATCTGTCGTCGTCCTCTTCTTCCTCGTCCGAAGTAGACTGTGCCTTCTGCGGTGGTTTTTTAGGTGATTTCTTATTTCTCTTCTTTCTCTTTTTAACGCCTTTTTCCTCCTCTTCTTTATTCTTCTCTTCTCCTTCCGACGGTGTTTGTACTTTTTCTTCTTCCTCTTTTTCGGTATCCTTTACCCCATTACTTGAGGGAGCCTTTTTTTCATCTTCGATAAATTCGAGATTAAAAAGGCCCGCCGAGTCTGGGTTTTCGGGAAACCAAACCTTTTTGTTACAACCATTCTTCTCCAGAAGAAGGTTGAGGTGGGTTGAGAAGGTACCGGGGTTTGTCATGTTTGCTAGGTGGGCAACCATGACCATGGCCATGACTTCTTTCCCTTCTTTAGGCATCACCAACTTCATTTCGTTTGTTCGTGCCGATGTTGTGTATTTTGCTGCCGTATTCGCGTAGGTGGATTTTTTCTTCTCTTCTTTTTCTACTTTCAGCCTTTCTCTTTTTTTCCGAAAGGCTTCCTTGCGGATTGGGCACCTCATGGCTAGGGCCCTGTGGTCACCCCCACAATTTATACATTTATGCAGTCTTTCCTTGCACTCTTTCCAACCGTGCCCGGTTTTGGCGCAGTTGGAGCATGCAGGGTCGGTAATTGTGCAGTCTTTTGTTGCGTGACTTTCGACTGCATAGCATTTAAAGCAGCAGTCGATTTGAATATATTCTTCTTTCATTATTTGTTCCGGGCTTACCTTCAGATAGAAGCCGAGTAGCCCGTTGTTTTTTGCTCGGTTTGCCATTTCGATGGAGGCGAATACCATTTTCACCACGCCGTTCCCTTTTCCAAATTTGTGCACCGCTGTGATGCAGGCCCACTCCTGTTTTTCTTCGATTTCCTTCTTGATTTCTTCGCAGGAGTTTTCCGTGAAGATAGGATCCAGCTTCGTAAGAATAATGGTTCTTTGGGCCAGTATTTCTTGTGGTACACTTGCCTCAAGTCCAATCTTCTTGAGATGTGCTTGAGCCTCGTCTGAAACCAGCTTCTCGACGTCCCCCATTGTGCTGCAAATGGTTGCATAACCATTGGGAGTGTCGAGGAGCCTGATCAGCACCACGTGGATTTTTGTGTAGATGGTTTTTATTACTTCCATCTTTTCAGGTTTTGGTGCCCCCCCTATGGTACGGAGGGGGATCCTTTTGCAGTCCTGAGGGGCTGCCCCCATGATGGGGCCCCTCTTCTAGTAGCTTTTCTTGGAAGAGGGCGTGAACGTAGAGTCTTGCGCGAATAAAATTTAGCACTTATTGCGGACCGCTTTTACTATGCGTCCGCCTAATTCACTCGAATTAACACAAAAAGTTTTTACACTGCCTTCGTGGCCAATTGTTTACGCGCGACTAGAGCGAGTCTTAGACTTACCCTTAACTTTTCCTCCTTTGCCACGTCCAGACATGATGACTTCAACCTATCTCAAGGTATCCCGTTTGAAACTGAATTCGGCCGTGTTTATGTGTAAACGATTGAAGCGTTAGTAACATTTAAATCTATCCTGGCGCCTGATTGGTTGAAATGTTATAGAGTTAAGTTTAGATGAAATTACTATTTATATAGGTGAATTTTTGTGTAAAAAAAAAAAAAAATCTAAGGCAGCAGAATTTCACTTGAAAAATCGACGCTGAATACATCTCATACTCGATAAAGGAGGAAAAGGTTGAGGGAAGTGAGGCTCAAAACGCCAGGTTTTGCCTCATCAACTCTACGGGGACTATTCTCCATATATTTTTCTACCGGCTTCAAGACGAATTAATGTCGTCCTAACTCCCCCCCCCCCTCCCTCGACGGAGTTGCGAAGCTGAAATGAACTGATCTGCCACTCATCCAGTCTCGCTCCAACTATGTCGGTCCACTTTGATAGACATAATTGGGGACGTAAAGGAAGCAGGTTTGATGATTAGCCTACTGTGGAACTCTACGGAAGAGACCGCTCGGTTACGATGCGATTCTGAAATTTTGGGGGAAGAGTTCGCTCTAATCTCAAAGGGTAGCTTCCGGCCAAGAATACAGGGGGACATGTAACCGTCCCTGTGTAAGTTGGAAACAGCATCGATATCCAAACCCCAGATGGGGCGGCACCCCGGATGGTGGTAGTTGATTCTATCACCACCCATCATCAAGTCCGCCACACTTCACCCATCTGAGGGGCCTCCCCGGGTCCACCCACCATCATTCATCCCCCCTATTTGGCAGTTCACGTTCACGTAGGCTTAGCGACGAAGTAGAGGGAGTCATCAAGTAATCCAAATACAGAATATTAAGAAGTAAAGGTGCAACATATTGACCTAAATCAAGTCGCCCACAACAAAAGTAGTGCGAGGTAAAGCATATACAGGGCTGAGGGACCACTCTCGTGAAGAGATGGCCCAGGACCACACGACCAGGATACCTCTGCGGGTTGTCGACGGGCAGCCCAAGCCTAGCAGAGAAACCGTATTCGAGGACGTGTATGGCAAGTTGGGCATTGCCATGGTGAGGCTGTTAGTTATAGCCTCAGGTTATATCGCAATATGCGAAACAGGAGAAAGATATAGAGGATATTACGAAAGAGAAGGCAGTTGGCGTCCTACGAGGCATTGGGCTGCAGCCAGCAGTACCCCCACAGATCCTGGCCCATAGAAGCATGGTATGCCGTCGTATCGACCCGTGGATAGGACAACACTCCGCAGAAGAAATAGGCGAGGAAATTCAGCTTCGGCAAGCCTGGGCCAAGGTAGCCGAAGTAATAAAGTTCAAAAACAGGAGGGATGGTGGCGAGTACACCCATGTGTTCAAAGTGGTCTTCGCGGAGACGACCATGGCACAAAAGGCAAAAGAACAAGTCCTTCTAATGTTCAACGCCAAAATTAGCGGGGAGCAGGTTGAGAAAGGAGAATAAACTCCTGTCCAATTCTGCTTCAAGTGCTACAAGATGGAGTCACACGCCACCAAGGACTGCAAAGAGCCGCAAGAGACGTGCTCTAAATGCAGCCAGAAGGGGCACAATTGGTGGAACTGTAATAGCAATGTAGAGAAGTGTGTGAGCTGCGGGCAGGGACATAGGACTATGGCCATGTCATGTCCCGCAAAGAAAGAAATTATGAGAAACAAGCAGGAGGCCAAGAAAAACGAAGAATCACGCAGGGCAAACACGTCCTACGCTCAAGCAGCAAAGGCAGCCATATCGGAGGTGGACGCCAAGAAAACCTACCTCAAAATTGAGAATGAGAACTCTACAAAAATCATGACGTGCATCCTTCACGCGCACGTCATGAACCTAGCTCACCAGGGCACGTTCGCGACAGTACTGAACCAGATGCTAGCGAAGAACGGAATGGAACAGATGTGGTTCCCGAACAACCCCCTTCCGGGGATGTACTGCATCTACAGATGGTTCCGAAACAACAACAACCAGCAGAGCAAGTAAATACCAGTAAAACGACAAACAAGAATGGAAAGAAGCAAGCAGCCGAGGCAATAACTCCTGCGCCCAGACAGAACCAAGCAACCACATCAGAAAAGGACAACTCGAAAACAAATAGTTCCTCGGAATCATCAGATTCCTCAGACTCCGAGGCAACAAAATCCCAAGAAACCAAGGGAAAGAAAAAGAGAAACAAAAGATTGCGGGCGAACGACATAAATCTGAAAATATACGCCTGCGATCAATTCCCCTTTCCCGAGGAAATGGAAACCAGGAGTATCCTCCAAGGCATAAGATCTAAGATATACAAATGGGAGTACGATTATGAAGTAGAACCTGAAAGAGTAGAAGAGGCTCTGCTCCCACAGAATGTGACCCTACATCACAGCACATGCGAGCAAATCTCGAACGCTGAGTTCAGGAAAAAGAAAAATGGGAGAAAAAAGAACTTCACCCAGAAACACTAAATAATCGAAGATGGAGAGAGTAAGCAACAGAATGAGGATTCTGACACTCAACGTGAATGGATAGGAGGAGAAGGCCACGGCATATGGAAACATATTCCGTGTGCTTGATCCCGACATCATTCTTATTACGGAACACGGTATCGACACCACAGCTGGTCGAATTAACATACCGGGCTACAGAGTAGTCATGAAGAATCATTCCCAGGAAAGGTTCGATGGTGCTGCAATAGCTGTCAAGAGGAACATCTCCTTTAAACAACTACCAGAACTCGATGAGTCTTTTGTGGCGATGGAGCTACATACACTGGTAGGATACCTCGTGATAGCCGCAGCCTATCAACCCCCTCGACGAGCATATCTCCCGTTAAGTAACTTCTACACACTGTTCGGGCACCGCAGAATGGCATTCTTAGGGAGAGACCTCAATTCCAGATGCCGTACGGCGGGCTATGGTAGTACCAACGACAGAGGCCGAAACCTGGAACTGATTATGGGAAGAAAAAACATCCAAAGGATAGGGCCGAATTTTCCGACCTATATCACTTCCAGATCAGCAACCAAGCCTGACATAATCCTAACAAGTGAAGGCTTCCCATTCAACTACCATAGTGAGCCAGGCCCAACAGTCCCAAGTGATCACATAGCGATTCTCACCACAATATCTCTCGCACAAATCCAGGTCCCAGCCCCTCTCCGGAAAAACTACGCCCTGGTCAACTGGGATCATTATAAGCAACGACTCAGTGAATATGCGCCAGCTGACCTTAGCACGGCGTCGTTAGAGGAGATAGACAGGGAGCTGGAAAGGATAACAATGTCCATACTAAATGCGGACCGCAAGAGCATACCCATAACAGGGTATAAAACACCTCCTCAGCCCAGATGGACAGAGGAGATGAGAAATATCGCTCGCGTTCACAGGGAAGTGTACGAAGAAATAAGACGGGAGGGTCCCAACCGGGAAAGAAGCTCGCTCTTTCGACGCCTAAGCTCAGAGCTTAGAGAGGCTATCAACCTCCAACAGGAGGAAATATGGAACAACTTGATAGCCTAAGTAGACAGCGAACTTAGTCCAAGTCAAGAACTTAAAGGGACTTACACCAAGACTAAAGGCTCGGATAAAGGAGAACGGAAACTATATAGAGGACCCGGTGGTTCTCGAAGACAGGTTCAGGAACTTCTGGAAAAACGTTTTCAGGATCACCCCTGAAGAAAACGACGAGTTCCACCAGGAATTCGAAGGCCAACTGATCGAAGAACTAAATCAGGAAATGCATCGCACGCACCCACAACAACGAGTCAACGAAGGCAGGGAGATGGCGGGCGACGGCCGTCCCATAACATCAGAGGAGGTCATGGCCACTGTAAAAGCCTTCCAACAAAAGGCACCAGGCTGGACGGGCATCACCAGAAACAACTTGGTTAATGCCCCACAGCAGATCATTCAGGGAATCGTTAACATCTATAATGCTTCCCTGAATACGGGATACTTCCCGGAAGGTTTCAAGATTGCTAAGGTGATCTTCATACCCAAGGGAGGTAAACCCCCTGATCAAACGGGAAATTACAGGCCGATCGCCCTGCTGGAGATCGTTGCGAAAGTCTACGAGAGACTCCTAGGTGACAAGCTTCAAAAACAACTAGCCAAGCTGGGAGCTCACAACCCTCAGCAGCACGGGTTCCGCAACGGACAAGGAACGGAAACAGCCCTCGCCCTCCTTGCGGAAAAACTCGCTTGCAGTAAAGCTGAGAGGAGGTACGTAGACGTGGTGCTGCGAGATGTAAAGGAGGCCTTCGATAAGGTTTGGCTGAGAGGGTTACAGTTCAAGATCCTCAACCTCCAGCTTAACCCACTCCTGGAAAGGGTCCTTTGCAACTATGTCTCTGATAGGAGAGCCAAAATTGCGATCGAGGGCTGCAAGGGACCCGAATTCGAACTCGAGGCGGGAGTTCCACAAGGCAGCTGTCTCAGCCCTCTGCTGTACCTAGTGTACACAATTGACCTGCCTGCTCCAGCGAGGTACGATTCGATGTATCTGCAATACGCAGATGACATCACCCAAATCGTCCTGAGTCCATTCAGGAACTCTGGAAGTCAGGCGAGGGCAACAGCTGTCGAAATCGAAAATATCAACCGATATGAGAAGAAGTGGAAAATTAAGACCAACTGCCAGTAGTTCACCATTATTCCAAAGAAACGCCGGAAAGTAGACGATGTCATCGTCAATAACGAACTCTATCCGTACTCCAACGAGGGTAAAGTCCTGGGCTTACAACTCTTCAAAACTGGATATAAGACCCATATAAATACCAGAGTCTCCCTAGCCAAAAGAGAGCTGAGGAAACTTTACCGTTTCCAAAGCCTCAGCGTGCCAAACATGAAAAAGCTGTATATTGCCTTGGTACGCTCAGTCCTAGTGTACCCAGCCGTGATCACGCAGATGGCAAGCTGTACATCTTTCAGAATGATGCAGAGGGTAGAGAATAAAGCCACTCTGCTTATCACTGGCACGCAAAGGATCGACCGTATTCGGCAATCAACTCTACACCATAGAGTCGGACTGAAGCCGGTCAATACGGAGATCTAAAGGCTAGGGAGAAAGACATGGGACAAAGTAGACCGAGAAATACTCACAAAAATAAACCTTAACGTAAACATACGTGCAAACAGAAAACGTGCAATTGGTAGAAAGGCTCTGTTCCCAAGCAGTAGAACCTGCGCGAGAGAAGCTGTTCTACCTATGTATACGTAGTAGTACACAAAATCGAAATCAAAGTGACCATACTGATAGTTCAAACTTAATAAATCTAAATAAAAAAGAGGCGAAGTGCCCATACGAAAGAATTAAAAAACTAATTAAAATTTTAGAATAAAAAGAGGCGAAGTGCCCAATTCCCAATCAGATAATATAAATCAAAATAACTAAAAACGACAAAAAGAGGCGAAGTGCCCAAATAAAAGAAATAAATTACAACTTAGAACTTAATGAGATTCAGCATAAGAGATACCTTTGAAAGGCTTGAATGCTACGACGGTATAATAAATTGAATAAATGTATATATATTTATTATAATGGAGGAAACTGGCTTTAATGACGGAGGATATTTTTACTATTAAGAAGAAAAATTGAGAAGAATGCTAGTGATGCCCTAACACCAGGGCAAACTAGAAACCATTTTCACACCTTTATATACCTACCACACAATTTCATCACTTTCACTAAATTCTAATTGTAATTGTGTAAAAATCAGTCAGAATCTGAAAATTTATTGTTATTTTAATAAGAAAAATTATATTCCTTGTTCACCATTTTAAAAGCTTATTCCGGCTATAATATACAGGAATAAAGAATCCAGATATAAATATATATTTTTCCTTCATCCCGTAAGGAAGCTGATGATCACTTAAACCCAGCCTGCAAAACTAGAAAGAGAATACCATAACTGACTCAAACCCTATATCTTCATAAACTACGGTAGTTTGCCAATCTGGCAACTCTGGTTCAGTCTTCAGAGACTAGAGTTGCCAGACATCGCCAGAGTTCAAAAGACGCCAAGTAACGAGTAAAAAGTAGTGTTCAAGAAGTGGTCAAATTATGATTTTCTAATATGCTGACAAAATATAAATATAAAATTTATATTTGCCATGATACCTCCATGAACATCTTTTCAATTTGGAGGTAAAACAGGACTAACAGGACAGAAAAGGACAGTTTCAGACTGTCCGTTTTTCCACAAAAGAAAGGACAGAGGCATCTGAAAAAGGACAGACTGTCCTTAAAAAGACAAACTTGGGAACCCTGTGGGAAAGGATTTCGAGAAGCAGCTGAGTCAGCTGTCCTTGACTAACGACCCTGTACGCTAGAAAAATGAAAGACTTGAGTCAGGATATAATAGCCCAAGTTGTTAGTGAGATAAAATAGACTCCTGCAAAAGTCAGCATACGACTACAAATCGATAAATCAACTGACGTAACAAACTGCAGTCAATTGCTTGAATATGTACGTTATGGAGATTGAAAAAACATCGAGGAAGAATTTTTATCCTGTGAACGACTTGAAACAACAACCAAAGCAGTCGATATTTCAAGCTAATTAACGTGTTCTTTGATCCCATGAAGTAACATGGACTTGATTGGTGGATTCATTGCTATGGTAAAATAAAAAGCTCCGCATATGCTTATCACACACTGTGTTCTATATTGACAAGCTATGGCGTCAAAAGTCCAAAAAATTGCCAACGAAGTTTAATTAAATGATTAGAATAGTTGTGTATGCAGTCAATTTTATTCGTCGACATGCATTAAATCATCGATTGTTCCAAAAACTCTGTGATGAGCTTGGAGCAGAACACAATGCATTAATGTACCACCCAAAGGTCCCTTGGCTGAGTCCAGGCAGTGTTTTCGCACTAGTAGCAGAACTTCGGGAAGAAATTCTCGAATTCCTTAAGTATAAACAGTCTCACCTAGCAAATTATTTTGATGATGGAAATTTTCTCCTTAGCATGGAATACTTGGTCGACATTTTCATTCTTCTAAATGATTTGAATATAGCAATGAAAAACAGGGATGTGAACATTATTCAAGCCAGGAAAAAAAGTTGTCGCATTTACAAAAAAATTACTTATCTGGAATCATTGTGTTGAATGCGCAAACTTGACAAACTTTCCAATCCTTGACAATATTATAATTGTAGATAATAAAACATTGCCTGTAGAAATACTTCAAGAAATATAGAACCATTTGGAAGTCTTGAGTCCAAATTTTGACGGTTACTTCTTAGATGTTGATGATTTTAGCATGGAATCCATTTAGATCCAAAACCCTTTCTTGTCTGATATATCCAGATTGACTGACAACGATTCAATGCAAGATAAGTTCATTGACTTCGAAGAAGCTCCAAGTAAGAAAGCTAATTTTGAAAGGGCTGGGATGGATATCAAACAGTTTTGGTGTGTGCTAATCGAAGCTTACGTAAATTCGGCAATGAGGACAGTGAGCGTGTTGGTTTCCTTCACAACTACATATACGAGTATTTTATGTATAATTAAATTTAAAAACAAAGTGAAAAAATGGAATTGAGGTATCAGATGTAATGCGGACTAGCTTTATCAGTAATGTACCCCGATTTCATGATTTTATTGCACAAAAACAGCAGAAAATATTTCACTACGTCAGCGAAAGTATGTGTCTAACACAGACTTTTACACCTACATAACAGAGTTTGGTACGGTTAAAGTATGGCAAAATTATACAAATGACACTGCTTCAGGTCTAGAGGGAGACCTTCGTCCTTATTCTAGTAGACAACACTCAAGGAATCCGTCTAATGTACCAAAAAAGATACATTTCAATAGAGCCCCTTTATAGTCTAGCAAAGATAACACTGAAATGTTTAAAAAGTTTTCAGTTTTCTGCGACGGTAAACTAGACTAACATGAAGGGGGTCTATTGAAATATATCTTTTTAGGTCCATTAGACGGATTCCTGAGTGTTGTCTATTAGAGTGACGACTAAGATGTTCCTCTAGACCTGAACCACTGTCAGTTGTCTAATTTTGCGATACACTAAACGTAGCAATTTGTCTTGGAATATTTTCCATAACACAGTTTATTATGTAATCGATATAATGAAAAAAGTGTTTATTTGAATTTTTATGTTCTTGTGTATTAAATTTGAACATTAAGAAGAGAAGTTGCTGATTTATAATCTAAAACAGAGGAATCAAAATTATGTTATTTAATGGTTGTAGCTGTATGTATGTATTGTCCTTTCATTTTTTTTTTGTAAATAAAATAGAAAAACTTAGTATTTTCTTTCGCCATTTATTCGTAGGTATCTACACATAAGTAAGTTCAAGCTACTGACAGAGTTTAAATTCATACTAGTAAATAAAAGAACTTCTGATAATAATTATTTGGACAATCATGTTGAGGGGGTATGGGATCATATTAGGCAATCTACTGGGGATCTGAAATCATCAAAAGGTTGAGAACCCCTTCTATATATATTGGAGGAGGCCCGCCTCCTCCAAAAACTTTGTCCACTGTTAACGAATTCGTTCCGAGTACAAGGGACAAGTGGCAGCGACCCCGCTCATCCAGGTACCAGGAAAGGTAACGTGTGAGCAGATCCCACAGAATGGGACACTCGATAAGAATGTGCCGGGTAGTCTGGTCGACCACACAATGGTCGCTTTAAGGGGCAGAGGAGGCTCCATCAAGTGCCGCTACGTTCCGCGATTGTTCCCTATTCGGAGACGTCAGAAAACGAGCTGAAGACATCAAAGCATTGGATAGTAGGTCCACGGGAAAATAGCGTGCAACTTTAGGTTCCCGTCGTCCGTCTCCCATCTTCTTTGCCAAACACCCCAAGGGCTGACCTGATTTCTGCCATTAGTAAGTGTAAGGAAAAGCGAAACATTGGCCCGGTCTCCCAATCCTCGCGGACTGTTTGGCGGCATTTCTATATGTCCATGAATCCAGCAGAAGACCGAAGACAATCTCTACATCTACCCAGCTCGCGGCATCCCTAGCGTCACGGATACTGCGAACCAGAAGGTGCGGAAATTCAAATGCCTCGATAGTACACAGGCGCTGTGTAAGGAGCTATAAATCACATTTCGGTGTCCTAACCCGGCACGACGTGTAATCTCCCATACCGATCTGGGTATTGCAACCAATTCGGCCATGAAGACAGACGCAGCCCCCGGTAGAGCCTAGCTGACTCCAAATAAGGGAAACAGTACTTGAAAACCAACCACTTCTTATTTGGAACCATCCGTGTACAACTCGAGCGTGATACGACGTGTGCTCCCCAAAGCTCAAACGTCTGACTCCAGGCGCTGTATAAGCTTTGTAGGTAGAATCGTGGGGACAATAGACAATCGTGTTACCCTCCAAGGTGGCGTACTGAACAGAACCATTTGTACCACAGGCGCGAGAGAAACACTGAGATCTCCAAGGAGTTGCTAGATCTAAGCCCGAATGGCTTAGGGTATGATTGGCCTCCCTCGATGCGATAAAGACCGTTAAAATCGACCACAGATGAAATTAGAGCCGTTCGCGCATGACGAAGGGGGCGCGCGGGCATGTGTATAAGGTACAACAGCCACGTGAGATATTTTTATTCTTTATGTATGTCTATGAATATGTTAGTGTAGGATTGCGTTCATGTGTCCAATCTATCTGGAAAACAAAATAAAATTGCAAGCTTCCTTATAACGTTTTTTTGAAATATCTCAAATGGCGATACTATTGAAGTGATGAAACTGATATCAGTATAGGTATGTTACAGTCAAAATATCTTCATATAAAACATATTTCTTGATTAATATGATATTCCATGTCGACAGAATTTGATAATCATATGATAATGGCGAAAACACGTAAACAAACCGTGGAGAAAAGAAGTCTGATATTCACACTGCACATGGAGGGACCCCGGCAGTGGCAGATTCTGGATGAAAATTTGGAGGTAGAGGGCTAACTTGAATCTCCCTCTGAGTAGTCTAAGGGCATTTATGATTAATAATGGCTACCTTTCACATCATTGATAATAAACAACAGCATCTCATAAAGGAGTGAGCATTAACTGTCAGATCCGATTTTCTTCCCACATATCAGAAAATTATGAATTGTGGTTAATTGTAGTTTTTGGACATCAGCTAAAGTATAATACTGAATTTAATAATTATTTTTTGAGATTTACCTCTATTTTAGACATGTATCATATAAGATACATTCGATCAAAAAGGTTTAAAAAACTGTATATATATATATATATATATATATATATATATATAGGGTCAGGTGGACACGGATCGTACTGCTAGATTTTTTTGGTCATCAAAACTAATGTTTTAAAGTTAGCAGAAATCCAAAGTGGCCAACAGGTAGCTCACATAAATACCTTTATTCCACATACGGAACTTTGAATAACTTTTCCTGAAAAAAAATCCTTAGATGATATTATGCAAGACTCAAAAAATTTCCATCATAATAGATGAAAGCACTAATATATCTGTAACGCAGGTATTGGCTGTCTTTGTCCGTTTTTGGTCGCGGCCGACTCTATATCTCACTATGTCGATCCGTCAGTCCGTCGGTACCCGTTTTGCTTTCTTTTTTGTTTTGGTAATAACATTGTAACTATTGGGCCAATTCTATCGAAATGTTAAACCATTATGTTGTTTTACATTTTGTTTCGAATGATATAATTGCCAAACTCCTCCCGAGGTTAGCCGTGGAATTATTTGGCAATAACATCATAACTACTCGGCGAATTCTAACCTTCAGTGTTTGTTTTTGGATGCGTTTGCCATTCCTTTGCTCTGTGTACCAACCATACTTTAAGCGCTTTGAAAGATTTAACCTCTTACTTTAGTCGCAGCAGCAAACGACAAGACGATTTTGAGCTGATTCAGTAAGCAGTCTCTGCACCTAAGCACAAAATTCCTAAACTAGGGCAAACTAGATGGCTTTCACGGAAAGATGTGATAAGTGTTATCATCGAGAACTAAGATGCACTACTATTGTATTTTAAGCGAAACAAAAGTGGGTAAAGTTGATGGAGCTCGATGAGTAAATGAAACATTGAACAATTGTGGAGTAAAACACATGCTAATTTTTCTGCAATATATTTTACGAAAAGTGAAGTCCCTTAATATAGAATTACAATCTAAGTAGTTTCTGTTACACAGTCTATACTTAATGGTAACATCTGAATATAAAAAATATAAGTTTTTTGTTGATAAAACAGTAATCTAACGTGTTAAACTTTCAGATATTGATCCAAGTATTGTAACATATCACAAAAATCATGAAAACATTTACCTGGGTGGACTAGCAATGAAACAATTAATTAATTAACCTTTAATCACTGATATTCTGAAGATAATCAAGGATGAGTGCTTGAAATTTCTTGTCAGACTCTGCGTTCAAATAAGGAAGAGATTCCAACAATTGCCTCAAACATGTCTTTCGCCATCATCATTAACTAGTATTTCAAGCAATTTGACTAATTTAATACCGCCAGCTTAAGTGAATGAACTTGACGATCAGTGGAGAAGCTATCGGCTCACAGCTAAAGAGCTACCTATTTCAAGTAACATACCACAGTGTTGATATGATTTACGTTCCATTAAAGATGGTATTGTCAATTTAAAATTTGCGTTAATTTCCGATTTAATGACAAATCTATCGTGTTTGATACATTCTTCAGCATGTGTTGAACGCATATTTTTGCAAGTGAATAACATCAAAAGTATGAAAACTAATTCACTTAACTATTAGTAAGTAAAGTCGATTATAATTTAATTTATTCCATTATATGCTATTTTTATTATAATCGTGGGATTTTAGTTTAATCTGGGGGAATTTTATTCAGGTTCTGAGGGAACCGGAAAATCTCATTGGCAGCCCTGGTGACGACAGGTATCTGCGTCACATTAGCCTTCGGGATCGTAATAAAACCGCAGGTTGATGCATCCGTCATAAATGTTCGACGGTGTCTTTTTGCACAAGGCCCACCAGAAGCCGCTGATCAGCCTTCAGCAGAAGCGAAGTCCACTTCCTTGGGTATTTGCTCACCGAAACTGGACGCGTCGGACCACGCGAAACGTCCACGTTCCAATTGGTCTCAACCCCAGCCATCGTTAAAGTCCACAGGAGGCTAGGTGAGCTGTACAATCGAGAGTGCATTGTGCCAGAAGTAAAGCATTATTGCCTCTCTGTAATGATAGGAGGTTGAATGTTAAGTTTAAGTGCGGGTCGTCACTCCGTATGTGATAACACCATGAATTCAGAGATGTACCAAGATGTTCTGAGATATTACATGCTCCTCTCAGCACGGGACCTTTCCAGAAATTCCAGTAATGTGATTTTACAGCAGGAAAATGCCCCATGTCACAAGTTTGCGTCCACGATACAGTGGTTCCAGGCAACAATGTCACGGTGATGGACTCTCTCATGGTATGAATACACTTGAAAACCTATGCCAATACCTGAAAGAGGAGGTAAGCCGGGGTCAGTCAGCCTCTAAAAAACAATTAAAGGCAGTCATCCCCGAGGAGTCAGCAAAACACCCCTCAAGGGTCGATCCTCGTGTCAAGCATGCTTAGAAGAATGAATGTTCTCATCACTTCCAAAGGACTCAACATGCTACTGAGCTTTCCTGAATTAGTTTGGTGTTACTGTAATTTTCAGAGAGCTTCATCTGCTTTATGTTATATGTTGCTAATGTTACATGTTTTGCCATTGTTTTTACTTTTGGTAATTCTTGTTGATTGTTTGTTTGATCTCCTTCACGAGGGCCCTTTCTTATATTCTTAATCATCGTACTCTGCCAAACTACATACCATCTAGAAGGTTCGTAACCTTATTCTCCCACTCCCCTCCCCTAATTTGTTCTTAAATATACACCAATTAGTACACTTTTCCAGTGTACTACATTCGTATATTCATCCCCTGATCCGCGATATCCACTTGATCCCGCATGGGCTTGTATTGGACACCTTGCCATGAGGCAAATGATCACACTGCCAAGACATCTTCTGCTCCGATCCACAACATAGGGACTGTGACATGTGCAGGGAAGGACACAGGAAGATTTGTTTGGTGAGATGAAAATCCATTAGAGATGATACACTCAATGGCCTTCTTTAGTAACAGGAGGTGGTTTAACCGATCGCTTAAAGGTAGTTATCTTCTACACTATTAGATCAACAGGTCATCTGTGTAGAGTGCGCTTTGGAAGAAGGATCAGAAAGTGGAGACAACCGTTTCCATCGCCGAAAAGAAGACGACATATAAAGTCAAATCATTAAGACCTTATGACTCTTGCGAAAAGTGGCTTGAATAGGAAGAACCGACCTAATATTTCCTCAGTCACATAGGAACAGGGAGAAGAATTTCAGCCAAATCCCGTAAAAATAAAGGTAATGCAGTCATGGTCAATAGTTTTTAGACTAACATATTTTTTCATACAAAAAAACTAATGGAACTAATCAAACGTTGCACTTTGTTTTAGTAAGTTTGTATCATAATTTGAAAGTGAAATATACGAAATTTAGAGCCCAAACCCATTTAATTTATAAAGACAGTCAATTAATGCTTGCATTCAATATTAACAATGATGTCGCTTGTTCTTCATAGCTGCTTCAATTGGTTTTGAAATGCTGTAGACCACCAGATTTGTGATGATATTTTGGATGACAGTGATTCATTTTTGTTCAATATGCATCTGCAACTGCTCACAATTGGATGACTTCTGTTTATCAACCTCCAATTTGATTATTGACAACAAATTCTCAATTAGGTTCAAATCTAGCGAATTTGCCAGGTAGGTGTCAAATGTTCGATGTTGTTTTGAGCTAAGAACATTGCTATTACTTTTGATTTGTGAAAAGGTGCGCCATCATGATGAAAATAGCAGTTATCATCTCCAAATTGATGAGTGTCCGCATGATTCACTGTCGGCACGATACAGGAACCGTGAAAGCGCACCTCTTTTCTTCCCCCACAGAGAATTTTAATTACTTTGCACTAATCATCAACAGTCCATTCTTTATATTTCCTATAAAAGTGGAGCATAATTGTAAAGATTTTTTTGTTTTTGTGAGATGAGGTTTCTTTGCATCCCTTCCCGACTTGAGATCTTTGTCAAAGTGTCTCCTCCCTCACTGTGCGAGCTGAAGCGTCCACACCTGCTCCTTTCTAATCGTGAGCAAGCTTGGCACTAAAAGCAACCTGATCCTCGGGCAGGAGGCGCAATATTGGCGTTTATTTGAAGCTTTTATTTAGGCTTCCAGAAGACTCCTTAACGGGAATGAACTATCTTTTTAACCTCATTAATGATGCTAAAGATGGTGTTCATTGATGCAATACCTATAGCACTTAGGTCCTTGCATTTAAGGCAACTTTGGGGCGTAGCAACAATGGTTGCACGCTTTTCTTTTGAAAGAAGAATTTCTGGAATTGAAAAAATAAAATTTCAACCTTCATTTTTTTAAAAAATATTACGAAGTAGATTATAATTAGACAACTTCATTAATTTAACTCATATTTATCATCATTTTAGCCTTTTGATCCAATAGAAAAGCTCCAAGGACTGAAACTCACCTCTTGCTGGAAGAGGATCAAAGAGCGATTTTAGATTTAGGAAAGGAATGCAGTTTTTTTTTTATATTAGTTTTTAAATGCTGACTTTTGAATAAACCTGCAATAATTTATATATTAGAATAATGATTCCTATCACGTAAATTATAAAAAAAAAACGAATAAAAAAATATATATATTAGTTGAAATCTTTTTTGTCCATGACTGTAGAATATAGAGTAAACGAGACATAACAAAGCAAGAATGCCTTTTGGTCGTCAGAGCTGAAGTAATTGGTGGAAGTATGAGGTTGGAGCGAAAGTAATGACCGATTTCTAGAATAAAGCTTTAGATAGTATTTATTAAAGTAGTGCCTTTTGTAAATTGTTTAGGAATGCTACAAGGAATAATTTATATCTTTTATCTTTCAGAATATAAAAATATTGTTGATAATCTTCTTCGGTAATAACCTCTATGTTCGTCCCATCTAAAGATCACATTCAACATGTTTTATTCTATGAGTTTAAGAAAGGTATCAATGTAAATATAGGGGTGAAATCCACTCAGAGCACTTATGGGGATTAGCAGGAAATGTAAAATGTTGCAGGAGGGGGTTTTTCCGTTTCTGAAGTGGGGATTTCAGTCCAGAAGAGGAACTAAAAGAAGGTCATCCCCCCAAATTGATTCAAAAGAGTTGGAAGCTGTTGTCACAGCAAATCCTGCTACAGCTTCTAGGGAACTCACATAAAAAAAATTAATGTAACTCATCTGACTGTCATATAACAACTGAAAAGGAGTGAAAAGGTTTCACGGTTTAGAAAATGAGTCATCCGCAAACTGTTCACGGCGAAACTGCAACAGCGTGTTTGTTGTTGTCATTAATTTTATATAAAATGTTAGTCCACAATAATACAAGGAAAAAAGGTGGAGTATATTCTATAGAATGTTCTATTTGCCATTTACCTTACTTCGGGCAAACTGGTAAATCTTTATCTACTAGAATTTACCAGCATAAGTATAATATTAGAAGAGGTAAACTAAACAGCGCTTTATTTTTACATTTATCCGAAAATAACCACCTCATTGACTGGAAATCTGCAAAATTCCTTTATTATTCCGCTGATTTCACAAAAAGAAATATTGTCGAGTGTTCATTAATTGGTATCTTGCCTAATATAAATATTTCCCCTGGCTTATTTAAACTCGACCCTGTTTTTAAAAAGCTTGTACTAAATGAAATAACTTCATAATGTAGCCTGTTGTCACTCTTTATTAGTGTAATATCATTCGCATTGCCTCCCCAACCACGTGTCTCTGCTATGATCGTGGATTAACTCTTAGCCCTAAATGTTTTCACTCTAATGATAATCCTTTAAAATGTTTTTTGTTTTTTCACCCACTATTTCCATTCATATATACAGCGTTGTTGTGTGTATATCGTTTTAGGCATGCATATGTCTGTTATTAGTTGCTTATTGTTTTTTTTATTAGTATTTTTCTGTCTTGTTTTTGTGTTTTTCCATTTGTTTGTACTATGTGATGGGCGTTCCCTTAGTATCTTTGTATCCTATATAAGGTTGTCTTCTCCATTTTCATGCTATTCCTTGAAAGTGAACTTGCAAATATAGTTCGAAAGTGCTTAGATTCATCTTTTAATTTTCCTGTGGGTTAATTTTCAAATTATTGCTTTCCTCACGTGCCACTTTGTGAGTTTTTTCATTATATATATATATATATATATATATATATATATATATATATATATATATATATATATATATTGCCCCTTTTTTCATATATATTGAAATTATATTTTGGGTATTGTCTTTATATATCCTTTGAACTGCAACTTAGCAAGCCATTAATCTAAACCCGGTCAACCGTAATTCGCACTCTTTATTAATCACCCAGACATATCTCCAGTGGCCTGTGGTTAGATGTCTGTCTGTGCTTGTGTAAGACTCTGAGCGAGAAGCTAGTCTACACAGGTATACCTCGACAGAGAGAGAGAGCTTCGATCGCGAGTGTCCGAATGAATGAGGATTAAGTTTGTGTAGTAGAGGGTACGAGAAAGAAGTATGACATGTTATTAAGTTACAAGTTTTTGAAAACAAATTGTATCGTGATATACCATGATATATAATTGAGTGAATGTAAGAAGAATGGAAATTTAAAGTTTCAATGTTGTGTGGATCCAGATAAAAGTGTAAAAGCGAACATCATGGAAGGTTTGGAGGTATATGCAATGGATAGTGTGCCCTTGTAGCGGAACGAAATACAGTGTTAGGATTCGATGGAATTCGGATGTTGAGATGAGCGAGAATGATGGGAATATGTATGTATTAGATGGTAGTGCTGCGAAATATCGAATGAGGCTAGTTGTAAATTTGTTTGATAGTTTAATTGAGGGTTCCAGTTGACAGACGCATCGCCGGGCGAGCTGGACTTTGTTCGATTCACGCCATCACAGGATAATCCCCGGCGGGACACTTTGTGCTCTTAAGCACATCTCAGGCTTTTGCGAAGTCGGGCCTTCAGCCCATCACGGCCTTCGCGATTTTGTCTCAATTCCAGTAGGTCTGCAAGTCTTGATCCAATTTCTGATTGGATTAGAGTTCCTTTAGGATACTCAGGGGGCCTTTAACGTTCCTTCCATATAAAAGCTCAAATGGGGCGAATCCTAACGTATAATGGGGGATTTCAGAGTAGGCAAAGAGAGCTACCGGAAGAAAACGGTACCATTAAAAGGGTTGATCGGTACACACCCTTTTGAGAATGGCCTTGAGACTACCATTTATCTGCTCACACATTCCATTCCCCACCGGGTGATAAGAGGTGGTAAACAAGGGCTTAATCATTAGTAATTTACCGATGTACTCCATCAATTCGGAGGTGAATTAGCGACCACGATCTGATGGAATTTCCTTGTGTAGGCTCACACGGGAAAAGATGAAAATATGAGCTTCGGTGAAGGAGATACTGTCAATTTTATTGAGAGGCACAGCCTCGAGGAATCTGGTAGCAAAATCGACCGTAGCTATGGCCTTCGCTAACGGGGGTGAATCGGCCCGATTAAATTGATAGCTACTCGGGAGATGGGTTCAGAGATTAGGGGCTCCTTCTGTAAAGGCGCAGGTTTAACTTGCCCTTTTATTGCCGTCTTTTGGCAAATGTCGCACTAACGACAATATCTCAGAATTTCGTCGGTCGCGCCAGGCCAATAAAAATATTTGAAGATCCTTTTGGCGGTCTTCGTGTTGCTAAAGTGGCCAGCAAACAGACTATCGTAAGCAGTTTGAAGAATTGGAGGCACGTGGGAGCGAGGTACACATAGTGTGCTGGACTCGGTGTCGTTTTCCTCGGTGCACACGCAATAGAGGAGATCGTCTTTGATGAGGAAGGAAATCACCTTATTCCGTCTGATGGTTTCCCACGTTTTGTTCTGCGCCTTTGTCCACAGGCGGCGAAGAGACTCGCATTTCCTCTGACTTTTAGCAGAGTCACTGCTCATCGCACTCTGGAATTCGGACTCACACGAGGGTTCCAAAGGTGTATGGATTTGAAGTTCCTTCTTCGCGCGGGAACGGGTAGTAACGGGTTGAGCCACGGACGCGGGAGATACCTGGGGGTCGGTCCTGACCAATTAGGACCACATAAAAATTGATGGGGGCTGCAACGACTTCAGAGCAACCAGTAAAAGATGCACACTCAATATAACAATTAACAATGAGGGATTTATTGGCGCGCCTCAAGTAATCATGCACTACGGCAATCTCATCGTGATCCGAAGTCACAGGGAGAGTAGTTCATCTGAAACAACGATGCACGTGCACCCTGTATCACGGACCCGGGTGGAGATCTGGCAACCATTCACTGCTCCAGTTTCGAATTGGAGGGCTCCAGGGATATTTTTATCAAACAAAAAGTTTACCTGGTGGCCAGCGGTAATCGGCGGGTTTGAAGAGGGAGCTTCCTTTCTCAACGATGGGGGCGCAGAAGTGGCACTAATTTGGTGCACCTGGTGAGAAGAAGTGCTTCTAACTGCGAGTTCTGAGGAAAATTGGTCTTTACGTGACCCTCAACTCCACAGGAAAAACAAACGATGGTTCTCCTCGGGAACAACGAAACAGGGGGTTTGAGAGCAAAGGGCTTGACATCACGGTGGTCCAGCGATAAGAGGGGTTTGGGTTTGGTAGGCCCAGTCACCTTGACGAACTTGTTTCCACTGTTAGGAACAAATTTGTTCCTGCTTGCTTTGGACTTGGGAGATGGGGATTCTGACTTTTCCCCTTCTTTCGGATAGCAGTTGTGTCTAGCCGAGTAGACGTCTGCCTCCTCGATGCATTCCTTGAGAGTATGGCACTTCTGATCCTTCACGCAGGACCTGATTTCCGAAGGGAGCGACGCAAGAAATCATTCCTTGATGACGAAATCGACCAGAGCGTCGTATTCATGAGGCACTTTGGACGCATCAATCCAAAGATTAAAGTGACGCTGCAGGAAGTAGCCAAACTGACGGAAGGTCTGGTTTCGTTGAGTGCGACACTGCCTAAATTTAGCTCAGTAAAAGTCTGGGGTGATATTATAGGCGGCGAACAGCTCGGCTTTTAACGAAGAGTAATCAATTGTTGCCTCTGAAGGAAGGGAGATGAAAATATCCTTGAGTTGGTAACTCAGCAAGGGCAATAATTGTGCTACGCCGATCGTCTTGATGTTCCAATGACTCACCTCGAAGATCTTCTCGAAGTGGGTGAGATAAGACCCGAAGTCTTCTCCTTCTTTGAATACTGGGAGGTTTATGGTCGCTGTCTGCGATGCGCCTAGTCTCGAGCTTGCAGAATTTATGGAGAGCGTCTCGTTCTAGCCCTGCACATCTCCAACTCGTGAGAGCGAATCCTCTCTCGTCCTCGCGTTCTCTTTCTCTTTCTTCGCGTTCCTTTTCTCTTTCTTCGGCTCTTTCTCTTCTCTCTTTCTCCTGGATGTAGGTTATTAGATCTTTTCCGTTGAGTCCGAGGGACTCACCTTGGGCCTTGAAAATACCAAACGAAGAAATGTTACCGATTTTACGCGAGGGAAGTGACAACAAGTAATAAATTAACGCACGACAATGAAAGTGGCAGGATTTCTAGTAACGCACGGACGGAAGTGCGACCGGGTTTTGTTTGACCCAACGAAATTACGAACAACAAAAGGGGAAAAACACTCGCGGAAAACAATGCAATTACTTCGCACGGTGCGGATTCTATCCTATAATCACTGGGGAAAAACTTTTGTGAACGAGATTTTACCTAAATCCCTCACTGTAATTGAGACGAGAGTTAGAGTACGCCTAGTGATATCAATACATAGAACAATGCAATTTCTAAATCTACTTTCAACTTACGGAGAAGAAATCAAGTCTTGAAGGACAACAATTCAATTCCGTGGAGGAACAGAATAATGGTGATGCACGACCACGCAAAATATATTCACAAAAAAATAAATGGGAACGGGAAAAATGCAATTGTGTAAGTAGTAATTCCTCACCTTTTGATCTTCAGAAGTTAAATCTCAACATTTTCCAAATTTTTCAGCCCGAGAGAGAGAGAGGCCTATGAACGGATTAGTTCGCTATGAGCGTGGGTGAAATTATATATACAAATCAGAGTGCAATTAAGTTTCAGAGTGCAGTTTAGGTTGGCCAATGCTTAGCTATCTTGGAAGGTTCTGGGGTAATAAAAACGGAGTACAAAATATACTTTACTACTATGAAAATAATATATTTACAAAATTAAAAGGGGTTTTAAGTAAGATATCTAAAGATAGGAGACTTACACGAGTCTCGGCTTCAAAGAGCGACCTGGGCGGTGTCGACCACCATACACACGATGGGACGCTTAAAGGAGGGGGGGAGGGGGGCTTGCACAGAAGACTTGTGCATTGCGGTTACATCAAAGATTTAATCCGAGGGAGTAATCCTGCCTTGTTAGAGACGGCGTAGATTCCACAATAATAGCCTCTTGACAAATGACTATTACGCGAGATTAACTCAGATCTTGCCTTCAGGTGTAGAATAACGAATCGAGAATTTGACGCGTCGCGTTCGGGTAACGGGTACCAACGAGTACGGGATAGACTCTCGCGAGTTCTAGGAGAATACACGAAACTTGACGGGTTATGTAAGGGTTCGCGCGGAACTAACAGGGACGGAAAGATGGCATATACTCGCGCGGATGTTTTATAGGAGCGAGACGGAGGGGCTTTTCCCCGCGCCCGAAGGGGGAGAGTTCCAGTTGACAGGCGCTTTGCCAGGCGAAGTGGACTTTGCCCGATTCAGGCCATCAGAGGATAATCCCCAGCGGGACGCTTCCTGCTCTTAAGCACATCTCAGGCTTCCGCGAAGTCGGGCCTTTAGCCCATCACGGCCTTCGCGATTTTGTGTCTCGTTAGCGTGGATTAAAAAGGGTCGACCAAGTGTGTCTTCTCTCTCTCTCCTTAAAGGGCGACCGCGCGCGTCTTTTCTGACAAACTGAGCGTGGCAGGTTTGCGTAAATCTGAAAAGTTTGTGGAAAAAGTTATTAATTTTCCTAAGCCTACCACAGTGAGAGAGTTGCGTGGATTTCTTGGTTTGGGTGAGTTTGGAAGAAAATTTATGAAAGGTTGCTTAGTTGTGATGAAACTGTTGAGTATATGGACTGGGGGAAAGAAGAATACAGTGATTAAGTGGAATGACTCGATGCATGCAGCGTTTGAGAAGTTGAAAGATGAAGTGGAAATAGATGTGGAACTTATGTATCCAGCGTATGGGCCGAATGCAGTAATGCTCGAAGTATATACGGACACAAGTGGTCATACGATGGGTGGATGTTTGATGCAGATCAGGTTGTGGATTGGGGGAAAAGAAGCGAGTGATTGCGTATGTTTCAAAAGCGTTTAGTGTGGCAGAGCGTGCGTATTCGACAGTCGAAAGACAGTTAACTCCGTTAAGTTTCTGTCTCAAGTCGTTACGATCATTCTTTTATGGAGTAAAATTTGTTGTGAGAATGGATCACCAGCCATTACTGTATTTGCAATGTATGGGGCTAGTGGATAGTAGACTTGCAAGGACGATGGAAGATTTGAGTGATTTCGATTTTATAGTTAATATTTGACAGGTGAAAGGAATGTGGTTGTTAAATTGATGTCACGGTTGTCAGGAAGTTTAAATGAGAGTAAGACTGTAAGTCTAAATCATGAATATTTGCCATCAGGTATAGTCTTAAGAAGGAAATGTAAAGATGGAAGTGATTCTATTTCCGAAAGCTTGTTATATTGCTTTCGAGACGATGAAAGATGGATTGCTGAAGAAGATGCCAGAAAGTGTGGACATAATACGAAAGATGGTTATGGAAGAGGCGTGTAATAGATCGTAGCATTTGGGAATGGAGATTACGAGTAAGTTAAGGAAAGAATTCCCAAGTATGTGTATGCCAGGAGTGATGACGTTTAAGGAAGTGTTAGTGAGAGTAAGTAAACTGTTTGGCGTGAGAGTGTACGTAAATTGTGGTGTAGAGAGGCCGGTGATGTATCGTGGTAAAGGTGTAGACAGAGCGAGTGAGTGTTTGTTGTATCTTCAATGTCTGAGTGCGGTGCATTGCAATCGGTTGATTGAAAATAAGAATTATGTAAGAAGGGTGAGAAATGAAATTTGCGAAAAGATTGTTCACGTTAGTGAAGATGAGGGTTTGGATGCTGCAGAAGGTTTTGTTAAAAGTACCGAAGGGTTTAATGTGTTGTGCGAGCATGGGATCGAAGAAAGAGCAGTTCAGGTTTAACATAGTAGCACATGCAGCACGTGCTACGGGCCCCGCGCTTTAGGGGCCCCTCGGGGCTGTAAACGATTAGTAATAATTAATTTTTTGCCCTTAGGCACAGAAGGCCGAGACAAAATAATTATTCATTTTACTGATTTTTTATATTATTATTATATATATTATTATAGATAAGAAAAATATAGAAAACTTCACTAGAGCATATGCATAGTATAATAAGTCTGGCATTATGTTATGGTAATACCTGGTGTGGTTCTTTAAAAGGGAATAAAAAGTGTACAAAATAAAATCCTGCTTTTTCAATTGAATACTTCCAGCCATACTGGTAGTTCATTTAAATTCCTCAAATAATTTTTCCTTCTCTGCAGAAGAAAATGGGGGGGGGGGGGTGAGATACAATATATATATATATATATATATATATATATATATATATATACGGGTGGGGCCCCCGCTGTTCCTTGTGCTACGGGCCCCGCAGCAGCTCTTTAAAGCGGCCCTGAGAAAGAGTGCATGTCACCTTGACTATAAATGGAAAGAGATATTGTGGAATGATTGATACAGGTGCTCAGATTTCCTTGGGGAATGCAAAGGTGGCGCGTGATGCTGACTGTATAAGTTGGAATGTTTTTAGAAGAGCTGTTAGAGTTTCTATAAGTGGACTCGGAACTGGACGCATTATGGCATAGAAAAAAGTGAAAACTAAGCTTATATCTAATATAGAAAATTGCTTACTCATTCACTTGGGCGAATAGATTTTGGGCCCCCAAAAGAAAAGTCACTCATTACCTTTTATATATATATATATAAATTTCGAAAAATACTTACGATAAAGAATCTATTCTTGTTTTAAGATGAAAAAAATTTCAGAAAGGGTTAATTCAGTCATTTGACATAAACTCGAAAGGAAGAAAATGAAAATGCCCAGCATTTTCTATAGCTAAAAACTCGAGCTGGTAAAAAAAAAGAAAAAAAAGAAACCTTAAGCGATTCCTTTTTGCAAAAATTCAAAATTATACGTCATTAGCACATAACCAATGGAACGAGAAAATTAATCAGATTTGATAAATGTAATATCACTCGACGTGGAGTGCGTGTTTTTTATTCATAAAAAAGGAGAGGTTTGTATGAGTTGTGACTGAGAATAATGGCTTACCCAATCGTGTCTATTAAATTCAGCTCGACCATTCCATTGAGACCTCAACTTCAGTTCTACTCTCACCACGTCAGAAAAAAAACAAGACAATTAAAGAAGTCCCCAGTCGTATTTAGGTTATTTTAGCGGGTCCAAGGCCTTTTACACACACACACACACACATATATATATATATATATATATATATATATATATATATATATATATATATATATATATATATATATATATCAAATACAAGTTCTGCGGGTGGTAACAAACACCACGCTCAGCTTTCGCTATATTTAATTTCTGCCTTTCAAAAACCTTTTGTCTTCAAAAAGTTTTTGAAAGGAAGAAATTAGATATGTGAAAAGCCCTTTGGTGGTTGTTACCACCCGCAAAACTTGTATTTGCTCTTCCTTTGTATGTGACATGGATAATGAGCCTTTCAATTGTGAGCGGGTAAGAAGATATGGTATAAAAATCCCTTGGAGGTTCCTAGATTAGGGAAATACTGGGTTTGATAGGGTAACGCTTTCGGTGGAATTGAGTCACTGTGCCTAGTAGCTTAACGGTAGAACATCTGACCGGCAATCAGCAGATCCGGTCTCTTTGATCCTTGTGTTCTTCCAATGTCCCTTTCTCTTGCCTTAAAAAAACCCTCCTGTTTCTTGTCTCATTGCTCATTTAAGTCAAATTTTTCCCTTTCCTTGTACTATATATACTCGTTTTATATATATATATATATATATATATATATATATATATATATATATATATATATATATATATATATATATATGCACGCCATTGGCAACTTTTAATTCCGCACATGCGTATCGTCTGGCGTCGTTTCTCTCTTCTTCCAACCATAGTAGACTCGGTTGTGTATCATCTGTTATGAAAGGAAAAGGTAGGCTGCTTGGGACTCGCGCTGGGAGCTCCAGTGCGAACATCCTGGGTTCTTAGGTGTCAATCTGAAGACGGAGGAGAGGATCAGAAAATAGTTGGATGAGCCAGGCTGAAATTACAAGGGTACGGCTCGGAAACCACAAAGGCAACGTTACACCCCTGCTTATCTTACATTCGGGTCTCAGACTCAATACAGAAGGCAGCATCAAGCGTCTGGAGAGTTAGTGTAGCCCTGGAAGCAGGAGGTGAGTGTTGGAAGGCCAGACGTGTGGCAGCAGGAGTATGCATTAAGCCACACGAGCCGGATAACCCAGTCTTGGTTAACAGACAATTTATTTGATCTCATCACTCATAACATCTACCTTTCGAAAGATTAAAAAACCCCGAGTGTAACAGAGCTTTTCCAATACCCAGTATATATTAATGTTTTAGTCGCGTGCGAGTCTAGTCGCAGGCGACTCTACATCTCACTCTGTCGGTTAGTCGGTCCCCGTTTTGTTTTTTTCTTGTTTTCAAAACCCTTATGTCGTCTTACATTCTCTTTCGAATGATATAACTTCCATGGTCCTCTCAAGTTAGCCCATGAATTATTTTGTTTTGGTAATAACATCATAACTATTCGGTTACTTATTATCAAAGTTATTACTGATTGTGGAAGAATGAAAGAAAGAAAGAATCTCCGCCTCCCTGACTTTCCCAGGTCACCGTTGACTGCTCTAAATTCGTCTGTCTATATACTGGAAAATTAGGATAATGGAAAGACCATTAAGTGGGCAACGCGACTTCGCAGTATAGAACCTTATCGCGACCTAAGGCAATTGAGGAAGTCTGTTGGCGATGAATCTCTCTCCCCGTTTAGATAATTTCGGGGTATATATTCGACAGTTCAGAATTGATAGGCATATTGTGAATGAAGCCGCCGTCCAGTACGTTAGCCGCAACGTCTTCATAGTCGAGAGTGAATCGACTACATTTTCGTCCAAAGCAGAATTGAGTGATTGTCGAAGAGCCAAGGAAGAGCTAGTTGTCACTCATTGTTGTTCGTGGAAATAGTTAGGTGCTCTTCAACCCTTCTCACAACGTCTTCGGATTTTAAGGATCGGAAAGTCCACGGCCCGAAGCACCTTCCGTTTGCCTCTTAAGGGTAAGAGGTCCCACACTTCAGTCTCCCGAAGTTGGATTGAGTTTCCCGTGAAACGCCCAGAAGTTCTCCTCGCCGCACATCAAGGTAAAATGGATTTAACCACCACCTCGTCACGATCCTCCCACCTTTACCGCGTCGAACCTCAAAGATCCCCTTTGCTCTAGAACTTGGATAATTGTAAAATCATTACTTAATTAATTATCCCTCGGTTCAAACTTAATTGATAGTGTCATTCATCTTAGCAGTGAACCGTCAATATTTAATTGCATTGCCATTTAACTTGCCCTATATTTATAATGTATATGTAATCTTTAGTCCTATTAAAGTATATTTTGTAGCCGTGTTTGAATATTCCTTGGCGTAGCAACTGTGTATTTAAAGCACTCTTAAAACCATCCCAAGGTGGAGCCTTAATTTCGGTCGGCCAGTAAGGTAGTGTGCGTATAACGGCGTACACCCGGTCATACTATGATAATGATTAACGTCCTTTTCTCAGAATTCAGGTTAGCCCCCTCTTCAAATTTCCATCCTCGATCCGCCACTGTTTTAAAGCTGTTAATATAAAGTTTTAGTAGGAGGGTGTTTGAATCATAATGATATCAGTAAGAAGAATGGAAGTGAAGCAGATTGGCATCAAATGGACGTTTGTGAGGCAATTGAAAACGAAAGGAAAGGATCTATTTTTTTTTAAATCTGTTTAATGGGCGTCAGCGGGGGTACAACCAACGAAATTACCAAAAAACGAATTTTGGACCAAGCCAATAAAAAAGTTTAATAACAAATAAAACAAAAGGGCAATAAAACAAAAAGTAACGATAACAACATACAAAATACAACAACAAATAAATATCTACAAGGTATTCTTAGATTTGTGGTGGAACTCCGCCTTCCTATGGGGCTCAAAAGTGCAGGTAGCAATTTAAATAACTACTAAGGAAGAGGCTAGCCTACTCCCAAAACTAAAACACACCACAGTCCGGTGTGCACGAGTCATTTTCGAGGACACAGGACAGGCGGTAGCGACCCTGTCCGTCACGATACTGGGACAGATATAGTTCAAGGAGCTCCCCCAGACTAGATAGAAAGTGGCTTACTATCTGGGGGCTATTTCAGGTGACTACTCCAACAGACAGTATTGCCAAAAGTACCCTGCTTTGATACTTAAGTAAAAGTATTGTTACCCCGAAAATTTTACTCATTGTACAAGTAAATGTACTTAAGTAAAAGTAATACAATATCTTATTCGTGAACTACTCAAGTAGGGAAAGTAAAAAGTATAGTCAAATAGTAAAATACCCATCACTTCAAACACTATTCAGTATACTGTACAGTAAACCCTTTTATACCTACTGTACTGACCCTTATATAGTGGAATTCAGTTAAACTGGATTTAACAATCAAGCTGTAAATATCCATCTATTGATCAGAAATTCTTAGTTTATATGAAAAGTATCCATGTATCTAGTTTAACAGAATTTCAGAATATAAAATACTGGTTAACTAAACTAATTATTAGGAAAAAAATATACAAAGGAATTAATTACTGACATATGTTTTATTCAGCTTCATAAGCAACTGATTTTCAAAGTTCTGGCTATTTAACCGCGAACGTTTTACGGGGTAAATTAGCCCTGCAGAGCTAAACAGGTGCTCACAAGCAGCACTGGTAGGAATAGAAGTCATGATGGTTCAGTAATGGCGTAACAGCACGATAGGAGTCTAGGACAATGAGGAATAATTTAATAAACTGCTGCCCTCTCTCAGGCGGGAAAGCGGGTGAGAGCCAAACGAATTGTCTATCGGGTATGAACGGATGCAAGTGATTGCTCCATAATGAACAAGCGCTTATGATTGCTTCAAACCAGAGTACACGCTTGTGATTGGTCATCGTTTGACTTTTGTTTCTACGTCTGTGATTGACGAAAATTAACTAAGAAGTAACGAATACTTCTAAGTTTTTCAAAAGTAATTAAGTAAAACTAACATAAGAAAAATACGCAAGTAGAAGTGAAAGTACTCAAATTATTCAGTACTATTTAGGAATTAAAAAGTCTAACAGTTACTTGAGAACAGTACTTAATTATTTGTACTTCATTACTTCACCACTATGCTGAAAACCGATAAGGCTGCGATGTAGAGTAAACCTAACCAGGAACCTCACAAACGAGCACCCTGTTGGCCCTATTGAAATCTTGAAATTGGGCACACAAATCGAACACTGAAATAATATGCCATACTGTAACAATGAACTAAGGTAGAACAAAGCAAATACTTGTAAATAATAGGAATTAAAGCAAAATAGAATATGATGTAATGAGGCAGGCGAAATCGTTGGGGTTCCAACGAAAATGTACAAACATACATACATCAGGAAACAGATGTGAGCCGAAGGTCTGGACACATATAACGGAGGCATTGGAAAATAACTGGACATATAGCACGGAGTCGGATCTGACCGGCCAGACTTTACATGAACCTGTGAAACTACGAAATCAATCTTGCTATGAATGTCGGCTTGATAAGCTCGGTCAGATGTCCAAATGCAAATACTCATTTAGTGCACACGTGCCTACACTGAAAATGGAGACACTGTTTGACTCCATCCAGCATCCTAAGTAGAGAACACACGCACATACATCTGACCCTATAAACTCCACCTTGCATCCGAGTTAGGAGAAAATAAGTCAGACCCCCTTAATTTGAGCTGGTATAAATAGACGGGCTGAAACATTCTCATCATTATTTAATCGTCATCATTCTCATTCTCATTTGTTTATTATTAGCATCACGAGTCCGTTCCTCGTCCTCAATTCATCCGTCCATATTCCCAAAAAACTGACGCAGAAGGAGACTTACAAGAAACACTGAGCATTAACATTAATAGTCAGCTCAAAGGCGTGAACGCACAAACGAACCTCTGAAAACTCAACTATTTCGATTGCCCGAACTGAGGTAGCCCTAAGCCGAGATTAAAGCCTACAAAACCACCATTTTTCTTCCGAGTTCAACCTTCTGCCAAGAAATAACCAGGTTACCATTCGAACCCAGTCTACAAGTAGATTACTCAAAAGGACCACTTGGAGTCAGACCAAACTCGACTGTAAGGCAGACTTAATCACCTTAGCCAGACACCCATACACTGGTAACCCATCCTCACCCCAAAACTGTTGACCATCTATAAACCTATAGCGTCTCACGAGTAAATCGAATTTAAAATGCGCAACCGTACTTTTCTGCATAATAGGAGACGCGGACCAGAGCTTCCGCTAGAGTAGGAATTTGAACCGCACCAAAAGAGTCGAAAAACAGCGAGGGAATACTGTTGATGCCACAGTAAATAGAGTGGCAATAAGAACCCTTTCATGCATGACACCCTCCTCTTGTTCTTGAACTCGGAGAGCATTCCTCTTACCCATACTGGATCCTTCCCTGACTTGCGAAAAGTAAGCACGGTTGACATTCGACGTGGTTATGGGAAGATACGTTCTCATAAGATCTCGTTGAACGAATCAGCCCAAATGGGTAAGCTTCGCTCAACTAGATGTCAAGCAACAGGCTTTATCCGCGTTCGAAGCATGAGCGGAACGCAACTCAGTCAAGGGAAGCTCGTCATTGAAGTGAAGACACGTAAGCCCGTCATGAAGAACTGCGAACTTACTTCCAAACAAAAAGGATACTAGCCATCACACGGCGAAATTAAAACAGGTTAAAGTCGTTTGGAAGGCACTTGTAGCGCTTCTAGGCGTATTTCTTATTTTTGAGGGCCGTCACATACTTCACCTGCTAACTACCAAGGAAGTGGAATAAGTGTAAAAATACCAGACGTTCGAATAATGGAAATCAGGCCCGCATCGATGGCAATGTCGAATAAGAACTCAATGGCCTCATCAACGAACTTAAACTCCCTCACTAAAATGAAGAAGTCAGACATTTACTCGAATGAGAGACACCGTGCTCGATCCAAGCCTCGCCGACGTATTTTTTCAAGTGACAGCTGCGCTGCAAAATATATTCAAATGGGAAAGGGGTGACTCTTATGGAAGTTGCAGATCATCTATTATCAAAATCCAAGTGAGCATCTAGAGAGCACAGAAAAATGTCAAGGCAGGAAAACGAACCGGTTCTAGATAGTGGTGTTTGAATTCTTCCACAACAATTAAAACGATATCCAACTCTTCGATTAGTTTCGCAAGAATCAGTCCCCTGCTATTGAATGTGTAGTCCTTGAAGATGGAGTGTCTAACATTCAGGTCTCCTAGAAAGACAATGAGCGTCGAAAATCGCGATGCAGCTAAACTCTACCCTATTGAAGTCGGATGACCGTGGAATATATAGAAAAAGACAAGAGAGTACCTCCTATCCAGGTGGTGCAGAACTGTTTCTACTTGAAAGGAACTATAAATTCTAAGGAAAGAAGTAAGACAGCATATTGCATAAAAATTGTCCCTACCACTTCCAGGCCAACACCCCGTCTTCATGGGGTCGCAAACCCTTATACCTTAGAAGGGTGAGCATGTAGAACCCGTCCACTATGATTTTCCTGGAGAGAGACTGTTAAGTAGAAACGGTAGGAAATAAGCCTCCTAAGTTCTTCTCATTTATCCAGGACTCAATGACAATTCCATTGCTGGAAAATACCCCATAGTTTTTCATAAATGAAACCGTGGAGGCCTTCTTTGTAGAGAAGACCCTCACTGAGATGGTTCAAAGTCTCTGAGATAGAACTCTTAGGTCTATTAGCCCTGGGAGGTCACGAGAGCCTTTTCCTTCGCCTGTTTCGAATCTTTCTGCTGTCGGAGCGCATTTGGCGGTCGGCTTTCCCTCAGTTTGGGGGGAAGCGATCACTGTCATGCCCGCCAATCTTTGGGGAAGGGTCGAGGGAGCCAGGACCTCCTTGGTGATGTCTTCTTTTTGAGAGGGTGTGGGGCAATCTTCAAAATGCCAAGAGGAGTGGTGAATGCAATCTTCTTGGGCATTCCCTCTCCGTGTCGATAACTTGGTTATCGGTTAGGGTATCGTGGCCGCTTCTTTTGGTGCAAACAAAGTAGTCACACGGGAGTGGAAAAAGTAGGGGCTGGGGTCTAGCGTTGGCCAAAGAATGGCTAGCAATGCGGTGACACTCTTTGAAGTGGAACCTGCAGAGATATTACTAATGAGCATGAAGTGGCCATGAGAGGAAGGTCATTTGTAATTTGAGAGCGAGAGTCACAGTAAGTTCTAGTATGTGCAGATCTCAGTAAGATCAATTATTTAGCCACTATGAACGAAATTCGGTGCGCTGGACCTCCTCTTCGAACAAATATGAATTACAATGCATAGAATAATCAATGTGTGATCCTCCACATTTCACCCACTTATATAGACTTCTCGGAAACCGTTTGACCAAACTCAACACGTCTACAGGATTTGTTCGTGTGGCCGAAGAAAGGGAAATGTTTACAACTCCGTGGTAATGGCATGAATGCTTTCATGCGGTAGAGATATTAAACAGCACGCGCCGACTCGAGGAGTTCATCTAGGTCAAAAGTGACGAAGAGCATCCTAGCTTCCTTGATACTCGCTTGACCCTGATTTCCCGTTGGTCAGCCAGCTCTTCAGTAATACCATTAACGGAGTAGTTTACAAGTTCACTGGCATACACTACCCATTTTAGGAAGTTAATGGTAGGGTGTATTGTTACCCGTATAAGTGTGCGATTTAGTGTTCGGAGACCATTCAGTTTAGCACGCTAGTCACTGATTGCCAACTAACCAAGAGGGACCCGTCCGAGAAACAGGAGACCTTTGGTGTTCTACCAAGGATTGGAGCTAGACCATTGCGCTGATGGAACATGCGACCTTTGGGCGACTTAATTCCTTCAGTTGCTCGAATGATGAAAAAACATTTGAAGCCGGTGGGCTCCAAGACCCCCGGTAGCCTTTCGATGAGAGGTGCCGATGTCTCCAAAGAATAGGGTTCCATCACCTCCCCTATGAGGGGCTCCTAGGCTGAACGGCCACGCCTCGGCATGGTCCCTTGCCGAAATGACAAATAATGTGCGGGTAACTAAGCCCCTCTGGATGAGAAAGAGCCTTAACTTTTTTTACTTTTTTATTTGGGGGTGATCCACTGCGCTCATTATAGTCATACCTAGTAGTGGGATCGGGCCCTGGAGTGTCTCACTCCAGGTCTCCTCCTAGAACTTCGCCATCTGGGACAGGGCCACCGCTCCAAAGGATTTTTCCACTTGAACATCATCCACATCCCCGAGATTGTATCCGACTGGTCAGCATGATGGTCGGAAGAGCCAAGAACGCTCAATGGCATAGGTTCAAACCGCACCTTATAATTTTAATTTCTTTAACGAAAAAAATAATTTATATTATTTTATTCCGTTGGCTAATCTCTCTCTTCTACTTTTTTTAATCTATGTATGATCCTTGCTTGATCTTATAAAAAGATGAAATCGATTGTGTATCATCTTTCCTTATTGCATAGACACAAAGCCCTTCTATGCACACCTATCACCCTCCTCTTCCTCGCTCTTTCTCTCACAAACAGTGATGCACGTATATTACCTCAAAACACTCACTATTTTTTTTTATTGTTTAAGCTTTTCTCGAAAATTCATCTAATAAATCATTTCCTGGTTTTTTTCGTTTAAATGGGGCTGAGATGAGGTAAAATGAAAAAATTCCCGATGTGGTTCTGGGATTCGGAGGCCTCTGACATTGACCTTGAAGTGTAGATCTTGTACGAGGAAGAGGTGCATATGGCGCTACATTGGTTGGTCTCACGATTTTGTATTTTCAACTACTTGTATATACGAGTGTGATTGTGTGTGCTCGTGTGCGAATCCAAGTACTAATGTGGCGGTGGAGGGAAGTCCCCCCTCCCTGGCCCAACGGAGAAGAAAGAGGTCCTCTTACAAGTAAGTGTGTTCAGTGTCACACTCTTTGTCCTGAGCATCAACTGTACCGCCTCTGTGCCACCTAAAGATGTTCTCGTACGCTCAACGTAGACGACCTTTCGATATCTTTTATTGCGGCGCAGATGCCAACTCTGGAGCGCCGGCTCAAACAGGCAGTGAACCGCATCTATCGCTATGTGGAAGCGCACAGACTTTGGTTTTCTTTGGACTAAGAGTAAGGTGGTGCATTTCTGCCGCCAAGCATGGCTCCACCCCGAGCCGGACTTGTTTCTAAACCAACCGAGCTTGCCTGTAAGTGGTGGATTCGCATTGTTTCCTTGTTCTTGTTTTTGACCAACGAATCAAATGGGAGCGACATATTCGCAGACTTTGGGTCTCTTGCATCCGTAATGGACCTTTGTTCCGTGACATTCCTCAATTAAAGTACAGATAGGGCTACTATCTTACGTTCTACTGATCCTTAGTTCCTTCGAATCTTGAGTAAGGATCCGAGTTTTACGTATCCGTAGCCGTCCGTATATTGCGGAAGGTAGACTCAGTCCACCATACCGTTCTACATTTGGTGGCCAGTGCCTTCCAAACGTCCCCAATCAATAGTCTACTTGTCGATGTCGAGGCCATGCCATTTGTTCTGTGCAATGTACAGTGGAAATGCGTTTTCCCGTGCAGGTTGGCGCTCTAGTACTGCCCAAAATGTCACCTAAGTGAATACCACCTTCATATATTTATCATCACGCCTATACTCCAAAAGCTTCCACAGCGCAGAGCGTATTGCGTTCGAATTTTTTCGAGCACGCTTTAGTGTAACACTGGATTTATACCAGTGTATAACGATGGCTCCAAGACCCAGGATGGTGTAGGCTTCAACGCCGTATCCCCGTTGTTTGAAGTCAGAGGGTCTCTACCAGGTGCTGCATCTATCTTCACGAACGAGTTAGTTGAAATACACTGCTTCGTACGTGAGATAACGCGTCGTGCCGGGTTCGCAGATCGGATTGTGATCTTTAGTAACTAACGAAACACCCTCAGTGCTCGGCGCATTGGACACTCTATACCTCCTGGTTCACGGGATTCGTGACGCATTGATTGCCGCAAGCAGGTGGATGTCGAGATTATCTTCTGCTGGGTTCCTGAACATGTGGCAATTGCAGAGAATGAGCGCGCCGATGAGGTCGCCCAAGAGCCCACGAGGAATGGACAACTAGACGAGCGTTTCGCCCTTACTCACACTGAATACATGGCTTGAATTAAAGTGATCGTTCGGGATGCCCGTAGAAGAAGATG
Source organism: Ceratothoa steindachneri (assembly GCA_963969495.1). Classification (NCBI taxonomy): domain Eukaryota; kingdom Metazoa; phylum Arthropoda; class Malacostraca; order Isopoda; family Cymothoidae; genus Ceratothoa; species Ceratothoa steindachneri. The sequence goes on along the minus strand of OZ018330.1, from coordinate 125,340,403 downwards.
AAGAGGGCCGAGGAGAACTTAAAGATTCCTGCCATTTGCCGCTATTGTTTCGATGAACTAACAACCCTTCAATGCCACGACGGCTCAGTTTGCTTTCTGTTGTCTTTGAATTGGACACCCTCACGGGAAGCACCGGTCTTTGATGGAGCGCTTCCGTGCATCTTCCTGCGCCGACTACGTTGTCCCTCAGATTAATCTGTTCATTCTTGTTGAATTTACCAGTCTTGGTCATCTTCGCACACGTTACCTGTTCCGGTAGCGGGAATACCGTGGTCGTTACATATTTTCCTTTCTAAATGGCAAGGGTTCGTGTACACAGACTTGTGGATTATTTTATTTGAATCTATTTGGTATTGGTCGCATGATCCTGCACCAGGAGGAGGCCTGCCTTCCCCCAGACGCCGGAGCATGCTATCCTTCTTCTTCTTGCCTTTGTTGTTTTTTTCCGTTTTTTGTTTGTTGTTTATTTTTTTGTTTGTTTTTCTTTATTTGGTTTGATTATCTGTGAATTTTAAAGTAGCTTAGTACTAGGCTGAAGCTTTAATTGCAGCGACTTATGTCCTTGGTGGTAGGGGCCAGATGCTCGCTGTTGAGAAAAAACTCCTAAAGAAACAAGATCAGTGAGCGATTTTGGGAGGAGATGGGTTTAAAAAGCGTGTACGAACCTTAGGAAGCCGAGAAGCGTAGCTTAGTTTACGTCGAAACGTTAGTTAGGCTTTATTTGTGTTGCGGACGGCGTGAAGATCTTTAGATAGCAAATCAGCTCTACTTAAAATGGGCCGGAAAAACGACGTCATGGAATGGCAAAAAGTGTGATTGCATCTGGCCGCGCCAAAGGTTATCATGTGAAGGAAGTGGCGGAATTTGGCAGTATTTCAACAAATAAAGTCATCCGGATTTACAAGCAATGGCACAACTCCCAAAATTCGAAAAACTCTCGCCAGAATTGCTGACGGAAGAAGGTGTTGACAGACAGGGACCGTCGTAGAATCTCCAGGCTTGTAATTGCAAATCGATTTGCTTCCAGGCAGAAATTGCTACAAAACGTCAATTCTGGTCCCTTACCACCCATTTCAGAGAGAACATTACACAGGGAACTCCATGGCATGAACATATGGAGCAAAGTGGCGTACAAGAGGCCCTTACTATGGTTACAAGTGACTAACTTTTTGTTCGGTGAGCTTAAGAAGATTAATAAACAATAATAAATAATAAGTAATAATAATAAATAAATAATAACACTGTACAACAATGAAAAAAACGGAAATGAGAATAACCTATTCTGGGGGCTATTTTTTGCGTAAATCGCGAATATAACACCAGTCTCTTTCTGCGACCCTCCAGTTTCTCGTAAATTACCATCTTATTTTAAGTTAAATTATTATTATTAAAGTTCCAAGCCACAACCCCAACTGGAAGAGCAAATAGCTATAAGCCCAAGGGCCCCAGCGGGGAAAGAAACCTGGTATGGAAAAAACGAAACAAAGATTAAGAAAAACATAATAAATGAATAGAAAATTAAAAAAAAAAAAAAAAAAATTAAATGCTATAATGTTAAAAATATTATAATATTATATATGTGTGGATAATGAATAAAATATTAAAGTTATAAGTTTCTGTTAATTAAAAATGTATTAGCACCCACTTTAAATTTCTGAAGTTCCAAGGACTCAACAACAACACTAGGAAGTTCATTCCACAGTTTAGTTGTGTTAGGAAAGAAACTTCTTGAAAACTGTGTTGTGTTGAATCTCATAGGCGTAAAGGCCCTACTATTGGCATTTAGTACACCTCTGGTAACTCGTTGAGGGGCATATAAATTGGGCAGATCGTGATGCAGTGGATGATCTGCATTGTTAAAAATTTTATATAGGATGCATAAGGAGCTTATTGCTCGCCTGTGCCACAGATCAACTTTGAGGTCAGGAATTAAAAATTTTATTGCTCTCAAATTTTTATCTAATAAATTAAGATAAAAGTTGGCTGCCGAACTCCAAACAGGGGCGCAATATTCAAAACACGGAAGAATAAAAGCATTAAAACAATTTTTAAGAACAGTCTGCTCTCCAAATACTTTGTAAGATTTCCTCAAAATGCCAATTTTTTGAGCAATAGAGGAGGAAATAGATCGAATGTGATTCTCAAAAGTAAACCTAGAGTCAAGCATAACTCCAAGCAACTTAAAAGAATCACATATGGAGATGGGAATGTTATTTATTAAAAGATCTGGATGGGGAGGATCTAGTGTTCTGGATCTGCTAACAATCATACTCTGGGTTTTCTTTGCATTTAACTTCATGCCCCATGAAGTGCACCAAACATTTATCTTAGCCAGATCTCTATTTAAAGACTCTGCAACCGATGCTCTCAACTCAGGAGATGGGACTGGGGCTATTAGAGTAGCATCATCAGCATAGGCTATAAGTCTATTTTCCAGTCCAAACCACATATCATGGGTATATAATATAAACAGTAGAGGACCAAGAACACTGCCTTGTGGTACACCAGATAGCACCTCTCTCTCATCACTAAAATTATTGTCAACATAAACCTTTTGATGTCGATTTGTTAAAAATTGTTCAATAATATTTAAAAATACACCACCTACTCCCAACTGCTTCAACTTAAATATCAGGGCCTTATGATTGACACGGTCAAATGCGGCACTGAAATCCAAGCCAACTAAGCGAACTTCTTGACCAGAGTCTAATGATTTTTGGACAATGGTGGAGACTGTGAGAAGTGCATCACAAGTGCTCAGACCCTTACGAAATCCAAACTGTAAAAAGGGAAACAGACGATTAAGCTCGGCAAATGTACTTAAACGTTTAGCTAGTAAACGTTCAAAAATCTTAGATAGAACAGGAGTTATAGAAATGGGCCTATATTCAGTAGGGTTAAAACTACCACTTACACTTTTACATAGTGGAATGATGTTACCAATTCTCCAACATTCGCAAAAACTACCACTCCTCGCCAGCTTCCGAAGAATAACGGAAAGCTTGGGAGCCAAATACTCTGCAGTTTTCTTAAAGAATAAAGGGAATATACCATTTGGGTCAGTACCACCATAAGCATCCAGATCAAGAAGTAACTGTTTTACTTCACTTGAACGGAAAGCAATCTTGTTTAACCTTGGTTCAGGGAAACAAGTGTCAGGTAGAGTTAGATTCTCATTACTTTGTTTATTATCAAAAACATCAGCCAACAGTGTTGCCTTTTCTTCAGGACTATGGGTAATGGAACCATCAGGTTTAAGAAGGGGTGGCATAGATGAATCATTCCCAAAAAGAGCAGACTTGAGAGTGGTCCAGAATTTGTGGGAATTTGCTGTGCGCTGAAGAGTTCCCTTTGTGGTAGTATTGAATTCAACTTCAGCATTATTATATACCCTCTGAGCTGCTGTTCTGTAGTGCACATAATTATCCCATAGAAAGGCAGATCTACTCCCCTTCCACAGGTTGTAGGCTTCTTGTTTCTGCATATGAGCCCTCTTACAGTCATCATTAAACCAGGCTTTGTCCTTAGTGCGATATCTGATCATACGGAATGGAACATGTCTATCAATAATTGAAACAATTTTATCATTCAAAATACGAACTGCTTCAACCTCCTTATATATTAGTGGCCAGTTGATCCGGGAGATATCATTTAATATATTGCACCAGTCTACTTGAGATTTGATGAATACTTTGCTTGTATGAGCTATATTAGGAATAGATTGCTCAATACAGATAGTTATAGAAATTGCACAGTGGTCAGAAGTTCCCACAGGAGGATCAACAGCACTTGTAACGACTCCAGGGGAATCAGTGAAAACCAAGTCAAGGCAGTTCCCAGATGAATGGGTAGGCTCCCTAATGACTTGCTCACAACCCGACTCACACGCAAAATCATAAGCCCTGATACCATGACAGTCAGTAGGGGAGACAGAAGACAGCCATTGCCTATGATGAGCATTGAGGTCTCCCATAAATACAAAGCAGGCTTTCCGGTCATTTTCCTGTACCTTGGCCATGGCAAGGAGCAGACAATCAAAAATAGTATCATCTAAGTCTGGATTGCGATAGACAGAAAAAAGATAAAAATTATTTTGCTTACCACATACTTTCATAACTTGCATCTCATGGCAAGAACAAGCATAGGAGGTCTTTGAAGCAGAGTAACCATTCCTGATGTAAACTGCCATTCCTCTAGCCCTAGGAATGGCATCACGCCTAAGTAAAATTGGTTTTTTGAAGCCTGGTATAAGTAGTTCAGAGACATGCCTCATATTTGAAACCAGGGTCTCTGAACAGAGTAAAATGTCATGAGACTTGGATGAAGCAGTCAAGTCTTTAATATTGGCATGTAGGCCCCTAATATTAATATAGAATAGACGACATTTTATCCGACGAGGATGACCAGGTCCAGGGTTGAGCTCAATATCTCCTGATAAAATTAAAATCGATATTAAAAAAATAATATTAGCAACAAGATCTTCAACAAAAACAACAATTTGTACAACAACAACAACAACAATTTGTACAAAATTATTCAATAGCAAAACTTTCATTAACTGTATATTATATGTCGGAAAAAAACTGGTCAACATGATGGAGCCGACACATCATGCAAGGCAAAATTCCCTTCAGGACGCCACAACAACTGAGGGAGGGCAGTAATGATGACTTTGGAATGAAAAAGAATAAAGAAAAGAGAAAAGAAAAGAATAGACCAAGGCAACCTCTTGAAAAGCCATCAGAGCCTCTTTGCTCATCTATTAAGCCTGCCCTACACACCATTTGAGTAAAACAAGAGGAGGAATGAAAAATAGGAAAGTATGCCTAAATGTACCCTTAGGCAGGGATCTCAAACACAAGAGAGTGGAAGACCATGGTACAGAGGCTATGGCACAATCCAATGCATGAGAACACCTTTCTGTCAGGGAGGTCCCTTAGCCTTTGACTGAAGTGACTATCCACAAGACAGTGGAGGGTTTGGATTCAGAGTTATCCCTCTCCTAGGCGGATTGTCAACCAAGACTTCGAGCTCCACCTGCCCGGGTTTGAGTTCGGAGTTGTCCCTCTCCTAGGTGGATTGTCACACAAGACTATGAGCTCCACCTGCCCATACCGTAACCCTGGTATAGGGTGGCTACCGAGCGCTACGCCTTGCCAAAGGGCGACTCGTGATTTTGTCCGGGGCTGCTTATTCAGTTTATTCGCAACTAACCTCTATATCTAGAGGCCTTCCCCCGATCCGCAACCTGGGGACCCGATGGATGGGAGCCGATGGGACCCGATACAAACAAGAATGGGCCGAAACTGACAACTCTAAAAGTTTTAAACAGATTTTGATACAATTTTAATGGGGCGTTTCTAAAGTATTTGTGAACCTAACCTATGAAATTTATGAAAGTATACTTAATATATTTTTAGTTATTTGGCTCCAAATCCGTGGTAACTCTTACGTAACGCTTGATAATTTTATAACTTACTCGTACTAAAAATGTTTCCTATTTTTTCTTTCTTTTAATATTTATTGTCGTTACTATTTATATTATTTTTCCCATACTAGATACAGTGTTTTTTCTTTACAGGAGAGAATGCAAAAATTCCCCAGACAGTTTATATACGTGGATCAGTTACATTAAGAAAATACAAGAGACAGTTGACTAAACATGTGAAGAAACTTTATGAACTGTACTTTGGATGTAAAGTGAGTGACTAGGACAAACAATGGCGCCTCATATATGTTATGTCAGGTGTACAAGTTTCCTTTCTACCTGGGTGAAAGGCAAAGGGCCTGACCTCATGTTTGGCCAACCAATGGTATGGAGGGAGCCAAAGGATCATTCAACGGATTGCTACTTCTGCTTAACAGATATTAAAGGTGGGTATTCAATTTGTTTTCTTTCTTGGTCTTTAATATTTTTTTAATAGATGTATCAATTAATAAGATTAAAATACATAATATGTTGTACTTCCACTATTTCTGCAAGTGATTACAGCCAGTAATATCTATTTTTAGTCTGATTTTATTTCTATCTTACTGCGTGTCGCAACATAAAAGGCAAGATGTCTATCATGTATTCATATTTTTAGTCTGTTATTCGCCCAGTTCGACATTCAAGTGCTATTCCTGTACCACAGACGCCCTCTGAACTACCAAACGATGACACAAGCAACTCAGACGATCCCAAATCTAAGATACACACACCATATGTGTCACAGATTGAATCTGACAAGAAACCATAGGTGGGCGTTATTGCGATAACGATATCGGGTTATCGGTTATCCGATATTTTTGCCCGCGTTATCGATTCATCGGTATCGCCGATACTTTTGGTACCAAACTAGCGATAATCGATAATTTCAGTTCAGTTTTTGGTTCCAGTTTAGCACAGGGGCGAGTCGCGCGTACCTTGGAGGCAGAAATAGGTAAGTCCGAGCTGGAAGGAGGATCCTCAAAACCTATGAGGAGATGAAGGAGAGCCTCACCAGGTAAGAAACTCAGAAACAGTATTCAAATATTCTTACTATTGTATTATAAAATAACGCTATATATAGTCAATAATCAATATTGTATTATAATTTTGGATTTATCGGTTATCACCTTATCGGGCGTTAAATTTATCGCTAGTTATCGATTATTGGTTATCGCCGATAAGGTTATCGTTATCGATGTATCGGTTATCGTGATACATTTTTTTGTTATCGCGCCCACCTATCCAAGAAACTACACCTTATCACCCATCCGGAACTCAATGATCTAGTTAGTGATCTAGCACTTACTAAGCAACAAAGTGAACTCATAGCCTCACGTCTGCAACAATGGAACCTGTTGGATGAACGTGCTCGAATTACAGTATTTCGGAAGCGCCCTGTAGATCTATGGCATTTCTTCACTTTTGAAAACAACTTGACTTATTGTAATGATATCAGAGGCCTATTCAATGCCCTTGAGCTGACCTATGAACCAAATGAGTGAAGGTTATTCATAGATGCATCCCTTTAAAGCATAAAAGCGATTATGTTGCACATTGGGAACACCTTGCCTTCAGTTCCAGTTGTTCACTTAGTCATTTTAAGAGAGACATATGAGAACTTGCTTTTATTCTAGACCGCATAAGTTACAAGGAGTATTAGTGGCTAATTTGTGCGGAATTAAAAGTAGTAGCCCTACTTAATGGGTTACAAACTGGATACACCAAGTTTATGTGCTTCCTTTGCAAATGGGGCAGTAGGGCCAGATCAGAACATTATGTACGCTCAGAATGGTTACCTTGAGAAACTATGACACCTGGATGCCATAACGTAATTTATGAGCCACTAGTTAAGAAGGAGAAAATCATTTTGCCACCACTGCATATAAAACTAGGCCTAATGAAGCAATTTACAAAATCACTGCAACATAACAAGCTATGTTTCCAGTACCTCAAAACGATCTTCCCTAAAATAAGTGATGCCAAGATTAAAGAAGGCATATTCGTAGGCCCTCAGATTCTTCAACTTATAGCTGATGAGGACGTCGAGGCGACAATGGATGGAACTGAGCTAGCGGCTTGGCATGCATTCAAAGATATATGCAAAGGACTTCTGGGAAAGCACCAAGGGGCCCAGCAAAAGCGTATATTGGAGAGACTAATTAAGTGCTACCAAGATCTCAGATGCATTATGTCACTGAAGATACACTTTCTTCATTCTCATCTGTTATTCTTCCCAGAGGATGCAGTGGATTTGAATGATGAACATGTAGAGAGGTTCCATCAAAATATGGCGTCAATAGAAGACAGGTATAAGGGAAAACGGAGCCCTGCTCTGCTGGAACCTAAAGCGTGACACACCTGAGACGTTTTGCAAACGAAGAAGTGAATAGTAAAATGTCGGTTAATACATTATATAATGCTAACAAACATGTTGATTCATAATATATTCATGACTTTGGGAGCGAAATACATTTATGGTATCGTGGAATTCGGTATCAATTGCATATTATCAAATCGGCAATTTACAAGAAATGTTACGTGATGGGAAGTTATTTTATCAAATTCGAATTCAGCACAATCAACCTCATATTAAAATGCACATGAGATCTATGTTTTTTTCTTGACACTGAAATTTGTTGTCCAGTGTAATTAATATTTATAATAATGATTTCAAAATAATTAAAAAATATTTTTTCAGGAAATAGAATCTCAATCAGAATTTAGAAAAACATCTACAAGTTACAACTTCACAATGATATTAAGAAACTGAGGGAGATACGTGGGCGCAGAGTTGATCTCTCAAAATCATGTACTGTCCATAGGCAGGTGTCAACTGGAGTATCTGCCAGATCTCTCACTGAAACTTTCTTGGTTAGATACCCTTCAGGTTTATCAGTTGTTCTCAGCGTCCCACCCACAGACAGCCGTTCCAGTATTTCCTTAATCTTCTGAATTTACTGAAAAATGCAGGCAGGCTCAAAGTTCAAGATGTTGCATATGAAACTGTTGAATCCATCACCCCATTCTGGAAGATGGTTAGGATCAAGAAAATGGCCACGTATAACGCAATGAAGCTCTTTATAAAACTACACGAGAAAGATCGAGCTCTGGTGAAATGCAAAGGAAGAGCAAGTTATCCTGGACGAAAAAGAGGAGCATTTGTTCTCGAATTAGACAGCCTGATTGATATAGGAGATCCAGATGAAATTCAGGAAATACGCAAAGACTGTTATCCAGAGAGAAGAAAGATGAAGATATCAGGTACGAGTATACGAAGACTGAGAAGAAAAGTCCTATGTTAGGTCATAACAAGATTTTTAAGACAAGATCCCTGCAGCAAGTAGCGAAGAATTAAAGACTGAAACATAGTTAAGAGCAAGCATAGCTAAGTTTTACTCCATTGCGATATTTAGAAGCTACTTACTAATTACTGTCTTAACATGTACTATTTTACAGCTGCAGCAGAACACCGTAGGTGACTCAGCTGAGAGCAATACTAACAAAGAGGACGGATTACCATCAGGTTCGTCCGATATATTTTTACCATCAGGACACTGTGACTAGTGTGACTTTGACGTTACTAAAGGAGGTCATGGAATATGATGTCATTTGCAATATAGCTGCTCGTCTTAGTTTATCAGATAATCAAGTTACTACCATAGTTTATGCCACTTTGAAAACCTGAAATGCTGATCTGTAAAATTTCGTGTTCTCAACCTCATCAACACGTTACAACAGAATGCAGTTTGGGTATAAGATCAGCCAGAGTCATTTTGTCGAAATCCCCTACTGTACGCTGCCTTATACTGGGATGGAAATTAGCTTCATACGCTGAAAGGAAGCTATTGGGAGTACCTGTCATTGACAATTCTTCTGGCAAAACTCAGACTGAGACCTCATTGAATTTACTGAAGACATGGAAACTTATGGATAACTCATTGTCCTTGTTATTGACACTACACCCAGTAACAGTGGAGTTAACAAAAGGGCTTTCAAACTGCTAGAGAACATGCTGAACCAAAATGTGTATTTTCGCTTGTAGACATCATATCCTGAAAATCCTAGTAAGAGCAATTTGGGATCAGCTGTTTGCGAATGTTAAGGGGAGAGATAATCCCTGGTTTGAGCATGTGCATGATGTTTGGACGGGCTTGTCTAACGAAACCCCAAATATGCTGGCTATCAACAGTAAAATGCTGAAGAAAAGGAAGAACAGTGAAAAATACTTTAAAAGATTCTAACAGCAGAAATGATTCCAAGAGCCGATTACAAGGAAATGGCTGAACTGAGTGCCTTTTATCTTGGAGCAACGCCTCCTTGAGATATTCCCCGGAGTCGAACAAGCGCCATTCATAAGGCCAGAGGGATGGCCAGGAAGCTGTAATACATGACAATGCTGATGCTTTCAGATTAAATTCAGCACAACGAAGACACTTTATCGAAGCTGGAAAGACAACACTTTTCTTACGCTGTTCTACACTCCTGTATGGATGATGTCAATGGCTGCTGCAGATACTCCCGTGAAGGATCTAAGTCTGATCCATGATATGTTGAAGTACAAGAAAACTGACCCAGAGCTTGCTGATGTACTACTTAACATGATGGAAACCACAAATGTTACATGAGCAAGGAAATTGTGCAATTTGCTCTCTTCAGTAGAAGATTAAGGGACACATTGAACCACGATATTGCTGCTCAGTTACATGCCACTGATAAGCGAGTCAATTTCAGAACAGGATGGCTTCTATTCCAGAGAGTCACAGCTAAAACTCCTGGTTGATCTCATTAGCCTAGAATCACATCTCCTGCTTGACACACTGAACAGTGGATCCAAGTAGCTTCTGGAACCTGTACCGTATTGGCCACAAAATGACGACTTTATAAAAGCGTTGTACTATGTTAAGAATCTGAAAGCGGTGAATGACATTGTTGGACGTGATATGAAAATGATGAGGGACTTTGCAAATGTTATCGCAAAAGATGTGTCAAAAGAGCTATCTTTGACAGCTTTAAGAAACAAATTTTCAGCATCTGTTTGTGAAAATATCATTATGAGATTAATTATAATTTAAAGCTTTCATTTTTTAATTGATTAGACTTGTAAATAGTGAGAAAAAACAATTTTGTGATATGTCTGAAATCTATGTATGCACTAATGTGCCATTTCTTGTCCCAAGACAAGAAAGTAGATTGAAGAAAGTAGATTTAGAAAGTAGATTGAAAACACTTTAATTTGGTGCATACTTTGGTATTATATCTTGTTTAGATAAAAAGTTATAGTGCAAAACATGATTCGAGGCTACCTGGAACTGTTGCTTTTGGCCGATTTCAAGGAGGAAAATAAAAACTCCATGCGGCACTGCTTCTCAAAATCCTAGGTCAAAATATTTGAAATTTTAGTTGTTTCCTTAAGTCATAAAAATGCGAAATGTACATAAAAATAAAAATAGGAAAAAGTTTATTTTTCTACAGGCTCAGCCAGCGCACTTTCTTTTTGTCCCTGTTGATCTTCTTGTTCTTCCGCTTTTCTTCGTTTTCCTTTTTTCTTAATTTTGATTTTATTTATAAAAATGTTTTGCTGATTTTTGAGGGGATAAAACATTTCTTCTTAAGTTACTTTTCACGTTGTTTCGTTTAAAACTTGCATTTTTTGGTTTTGTATATCATTTCTTTTGCAAATTTTATGCGCTTTTTTATGGTATAATTATATTTTTTAGCAACATGAGTAGAACATAGTGAAAATTAAGATAATGCAAAATTTTATACATTGGTGGAATTTTTTTTTAAGATATTTAAAGTTAATTTGTGAAAAACAAAACGAAACTACACCATTGATTTTAATATCATTTTATTGAAAATTTTATGTAATTTTTATAGTATATATATTTTGTTTTAGCAACACGACTAGACCATTGTGAAAATTATGATGATGCAAAATTGTATACATTCGTGGAAATTCTACGTAGATTTTTAAACTGAATTTCTGAACAAAACACCAAACTACACCATGCGAATTGAAATATTTGCTAAACAAAAACGGCGCCGGTGAACTGGTTTATATTTTTAGCATCATTCGAATATATATTGAACTAAATTTCAGGGCATTCAGAACAACCAAACTATTCACATAACACCCCCCCTATCCAACTGAGAACAAAGCCTAAAGTTGACCATGTATGAAAAATATATGTTTCAGTCCGCCATTAAAACATATTTTTATGGAACTAAAGAAAACTGATTTCAAATGATAACTTAATCATACTGCCATATTTTACTCGTAAATTGAGTTTTATTGCTTATTTTTTAGTAATTCTATAGCCATTTATATGATATCAGATTTCAAGGAGGGGGGGTCTGAAAGGCCCCCCCCCCTGTATCTCAAAAACGATGGCGTAGCTTATTATAATTTTGACAGGAATAAAAGGGCTTTTAATGAACTTAGTTTCATATATGAGAATCTAACGTAGTAAAAAGTTGAAAAAATGAATGTGGTATCCCCTTAAAAAGTGGATAAGTAGTTCCAATGAACTATCAACCTATTAGTTTGACGTAGGTCATTGGTAAACTCTGAGAATCTATCATAAATAATAAAATAGTAGAAACCTAGATTTTGGTTTATTATATATTAAACAACACATGTTTAGTAGGTTTTGCATTTGCTTAACATACTTATTTGATTCCTTTCAGTATGTGTCTATTTATGATTATTTTAAGGCTCTTGCCGTAATTAACTTTGACTTCAAAAAGGCTTTTATTCGTTCATACATACGACTTCTGGAAAAACATTGAGCACTCGGGATTAATGGCAAACTGTCGTAGAATAGGGTCAAGTTATTCCTTTCTGCATTTCAATTGTGTGTGAGATTTATAATATAAGCAGAGTGCAAATTAACTCGATGTAGATTGGCCAACAGTTGACTATCTTGAAGGACCCAGGATAACAGAAAAACGGGTACAAAAATAACTTTACTAATATGCAAATTAGTATTATTTTACAAGGTTAAAAGGAGTTTTAAAACAAGTTATATACACATTAGATGCACACGGGTCTCAGCGGCTAAGAGTGGGGAGACTTGGGGTGGCGGTCACCGTACAAACAAACGAACAATATTGACCGAGGGTCTTTCGAATGACCTTGAGCGTATACGAAACCGACAAAGAAGTCTTACACTGGGGGTGGGGGTGGGGAGTGAGAGAACACTTGCACAGAGAGTTGCGCGTTGCTGTTACCTCGAAGATTTGGTTTGAGGGAGTAATCCTTGCCTTGGTGCAAAGTTCAAATAATGGTCTCTTGACAATGACTATTACGGGATGAACTTAGATCTTGCTTTCGAGTAAAACACGAATCGAGACTGAGCGTGTTGCGTTCGAGGAGCGGGTGGAAGCTGGTACGAGGTAGACTCAGGTGAATTAACGAGAATATCGGGAGCTTGAGTGGTTCTGCGTGAATTTTGCAGAGTCCAGCGGGACTCGAATAGTGGGTACCGACAGGGGTAGGGCAGAGGATATTGACGGGTCAGGGCGGCCGGCGGATACTGACGGGCTAGGGCGGGCAGCGGATACTGACGGGGCAGGGCGGACGGCGGATACTGACGGACCAGGGCGGGCGGCGGATACTGACTTCCATCTGGTGTCGGAGTATTTATAGTGGGGTCGAATGGAGTTTCCCCCCTCCGTCCGAAGGGGAGGGTTCCAGGGTCAGGCGCATCGGCAGACGAGAATAGTCTCGCCCTTTTGCGCGATCGCGGGAAGGTTCCTAAGCCGGCGAGGCGAAACTTTGTCCGACTTCAGATGAGACCTTTTGGGCTCTCAAACCTGTCGCAGCTTTCGTGATGGCGGCATTTCAGGTCACCGCGGCTTTTCACGGCATCTCGCGGCGTCTCATAATTTCGCACCTTCATTAGCGCAGACAGAAAGGATCGCTCAGGTGTATGTTGTCTCTCTCTCCATTGAAGGGCGAGGCGGCGCGTATCTTCCTCTCTCTCTCTCTCTGATCTATGACACAAACCTTTAACTTGGATTTGAAATTAATTTAGAAACCATTTCCAAAGAGGAATTGTCCGAATAATGCGTGCTTATATCTAATGGCATCCCACAAGGTTGGGTCTTGGGTCAAGTACTTTTCTAAATTTTTATGTACGAGCTCGACTACAATCTATTAAGTAAGATAGCATTTTTTCGGATAATTCCAAGAAATAGAATAAAACGCATTAACGAATCAGCAATGGCACGATTCAGTACTATTTAATTAGTCTTTAACTGGTTTAACACAATGCAGCTTCCGTTTAACGTTAACAAACGCAAAATGAGGCATATTGGCTGAGACAACAGAGAAACGCGATCTTAGCTTACTAGTTTCGAGTGACTTAACATTTTCAAAACATTCGGCTAAAAGTTGCAAAGTTACGCGGTTTTTTTTTACATAATATAGGAGTAGAAATATAATCCTTCCGTTCTTTAAGTCGATCGTGCGACCACATTTTGAGTACACTGTACAACTCTGGTCCTATTTTTTGTATAAATATCGATATATTGGCGAGCATTCAACGATATGCACAAAACGTACAGCGGAACTTCGCAACCTACCGTGTGAGGAAAGCCTTATGTCGCCAAACTCGATTCTTTAGAGAATAGGTGAATTTGTGGTCAGCTTTTAAGGTGTCTAAAATTATCAAATAGTTTCACAATATCAATTTGGAATTACTCTTCGACCGAGCGCCTTAATGTAATATTGCAACACCTGTTTTTAAACTTAAACTAAAACGATTCCAACAACAAAGTGACAAATTCTTCACTTATAAGATAATCTCAAAATGGAATACATTCAGCGATTGCAATTGAAATTCCTACGGTAAATGTTTATAATAATAGATTAGATAAGCACCTATCTAACAACTAGGACGGGAAATGTGCACAGAGACGATGCCTTAAGAGTTGGTAACAGGAATGTAAATAATAAACAACTGCGAATAAAAATATTCTTCGCATGTAGACTTATGCAATAATTTTAGCTGCATTCAAGATTTATCTTTTCCCTGGCATGTTGCTTGAACATGATTGTATCTTTACGTAGTATAATTCTAGCTTTACCCTCCTCCGTAACAGCATGATACTCTACTTACTAATACCTTAGTTCCGAAATATTTTTATCGTATTTACCAGGCAATGGCTTCGCCACTCTCCCCTACGGGGGGGAGCTTGCGCTTCGCTACTAAGATTAAAATCTAAAATGAAGCATCCATGGTTAAATTTTTATAAATTGTCTGAACTTTGCTAATTATAATAATTTTAAAAAGGAACTCTAAGCTAAATTTTCCCCCTTTCAAAATATCACATTGTTAAAATATAGTTATAGAAGAAGATATATAAAAGTAAATTTTCTGAACTTCACCATTTATAATTCTTCGGGTTTTGGTTTTTTGTTTTGTTTGATATTATAAAAGAATTATTAGAAATAACTTTGATACAAAAAAACATAAGTCATAACCAAACTAAGATGAAATTATTATTCAAATACTCAAAAAAATCCCCTTCTCAAATTATACAGTTAGTGATGATGATGATTATTATTAATAAGTACTTGTCGTAAATGTAAATAAGTGTATTTCATTTTTTCCCTCCCTTATCATTTTCCACCATGACCTGCCTGGAGGGCGGTTTACTTAGTTAACATAATTTATCACTTTTCATCATTGATCAATTGAATCTTTTCCCCATTTCGCTTCGTAAAAGGCCCCAACTGAAAGGTCCTGGGTTCAAATTCCACTCGAAGGCCATTTTTTAAATTTTGTTGTGCCAGAATGACTCAGCTTGAATGGCGTGAGATGTTATGGTTCGTGTGAAGTTAGATAAGTGTCTGGTTCTCTTACGGACTGCGAGTGGATGGACAAGGGCAACCAGAACAAAGAAACAGATAACATGAGAAGGATTCCCGCAACAAACCTCATCCTTCGTTCACGTTGGGGTCTGGAGGGCACGTTTGAATTCAAGGAACAGGGGTGTACAAAAAGCACCCTTACTCAAAAATAGAAACTAGAAGCCACTTCCGGAATCCCGTTTGCGTTTTTTCTGCATCATTTCGCGCATCTGTGACTTTCAAATGTGCTTGGCTCTATGTATCCATATGTGTGTAGATTTGATGGAGGCTACCTGTGAGTGATTGAGTGTATGTGTGTATGGACAGTGAATGATACATGTGTGAAAATGTATAGCAAATATCATTTAATTTTAGTAACGATTCCAGCGACATTTAATGTTAAAGTGACTACATTTACATACATACACGGTGAGATGCGTCCAACCCTATAAAAGACACGCATACACAGCCAACTATGTACATAAATTTCCACACACCAGACTAGACATCTGCACGCTTGGACAACCTAACACACACAGTGATACATATCCTAAAGTACACACTATAGAGACACACAAAAAGCTCTACACATCCACACAACACTACACATACGTGTGCACACACACACACACACACACATATATATATATATATATATATATATATATATATATATATATATATATATATATATATATATATATATATATATATATATCCATTGTCAGTCCTATATGCACATCAAAACGCACACACAGTGCTACACATCCGCATGCAAGCGTTACACTACACTTGCACACATCCGTACGCACACACAACTCTACACATTCACACGCACGCACAGTAGTACACAACCGTACGTACACATAAAACGACAACAAGCGCGTACACACACACGTATACCAACACCGCCCCTTACAAAAGCGCACCTCGGATAACTTTGCGGTGAGATTTGATCCCTGGGGCAATGTGACCCATTTGACCCCAAACGGGCTCGGAGGGACCCGAATTAACGGCTTCGGGATCGATTTGGCCCAGTTTTACTGCCCCAGGGATTAGTCCGGGATGTCCCACTTAAGGACGAGACTTGCATTGTCGCTTCGAGGGTGACGCAAGTTGTGACCGAGTGGAGTGGCGCGGAAAAGTTTCCTCTTGATGTGGATCATTGGAAGATGATGTGGGAAAGGAGAGGGTCGTGTTTTGGCCACACTTCGTGGATTTTTGTTAAAGTTTTGAGTGGAGGAGTGGGGATTCTTCTGGCCCTGTTAAGTGTCGCCCCGAGAGCGGGGGCGATGCCACCCGCGGGAGGAACGGATACAGTCGCAGGTAGGAGCGGGGCTGGAAGCAAGTCTTCCTTTGACCTAATATGGGTACCAGCAGCTAGAGGGACTGGGGCGGGGCAGGGGGTAGATCCTTGTTAAATGTACTAATGGTTTAAGGAGTGGTTTTGAGAACGCATATTGGTAGACTCAAACTGTAGAAATATTGTTCTTTCCACAAATACAATTTTATAGATTCTACATAATATAGATGACGTCATACTTTAATGACTATCGCAGATTAAATAAAAAAAATGCAATTATTTCATATTTTATCTGTGAAAAAAGACTCAAGTTTAGTTGCCTTAATGTTATTTGGAATGAATCTTTTGCTTTGGTCAATCTTGTACAGTGGCAGGTCAAGGCTAAAAATTGGGGTGGGGGTGGGGGGGTTAACCTGTATTCCTCCCTCTGAGTAGTCTGAGCAAAGGGCAGTGATCATTAATAAATGGTGATCTTCCATAGCATTGATAAAATAATAAATGACAGCATCTCATAAAGGAGTGAGCACGAACTCACTCCAATCCGAATTTCTTCCACACATCCCCCCCCCCAAAATGCACTTTTGGGGCGTCAGCTCAGGTCTAATACTGATTTTAATAATTATTTTGGAGATCTACCTTTATTTTACACATGTATCATATAAGATACATTCGATCGCATCGGTTTGTAAACTTTTTTATATATATTCTATATTATTACATAACTCTTTCTGAATAGCAGATTACAAATATGGCTTTAAAAAAAGAAATATAAACATAAACGGATCTGAATTTTTTTTGTGGGGGACCCCCTCAGCCCGCCTGGATCTGCGCCTGATCTTGGACATGGGGAAATGTTGTTTTTGTTATGGTTAATTGCTCCCCGGGACCTTGATCCCTGCTCCCTCTGCCTTCTTGGGTGTATGCTGTGTGCATTGGGAAAATGGCATTCTAAAGTTTGTCATTCTGATCTCTATGTAAATTTCATTACTTGATCGAGGAATCTCGTCCACGATGACGCAAATGGTATTCATCGGACAAATCCTGCTTTAAGGTATCCATAGGGTACATTTCGCCTTAAGGTATTCTCTCACTAAATATTTGTCTCAAAATATTCTAGGAAAATTTTGGTTCACTTGTTAAAATCTAGTTTCAAGATATTCCTATGCAAAATCTTGGTCTAAGGTTTTCACTAATATGATCTTACTTTAAAATATTCACATACTAAATATAGGTTTAAATTATTATTTTTGGCTTAAGATTGTCGTAGAATAGACTCTCGACGATATACCATATACAACTATTCGTTGAGGGAATGATTCTAATATATTTCGAGTGCGTGATAATCTGGTTGACCGAGGTTATTTATCTTTAATATGCTTAAGAAGTGGAACTGGGCTCAAGGATAATAATATGGCTATCATTAATAAAATAGAGTTTTATTAATTAAACTATCAACAACACACAAAACGGAAAATGTTTACATAAACGGAGAATGGAAAGGGTCGTGGGAATATCTGACTAATCCGAGGATTAAGATTTGGGGAGATTCAAAAAGGTAAACAAATAAAAATTAAAGGGGGAGGAATGGTTCGCTAAACCATTTAAAGCACAGGGTAGGGTTGAAGAAAGGTTAGATAATTAAAGGTAATGCTCAGCTTACGTAATTACAAGTTGTTGTGCAGAGGTAGGCGACGCGAAAGAATCTTCGGTCCGCTGGCGAGTTCCAGCCGAAGGGTTCTTCGAGGGGTTGCCCTTAGCGAAGGGGGAGGACTATCTTCGAAGAGTGAGAGCGAAGTTGGACTCGGAGATATGAGCGATCTTTGTGACAGCGAATCGGGGATGTTCTAGATTAACAATGGAGGTTATTGTTGAAACCAATCGTTCTCTTGAAGAACGTTAAAAAAGGGGGGGGATTAAATTATCCTGACGTGACGTCTTGGGAATGAGAACCGTTTCTTGACGAACGGGCTTGAAGAACAATGGCTGTTCTAACGTTGTTCTCTTCTAAACAACGGGGGGGGGGATGAGAACCGTCTCTTGTCTACGGGCTCAAAGAACAATGGTTGTTCTAACGTTGTTCTCTTTCTGAACAACAGGTGGGGAGGGTGAGAACCGTTTCTTGTCAACGGGCTCAAAGAACAATGGCTGTTCTAACGTTGTTCTCTTTCTGAACAACAAGGGGGGTAACCGTTTCTTGTCAACGGGCTCAAAGAACAATGGCTGTTCTAACGTTGTTCTCTTTCTGAACAACAGGGGGGCCTTGTTGACTTGGCGTCTCGAAGGCACGAACCTTGGCACTCAAGGGATATTGTCCTCTTCTGGAAAATAAGGTGGTTCTCGAGGTAGAGAGCTCCCAGGGGTGCACAAGGTGAGACCGGATCGGCGTGATGTCTCGCGAAGATAATCTGGATCTGATCTGATCTGATTCAATCGGGAAAGTTTTCATATAAATAGTCGAAGCCATCCCCTTGGCGTAGGGGACAATGGAGTGGTGGCTTCGAGGGAATGCCCCAGCCGCGCCTGGGACATACCTTATCTGCCCATAAGCCTAGCTCAATCTGGCGAGATCGACGTATGGGGCGAAACGAAGGGGGGGGGGGGATGATCCTCCTTGGTTAAATATTGACTGAGGTGGCGATAGCGCGCCCTGCTTTCTCATCGCAGATGCACGTGGGTAGCCATGTGTTCTAACAAACATGTGATAGCGGCTGAATTTAAGCGGCCTCAGACCGTTCTATCACAAAGATATTCAAATTAATTAGATTTAGCTTATTGATTACCTCGAGCTTGTTTTAAGGTCTTCATAAACTAAATGTTGGTTTTCATATTGCAAATCTTACTTTGAGGTGCTCATCGGAATAATCTTGGCTAAATTCATTCCAGGTAAAATAATAGTTTAAGAGTTTTAGCTCAATCTTGGTTTTAGGTATTCATTAATCTTGGTTTATCTAGGTATTCATTAATCTTGGTTTAGGTATTCATTAATGTTGGTTTTACGTATTTAATCTTGGTTTTATGTATTTACTAATATTGGTTTTACCTAGGTATTAATTAATCTTTCTTTTAGGTATTCTTTAATCTTGGTTTTAGGTATTCATTAATATTGGTTTAGGTAGGTATTCATTAATCTTGGTTTAAGTAGTCACCAATTTATGCTTTAGGTATTCATTAATATTGGTTTAATTAGTCATTAATTTATGCTTTAGATATTCATTAATATTGGTTTAGGTAGGTATTCATTAATCTAGGTTTAAGTATTCATTAATCTATGCGTTAGGTATTCATTAATCTTGGTTTAGGTATTCATTAATTTTGGTTTAAGCATTGATTGTAGTTTATTCTTGGTTTAAGGTATTTTTTATTCTTTATTTAAGTATTGATTTTAATTTATTATTCTTAGTTTAAAGTATTCCTATAATGATGGTTTTAGTATTGATTTTAGTTTATTATTCTTGGTTTAAGGTATTCCTTTTATTTTGGTTTAAGTGTTAATATTGTTTTAAGCCTTAATCAAGTTTATTTTCATAGTTTAATGTATTCTTAAATCTTGCCCTAAGCATTATTTTTTGGTTTAAGGCAGCTTTAATTCTTGATTACAGCAATCACTTTAATCTTGTTTCAATCATAACTCTTATTTTACGCTATTCCTTAAATCATGATTTGAGGAATTCCTTTAATTTTGAATTAAACATTATTATTGGTTTACGGTATTCAATGCCTGAATCTTGATTTATTTCCAGAATTTCTCCAACCCAGATCAAGAAAAATGAAATCTTGTTTTTGATTCAATGCCAAATTTTGTTGACTCATCACACGGGAGGCGCATTTTATTAAATGAAAATTAAGTTAATTTGTTTACAATTTAAAAGGAAATTATATTGTTAAGGCTTTTGAGGGTATATTTGGGATCAGTTATCTTTTGATTGGTCTATTATTGTTTTTATCAGGTTTATATTTTACATGTTAAGTATAGGTTAGCTCATTATTGCTCAACCTAGGTAAAATGTAAAATAGAAATCAGATTAGGCGGAGTGAAGCCTAACCATAAACTAACCCGTTCTTCTTATATCTCAAACTATCACGTGTGGAAACATAATATCCCAAACCACGAGTCAGGGTTATGTCATATTTCAAGCTTCCAGGAAGCAACAATTGTAGTCTTCTGAATTTCTGCAAAAACAGAGGCAGATTGGAATCTTCCGCTTACAACTCCCACATTTGGCTCTCTTTTGTGATGCAATGTTTTCCTAACTCACAGACACAAGTCGAGAAAATGTATCGTTTTTTCATCTATCTAGAATGCATCAAAGACTAAATTCAACCTCCCAGACCTGAATATTGCGGGGTTTTTTTCAAAACTTAAGTAAAGGACTCTTCGAGACGACTACTCTTATATAAGTTTTAAATTATTGATATTTCCCTTACAGAAACCCACTATTACATTTTCCACAAAAGTAGCGGTGAAACTCACTCAGTGTGTGTATAGATGTACGTGGATTGCACGTACACGAGCGGTTTTACGTACACCCTCGCAGGGCCGCCTCTTTGAACCATTGAACTAAGGAATTAGGATTATTGATGATCCTTTTATCAGCATTATTTCGAGACCTATGTGCGGATGTAATGTTTACAAAAGACTGTAGCTTACTTAATATAAGTCCCTTAGGGATGACTATGCCTTCACAACCAGGACAACTAAAACTCCTTCACTCCTATCACACCTACCACATATTTCCCCACTTAGCTCATCACAGAATCATAGAAGATCCGTGTGTGAGATCTCAGGGAATCCACACCGCCTAAGCCACTCACCTGATCTATCTCCTTGCCTCGGATCAGGAGGCAAGCGAATCGGAAGGTCAGAGAGAATGCGTATAGGACACAATTCGTGCGAAGGATCGCCCTCACCTTGGGGCAGACTCGAAACCCACCCGGCAGCAGATTGCCTAGGCGACCCCCTCTTCCGCCCCTTCAATAAAAGCACCTTTATTTCCTATTTAGTACCTCTGCCTCGCCGTGATTTTGCTCCGTGAACGTGACTTGAACATCTAGTTCCGTCACAACTATGCCGCTCTACTTAGAAAGGGCATAATTGTGAACTGGGCAAAGGAGGTTTGAGGCTTATCCCACTGCAGAACCCAAAGGAAGGAACAACCTGGACTGGAACTCGGTAACGAACGCGGGGTGGATTAATCCTCTACCCTGTGGTACCTGCCAGGGTCACAGAGGAAGACACTACCGTCTCTGTGCTACGCCGGATGTAACCGAGAAATAACCAAAACCCAATAGAGGGGGCGGCACCTCCGACTGGAGTTAGTTGATTCAGGTTCCAGTCATCATTAAGTCCGCCATGTTTTTACACCCTATGAGGATCTCATCTAAGTCCACAATAACATCATTGTTCATCACATCATGAGTCATGTTCATGGGGTGGTCATCGGTGGGGCAGGGAACCCCATTCACGAAAAGTTAAGTAAAGTTAAAAAATCTTCAATACACTCATCACACATACATTATACACTATAGGCGGCGAGACCACTCTCCGCCTTAGAAACACTGAAAACAAAACATGCACACTTCCGATATCAAACACTCAGACTCTCTAACACACTTGGAACCACAATCACAAATATCATAAATACCCACCCAGCACATATACTTATATTCAGATCATCTGAAGAAGCCCTGAAGTTTCACCCAAACAACACTGGCAGAAAAGCAACATCACACGATGCTGCCAGACGGAATCACACGCAGACCGCAGGTACGGATACGCTGTACCAACTCACTATGGCTAGAATTCACTAACGAAGACCTCATTACCAAACTGAGGTCTGAGAAGGCACTGAGGTGATCAGAGAATTACACTACAACCGCACCAAACAATCGGCGGTCCTAATAATATCAGACAAAAATAACATATAAATTAATCAACCAGGGCATCAAAGTCTTGGACTCTTTCACACTGCTTGCACAAGCACAACACTCCTGTGCATCAACTGCGGTGGCAATCACACCGCAGTGAATCTGAAATGACCATATCTCGCAGAAAAGCGAACTATGGCCATTTCGGTGATGCGGAGGGCACAATACACACATCCCATACAGACTTCGCCTGTTCCCCTCCACCTCCCCAACGAGATCCTTCGCTGCCGCTTGCAGCACAAACACACACACACACACAGAATTTAATCACATATTACCGACACACACTCAACGCGAACACACACACACACACATACACTCCGCACGTAAACACACACATGCTGAAAGAACATACATCAACACTTTCTCCACAAACACACACTCACACCTTATGCCTACATACCAACTTTCCCCAACACAAGCACACAACTCCAAGGTGAACCTGGCCACCGTGCTTTCATGGATGGCACAGGACTTGTCTGGAGGAGACCCTCGCCTCTACGTCACTTTCCTGAATTAGCTTTTCGACGCAAATGGAATCGGGTGCATCATCTTCCCGGAATCGATATTTGCCACCATCCAAAACCACCAAAACAAAAGGCCAGACCTCTTGCCCACTCCAATAAACATACCAACCCAATTCATCTACACTGTATCTGGTCGCCCCCTGTCCACCTACACCATCCTCCATTCCCGCTCTTCAACTCCCTGCCTCTCTGTCTCCACTCTTACCCCTGCTTCAACCTCTATCCTTACTCCGACCTCATCACCCGCTCTGACTTTCACCATCTCCCTTTCTGCCCCCACTTTGCCTTCTTCTGATCTTATGCTTTCCCCCACCCCAACCCATGCTTGCATAAGAAACCAACACCTACAACACAGGCCTCTGCAGCCACATCTACCCACACGACAAACCCACCCCCCACTCCCAGCACCTGCAAGGACGTCACACCTGTCCAGACTCCTTAAGCTGTCCCACCTCCTTTCTACCTTACCATACTCTCAAGACGAACATCACCAGTCTCAGACACTCTCCCCCATCCAAACTGAGACCTCAAAGCTTAAAATTCATTACGGCGCCCGCTTTTGTCTTGCCCGACTATCAGGAAATAAGGAGTCGTAAGACCGCATGTTCGTTGCCCTCTCGTCTCGAGTCGTTTGAGTGTAGTGCAACTTAACGTACGCAGTTGGCACAGTGTTAGCCATACCGTCTCCAACTGGGTACTAAACACACAACACCCTGACATAATACTCCTGAACTCTACCAATTTACCGTCCCCCCCCCCCAAATACTAAGCTTCGCATTACAGGCTACCACACATATCTAACCCCACAGGCGCTACAATTAGGCTCGACGATCCTAATTAAACGCAATTTACAACACTCTCCCATAGGCACAAGAGACGACTCCTTCATAGCCTGCAAAATGAACACATGCACTGGACCAATCCTAGTCCTACCTGGTCCAAGCCTTGCAGCGATTTCGATGGGAACACATCGGCCCGACCTTCCTCACATTATTCGGCCAACGCGTTTGGACCTCATCCCTGGACGTAGTCCTCAGTATTGACCACACCACGATATTTCACACCCACATAGTCCTGGGTCCCCATGTACTATCCGACCACATTCCCATATGTCTCCTACTATCTACTTCTCCGATACTAATCCCCAAACCGCCTCGATACGACTACAATAACATGAACTGGGTAGAGTTCGGGAACCATATAACCACACACACACCACGCGACCTCAACCTTCAGGGGCCCAGATCCTCACAACTAGACGCCACTGGAGGGCTCTCAACGACACCATGATAACAACCCGTAACACCTATACGCCACGCAAAACATACACACTCATAAAGCAATTCACCTTCTCAATACATACACAAAGACTCATGACGATATATAACAACCACTATGACAAGAGGCCCACGACAAAGTAATATTACACTCCTCCGTGCTCGCATCCTAGAGTGCGTGTGGCTAGACTGGAACCGTCAGTGGGGCGAGTTCATCCACGTTGCAGAGGATGGTCGCTGCGCTGACCCCTCCTTCTTCTGGCGGCGCGTCAAGTGTATGATGGGCACGAACCCTCCTAAGCTCATAAAATTACAAATACACAACCAAACGCTCACAAACACGGATAACATCCTCGAGGCATTCAGGTCCCACTGGAACCAATACTCACACATAGTCAACCCAACCCACACTCACGAGAGCACTTCCAAGAAGTTCATAAATGGTACCGGCTCCATGCCAACGAGCTGGAACCGGCTACCCTAATTGAAATTGGAGTGCTTTACAACACAACCACACTAACTACTCCAATCACCATCGAGGAAACAAAACATTACATCAAAGCCACACGAAAACAAGCCACCGGCCCGTCCGGCCTCCCAACCACAGTCATTAATAGCCTGTCAGAAAACATCTACCGAACATTAACACACCTCTATAATACCTCCCTAGCCTCTGGGTATTTTCAAAAAATATTCGAGGCCTCACATAACATTCTACTCTACAAACAACACAAAGATCCAAAAGGGCTAAATAGCTACAGGCTAAATTCTCTCTGAGAGTACTTAGGCAAAACACTAGAACGTATGATGAACACCCGCCTGCAGAGTTTCATGGACGAGGAGAACTGGTTCTCTCCCTGTCTGTTTGGCTTCAGGAGGGGCCGGTCCACCGAATCGGTTATCACTATCGTTCACGACATTATGCAAAAAGCCCGACAATCACGACAAAAAACGCTCACTATCAGCAAGGATGTCGAGAAAGCCTTGCATAAAGTGTGACACGAGGGGCTCCGTTGGAAACTCGCCAACAACATGGAGCTGTCTCTCTGCACCAGAAGGCTCCTATCGCACTACCTTACTGACATGGAGTGCTACATACGATACAACAACTCAAAATCATGTCCATTCACGTCACGCGCTGGAGTACCCCAGGGCAACTGTTGACATCCACACTATTCATAATATACACGAACGACAATCCACGCCCAGAGGAAAACTACACACACATACACACACACACTGGTGTATGCAGAGGATGAGACCATTCTCGTCTCTAGCGTGCACCCAAACATTCTTGCGCGTCGAGCACAAATAATACTAAACGAGAAGACAGAATGCGAGGACATGTGGCTCATAACCACTAATCCTCAGAAGACACAGGTGACACTATATGAACGTTACGCAAGACCACTACATGCAAAACTAACAAATATGCGATCACATACCAAACTAAAACTCCCAGCCCCAATAATTTTCACATAAAAACTAGCAACAAAAAAACTCGGAGCAATATTTGACAAGTACCTTCTCTTTTACACACACCAAAAAAACACTAAAGTTCTTTATTGACGTTTCGCCTGTTAACTTCTTCAGAATTGAACTAAACGAAGATTGTGAGATCGCTCCATATATATGCAGCAGATTTATCCCGGGTCACTGTGGCTCGATCCTTGTAGTCTTCTCTGATTGGATTTGTCCAGCTTTAATCTTTCCGCTTCTAGTTATTGTTGCATTATTCACTACTAAACGTTTCATAAGCATGTATGTTCGCAAATATTTTTCTCGGTCTGCCAGATTATTTTTTAGGTACTGGCGTAGATAGGCTAACATTGTTTTTAGCACGTGAAACCCATAAATCAACAGTACTTTGGGCTATGTTTAATTCATTAGCTATCTGTCTCTGAGATTTCTCACATTTATGAAGAGCAACAATAGCACCTCGATACTCACTCTCCAATTATTTCTTAGCTCACATTAGAAATAAAATTTATTTAGACCACTTTCTGTAAAAAAAACACAAAATAATAAAGAAATGGCAAAAAACATGAAATCGGACAAATTTGACGCACGCCTACACCCAATGAACGCTACCACAATACTAATTTAAGATTGCATTCGAAAGCTGTCATATTAGAGAGTTATATGAAAACTACTAGATTTCGCTAAAGCAAATAGAAAGTGAATTATGCCTCTGTGAATATCATTGAAAATAATACAAATTTTGAGGGTGATCGGATACTTTTCGCGGTCACTGTATATATAATGTTTAGCAGAAATCCAAAGGTTAGGAAAATAGCTGGCTATATCCTTTTTATTTAACAGAGACGTTCCGACCACAATACGGCCATTTTTAGGCCTACAATACAAATAAACAAACAAAATATTATGCAATATTCAGAGAGCACAATGCTTAAGGTACAAATAGAACTTTGATAGCTAGTGTTAGCTTTGAATGGGGGACTTATAGTTAAATAAAACAAGTGGGAAAGTCCTTCCAATGACCTGCGGCGTTTTGTGATAATATGATAAATGGTTATTGCATTGATGGTTTCCCATAGTTCAAATCATTTACAAGTGCCTTTGAATGGCTAAATGGCTAAATTAGGCTTCTGCCACTAGATGGCGCCACCCAGCGCCCAATCCGATGGTCGATTTGAAATCTCCAGGGTGAATAACCATTAAGTCCCATGGCCATATGGGTCATTTCATGGCTGTAAATGGGAACAATTGAACTTTACTCCTTTTGAAAAAAAAAGCGACGTCTAGACCTGGCGCTTCGCCGCAGGTAAACACTAGAAATATTGCTTAAATTTACAGTAAAAGACTGGGAAGTTTTAATATATTTAAATTAGTTACCGACTGTAGAATTGTTAAGATCTGTTAAGTTAGGAATGATTTAATTTATGAATCTAATGACTATATAAAGATATTTAAAATTAATATTAAACAGAGATTAAAGCAAAAATACTAAAACCTACGCTGCAAAATCACAAACCATGCCAACGCAAGGGGTCTCTCTCGCCTCTTCTCCTCACTTCTGGTCCCGACAGTGGGCCAGCAGAGAGGAGATGGGGCGGGGTAGCTCTGGAAGCACTAGTTTTTTACACCCTCTCACGCCTTTTCTTGTATTCTATTCTAGCGGTGTAGTGCTCAATCACAAGGTTAAGTAAGGCCAACAAGGATCCTATCAAATTGAGCACTCCGTTTGCACTATGAAATCTTGAAATTAGTCACACTTGAAATTAATCCAACATTAAAATAATATGCCATATTGTAACAATTAATTTCTATAAAACAAAGCAAATACTTGCAAATATATTAAATCGCAATTTAATAATCTATATATCACTGCAAAGCAGAATATTTTGTAATAATGCAAATGAAATCGTTGTGTTTCCACGCGAATTTACAAGCATACACACATTAGGAAACAGGGGTGAGCTGACGGTCTGGCTGCAGAGATAACAAAAACAGTAGAAACAGCTGTTCATACATGGGACGGAATCTGATAGAAGCGGAGCCCGAACCACCAGCCTTGACGTGGACCCATGGAAGACGAAATCAGTCTTGCTACAGATGTCGGCTTGATAAAGCCCTTTCAGGTTTTAAAATTATCATACTCTCTTGGTGCACACGTGCCTACACTGAGTATGCACACATTCTCGGATCGAGTAAGCTCCGCCAAGCAGTCAGATCGCAAAACACACGCAAATGCCCTCTGAGCAGATAAGCTCCGCCCCGCTCTCATATTGGAAAAGTGGACCCACGCCCCTAAAATTGCGGTAGAATAAATAGGCCTGCAAAACAAACACTGGGATTAGTAGTCAGTATTATTACTATCACAATTAAGTCAACCACCAAGAGTGAGACAGTACCTCAATCCACGAACAGCTCGCACACAGTCCCACAGCGATTTCACTTGCCCAAACTGAGGTAGCCCTAAGCTAAGATTAAAAGCCTACAAAACCGCCATTTTCTTCCGAATCCCTCCTTCTGCCAAGTAGTATATCCGGTTACTGTAACGCGGCCGATGAGTGGATAAAAAAACGGATATTTGGAGTCAGATTAAATTCTAGAGTACTGCCGCCTTTGCCTCGCTTACCAATAAATTGGATCGCCTCATTTACCTATAAGCGGGTCACATCTTAAACCCCAGAATGCTACATGCTTCAGTCCAAGCTGACGCGACAAACAGTAGCTGTCAAGGTTCTATTTGTACCTTTAGCATTGTGCTCTCTGAACATTGCATAATATTTTGTTCGTTTATTTGTATTGTAGGCCTAAAAGATGATCATATTGTGGTCGAAACGTCGCCAGCAAATAAAAAGGATTATGCCAGCTATTTTTTTCCTTGACATGGGCTCATGGTATGTCTGCTAAACACTAAATTTAGGCTTTCTAAAAGCAATCTTCATCGATATATATATATCCTCTCCTCTTTATCTCCCTCTATCTCTTTCTCTTCATTTTCCTCTCTATATCTTACCTTTCGCCTTTGCTCTCCTCTTCTTCTTCAATCCTCCCCTCTACCCATTCATTTCTCTTCTCTTACGAATAATAAAAATAAATAATACGATAATAATGTTTCTACTACTAATAATAATTATAAATGAATAATAATAATATTATTATTAACCAGACCGAAGTTGAATCGACCTAACGATCTTAAGCGTGAAAAGCAAGTGCAAGGCCACTTTCACTTCTGTGATTCATGGGCATTCCTGTTCGAAATTGCGTTTAAGATCTACTGGGGTCATGCATAGGAAACATAATTTATCAAAATTTGAAAAATAACACGTACATATATGCATACACGCGTGTTCATTACTCTCTCTTCTCTCCACATTCACACACTAGCAAATCTTAGGTACATGATCATGGTATCACATCGTTCCTTAATTCACTTCTCTCTCTCTCTCTCGCTTTGCCTCAGCTTTTGTGTCATTCGAAATAAAAAAAACGGTCAATAGATAACCTGGCATACACATCCACCTCAGAAATAGGCAGAACATAAAGAATTAAATGGATCCAGGAGATTGATGAACCAGTGCCCTACTAATCTCAGTACTTTTCTATCGTACAAAAATGCGATAACCAGCATGGGCATTCCTTGAACCCCTTACTCCATACAAGAACGACCAATAAATAACCCGAAGCGCCATACCATAGTTAAGCTAAACGATAGATAACCCGTCAGCCACATTACAAGGTATAGTCAGAACATAGAAAATTATATTGTTGTAGGAAATGGTGGAAATAGATAAAAATCAAACACGTAGAGGGGTGAAAAAGCATTATGAGCCTGTGCTCTAGTAACCTCAGCACTTATCCGTCGTTATAAAAGCGATGATTAACGAGAATTGGTACCCCTTATTCCACAAGCGTGTGTAACCAACCGCTGCATAATAACCAACTTCTTTTTAAGCAAAATCTTGCTAAATCCATGGAATCCAATTACATATTAAGCACTGGTATAAAAACAAGTGTCGGTAGGAGTCTGATTTCTA
Organism: Ceratothoa steindachneri; assembly: GCA_963969495.1. Taxonomy (NCBI): domain Eukaryota; kingdom Metazoa; phylum Arthropoda; class Malacostraca; order Isopoda; family Cymothoidae; genus Ceratothoa; species Ceratothoa steindachneri. The sequence goes on along the minus strand of OZ018330.1, from coordinate 125,310,538 downwards.
TACTTGTTAGTGCTTCAGAAGTCGTCATCTCTGAATCCTTGAAGGATATTTCCTATTTGCACTTATTTCGGCTTTTTAAATAAATAATATTTCCTATTCCAATTTCTTCTCTGTTATTCTCGTTCCGTTGCTTAGATTACTATCATTGTAATTCTATAGGAACACATATACCTATTTAATAATAATGGACACATATGGTACAAAACGCACACATACAAATAGAGAGAAGGGTGCGAAAAAAAGAGAGATAGAGAGAAAGATAACAAGTATCAGAAACAATTAAATTCGGTAAGACCTGTGTTCAGCAGAAAGAAAATATAGATGAATATATCCCTATTTTCTGTCATATCGGTGAATGTAAATATCGCTGCATAATGTCGAGCCTCCTATGTACATACTTTCCTAGGCGCTAACCTAGGCGGAATAATGATAACTAACGATGGTATTCCAACTTCTCTTGGTGTAACAGTTTTAAAGAATAACAGGTAAGGTACACCCGTAGTGATATACAAAGTGTGGAAGGTATTTGTTCGCAACCTTCAATTGCTAGTTTTACGTATATTTTTTTATCCTTCGCTGTCGGTCTGTTTCTTCTTAAAATCAATAACCATTATTGATTTATTTGTTATCAGAATAATTGACTATAGACATTTTTTTTAACCCACCCAATTTGTAGAGGAGGCATGGAGTCCTTGAAATCAACGCCAGAAGGACAAATAAAGAGATTTCAGAGTTCCTCAACGTCAGCAGGAGTGGAAAAGGTCAGAAAGGAACTAGAAGATTCAGGATATGACTAGGAGGTGAGAACAGAGAGTAAAACCCATAATTGACGATTTGACGCCATCAAAACACTGGAATCATCGCTGAAGTCGAGGAGAACATACAATAAAAAAACGATCCCAGAAAGTCGATGCGTGCCATTGTAAAGGAGAAACGTGCAGATGAAAAGTGCATACATGGTGAGGAAGGGACTATTTCTGTCCAAGGCGATGCAGGAAAAACGACTTAACACAGCAAGAAGTGGATCACCAAGTTGAAACACCTGTTGAAGGCAGACATGCTGTGCTTTTACTCCGAGGAAAAGAATTTTTGCCAAGAGAAGAAGATAATTTCTCCGACAAAAACAGATGGCTCGCTGTCGCACTCAATGACATGCCCAGAGTCATGAAAAGGAAATTTCCCGAGACAATTATGGTCTTCATTGACGTCATGAATTAAGGTGACGTCATTCCACCTCACTTCTTGCCTAAGGGGCTTAGGCTGAATAACCGACAGTTACTTCTGTGTTCTGAGCGAAGTTGTAAAACCATGGATCGACCGGGTAGCTGCAGGGAAACCTTATGTGTGGCAGCAACAGTCTGTGCCTTCTCACGCTGTCGGAGAGTTTCTTCGGTCACACAGCACCTGACATTTGTGCTCCTAACTCGCCTGATTGAAACCCACTTAAGTTTTTTGTGTTGGGCGCGGTGGAACGAGAGATCAACAAATCCAGATGCAACAGGAAGGACAAACTGAGGGCCAGGATTACTAAAGTGTTGATGGCCTAAACTGGGAGATATTGACGAAACTGTGTGGTCGGTTCCTAAGTCTCCCGGAGGCTGTCGTCAAGGCCACATACGGGTTCGAATATACCTCAATAAATAAAAACATTTTTATTTTATCCTGAGTTAGTGATTATGCGAACGAATCTCTCCCGCATCTTGTACACAACATAAACGTACCCAGACATTTTTGCGTATAAGGAGTGTGGAGAAGAGAGAAGATACATCCATCGTACTAACTTAAAGAGGTTTGTATGCGCGTGTATATTACCTTACACCCTATTAGGTGGGATAAGATTTCCTAGGTACATTCTGGTGTGTATATGCAAACATGTACATTACCAAATCCAACCATGGAGATCAGAGAATGAAGAGAAAATGGATTAAATATGAGGGAATTAAAAATCATAACACATAAACAAATAGGGTAAAGGCGAGAGTAGGGATAAAAAAAGAAAGAAAGAAAATTATCCTCAAAGGATCAGAACCAACGAGGGGAACTGAGAAGAAAAAAAGAAAATATGAAATATATTTACTTATTTCTCACCCTTTTCCCATAACATTCGTTATTAGCTCCCGTGCCCTTTTTTTTTAATTCGATAAATCTACAGCGAATCCCTGCCCAAGCCCCAAACGTTTGCCATCTTACTTCCAGCACACTTTAATGTAACAATAATTCTCCTCACCACCTGACCCAGTACCTATCTTGTGTCCTCTTAGTCTTAAAACTTGTCTTCATAGCACCAATGGCCGTACCCGTATCAGGGATTCGTCACCTTTATAATACTAGTAATAATTTCTAGTGTACGACTCACCAGTATTTGAACCTTTCTATAATAATACCAACCTCGATTTCCATAACGCCTCCGCTTTACACCCATATACTACATTGTAAATAGAAAAAAAAAAATCGTTTATTATTATATTGTAGTGCTGGAACCACATTTTGGAATCGCATCTGACTCAAAACCACCTCAAAGACGAGCATTTTGAAGTCTTATGAAATTCTAGGATTTGTTCCCAATAAACCAAAGTAACATTCCATAAAATTGGAAATCAATGTGTTGTGAAGGAGCAATGAAATATTAAACTTTATTTAATTACTAACCCCAAAGAAAATTGTAGTATTATTCTCTCTTTTAACGGATAAAAATTGTATTATTCTCTTTCTCCTAACGGACAAAAAATTCCAATATTATCTCTTTCTTAAAAGTAAATAAAAATTCACCGGTGGACTGTTTTCTGGTCGGCGGTGCTCGCAGGCCTTTACAGGGTGCAGGCGTTTAGGGACTCTCCGAAACTGTTACCTCTATTACCGGATAACGGGACGTAGAGATCCGGTGTACTTTGTCAAAGAGTTCTGAGCAGTCAAATTATAAATAATAAAAGTGTTGAGGTGTCGCCAATTCAAGGACTCCATATATATTATTCTCCTTTAATTTCCCGTTGGGAAAAGTGAAATAGATTTCACGTTTTTGAGGTCACATACTCTTTCCTGTACATCCTTTATCGAGTGCGACTTTCCTCCGAATTGGTGGTGTTTTATCAATGATTTCTGAGCGTTTCATGTGTTGTAAGAGATGCTAGATCCTGGTGATCAGGTATATCGCTCTTAAGTATTTTCGGTTTTATAGTTCCTTTGTTATCTTTGAGTTAGTTTATATATATATATATATATATATATATATATATATATATATATATATATATATATATATATATATATATATATATATAATATGGCGTTCAAGCTATTTGTCTTCAAAATCAATTAATATCTTTGGATATGATATGCGCATTTGCTGTTGTGGTAATAATTACTTTATTAATTACTTTATTGTTTTGCTTAGAGTCTTTGCTTTTTCGTATATTTTGCAATGTGTGTAATTTGTGTTTTTTCGTGGATATCTTCTTCGGTAAATTTCGGTCTTCATCGGTAGATTTGAGTCTCCATCGGTGAATTTGTAGCAATCGGTGAGGTTTCAGAGTTAGGTTAGCTTTTTCTTAGTCGGATATTTTACTGGTTTAGGGCAAAAACATTTATTTCTGTTATCATGTGTAGAACGGCACTTCTGCTCCGCCAGCTAAAACTGCGGCAGAGCTTAGAAATCCGGCGCGACATATTCCTCTTCTGTTCTGCTCAATCATTTGGACGATATCATCGTCCAATTCACGATTAACTATTTCCAGCATATTCCTTGTCCGTTCTTCTATGACAAACTTAATGGGACTTAACCCCGCCTCCCGGTGCAGCTCTTCCTGGCGCCTACTTTCTCTGTTACGTGTACCTGTAATTAGGTACGTACATTTATTCTGCACCACTTGTAGTTTCCTTTTTTGTGTTTTCGAGATACACGATAGAGCGGAAGCGAGGTATAGCAGCGTCGATCTTACAAGTGTATTGTAGATCTTTTTCTTATTGCTTTGACGAAGATTTCTGAACTTATATAGAGTCTTGACTGCAGCAGTGGCCATGGTGATTCTTTCTTGGACGTGCTTCCTGTACCCGGATGAGGTAATCTTCATTCCGAGTACATTGCACTCCGTGGTGTGCAATGTATATCCCCCACACTGACGTCGTAAAGTAGTCTCCTGCCTATGGGGACTACTTTGAAATTTTCCTGGTTGGTGCGGATCTTCCACCGGGCCTCGTAGGGATTAGGATTTTCAATTTCTGCTGCTGTCATACGAGCTTGCCAAGGCGCATTCCTCCATGAACAAGTGATTATTTGATTGAAATCATCTGCGAATTGAATGTTGAGGCAAGTGGGGCTTACAGGCGCTGGGACATCTGCGGTGTAAATTAAGTAGAGAGTGGGGGACAAGCTTCCCCTTTCGGGAGGCCCGCAGTGAGTGGAAACTTTGGTCCGTCCGTACACCCTAAACTGATTTACGCCGCTCTCTCCATGACATAGTGAAATCATCGGCGAATTGAATGTTGAGGCAAGTTTGGCTTACAGGGGCTGGGACATCCGCAGTGTAAATTAAGTAGAGAGTGGGGGACAAGCCACCCCCCCCCCTCCCTCCGGATGGCCCGCAGTGGGCGGAAACTTTGGTCCGTCCGTACACCCTAAACTGATGTACGCCGCTCTCTCCATGACATTGTCCCAGAGAGTTCTTTCTAAGTTTTCACTTAGGCCCAGTCGTAAGATCTTGTACTGCATTCCCCGTTGCCACACATTATCAAACGCCTTTGATACATCCCGACAAACAATGTCCACATAACTCTTTTCCCGTTTTGCTTGGGCTAGCTATTCCGTGATGACATTAATCGCCATTTCCGTACTTCGCTTCCTCCTAAACCCGAATTGATGTGGGTTGAAGAGGGAGTTCTCCTCCAGGTGCGACACCAGTCTTTTGTTGAGGATCTTCTCGAAGAGCTTCTCGCTAAATTCTAGAAGTGAAATTGGCCGATAGCTCTCCTTCAACGTTGGGTTCTTTCCGTGCTTAGGCAAGAAAATCATCTTAGCCATTTTAAAAACATCTGGAAAGTATCCCGTGTTCAGACAGGCGTTTATATTCTTCTGATCCCTTCGATGACATTGGCTTGTGCCTTTTTAAAGTTAAGCTTTGGTAGCCCCGATTGTCTTGGTGCTTTTTGTTGGAATAAGTCTTCGTTTTCCTCTGCAGTTATACTGAAGATCTTTTCCGAATAACTTCGGAATATCTCTTCAATTCTTCCTTCTTCCGTTTCGATGTTTCCATCTTCCTTTTGTAGCTCGATCTTCTGCTTCTTCTTCCCAGTCGATCGAAGATATCGATCGCATCCTCCCATCTTCTACATTGTTGATATGGAAAAGCAGAATTCCTGCTTTAGAATTAAAAAGATGTAAAAATAACTGCGCTGAGAACATACCAACAAATATTGATGGCAAGGTGGTCAGATTAGAAGAGTCAGCTTTATTACTAGAAAATAAGTTAGACGAGAAGATTAAAAATGACAGTGATTTTATTAGAGTCAGTAACAAACGACCATCTGGAACATTACCTCTCGAAGCTTGAGAAATAAAGAAGGAAACAAATTTTCGGCTCTGTTCGAAAAAGCGAACGAAGAATATTTAATTGGAGATTCTATAATTAGGAATCGGATTGACTATTTCTGTGCTAAGAACACTAGAAAGTAGAAATTCTGATCTAAGGCTCTTAATAGCATTAGAAACACGTCATAATAGTCATCATAGAAACGTGGATCCATTGCTACTTAAGAGATTTTAGAAGTGAATTTAATTTGCAGAGATATAAAATGTTTCATAAAGACCGCATTAGAAAAGAGGGAGGAGGAGTTGTTTTATAACTACGAAAGAATCTCCATCCTAAAGACTGTAATGTATGTTCAAAAGTCAAATTAAATGGATTTAAGTTAAGTTTTGAGAGAAACGAGTATATTTATTTAACTTACAGAAAGCCCCACCAGACCTTAAATATAGACCAACGATTCTACGATCTCAAATACGATTAATGACAAACTATGTCTAATTATTCATGATTTTAATTACAGGCGAGTTAAATGGTCTACGAAAACCGCTGTCTCTGAACCTATAAGAGGTAAAAATAGCCCGGATAAAGTTAACTAATGACGATGATGTGATTTTAAGGGGATGCCACATTAATATTTTTCAACTTTATATTACGTTAGATTATCATATAGGAAATTAAAATTCATTAAAAACCCTTTTATTCTTGCCAAAATCATAATAATCTACGGCGCCGTTTTTGAGATATAGGAAGGTTCTTTCAGAACCCCCTCCTTGAAACCTGATATATAAATAGCTATAGAATTATTAAAAATTAAGCATTCGATCTCAATTTACGACCAAAGGATTCACATATGATTTAGTTATCATTTTAAATTAGTTTTCTTTAGTTCCATTAATATCTCTTTTAATGGCGGACTGAAACATGTATTTTTCATACATGGTCAATAATAAGCTTTGTTCTTAGTTGGATGGGGGGAAGGGTTAGGTGAATAGTTCGAATGATCTGAATGGCCTGGAATTTAGTTCAATCTATATTCGAATGATGCTAAAAATATAAACCAGTTCACCGGCGCCGTTTTTTTTAGCAAATATTTAAAATCGCATGGTATAGTTTTGCGTTTTGTTCAGATATCATCTTTAAAAATCTACGGAGAATTTCCACGAATGTATAGTGTTTGCATTATCATACTTTTCACTATGTTCTAGTCATGTTGCTAAAACAAAATATATAATATAAAAAGTTCATAAAAAAAATCTTTCTTTAAAATTTATTCCATTTTATTTTGGAAACAACCACTTAGTCTATAATTACTCAACCTTTCTTTTAACCCTTTTAAGTTAGCTTTTTTAAAAATCTAATTTAGGAAAGCTTACTTTAGGTTTGTCGTATGGTATGTTGACTTAAAAGTGAATTAAACTATGGTCCCTATTAGCAAATTTGTCTCAGATTTAAGGGGATGACACATTTCTTCTTGAGTTACTTTTCACGTTGTTTCGTTCAAAATTCGCATTTTTTGGTTTTGTATATCATTTTATTGCAAATTATATGCACCTTTTATGGTATAATTATTTTTTTAGCAACATGAGTAGAACATAGTGAAAATTAAGTTAATTCAAAATTGTATACGTTCATGGAAATTTTTTCTTAGATATTTAAAGTTTATTTGTGAAAAAAACATACGTCATTGATTTTTATACCATTTTATTGCGAATTTTATGTACTTTTTATATTATATATTTTGTTTTAGCAACATGACTAGAACATAGTGAAAAGTATGATAATGCAAACATTATACATTCGTGGAAATTCTCCGTAGATTTGTAAAGATGATATCTGAACAAAACGCAAAACTATACCATGCGATTTTAAATATTTGCTAAAAAAGACCGGCGCCGGTGAATTGGTTTATATTTTTAGCATCATTCGAATATAGATTGAACTAAATTCCAGGCCATTCAGATCATTCGAACTATTCACCTAACCCTTCCCCCCCATCCAACTAAGAACAAAGCTTATTATTGACCATGTATGAAAAATATATGTTTCAGTCCGCCATTAAAAGAGATATTAATAAAGATAAAGAAAACTGATTTGAAATGATAACTAAATCATATGTGAATCCTTTGGTCGTAAATTGAGATCGAATGCCTAATTTTTAATAATTCTATAGCTATTTATATATCAGGTTTCAAGGAGGGGGTTCTGAAAGAACCTTCCTGTATCTCAAAAACGGCGCCGTAGATTATTATGATTTTGGCAAGAATAAAAGGGTTTTTAATGAATTTTAATTTCCTATATGATAATCTAACGTAATATAAAGTTGAAAAATATTAATGTGGCATCCCCTTAAAATCACATCATCGTCATTAGTTAACTTTATCCGGGCTATTTTTACCTCTTATAGGTTCAGAGACAGCGGTTTTCGTAGACCATTTAACTCGCCTGTAATTAAAATCATGAATAATTAGACATAGTTTGTCATTAATCGTATTTGAGATCGTAGAATCGTTGGTCTATATTTAAGGTCTGGTGGGGCTTTCTGTAAGTTAAATAAATATACTCGTTTCTCTCAAAACTTAGCTTAAATCCATTTAATTTGACTTTTGAACATACATTACAGTCTTTAGGATGGAGATTCTTTCGTAGTTATAAAACAACTCCTCCTCCCTCTTTTCTAATGCGGTCTTTATGAAACATTTTATATCTCTGCAAATTAAATTCACTACTAAAATCTCTTGAGTAACAATGGATCCACGTTTCTATGATGACTATTATGACGTGTTTCTAATGTTATTAAGAGCCTTAGATCAGAATTTCCGCTTTCTAGTGTTCTTAGCACAGAAATAGTCAATCCGATTCCTAATTATAGAATCTCCAATTAAATATTCTTCGTTCGCTTTTTCGAACAGAGCCGAAAATTTGTTTCCTTCTTTATTTCTCAAGCTTCGAGAGGTAATGTTCCAGATGGTCGTTTGTTACTGACTCTAATAAAATCACTGTCATTTTTAATCTTCTCGTCTAACTTATTTTCGAGTAATAAAACTGACTCTTCTAATCTGACCACCTTGCCATCAATATGTGTTGGTATGTTCTCAGCGCAGTTATTTTTACATCTTTTTAATTCTAAAGCAGGAATTCTGCTTTTCCATATCACCCTTGACTTTCATTAATTCCTTTTATTTTTAATGCCGTTAATCAAGCTTGCAGAATAGACTAACACAGAGAGAAGTAATATTCGAAAAGCTTTGTTCCCCCCAAGTTTGAATACCATTTAACAGTCTTGCTTTTGAAACAAGGTTTTCTCCACCCTGCATTTAAAAGTTTTGTATTGTACCGAACTTGTTTATATGTATTTCGTAAAATAAAAAAAAAAATTCTGTTACTCTCGGTTTTTGATTTTTCGATTGAGGTACGTGTGTGAGAGAAAAAAGTTTCCTCAAATAAACTTAAAGTTCTACTTTCCTAGCATGTGTCATTAAAACGTCTTTTTTATCAGGTCGAGATAGAAGTGAAAAGAGTCGAGATCTCTGTTCTCCTGCGCGCGGGTGACAAGAGTCAGACATTGCCAATGTCCACAGACTTGCGGAGAGGCCCAAGAGCGGGGCAGACCTCAAAGATCGACCTCGTTTAGGCAGACCTCAAGTTCTCAACTGTTTGGTTGTGAGAAATGCCTTCGAAAGTACTCCGAAGTTCAAAATGACTGCGCTTTCGAATAACATCTCGGTCACCACGGTGTCCAGGACCGTCAAAGAGGAGGGCGGCAAGAGATTAAAGTGCGTGAAAAGGCCTTTGCCCACCGACCTTATGCAAGAAAAACGGCGGGAGCGCTGTCGACACCCTCTTAACGACTTGAAGAGTCATGGAGGTCGAATTCTCATTCTTATTTTTATGAGGAAAAACCTTCACTGTTGATCCGATCATCCTCAAGAGGCAGAACAACCAGGTGGTAAGCTTGAACCAGGACGTCTCTGAGGTCCGCTACGTGCACACGACCAAGCACCCGGCCTCCCTGATGATGCTTGCCATCGTAGCTTCGAATGGCGAGAAGATGCTGCCGGTGTGGTTCGCGGCCGGTTACAGGCTCACCGCGGCTGATTACAGGTACATCTTGTCCAAGAGAGCCGTGCCCTGGGTGAGAAAGATCACGAGAAAGGCGGAGTCATTCTTTCATCTGGACGGTACTCCGGCCCACAGGTCAAGACCGTTGTAAAGTGGTTGGGGTGGAACATGAACTTCTCTTCGAATGAATTTTGACCTCCGCAGTCACCTGACCTCAATCCCAGCGACTACAACGTGTGGGCGCATGTCGAGGGCAAAGCTTGCAAGGTCCGCTACAGTAACGTCGTCGAGCTGAAGTCCTCCATCAACCGCATCTGGGCCAGCATGAGGAAGGACTTTGTCCGCAACGTGGGCGCGTCTTCAGGTCTCGCTTGGAGCTTGTGCTCGCCGCTGAGTGCGGCCACAATACAATATAAACACATATTTATATATTAAGACAATAAAAACGTGTCTAACCGCATCAAAATTATCATTAGTTTTTTTGTTGATTTTGCGTCATAACGCAAAAATGTCGATAAACCTACATTCATAAGCGGGCTAGGAATAACCCTTAGTCCTTTATTTATATCTTTGATATTTACCACGGATAGCTGTTTACAGCTACCGGTTGGATTTTTCCGATGTACGAGTACTTAGGAGCTTCTTGGATAAACATAATCGTAGGACACTTGAGATTAGTTCACTAAATGAGGCCACTCAGATAAAAAGTTTAAAGAGGCGTGTTGTTTATCGCTATGGAAAGGTCTATATTTTGTATTACTCTGGAGATAAGCCTTGACAACTGTAGTGTTTTTAATGAGGTGAATGTTTGATGCCAAAGGTCGATAAACTCAGTACGTGTATAAATCAAAGATTATCTTACGGTCACTTTAGGTGTGGTTCATCTTGTTTACGAATACCAGTAATTAACAAAGGAAAGAAGGGATTCGGTTCACACTTTGATTTACGTTCAAGTTCCCTTTTCACAATAAGAATTAATTCATTTCAAATCAAATGAATAGTAAAGATAAAAAAGAATCATCACTCCGAAAGTGAAATAATTAGATATGGTATTAATAAATAATATTTACTTCTAATAAACATTTTATGGTGTAAAGAAAGGACTGGCAAGAGAGAGCTTGGGGTCATGAGAGAGAGAAAAAAAAAGAGAGAGAGTGACTGTGTATGTAATGAACAAGCGTATAGTCATGTGTGTTGGTGTGGGCGAGGTATTTTGGTGTGCTTACCAATATTTGTATATCTGAATGGTTGTAATTACCTATGTGTATATTATTGGCCTTTTTGTGCACGTGCATTCATGTGCGTGTGCATTGTTTTTCTCCATTGGATTTCTAATGTTTCCTATGTGCCTCCCCTCTAGATCTTAAACGAAATTCGAACAGGAATTCTCATAGTCATGGTCAAAACTTTTGAGACTATTCTATTTTTTCATATAAGAAAATTAATCGAAGTAATCAAAAGTTGAATTTTATTTTAACATGTTTGAATTATACTTTAAAGGCGAAATATACAATAATTTGGAACCTAAATCCATTTTATTAATAAATATGGCCAATTGATGCGCTCAGACAACATTTACAATGATGTCTATTGTTCTTCAAGACTGCTTCAAATCGTTTTGACATCTTGGAGACCAAATTTGTGATCATATCTTAACTGTTATTGCTCTATTTGTGCTCAATAAGCACCCATAACTTACAATTGGATGACTTCTCTTTCTCAACCGCTAGTTTGATTATCGCTCACAAATTATCTATAATGTTCAAATCAGACAAATTCACGGGCCAAGGTGCCAAAGGCTCCATGTTTTTATCAGCCACAACTTTGTTATTGCTTTTGCTTTGTGACAAGGTGCCTCATCATGCTGAAAAAATACAGTTATCATCCCTAAATTGGTCCTGAACTGTTGGGAAAAAGTGCTGATGAAGCACGTTTTAGGCCATTTTGAGTTCATGGCAGTGTTCTTTGGAAAAATTGTTAGTGCTCCAGTCCCCTTAGATGAGAAGCAGCCCCAGGCAAAGTGAGTGTCCGGATTTTTCAACTTGGACACGACACAGGACTGAAAAAGCGTTCACCTTTTCTCCTCCTAACGAGGGATCTTCCAGAAGCTCCAAACAAGCGGAGAGGAGCTTCATCAGAGAATATAAATTTGCTTCTGTCTTCAACAGTCCATTCTTCACATGGTCTATAAAAGTGGAGCCTATCCGTAAAGTTCTTCTGGGTGAGATGAGACTTCTTCGCACTCCTCCACTTGAGACATTTATCGAGAATTCTCCGCCTCACTGCGCGCGCGGAAAAGTTTACATCTGCCTCTTTCCAATCGTGAGCACTCTTGGCAGTAGAGGCAACCCGATCCTTGAACTGAGAACCTCTCCAGGAGTGTAACCAGTATTTTTAAAGTTATTAATCAGCCTAAAGATGGTGTTCCTTGATGCAATACCCTTACAACTACCTCCTTCAATTTCAGATCACTTTGGTGGAGAGTAAAAATTGCACGATTTCTTTTGAAAGAACCATTTCTGGAATTGAAAAAGATACAAACATTTATTTTGCATAAAATATTACGAAATTGATTATATTTACACAATAACATTCATTTAATCAACATTTGTCATCATTTTACCCTTTTAATCGAATAGCAAAGCTCAAGGGACTATGAAACTCACCTCCTACAGAAACAGGACCAGAGGCCGATTTTGTATTCAGCGAAGAAATGCAGTTTTCTTCTTATTATATTTTAAATGCTGACTTTTTTTTAATAAACCTGAATTAATCTAAATATTAGAATAATTATTCCTATCACGTAAATTTTAAAACTAAATAAAAATTAATAAATATATGTTAGTCCCAAAACCTTTGCTCGTTAATGTACAATCCTGGCGCAGTCGCTTTTCGTTCGCTTTTTACCCTTAAGATCGCTGGTTCGATCCCAACCTCAGTATGGTTTTTTTTTATAATTAAATATATTATTATAATTATAATGATTTTCGATTTGTAAAAATGGGACAGTTGAAGATTGAATAAAAAATTTTCAACTTAAAGCCCACGAGATAGTCGACGCGCATCATCGCCACATTACTCTATCTTTCATACACATATTCGATATATATTTTCAAAAGCACCAGAAAGCTCTATAGACAACCATGCTGCACTTAACAGGAAAAGTGCCTGCCCTCCTGGCCCCAATACCAGATGTGGGATCTCACTCCGCTATGAAAGTTGGCTAGGATTTGGAAAGTTACGCACATCCGTCTTTTTTTTTACCCGGGGTGTAAAGATTCCACACATTTTCACTTCACTTTCTTTCAGAACATTTTCACCTAAACTCTGGCACAAATGCCTTCGTCGGTGTCTGCGTCTTCTTAGTTCTAAGTAGCAGTAGTGGTTCGCCAACCCGCCTTTATCCTGGAAGATCGCCGACCGGATAATTAAAGAGACATAAAGGTCAGTATGACAATCGCTGGTGTAACGAATGATATAATGAACCTGGAGTTTTATTTCGGGACCTCCGCTGTGTGGGAGAAGATGGGAATGACGATGAGCCTCGGATTACTTTTACCCCCATTTCCTCCCTCCAGAATCACTCAAGAACTATGGGTATGAGAGGATCGCCGAGGGGAAATACGCAGTCGTGGTCAACTACCCGAGGGGAATCTCGTGGTATGGTGCTTACATCACATGCAGGACAGTAAGTCTCAAACTTAAACAGACTGAGGGTATTAAGGGCTCAAATCAGGGTAAATTTGGAGTTAATTCTTAGCATACTGAAGGAAAAAGTGGGCACATATCTAAACTAAATGAAGGCCAAATCGGAGTTAAGTCTAAGCTTAGTGAATGAAAGCCAAATTAGAGTTAAGTCGAAGCCTACTAAAGGAAGAAGTGGGCTCATATCTAAACTATATGAAGGCCAATTCGGAGTTGTCCAAGCCTACTGAATGAAAGCCAAATTAGAGTTTAGTCGAAGCCTACTGAAGGAAAAAGTAGGCTCGTATCTAAACTAAATGAAGGCCAAATTGGAGTTAAGTCTAAGCTACTGAGGAAAAATGTGGACTCAAACCTAACCGCACTGAGAGATAAATTCAGCTCAAAACTTAAGCCACTAAAAGCAAAATTGGGCTCAAACCTAAACCGACTGAGAGACAAAGTTGTGTCAAATCTAGGCCCACTCTAGACAAAATTTGATTCAATAAAGGCAAAAACGGGCTTAAACCGAAACCCACTGCCGGCAAAAGTTGGGTCAGATCTAAAGCAATTGAAGACAAAAGTGGGCTCGAGTCTAAACCTAAGGAGGCAAACATTGGGCTCAAATCTAAACCCACTGTGGATAAAATTAATGAGTACTTGTCTTTGTAGTTTGTTTGTATTTTTCGAATTATTTTGCTAGTTCTTGTTTCTAAGTGTTTATAGTTTCAATTAAAAGACTTCTCAGGGCCTGCTAGCATCAGTAAATGTTTGAATTTTGGTTCTTATGGTATCAAAGCTTTATAGTTACACTTATATCTAGTTTCAATAATTTTGTTCTTCTGATGTTTAGTTGGTATGAGCGCCTGTCTCTGTATTTTGTTTGTATTTTTTAAGTGTTTGTAGTTTTAATCCAAAGGTTCATATGACTAACTGTCTTTGTATTTTTGTTTGTCTTTTTTTAGCTGCTTGAATTTTCATTGAAGGTTCGTTTCCAAGTTGAGTTCGTATGAGTAGTTTTAATATAAAGGCTCTTCTCTTGGTGAGTTGGTAAGATTATCTGTTTTATGTATATTGATTTGTATTTTTCGGAGCGTTTGTTTTTTTCACAAAAAAATGACTCTTTCGTGGTTATTTCGTATGTTTACCTCTGTTTAGATTTGTTCGTGTTTTTCCTTTTTAGTAATTTCAGTTGAAGACTTCCCGTGGGAGTGTTTCTGGTTTCAATAAAATGTTCTTCTTCTATCGAGGTTAGATTTTTACTTGGGTTTGACTTTTTGTTCGTGATTTTCTAATTGTTTGTAGTTGGAATAAAATTATTTTCTAATTTTTATGTGTTTGTAGGTTCAATAAAAAAGGCCGTTCTCTCCGGTAATTTCTTTAAATTTTGTTCGTATTTTTCTAACTTTGAGGAGTCTGTATTAGTATCTGTGTTTGGATTTATTTTAGTATTTTCTAAGTGATTTTGTATTTAATAAAAGGCTCTTCTCGTGATGAGTTCATATGAGTAGCTCAATTTGAAGTTTTGTTCTCATTTTGCTAAGTGTATGTAATTGCAATAAAATGTTTCCTCTCATGGTGAGTTCGTAGAAATAAATGAATATTGGATTTTTTCTTATTTTTATGTCTGTAGTTTCAATAATAAAGCTTTTCTTGTGGTGAGTTCGCATGAATACCCATGTTTTTTATTTTTTTCATATTTTCTGAGTGTTTGTAAATTAAAAACAGGCGCTTCCCATGGTTAATTGGTATGCCTACTTGTGGTTGGATTTGTTAGTTTTGTAGTTTTAGTAAAAAAGCTATTGTTATGGTGAAATTGTATAAGTACCCGTTTGGTTTTTGTTCGTATTTTTTAAATGTTTGTGATTTTTCTCAGTGCTAGTAAATTAAAAAATAGGCGCTTCCTAAGGTTAATTCGTATGCCTACTTGTGGTTGGATTTGGTAGTTTTGTAGTTTTGGTAAAAAAGCTATTGTTATGGTGAAATTGTATAAGTACCCGTTTGGTTTTGTTCGTATTTTTTAAATGTTTGTGATTTTTCTCAGTGTTTGTAAATTAAAAAACAGGCGCTTCCTAAGGTTAATTCGTATGCCTACTTGTGTTTGGATTTGGTAGTTTGGTAGTTTTAGTAAAAAAAACTATTGTTATGGTGAAATTGTATAAAGACCCGTTTGGTTTTTGTTCGTATTTTTTAAATGTTTGTGATTTTTCTCAGTGCTAGTAAATTAAAAAACAGGCGCTTCCTAAGGTTAATTCGTATGCCTACTTGTGGTTGGATTTGGTAGTTTTGTAGTTTTAGTAAAAAAGCTATTGTTATGGTGAAATTGTATAAGTACCCGTTTGGTTTTTGTTCGTATTTTTTAAATGTTTGTGATTTTTCTCAGTGTTTGTAAATTAAAAAAACAGGTGCTTCCTAAGGTTAATTCGTATGCCTACTTGTGGTTGGATTTGGTAGTTTTGTAGTTTTAGTAAAAAAGCTATTGTTATGGTGAAATTGTATAAGTACCCGTTTGGTTTTTGTTCGTATTTTTTAAATGTTTGTGAATTTTCTCAGTGTTTGTAAATTAAAAAACAGGCGCTTACTAAGGTTAATTGGTATGCCTACTTGTGGTTGGATTTGGTAGTTTTGTAGTTTTAGTAAAAAAGCTATTGTTATGGTGAAATTGTATAAGTACCCGTTTGGTTTTTGTTCGTATTTTTTAAATGTTTGTGATTTTTTTCAGTGTTTGTAAATTAAAAAACAGGCGCTTCCTAAGGTTAATTCGTATGCCTACTTCTGGTTGGATTTGGTAGTTTTGTAGTTTTAGTAAAAAAGATATTGTTATGGTGAAATTGTATAAGTACCTGTTTGGTTTTTGTTTGTATTTTTTAAATGTTTGTGATTTTTCTCAGTGTTTGTAAATTAAAAAACAGGTGCTTCCTAAGGATAATTGGTATGCCTACTTGTGGTTGAATTTGGTAGTTTTGTAGTTTTAGTAAAAAAGCTATTGTTATGGTGAAATTGTATAAGTACCCGTTTGGTTTTTGTTCGTATTTTTTAAATGTTTGTAATTTTTCTCAGTGTTTGTAAATTAAAAAACAGGCGCTTCCTAAGGTTAATTCGTATGCCTACTTGTGGTTGGATTTGGTAGTTTTGTAGTTTTAGTAAAAAAGCTATTGTTATGGTGAAATTGTATAAGTACCCGTTTGGTTTTTGTTCGTATTTTTTAAATGTTTGTGATTTTTCTCAGTGTTTGTAAATTAAAAAACAGGCGCTTCCTAAGGTTAATTCGTATGCCTACTTGTGGTTGGATTTGGGAGTTTTGTAGTTTTAGTAAAAAAGCTATTGTTATGGTGAAATTGTATAAGTACCCGTTTGGTTTTTGTTCGTATTTTTTAAATGTTTGTGATTTTTCTCAGTGCTAGAAAATTAAAAAACAGGCGCTTCCTAAGGTTAATTCGTATGCCTACTTGTGGTTGGATTTGGTAGTTTTGTAGTTTTGGTAAAAAAGCTATTGTTATGGTGAAATTGTATAAGTACCCGTTTGGTTTTGTTCGTATTTTTTAAATGTTTGTGATTTTTCTCAGTGTTTGTAAATTAAAAAATAGGCGCTTCCTAAGGTTAATTCGTATGCCTACTTGTGGTTGGATTTGGTAGTTTTGTAGTTTTGGTAAAAAAGCTATTGTTATGGTGAAATTGTATAAGTACCCGTTTGGTTTTGTTCGTATTTTTTAAATGTTTGTGATTTTTCTCAGTGTTTGTAAATTAAAAAACAGGCGCTTCCTAAGGTTAATTCGTATGCCTACTTGTGTTTGGATTTGGTAGTTTTGTAGTTTTAGTAAAAAAAGCTATTGTTATGGTGAAATTGTATAAGTACCCGTTTGGTTTTTGTTCGTATTTTTTAAATGTTTGTGATTTTTCTCAGTGCTAGTAAATTAAAAAACAGGCGCTTCCTAAGGTTAATTCGTATGCCTACTTGTGGTTGGATTTGGTAGTTTTGTAGTTTTAGTAAAAAAGCTATTGTTATGGTGAAATTGTATAAGTACCCGTTTGGTTTTGTTCGTATTTTTTAAATGTTGTGATTTTTCTCAGTGTTTGTAAATTCAAAAACAGGCGCTTCCTAAGGTTAATTCGTATGCCTACTTGTGGTTGGATTTGGTAGTTTTATAGTTTTAGTAAAAAAAACTATTGTTATGGTGAAATTGTATAAGTACCTGTTTAGTTTTTGTTTGTATTTATAAGTGTTTGTAATTTCATTAAAAATTATCTTCTCGTGGTTAGTTTGTAAAAATACTCGCAGTTATTTCGCATTACTGCTTGTGTTTGTATTTTTGTTTGTATTTTCCTTTTTTATAAGTTTGTATGAGTACCTATGTTTGTTAGTTTGTTTTGTATTTTTATGATTGTTTGTTATTCCATAAAAAGGCTCTTCGCGAGGGGAGGTGTTTTAAGTATACGTGTTTGTAGTTTTAACACCAAGGCTTCTTTTTAAGTAGTGGAGAGACTGAAATGGGCAAGAGATGCTCAAATTAAGCACATACTCTTTTAAAAGGAAAAATCAATAACAAAATATAAGAAGAAGCTAAAGAAACAAAAATGTGAAGTGTTAATAGACCTATCTCTTCAGCTGGTGGCACACCAGCCTCTTAAAGAGGGAGATTTTATAAGATTCGGTAAAAACACTAGAGGACAAAGAGTTCCATATTCTAGATGTTAAGTGAATGAAGGAATTATAAACTTAGTTTATCCTGGAGTTCACTATTTTTGCACTGTAATTATGTGAATGAGAAGCCTGGCATGTTTTACATAAACATGAGAATGGGGGTGGTATACACTCATGTAATTCAGTTTAGCAATGCACAAAATATTGCCGGTAAAATAGGGAGAGCACTGCAACTGTTCAGCACAGCTTGAGTGATTCAAAATTGGAGGGAAAATAAGGATGTTTATGTGACGGTTGGCCTTTAATTCAACTTTATTGTATGGAATATTGTTCCCCAGAAATGGGGAACAATATTCCATATAAGGAAGAATAAGTCCCACATACATCGATCCGAAGATGGATGAGTACCTAGCTTTTTACAGGCAGACCAGAGTGCTAAGCCGGCAATATGATCCTTCATCCTACTCCTTTTTCTAAATCAATTATGTCAACAGAAATAAACCGTTGAATTTAGTTGTTATCAAATATTACTGGAAAATCACGAGGTGCATTAGATAGAAAGATAGAGAAGAAGTTTGTCTTGAAAACATTGAAATGCATTAACTTCTGTCATCCTCAGTGAGAGATAAGATACAGCTCATTATTAACAGCATTAAACAAGCTTTGGCAAGAATGAGAGCTTGCATAAGCGGTAAGATGAGAAGGTGAAAAAGGATGATTTATGAAGAAGAGAATTCTCAGCATACGAATGAGTGGGACAAGAGGATAAATGAAAGGAGGACATTAATGAAGAGGATGAAAAGAGCAGAGGAGAGAACAGAAGCCTGAGGAACCTCACTAGAAACAGGGGAGAGGGAGATTTAGCACCATCAATTACGGCAGAGATTGAATAGACATACAAACAAATCCGTTCTTCCCGTGTTGTGATGGTATTTTTGTGTTTTTAGTTTCAATGAAAATGCTTTTTCTCTTTGCTAGTTCGTACTAGTACCTGTGTTTGGTGTTTTCAGGATTTTCAAAATTTTGTGGTTTCAATAAGGCTCTACTGGTAGTGAGTTCATTTGACTACCTGCGTTTGGAGTTTTCGAATTTTTTTTAATTGTTTGTAGTTTAAATAAAAAGGCTCTTCTCGTGGTGAGTTCGTAAGAGTACCTGTGTTTTTTGTGACTATTTCTTTGTTTGTTTTAATTAAAAGTTTTGTCGTCAGTAGTGGAAGTATCTATGTGCTGATCTTTGTTCGTATTTTATGTTTGTAGTGTCAATAAAATTGTTCTCGTGTTGAGTTCGCATAAGTTCATGCCTTTATATTTGTGTTCGTGTTCTTGTAAGTGTTTGTAGTTTTAGATGCAACACTCTCAACGTTGGTCGTTCGTATGAGTACCACGTTTTGGATTTGTTCGGGTTTTCTAAGTATTTGTAGTTCCTATAAGAAAGTTCGTCTCCTGGTGAGTTCGCATGAGTAAAAAATAGTTTTTTGATATTTTTGTATTTTTTTGTCTCTTCTTGTGGGGAGTTCATCTAAGTATTTATTTTTACTTTTGTTCTTTTTTTCTAACTATCATTTGTTTTGTTAAAAATATTGTTCTGGTGTTTAGTTCGTATGATACCTGCATTTGAATTTTTTTTTTAATTTTCTAAGTCTTTGTGAGTTTCAATCAAAAGCCTCCTTCTCGAGGTGAGTTCGCGTGAGTACCTGAGCTAAAGGATTCGGGATCGTACTTTTGTCCTTAGAAATTTCGAAAAAAGTCTTCTAAACGTAGGAACATTAAATTATTCCCTGTGTCGGCGTTGCCCGGGATAAAATGTCCTATAACAAATACATACAGATACGGGTTGATTGAAATTCTTATAATGTGGCTGATTATTATTATTTATGGGGTGAAGACAGATTCAAGAGAGTTGCACAGCCTCCCTATCTAATATATATATATATATATATATATATATATATATATATATATATATATATAATATATAGTTTCACGGTAAATGTAAGGACACATAGGAGGCTGGGGTATATGTGATTTATTTATGGAACAACGTTTCGGGCGTATCACCCATCTTCAGGTTCTAAAACATAAATTAAACTAATACAGTTAAAGAATATTAAAAATAATTAGCTTAAGACTATGTAGGTCAATACACAATAAAAAAAAACAGCTATTCTTTTGTTAATGAATTATTGTCACACAATTTTTCACCTTCAAGAGTCCAGGTCAGTTACGATGTATCCTCACTATTTACAAATGTTCCTGTTAATGAAACAATTGATATTATTTTAAATCTAATTTTTAACAAAACAGGCACCTTTCACAATTTCTCTCGTAAAAATTTCAAGACTATTTTAGAAATGATTTTTAATGAGAATTATTTTTTATTTAATAACAAGGTTTACCAACAGATAGATGGAGTAGGAATGGGCTCACCAATTGCTCCAATAGCAGCTAATATTTTCATGGTTCATCTTGAAAATAACTTTATGAAACATTGCCCTTTAGATTTTAAAGCCATATTTTATCGTACGTATGTGGACGACTCCTTTGATATTTTTGATAATATAGAACATGCCCACCATTTTTTTAATTTTATAAACTCTTATCATCCCAACATTAAATATACCATTGAATTAGAGAGTAACTATCGACTTCCTTTTCTAGACGTCATTATAGAAAAAACCCCGACAAACTAACTACCTCAATTTACACAAAGCTTACCTTTAGTGGCCTAGAAATCAATTTTTTCAACCATTGTGACTTGTCACACAAACTCAGTGCAATTAAATCTCTAATATATAGAGGTTACCATCTCTCCTCCAATTATTTCCTAATGCACAATGAATTCCAGACTCTAAAGTTTTATTTTAGAAATAATTGTTACCCCCCACCTTTGGTTGACAAGCTAATCAATAATTTTCTTATCAAAATTTACTCTCCATCCGTTCTCTCATATAATGTTCCCCAAAATGAAAATTTTTTCGTCTTACCTGAAATGGGACCTTACAATAAATTATTCACTAGAAAATGCAACAAATTACTCAAAAAATATTTCTTTCATACTAACTTCAAAATCACTTTTGTTAACCCACTTTCCATAGGAAGTTTCTTCTCGTCAAAAGACAAACTTCCTCTAGAAATGAGCAGCCGTGTTGTTTATGCTTTTACTTGTCCTTGTTGTTTGCAAGGAAGCTATATTGGTAGTACGGTTCGCTCATTGAAAGAGAGGTTTTGTTCTCACATGGGAATAAGCCATCGCACTGGAAAAATATTGTCTAAGAAGGAAGCTTCTGTAATTAGAAATCATAGTATACAATGCAAGACAGAATGTTCCATAGATAACTTCAAAATAATTGGTCATAATAACAATTAATATAGTCTAAGAATTTTGGAATCCCTACTAATACGTACAAAATCTCCTACACTCAACATAGATAATACCGCTGTTCCTCTTCTTATTTCTTAATTTTAATTACCTCATTCAACAACCAACCAACCTTCTCTTATTTAACAACCAACCAATCAAATTCCTATCCTTTTTTAAGCCACATCCTTTATAATTTCTTCACTTTGTGATTTCTCCTGAACTTCATCGGTAAGCAATATTATACTGTGATTATTTACTTTTGTGTTTTTGCTTCTTTTTTCGTGTCAATAGTGAGTACATTATATTAATAATTTGATTCTCTTGCCTTTTAAATTCCTGAGTTATCGGTAAGAAATATTATACTGTAATTATTTGCTTTTGTTTTGTGTGTGTTTTTTTTTCGTTTCAATAGTGTTATATTAGATTGATAATTTGATTCTCTTGACTTTTAAATTCCTGAGTTATTTTCTAATTTTTGATTTACCTACATAGTCTTAACCTAATTATTTTTAATATTCTTTAACTGTATTAGTTTAATTTATGTTTTAGAACCTGAAGATGGGTGATACGCCCGAAACGTTGTTCCATAAATAAATCACATGTACCTCAGCCTCCTATGTGTCCTTACATTCACCGTGAAATAAAAGATTAGACTGGTCAGCAGCAACTCATATGACTATATATATATATATATATATATATATATATATATATATATATATATATCCAAAGCTGTATGTATGTATATATGACCGCTATAGAAGGCCACTTAGAGCGACATTGAAGGGGGTAGGTTAGGTAAGGTTAGGTGGCGCCACTTTCCCGGGTCAAGTTACCCCAATGATGACCTTTGTTGGCCTTCAAGGGTGCTCTAAGTGGCTTTCCATAGCGGTCAAATACATACATAAATACATACAAATAGACTTTCGGAAATATATATTAGATATCACCTTTGATTATTACCTTTCGTCTCTTGTCTCCTCCTTTCTCCAAATAAAGGGGAATGACCCTCAAAATGGGCGCCTGATTTAAAAATAATGGCAAAAAAGTGCCCAACATAACAACCTCGAATTACAAACATTTGCACGTACGCCATCGCGTATGTAGAGAGCTAGTTTCGCATTACCTTCGCGCTGAGTCTGTGTGGGCAGCTCCATCTACACCCGCCACCGCACATAGCCAAACGCAACACGACTGTCTCCTCTACCCTACTCTTTTCGCTCATACAACACATCACTCTTCAGTCTCGAACCTTCGGAGTGGGGTTTCATGTCCATACCCCCCTGATGCGAGGCTAGTAGCCCTTCATTGGACCAAAAAGGGTTACAAACTCATTGGTTGGTGACTAACACTACTATCGATTTTCCTGATCATGTCTCTCCAGCGAGGACCGCTCCCTGGTGCCATCGGGACTGCTATCAATCGTCATTCTGATCTTTATGGGAATTTTATTATCTGGTGGGGGGGGGGTCTCGTGCACGATTGAAAGGGAAAGGTGGTGGGGAGTAGTTAACTAAACGAGAGGAAATCTTGCTAAAAAAAATTGTTTACCTTTCCTACAGCATCTGCCAGGGGCCTCTTTGTTTACAGTCGACAACGAGCCGGATTCCATATGGCTGGGGACCAGGGTCAACTTCGAGAAGGATAAAGTAACCGGTACATCGAAGTTCTGGGTCGGACTTACATCCAGGTCATTGAAGGGTCCCATTCTATGGCTGAGCGGTCAAGGTAACTGAGTCTCTCTAGGGTTCGAATTCTCTCGCTTCTCTCTGGGTCTATCTTTGATTCGAATTGTCTCTCTGGTCTATGCGTTTTTCTTGTATTCGAATTCTCTTCTCTTCTCTCTGGTTCTTTCTTGGATTCGAATTCTCTCTCTTCTCTCTGCTATTTTGTAGGTCAATTTTCTCCACCGTTTCAAATTATGCCTAGCTTTCTCTAATACTAAACTTCCTGGTTTCATAAATTGACATTTCCCCTCACATCTCGGATTATCTAATAATATATTAAAATTTCTAAAAGGCAGTCATATAACTAATTGGTGAGTAAGAAATAATGGGAATAGAATAAGAAAAGTTGCAAGAAAAATAATACTTAAATAGAAAGGACAGTGATTACAAAAATAGAAGCACGAAAAGGAGATAGCCGATAACGATAAAACAGGTACATTAATAATTTCCTGACATATTTACTAGACAGGAACAGGAACAATTACCTAACATATTTACTAAACAAACCCTGATTTTCCTCTAGAATGCAATACCTTGACATTATTAATTTCAGCTTACAGGAACCATTCCGACGTTGTCTTGGTCTTGGCATCGGGCTATGATGACCGCACTAAGCTGTACGCTTGGGCTGTACCTGACGGCTTGGAAAGCAGAATTACCTACGAGCTTATGACCGTTAAAGCCGAGGCTGAAGCTTATGTTTGCCAATACAAAATAGATTAAAACCAATTGTTGTTTTCGATGAGTTTCTGAACACTCGATATAAAATAATTCTAATGGACGAAACAGGGTTTTTTACGTAATCGTATGAGACTAAAGAGTTTGAATTAGTTGTAAAATTTAAAAAAATAAATTAAATCTAAAAATATCTCTCCAGTATCATAGAGTTTAATTGTTGTAATTATGTTACCAAAACATGCTTCCAAGGAAGGGCTTTGAACTGTGTATGCACTACGTACTAGTGATACAACGGCGCATGTCATGGTGAAACTTACCTACTTATGTAAAAATACAGGGTGCCCATAAAGGTTATTTTGATATAAAAGAAAATGATATAAAATAAATGATTAGATAAAAATAGAATTTCTTTTAAAAAAAAATTAATTTACTAGTATAATACGGTATAAATTTGTTGAATTTCTTTGAGAAAATAAATAAAAACAAACGAATTTTTACAAATAGTTTTTTGTTTTGTCAATAGACTTTAGGGGCACCCAGTACATTACTAAACGGACAGGGCTCGAGCTCTGTCTCCCGAAAATGCCGCAGTCAATGTGACTGGATCGAGTCCTCGAATCATTCTCAATTAAAAATGATCTGATTGACCGCCCCGAGGGATGCTTATTACATCCAAAAAGTACTTTTCAGCGGTCTGTCAGTCTATCTTCCAGTCATCTTGTCGGAACCTGTCGGCTCGTCAATCTATCGAACTCACAATCTTGTCAATCTGTATCTAACCCACAATCTTGTCAGGCTGTCCCCCCGTCATTTTGTCAGGCTGTTCCCCCGTCATTTTGTCAGGCTGTCAACCCATCACTTTGTCAGGCTGTCAACCCATCACTTTGTCAGGTTGTCAACCCGTCATTTTTGTCAGGCTGTCAACCCGTCATTTTGTCAGGCTGTCAACCCGTCATTTTGTCAGGCTGCCAACCCGTCATTTTGTCAGACTGTCAACCTTTCATTTTGTCAGGCTGTCAACCTGTTATTTTATCGTGGAAGGTACATAATCGCAGGCGCTCTGCAGGCATTATGACCAGGAGGTTGCACAACTGCGAGCCCTGGGACTGTGCAGACATAAATGGCGTTTTCTAGCAATTACTCAGTTTATTGTTATATTATTATTACTATCATCACTATTATTATTACTATTAACCAACTTGATACTCTTTTTACATGCATGAAGTTTGGTATGCCCACGCTTTAAAGAATATCTCTTTATTTATCTATTATTGGTAGCGAATGCAAACCGCTGTAAATTTTCCTGAACGAATTCGTTATGAAGTTTAAAATTGCAACATTTTACCAGGAAAATAAGAACAATTTATGCAGGAAGCATTTTTTTCGGCGCAATTTGACGTAAATAAAATTACTTAAGGTAAAATTGGACTCGAAGCTTCCGCAATTTCTTTTGCACTCCAGCCTCGAGACAAGGTCGGAAGGGGCCTCAGGCCTTGTTAACGTACGTCTCCCTGTGATCACTGATGAGCCGAATCGAAGAAGGAACTCTAAAGTGATACAACGACATTTAATGTCGTACTTAGAGGATTGCACTCTGACCTATTTGGATCCGACACCTCTGGTAACTAGAGATGTGAGACATCCATGGTCAACCAGTTTATTTTTTTGTCCACCATCTAGACAGGAACAACAACGCTCTGCTGGGAGGTTTGATCAAAAGATACCCAGGCGGCGTGGTTAGCTTAAAATCTAGTCAGCTTAAGGTAAAGCAATATACATGAAATTATTTGTAAACATTTGTATGTCGTTGATTTAATTTAAATATCTAGATTTAATGAAGTTTTCATTTATATTTTAAAACTTTATTTTATTAAGTCCTGCTATTGCCCCGAAGAGCTTTTGGAAAAGCGAGAAACTGACGCAAACTTATTAGATAAAATCGTGAATTGAGACGAAAGTTTGATTTCTGGCTATGATGCGGAAACAAAGCAATAATCATCCCTAGTCACAAAGTGAGGGTTCTTCTCTCAGACAGAAACAAAGCAACAATCATCCTTAGTGGCAAAGTGAGGGTTCTTCTCCCAGACCAAAACAAACTGACAATCATCTCAGTGGTAAAGTGAGGGTTCTTCTCTCAGACAGAAGCAAAGCGACAATCATCCCTAGTGACAAAGTGAGGGTTATTCTCTCAGACAGAAGCAAACGAACAATCATCCCTAGTTGGAAAATGAGGGTTCTTCTCTCAGAACTAAACAAATCGACAATCATCCAAGTTGCAAAGTTAAGGTTTTTCTCCCGGACCGAAACAAAGCGACAATCATCTCAGTTGCAAAGCGAGGATTCTGAACATAAACAAATGCCAGATCTATAGTAGATTCTATTCCTAAAATTGGCTATAATGAGTGCTTTTATTTGTTGTAAAGATGTTGGTTGACAGAGGTGTGTAGCTGCTGCAGAGGACTAATTTGAAGAGCCAAACCTAATTATGAAATGTTAACTTTTTAAACAAGCAACCCCAATTTTGTTTTATTACACCTCGTATAATCCCGCCGTGTAGTAACCGCATCCATTCAAAGCTTGGTTTTCGCTCTTCAAGTATTAAATAATTATAAAGACCTTCCCGAGCATGATTGCAGTCATACATATTATATCCGGTGTTCAAGGGCGGTCGAGTAAATTAAATAGGGGTAGCATTAGTATGTGTGGGGGAGGGGTCCTCTCACTATATTTTAGTGGGGCATGTTGACGATAGTAGTTCTATAAACAAACTGGTTTGTCCTTTGATACCTGAGGGCTTAAATATGTGACCAATGACTCGGAGTTGAGGATTTTGTTCTTCGATCTGAAGGTCTATTTATGGACTCTCCGTTGGCATGTGTGTCCAATCCTGGCTTCGATGATCTTCACTCTGAAGCTTTATTTATATGTGCAATCATGGTTTTGATGGTCTTGAATCTCTTTTTATGGATCTTATAAGTCTTATAATGACTTTTATGATCTTAGATTTGCTTGTCTGCTTATAGACTTAGATGGCTTATAACTGAAGTCAAGATTTTAAAAGTTCTTGGACAGTCAGGCAATGCTGTTGCAAAAGGGAACAGCTAGATTTGCTGGTTGTTTTTATTCTCTGTCTTCAATTCACATCTGTAGTGATTGAGGAGAGCTCATCAGTCGATAGGCAAAAAATATTAAAACAATTCAGATAAATCTAAAGTGATATTTATTTTGTTAACACATTAACTGCGATGAATCCTAAATATATAGGATTAAATTAGTTGTTTACCAAGTTATGTGACCGTTACCCTTAATGTTTAAACACTTAGGTGAGACATCTCGCTACAGAATAGGGGTAACTTATTTAAATTTATCGATGAACCTCGTGTTAGAGGTCTGAACGTGAAATAAAAGCTACAACAAATTTCAGATGAAAAAACAACATTAATCTAAATTATTAGATTAATAATTTACTTTGGGTTAGGTAGGTTAGTTTATTTTATTATTGTAACCTGGGTACTTAAAATAATGGAACTTCGTTGGAATCAGTATCAAACATTGACCTAACAATGGATAAATTCGATCAAATATCAATTAATTAACTGCTTTGTTAGTGCTTAGATCGTGCTTTGAACATATACTCACAGGTGCCTAACCTAAACAAAGATGTTGGAAGGCTAACAATTTTATAATTACAGAGGATGCATTATTTTTCTATTTTTTAATGTTTATTTTTCTCAATTCCCATTTAATATTTTAAATAAATGATATAAAATAGACTTCGTTTCAACCTTTTTTTGTTTAATTAGTTGCCTTTGATTTATCCCCTTAGAGGTCATAATTGATGTTGAAGCTGAATACCTAACCCCGACAAGTGTCTAGGTTGTATGTAGCTGTTGGATGTCAGGAAGAATACATAAGGACGAAGTAGTAGCTAGTAAAGGCATCGGTGTATGGTGGGGAAACAAAGGAAGCGGGAGATTATCAAAGAAATAAATCAAGAGAAAGAATCAGAAAGGATAGTGGTGTTTAGATCTATAATTTATTTTCATAATTATTTGTCATAGCATGGCCAAATAGACATCCAAATAATAATAATAAAAATGCGAGGCTGATGCGTAGCTAACTTGTGACTAGATATATAGACGGGGGCAGTAATGGGACTCAGCCGGTTCGCACCGGTTCGTAAGAACTTGTTCTTGGAATTTCATTAATCCCGAGAACCGGTTGTTACCTTAAATGAGGAGTTCTCAATCCTTTTTTTTCAATTTTAAAGTTGGGAAAATAACTAAAATTAATAATTTCACTTGCTAGACTATAGCATATAAAGATTAACATTGGCACGTATGTATATCGGGCGAGCCAGCCATAGGTTGCTGATTGAGATTGATAGTGAGAGAACCTTTCCTTAAACTTTGCGAATCCTACCACTGTATAAAGGATAGGTGTCCTTAAAATTACTGCTCTTAGAAAAGTACTTGTCATAATGTTTTCTTTAACTTTGTTATCCACAAGTGTTCTTTTATTAAGTGGGGCATCCTCAAAGTTCCTTGAAATGGGAATACAAAAAATAAGCACAAAATTTTAAGTTCTTGTCCTACCACGATAATAAACTCTGTTCCTATTCACCTCTGACGCAACAGTCTTCCCTTCCCCCCATTACCCTTGCCTAATTATATGTCTTTCTTTCCGAACGGATGGTTTGTATCTGTGTGGGATTCTTCCCGCCCATGTTCCTCGTCACTGGTAATTTCCTCTTTTTATCGCTCTCACTTCTTTCTCTCGCCACTATTTCCCCTCGGGAATTTACTTTCTTATTCGGTTCTTCAAAATACTACTTTTCTCCTTTTGCCTCATTCCCTCCAAATCTCGAATGGTCAATTCCTCCCTGTTTTTCTTCCTTACTTCATAGGCATCTTTGAAACCTCCCTCTCATCTGGTGTGGCCTGAACCTCAACGATCCAGCAGTTCCCGCTCAATCTTATAACTTCTTTTCCTTTCTAAAGACTTGAGGTAATGGTATCAGCACAAATTCTAGATCATATGTCCTACTCCAACGTAAGTGTGATCATCGAGGCTTGCTTCAAGGTAGGACACACTACTGGATCAGCTGTTCTACATGTAACAGACTATCTTCGTCGAGCGGCTGGTGTTGGTTATTCTTTCATTCCAGTACTTCGCCATATTTCAGCAGCATTTGATACTATCGATCACACTCTTCTTCATCATCGTCTTCGTGAATTATTTTGTGTCTATGGAACGGCCCTTGACTAATCCATTTCATGTCGTACTTTGTGTATTCATATCGGTAAGTGATATATCAGGTCTGCGAAAATGCGTTTTGGTGTTCAGAAAGGCGCAGTTTTAGATTAGCTTCTTTTCGTTTCTCCTTCTCCTTTTCATTCTTATGCGCCGTCTTAGTCTATCATTTATTTGGTTTCTATTCTAATGACACGAAAATGTCTTTTTTCTCCAGAATTTCGTTGACTAAACTAAGAATTTTTCTATCCTCATTCGAAATCATATTGAATGGCTCGAGGACAAGTTTCTGAAATTCATGCATGTCAAAACTGAAGTGTTCTAGGGAGTACTTTCTCGGATATGACTAAGTTTAAAGCTATTGCTCTTGGGGGTTGTCGAGTCCCAATTTCCGACGCTATTCAAAATCTGGGCATCCCAACTGATAATCAAGTATCTCTCAAAGCAATTGTTGCAAATGGAGGTATGCAAATTATCTATTTGCCTTCTTTCATCGACGGTTGTACCTTCGGTGGTGGCCTCCAAATGATCTCTCTAAAATTAAAACAACAAAATATTGCTTTCCCCTTAATTTTAACGTACCCATTTCCACTTCGAAAACAACAGTTTCAAATAGCATTGACGCTTTTGTTACCTCCCACATTGACTAGTGTACCTCCCTTTTGACTTTTTCACATGCTTCCACCCTTTGGCCCCTTCCAATTGCCCTAAAGTTTGACAGCTCATGTTGTTCTCTGCAAGGGACGTTTCTCTAGGGAAATGCCCATGCTCGCAGAGCTGCCCTGGCCGTCTATTTGACCTAGAGCCACCTTCAAAACCCTCTTTCTTACCTATTTAATATTAAATAACGTAAAACTCCCGACTCATGAGAACCATATGCTCCGACCAATGCTCCTTATTGCTTGCACTCAGGCTCGTCTGTGCTGCATGATTGATCGCTCTACTTCGATATTTGTGGCTCGAATTTGGAATGGTCTGATGCTGCTACACTGTCTACTCTATCTATCAAGAGCGCTACAAAAGCCAACCACTTCTCGCAACCCTTGTCCTAATTCTTGGAAAGGCGCTCCACGAAGACCGTTGGCCTTGAAAAGAACCTTACAAAAATTATTATTTTTTCTGAACTAAAGTTAGGTCTTTTCTGCAGACGCAGAAACGACTTAGATCGTCAGATACGGGGAGAAGGGGAGCCGGCAATAAGGGCGAATTAATGTAGCGACCAAATGCCACTGCCCCCACCCCCCTGAAAAACAAATCCCCCTTAGTGAGCGAAGCTTGGAATCACCGATCTCGATAACGGATTCTAGTTCGTTTACCACACAAGTGCGAGTCTTTGCATTTTCTGCGCTCTCTCAAGCAAAACCTTCAGTGGTCATCTGCCACACGCGTGAAGGGAGCAGCTGAATACTAGTGTCATAACCTTTATAATCTTCATCTACGGCATATTTTAGTAGTTCTTATGTGACCTCATAAACATATTACCTGATGGAGACTTTGGCATTTATATCACGTTGTTAGTATAATAGGCTATAACATCTTCAACGTACTACCCTATGACGCGATTCATATTCGATAAAATGGAGGGATAATCCGGCGATAATGCCATCGCTGCTACTGATGAGATTACAAAATAAGTAAATAAAAAACAGAGATTCTGAATTTCGAGCTGATCCCTCAACATAGGACTAAAATACAATCTCGGCCAAAAGTTTTCAGACGCCTCTGTAGTTTTAGGAAAGTAGATAAATGAAGAGTTCTAAAGTTTTTAATTTCATATCAAAGTGAATATAGCCCTGAAGTAAGAAGTATTAAAGAGCAATAAGTTATATGTGCTCTAAACCATCAACAAGAATTAATAAAATAAAAAAAATTCAAAAACAGAAAACATCAGGAAAATTAAACCAACACCAAATTGATACAAGAAGCTCAATAGCGTTCGAGAGTCCCTTGACAGTGATGAGATCATTTGTTCTATGTATGTTGTTCACGAGGAATCAACTCCTGAGGGGTGTGATGTTGTTCCTCTCCTAAGTATGATATCCTTCAGTTGCTTATTGGAGGTTGGCTGACGACAACATAGGGTCTCTTTCAGATCCTGCTATAGGTTTTCCAGTGGATTCATATCCGGAGATTGAGGAGACCAGTGGTTGTTGAGGAACCAGTGTATGGTGGACGGAGACTTGTGACATTGGGCATTGGCCAGCTGGAAAATCCCATTCCGGCCATTTCTAGAGATGGCTCGGGTTGAGGGCAATATTAATCTTTCAAGATATCTTGGTACTTCTTTGAATTCATGGTGCCATCAAAAACAGAGAGACAACCATCTCCTAAACTTGACATGCAGCCACATACCACATATCATTATGACAAAAAACCTCATGACAAGAAAGTTATTTCTTCATTGCCCACTGAAATATCACTGCTACTTCCCTAAAAGTTCTTGACCCATTAATTCTCACATGAACCTTGAAATGACGGGTTGAATTGATTAGTTGAGTCATTTCTCAACCAATAAGACTCCAGGCACGCTCCCTCACCTCCACTCCATGCAAATACATCTACCATACACAATATCATCCAATATCCACTCGTTCACCGCTTTCTCTATCGAGCACATTTTTCATATTTAACACACATACCTTTTATACGGTCCTTTCGCACGTCTTAACATTCACTCTCGTATATTCTCTTCAGAATACTCATAATATATGTACTACCTCGTTTACACCATAAATACGTCTTAATCCCTCCTTCTTCACTCTATCTCACCTGTTCACACCAAGCATCGTATCGCTTCATTGCTCTGTGTCGTGGTATGAGATTACATTATATCAATACCATATTATATCTATGGGGAAGGGACCAATAACTTAAAGGCGAACTGACAAGGAACGGAACGCCACGAGTTTCGACGCGCGGAACAACGAGATAAGAGTGCAACGAGGTCAGGTAAAATTTGGGCAATGACAAAGCTCAAGGTTATTTAAAGAGGCATGTACAAAAATATAATTTTATTTACATAAAAGTAAGAGAATTAATGGGCAAAATTACACCAGAGAATTAATGGGTAAAATTACATCGGTAAACGAGGGGGGGGGGGGGGAATTTTAGTTATGCATCAGACAATAAAGTTAAAATTTAATGTATTACAGGACGAGACTATTCAAATGGGGAAGATTAACTCAATTCGGTTGCTGAAGGGGAAGAGGGGTTGGTTTATGGAGGATTCCGGGTGAGACGTCAGGGTAAGGCTTCACGGATGTCTTCTGCAGGCAATACACGTGGGGGCGAGGGCGCTCGGAGCTTCTGAGCGGGAAGTTAACGTGATGACGGTTCTCCAAAGGATGGGGGGGTGCAGTAACGTCCGGTCCAGGGGAGAGTATTTTGGCCACCCGAAAACGAGGGGCGAACGAGGAGGGCTTCGACAGGAGTTGATGAGTGGGGTCGGGAAAATCGCTCGGTAGCGATCGTCAAATGGAATTACCTCACTGGCTGGGGCTAATTCTAACACAAAAAAGTTCAGCCGTCACTTTGCTTTGTGGTTAGCACCTGACTCGGAACTAGGGGAATCTTCTTGGGTCCCGGCGAGACTCCTCAACTCTGTGTCTGCCACATGGAAGACGAGCTCTATATATATCCGAGGCTCTCCCCGCGGGGGTGGGGGAAACAGATCTACTCTCAAATGGCCTCGAATCTTCACGCCAAGGCGATTCTAACCCACGTAAAGGTGATCCGTGGTGGACGCGGCTCAAGGCTACCGCTTGTGGAAGGAAGGAGGGGGGGGGGGCTTACTCATTTAAGCCTAACCAACTTCTAGAATCTTCTCCAGCATAAGGATATCACTTCCGTGCTGGAAAAGAAATTCCACGTAGAATTCCCTCACACTCTGCTCTCATTGAAGATTTTTCCATCCGCTTCCATACTACAGTTTCATTTCAATTCTCCGACGTTGGCACCAGCAGTTCAGGTCGACTCCAACAGTCAGTTCTGTAGCATTCACTCACGCCCTGATCTACACTAGAATATTCTTATCATTCAAAATCATCCTGTCACAAATTGTTTCACTCCACCACAATCATAACACGACACCCCCTAGATACTTAGAGGATCGCACTTGTGATATTGGACTCAAATATCACCCAACACCCTATCTTCACTCCCAAGTACCATCACCTTTTTTTAATTTATTTTTGCCCAATCCTACCCCCCTACCCCCACCCCCACCCACTATTTCAAACTCTTCAATCAACATTTCCAAACCCCTCTTAATCTCAGCCCCTAACACTATTTCATCAATAAAACCAATCATTACCATTTCCCACAAATCCACTCCCTCCATTTTCTTTCATACGTCTCTTACTACTATATCCATAAGGATAATAAGCAGCCATCGCGACATCACACCTGAATTCACCCCTTACTTCTATCATGATTACTTTTCACACCTTCTAACTGTTTACCAGCCACTACATACATTCATAGAACCTTTCACAATGTTTCTCTATCTACATTTCGCTGATAGAGGCAGATACATGATTCACACACCTCCTACTTCCTCTAAACTCACCTTGTTCATCTCCCATCAGTCCCTTACATATCTCCATTGCACTCCAATCCAAAAGTGTCCATGCACCTTGTCGACAACATTCAACAGATTTATTCCACTGTAGTTCTTTCATTCATCTTTCTACCTTTACCATTAAATTCGGTTGTTTCAAAATCTCGTTCTTTACATCTAGAAGAAAAACGCTAAAATAATTGATTTACTATTTTAATTACCCAATTGTGAAGATTCATTGTAAATGGTGCAAATGAATCCCCCTCCCCTTTAGCCTCCTATATAGCAATAGGAGCGACTCAAGAAATTAGAGCACTTTTCCCGTACAAAATCAAAGTGGAATAAAGTGCTGTTTAAAATGTTAGTATCAAAAAAGCATTTAGATTGAACACCACTACATTGCTGGTTCATTAAGTTTAAGCATGGAAACATGGACAGCAATATTGAAACTCAAGGGAGGCCTGAACCTTTTATTAATGATGACGAATTATCCACTGCAGCGGTCAAAAACTCATCAACAGCAGTTCGAACCATTTCTGAAGACTTTAGAACTTCAGCAGCCACCATATCACGTCACCTCAAGGCACAAGATGAAGGTAAAAAAATGGAAAAGTGGTTTCCAAATGAATTGAATGAGACTCAGAAATTGGAACGTCTTGATGTCTGTCCATCATATGTTGTAATACAGAATAGAGATCCTTTTCTGAAGACAATGTAACCTACGATGAAAAGTGGATTATATACGATAACAAAAAGACGTCTGGTCAATGGCTCCTCAAGAAAGAAAAACGGCTCTTTTGTTAAAGCCATTGTTGCACCCCAAGAAGGTTATGGTTGCAGTTTGGCTAAATAATGAAGGAAATTTATTTTTTTGTTTTTTATTTGGGGAACTGGTTAAACCAATAACCGCCCAATCGTATTGTTGCCAGATTATTAAAATGCACTTAAGATTGGTCATCAGACAGCTTGCATTGGTCAAAGGACACGAACCTGAACCTACACCGCTCAGTTGGTTGTATATATGTTTTGGAAAATTAGGATATGGAGTTTTACAGTAATTTTCATATCCACCTGACATTTCGCTTACTGAGTACCATCTTTGCAAACACTTTGACCTCCACATTTGCAATAAAAGGTTCAATAATCTGCAAAACATAGTTCATATTTTTACTCGATTTTTTTGCCCAATAGACCTGAGGAATTTTTATAAATGGGATATTATCCTTAGAGGGTCGGTGTGCAAAGGTTGTTGATGCTAATGTTTCATATTTTCTTCAAGTATTCATTATTTTCTATTTTTAACTTATATTCAATTTACTATTAAAAAATGACATTTGATGTGCTACAACCTTATACGATGGTACTATTACTGTACTCTTCCAGCTCTCAAACACTGTTTCAATTTGAAATACCTTACAACAAAACCACCAGACCTATTCCACAACACATTCTCCGCCAGTGTTGAGAATCTCAACCACTATATCATCTACTACAGCTGCATTACAACATAGAAAACATCCCACACTACTAATAACCTGTTGCATATAAATATTTTCCATATTTTGATAAAATACCCAATTTGCACTTTTGAAACCAATAATATTAACATTCGCTTCATCTTTCCTACCCACATTAAACAAAAATTCAAGTTAGTTTCGCTTTCTTCATTGCTTACAAGTTCCTTGCGATTCTTATCCTCGATGTTCACTCAATAATTATTCTCTTCGTTTTTCTTAGCTTACAGAATTGGTTCCTGTTCGTATCTCGATCCTCATTCATCTTCCATCTAAATGCTTCTTTTATGCTTCCTTTCTTTGGTTAATCGCTGGTTTCACTTTCATTTTCACCTCTTTCAATACATTTATCTACATCTCCTTGGTATGCACATTAGGGTGATGGCTTTTTTACTTTTTTTATCAAAATTTATTTCCTGTAGCACGAATGAATGAACTTTTGCCTATTAATGACAAAAATTACTTTTATTCCATTGAAATATTGAAAAAGGTATCGCACAAACTACTTTGAAATGTAATATAGGCCATGTGTTAAAAATATTTATATTAAATATATAAGTCATCAAACAGACTTGTGCAATAATTTACGAGTATGTACCATAGAATTGTATAGAATTTTTCAGAAAATCACCACGTCATCGCTTGGGCGATTTCTGTAGAGTTCCAGAATTTTCTTCAGCTATTTCGCGTGCGGTATATAAGTGAGATGTTTAAAGCGGGTAGTTACTAGTTCTGTTTTAACGGCGTTGATATTGTTATTGCCATATTATAATTGTTGTGTATTCTTTCGCGTTTATTGTAAAGAGATCCTGGTATTATTTGGTAAACTACATTTAACTCTCTCACTAATTATATAATATAATAGCATATAATATTTTATTAGTGTCTGCCTTCTCTCTTTTTTTATAATTGTAATTTGCTTGTTTTTTAATATAATATATAAAAGCTAAATAACAGTTTCTTTAATTTGTTACCTATTTAATATTTAGGTTTATTTTCTATTTCAGTTGCTGAGTACAAAACATGTCGTTCAGGAAGAGTTTTTTTAACACAGAGAAGAACAAGAAAACCTGGACAAATAACTTAGTCCAGTTTCAATCACCATCAAGAAGAGGCAACGCGGCAGTTTATGAAGCACCCTTAAGTGAACGGAGTCACATGCCCCTGAAAATCCAAGTCGTTGGACGCTTTAAATTCCTTGAATCCACCGCCAAAGAACGGAGGGAGAGGATCGGCCTAATTGTTGTGGAGCTAAAAGCCCTATGGAGCAAAACATTAAACTTCCCGCATGTATCTGATCAAGCCATTTGTGCAAAACTAGAAAACCTTCTGAAGGACTATGAGTACTGCAGAAAGGAACCAAACTTTAATTCTTTGAATGAACTGTTTGACGTGACCAAGGTGAAAGGCAACTAGTTGTGTAAATAAGATGAGAACCTCTAGAAACAGCAAATTTTGACCAAAGGCCAGGTTGGTTATTCCACTGGTAAACCTGCTAGTGACAAGACCATCCACCCATCCAAGCGAAATAAGGCAATGGAAGCGAATGTGTCCCCACTTTCCAGCTCAGCACCAGCTGATTGTTCCGAAACTAGCACGGACTTATCCAATAACAGCGAAGACAGTTCTTGGGAGGATGAGAATGCAGCATCAACGAGGAAAAGGAAGCATAACCCAACAGGCTTAGCAAGACTCCTTGCTACAAGCTCAAAGCTGTCGTTCCACAAAGCAGCAAAGGTATGTCGCCAGCTTTCTGGTGAGGGCATTGAAATCCCAACCCTATGTCAGTCAGCAATCCACAAGACTATCTACACGAGAGCTGCTCAGGTGAAGAAGCACTTGGTGAGCACGCTTCGTCTGGAAAAGTGGAGCTTACACTTTGACGGCAAACGCATTGAGGACTTTGAATATCAGGTCGTTGCCCTCAAGAATAAAACGAAAGAAATAAAGTTGTCTGCGCTCACATTGAAGGGTGGGAAAGCTGTAACAATTGCAAAAGAGCTTCAGGGTGTGTTAGAGGAGTTCAACCTGTGGGGATCAGTTGTTATGCTTGTCGCCGACACAACAGCGTGAATATCGGCAAAAAAACAGGCGTTGTTGTTCGACTGCAGCAAATGTTCGAAGATAAAGGTCACCCCAAACCCAAGTTCATCAGTTGCCAGCACCATGTCCTCAATCGGATTCTTTGCGTTGTCATGGACGATGAGCTTCATGGGTCGACTAAATCACCAAACATAGAGTACTTCTTTGTGCAGGATTTGATGAGCAATTATGATAAATTGAAAGCAGCCTTCAGCAACGGTAAAACTGAGATTAAAGAAACAGGCGGCTGGAGAGACTACATGAAGTTTCTTTATCACCTCACGCGTGTCTTCCGTCACTTCACTGAGATAAATGAGGTCCCCTTTGTAAAGTTTCAAAAGATCCCAAACATCAGCAATGCACGTTGGAACTTTCATGCCATTCTAGCCCTTCTTGCGTTCATTCTGATGCCTGACACCCGGAGCAGGCTGCGTAAAATTTGTTCATTCATTTCTTACTCATGGGCTGACCATTGATTCAGTACCCACTTGTTCCGCGCTGAAGATTTTTATGAACTATCTGCAGCTCTAAATGAATACCCATGGTAAAATGAGGCAGAGAAAGTGAGATTCTGAAATGATAGAACATGTGGTGGGGGTAATTTGGAGTGTAGGCAATATGTATGGATGAATGTGTTACAGAATAAGAGAGAGGATAACTGGTCCTTTTAGTACACCCCAAGAGAATATATTGCCCGAAGCAACCAGTGCTGTGAGCGTGCGGTCAAAGTTATGCAAGACTTGCACGGGTCCTGCCGCAACAAGGTCAACCTATCACTGAGATTCATCCTGTCCAATGACATTAATGTATCTAATTTACTTCCTTGTGTGTTTAATGACCCTATATAATGTTATATATATGTGACTCATAAGCTTTTGTTCAAACTTGTATATGCTGCCAGTGACTTTAAAAACTGGACAAAAAAGCTGACAAATAATTTTTTTTAAATCATTTTGTGTGTCAGGTTTTTTTATCAAATCACGTTGAAAGTAAGATTTTATATAATCTTTAATTAAAGCTCATTAAATTATGACACAGGGATATGAGGTTGTAAAAAAGTCATCACCCTAAATTGCACATGTGTACTTTTGCGTACCTGCGAGTACGTCACTATTTTTCTTTCCACTGCACGTATCACACCATAAATCCTTTATTCTGCATTATTTTTTCCTTTTTTTACAATTTATCACACCTACATACAGCCACTTGCACTACAAACTATGGTATGTTTAAATCTATTACACATTTACCCCTTTCGATGTTCACACTTTCCCTTCTCTAATTACAAGCATTTGTACATACTCTTCCTTCTCAGTTTCATAAACTTGTCACTTTTGATTTATCTTTTCTTTCTATCTTACTCACGTTTTTTTTCATACACACAACCATTTTAACCATATTTATTTGGTCATATAGGTCAATACTCATATATCTCACAGCTTTCCTTCAAGTTCATTTCACAGCATATTTTTGCTCATGTGGAGAAGATCAATCATACTTTTAGATTCTCTCTTTCTCTTTGTACTGAAAAAAACGTCGTTTGACATACGCAAATTTCTTTCAGCACATAAATCTACCACATTCTCTAAATTTATATTCTCTTGGGGTGTACTAAAAGGACCAGTTATCCTCTCTCTTATTCTGTAACACATTCATCCATACATATTGCCTACACTCCAAATTACCCCCACCACATGTTCTATCATTTCAGAAACTCACTTTTTCTGCCTCATTTTACCATCATTGGACATACAATACATACACCCTCGCACACTTTTAGCTTTGCAAAACTAAGGTTGGAGGTAAAGATCACCATTAAGTGGAAAGTGGAAATTAAATCAAAAATTATTTATTTAAACAAAAACACAATCCTGGAGCAACTCAACCGTGAAAGGTCACTATTTAAAAGGAGCTGGGGGTTCAGCAGAGAAAGTGAGAGAGAGAGAATTGTATATATATATATATATATATATATATATATATATATATATATATATATAAATATATATATATATATATATATATATATATATATATATATATATATATATATATATATATATATATATATATATATATATATATATATATATATATATATAGAGAGAGAGAGAGAGAGAGAGAGAGAGAGAGAGAGAGAGAGAGAGAGAGAGATTCCTCATTATTCTCAAACAACAAAAAATATAAGTTTAATTAATTTGGGGATAATTCCCTCGGCATTCGGTCGCCGAGTATAAATTAACGAGCTTGGCAGGATAAGATCCAGTTGTGCTTTGGCACTCAAACGAGAAGGTAATTTTTTGGAGATTTTATATAATCTTTCGCGATTTCAAACGAAAGATGTTTTGGTAATAATAATAGGAGATGCTCAGATGACTTTTTCGCTACTTATTCATCATTCTGGGGCAAATATTCTTTGACAAAAACCTTGATATAACGAATTTTTGAATTCATTTAGTATGCTCTCTTAATAGTTTTCATCTCTCCACATATAGGAATTTCTCATTTGAACTCTAGTATTTACATTTATAGATTATTTTTAGTAGTAACTGTATTAGCTGATCCTCTTTCACTCCAAACCTCAATTCTCTCCAATTTCTTCCGCGCATTCCTTCCTTTTTAATTATGATGCTCCGAGTTCTGATTCAATGATCATTATAATTACTTATGTCAACATTTTTTTTTTAGCAAATGAAGGAGATTAATTAAAATTTGGTGATCGAAGAAAAAAAATCGAGTCAAGGTTTATTTATAATGTTCCTTTCTTCGCATTAGGTTCATTCAGTCAAAAAGTTCACAAGAGAAGTCACGATGAGGCCGATATGTTTAACTGAGTGTCTGGTGTTCTTTGGTGTCATTCTGGCTGTCGGATTCGCCACCTTTGCAAGCCCAGCTCCTCAAGCCCCTCTTACCGGTTAGTATTATCTGAAAACACAGGGTATTTAGGGATATTATCACATTTATATATGGTTATATATGTAGTACCCTCATCAAAGCATAGTACTTATAATAGGGGCATTAGTATATTATGTTCTGTCACTATATTTCCAAATGCATTTCTATATATTTTGATGACATAATTGCTATTAAATTTCCCTCAGAAAGATTACATCCTAAAACATAACTTGAAATGTTGTTTTCTTTTTCCACCGGAATAAATCTCATAAACATTAGGAAACTACACAACCAAAACTGATGATAATGTGTCATCTCACATGATAGAATTGAAAACCTAATATTTAGATTTTAATGTCCCTTGAGGGTTTTAAGGTAAAACTCTAATCAAATCAAAGAGAAATTAACTAATAGTTTTTCTTCTTGGTTTTTTTTTTTGCTTTCTGGACCTGACTGGCTGTTGACAACAAAAGCGTTGGATTCTTATGGGTTTGAGAAAATTGAAGGTGGCAAATATGCTCTGGTTGTGTTTTCCTCCGCCACTTGGAGTCAGGCTCTCTCTAATTGCCAATCGGTAAGTAATGGCTGAAGTTTGTAACAGTGGTTAGAAAATACACTAATCAGATGAAGACCTAGAAATTCCCGGATCTAACTCTGGAATTTGATCCCATTATTCGTTTATTTTGGTATTAAAATACTAATAGTGGTTTGGTCACTTCGTCACTGAAGAGAACTCACCAAGATATTGATCCCTTGAGTGTGAATCGATATTTAAATCTTGATTAGAAAATGCTTAAATCGGATTTGACTATCTCTAACGAATATTATAACAATAACACAAAAGTTTTTCGATCAGTTAAATTTCAATTCACATCATCCTAAGCGTGAATTACTTCAACTATTTTTTGACTGAGAATTTTAATTTTATGTAAACTAACCCCTGTATTTTTTATCGTTCAGTACCTCTCCGGAGCGAGTCTGTTTACCGTGGACAATGCCGAGGATAGCAAGTGGCTTGGAAATAGAATCAACATTGAAAAGGACAGAATAAGCGGAGCTTCCAAATTTTGGGTTGGATTGAAGTCAGAATCTCCAAGTGGCCCTCTCATGTGGATGAGCGGAAAGGGTAAGTTTCTATTTTAGCTTCCAAATACCTTTACTCCTATGCAAGAAAAGCAGTAGAACTGTGCCTTACACTGAACATGCAAGGCCGACTCGTACTGTTCTAAAAACAACCGAGGTATTGGAGTAGTTCTCCCAACTCCTACGTGCTTAATCTCGGGATCAATATGAGAGACGAAAAGAAAAATGCTTAAATCCACAAACTAAATTCTTTTTTATTATGCTGACTTTTTCCTAATTAATGTTTGCAAACTTCGACCACTTAATCAATAATGGTATGAAGATTCCCTTAAAAATATTCCTATTCGACTTCAGTCAAAAGCTACATAGTAATTTTACGATTTTATTTTTTCACAGCCTACACTCGGTACCCCGAAGCTGCCCAAGTATCTGGGTACGATGACTCTACCAAGCAGTATGCTTGGGCTGTCCCTGATGGTTTGGGCACGAAATTGAAGTACGAGTTTCTCACACGAGGTGACGAAGCGGAGGCTTATATTTGCCAGTATGGTCGGACTTGAAGGAGAATCACAGATTTCTCCACCATGGAACTTTTACTTTTAGCATTGGTAAAATATGAACCACATTTCCTTTTCTTCAATCAACCAAAAAAAATCATTTATTTATTTGTCATGTCACCGGTAGCGATTGCAAGCGTGAATGAGCCTACGGGATTGAACTGGTCAGAATTGACACAATCATCAGACTTATTGGAAGTTTGGAAAGTATTTGGGGGACGACCACGACACGTTACATGTTTTTTTTTTACCACGACACGTTACATGTTTTTTTTTCTCAAGTTAAAAAAAAAACAATAATGGAACTGATTTAATATTTTTTAATCGCTATCTGTTAAAATAAAATAGTTCACAGTTTTATATGTTTCAGTCTTTCATTCATTTTATTTTCATTTTAATTCAAAATTTTGAAACTCAAAAAATTGAACATTTTAATGAAAAGAGCCATAATTTAAAGTTGATACCAGCCCCCACCAAATGCAACCCAAATCAAAGAGACTGGTATTAGGAGAAAGGGTAGGAATTGGAGAAAAACAGATTAAATTATGAAACAAGGTCAACAGACATAAGTCACCGACTCTTAATTTTTTCAATAATTTAAAAAAAATAAAAAAATAATTAACAAATATATCTGACCTTCAAAACTTTCAAAAACTAATCGAAAAGTAAAGTGGTTACAATCCAGCCGACGAACGGACAGAGGCAACTTATAGTCTCGTGCACGTAACTAAAAACGGCAAATAAAGGTGTGAAAACAGGAAAGTCATAAGCAATAAGGGTGAGTCGGGGGACATTGGAAGCTAGCGCTATTTAATATAAAACCTTTTAAAACATTCGCGCAAACTGTCGTTAAGCCATTGATGGGCTTACATTTAATACCCTTTACGGGTAGACCATTCTAATACACAATACCTAACGTAAGAATAATGCAATGGTTTCGAACCATGGAGTGCGGACTGCCTTGCTTGCATGAGAAGACCCCTCCCGCTTTGACAGCAATTTTTTTTTTCGGATTTGAATAAAAGCGAATTTTTAGCGAGAAAAGTGAACAGAGTGACCCTACTTGTTGATAGTAGCGCGATACTTCGTGAACAAGTAGACTACTTGCTTTTCCAGTGGAAATACGGTACGGAAGAACTCTTCGCTCCTTCGTGGAAACGGAGACCGAAGCCTTCCCTGGCCCACCCGCTTGCCTGAATAAAGTTATTTTGAGGTAAAGTAAAAATTTTGGGGGGACATTGCCCCCTTTTTCTCTCTCACCTCTTTCCGTCTAAAAAACACAAAGTGAACACAGTGGACATTACACACATACAAACTGTAACGCATCATATGATGCACCTAATATGAGAGAAACCCTACGTATAACTCTTCGGGTCCTCCCGGAGGGCCCGAAACCTAACCGCAAAAAAGTATTTGAAACAGTATACGGATCCCTACGCATTGCTTTGTTAAGACTAGTGGACTTAAATAATGGTTACTCGGCTATCTGCGCGAGGGAGGCTGATTGTGAAGCCTTGACCTCCGGGAAAGCCGTTGAATGCCTCAAGACAATCAACCTTAGACCACAAACACCACCACAAATACGGACCCACCGCAGTTTGATCTGCAGGCGCCTCGACCCCTGGGTTGGGAGCCACTCAGCCGACGATATAAAACGGGAAATCGAAAATAACCACGAATGGGCAAAGGTAGCGGAGGTTTTCAAATTCAAAACATACACACACGTGTTTAAAGTGGTATTTGAAGACACGGCTATGGCTCAAAAGGCTAAAGACAATAGACTACTTCTTTTCAACGCGAGAGTTTGCCCAGAGCAGATGGAACGTGAGGAGTTTGTTGATTTGCAGATGTGCTTGAGGTGCTACAAATACAACAAACACACCACGTCCAACTGCCCTGAAAATAAAGATCTTAAATTGTGCTCCATCTGCGCCGGTCGTGACCATTTTTGGCGCGACTGTAAGAATAATACCATCAAATGTCTTAATTGCTCAGGCCCGCACCGGACCATGTCCATGGCATGTCCGATAAAAAAACAGGAAATGAGCAACCAGAGCAAACTCCAACGTGAATCGGAAAAGAAGAAAGCCAACTCCACCTACGCTAAAGTAGCGA
This sequence comes from Ceratothoa steindachneri, assembly GCA_963969495.1. NCBI lineage: Eukaryota > Metazoa > Arthropoda > Malacostraca > Isopoda > Cymothoidae > Ceratothoa > Ceratothoa steindachneri. The sequence continues at coordinate 125,266,815 of OZ018330.1, read as the reverse complement.
AAGCCGCCATCGCCGAGTCGAATAACCAAAAAACATTCTTACACATCGAAAACGAACACTCCACAAAAATTATGTGCTGCATATACTATGCACACATACAAAACATTACACGCCCTGGTACCTTTGCGACAGAAGTAAACCGTATGCTCGTGAAGAACGGATTTAGCGAGATGTGGTTCCCCGATAATCCCCTTTCAGAGGAGGTTATGCGAATAACCGTTGCTCCTCAATGCCAAGAAAAGTGCCAAAAAATACAAACCCAAAACACAGCCATCTTACGTGACCTCCGACTCAACAAACCTGAGGAAACGCAAACACAGAAACAGGCGCCACTCACCCCCAAAAGATCCACACCGCAAAAAACAAAAACACACACCCCCACATCCACACCAACAAAGGAGGCAGTCCAACCCAAAGAGATCAGGTCCCCTAGGTCGAGGAAAATCTCCAAAACTCGCGGCCCACGGTCTACCTCCTCATCTAGAGGAAGGGAGCACCAACTTAAATACCACTTCAGAGGCTTTAACCTTAAATTGTACGCCTCTGAATCTGCCCCATTCCCAACTGAATTGGACTCCCGTGAAGTATCGGAAGGTCTTAGGACCGGACGATACAAATGGGAATGCTCTGATGAGGTACCGGAACGACAGGTTGAGGAAGCTATCTCACATAATAAGGTTAAGCTGGCCACGGACTGTTTTTACACAATCACCGACACGGAATTCAGAAAGAAAAGAAACGGCAGGGAGCGCACCCCGCCCAGTACACCACATGGGGCTAAAGTAGATCGCAAATAAGCGTCTACTTTAACTCCACACACTAAAAGAACCTACATTACTCAAATGACCAACAGACTAACAATCATACAGATGAATGTCGATGGGTGGGACGGAAAAGGTTCCATCTATGGCAACATTCTGCGACAAAGTGACCCTGACATTATATTGATTAACGAACACGGAATGACCGCTCATGAGGAGATAAAAAAATTTCAATACGACGTCATCAGCAAAAATCACAGCCAGGAACGGTATGACGGCTGCGCAATAGCCGTCAAAAAAGGTTTAAAATACAAAAGACTACCCGACTTAGATGAATCTTACCTCGCCATTGAGGTAGGCACTACCCTGGGGGGTCTAGTCGTGGCCACGGGGTACTAACCCCCAAGACGCGGCTATGTACCCCTGCACAACCTTCTACAGGTCTTCAGCCATAAGAAAAATGCAATCTTTGCTGGAGATCTGAACGCAAGATGTGCAGCATCAGGGTATACCTCCTACAACAATGCAGGTAGAAACATTGAAGTCCTACTTGACAGAAAATACGGGACTAGAATGGGACCAGAATTCCCGACATTCATTACAGGTAATGCAGCAACGAAGCCTGATATTGTTTTATCCAGTATCAGGTTTCCATACAACTATTACATTGAACCAGGCCCCATTATTCCAAGTGACCACCAGGCAGTTAAAATCACAATTAGCGTAAACCCCATTCAAATTGCAATCCCAGAACGCAAAAGCTATAAGCAGGCGGACTGGGAAAGCTACAAAAATTCTCTTCTAAATTATATCCCAGACCCTTTAATTGACGCCAATTTAGAAGAAATAGATGAAGAGCTGGATAAAATCACTGACTTCCTTATAAGAGCAGATAAAAATAGCATTCCCCGCATTAAATATAAAACCCTCCTAGCTCCTATTTGGACCCCCTCCCCATGAAAGCTTTGGCCCAAGAGTATAAAGACCTGTCCAATTTAATAGCGCTGACAGGCCCCAACCACAATGCCCATAGACGAATAAGACAGATAAAAGACGAACTCCAGACACTCATTACAGACCAACAAATACAGGTATAGGACAGACTAATTGAGGGACTTGACATAGAGAGAGACTCACGGACTTTTTGGCAGACGTACAGACGTTTAAAAGGACAACCCCCTCAAAAGAAAATTGTACTCAAGCATGACGAGAAAGAAATTGACGAGACTACAGAGATTGAGGAAATTTTTAGGACTTTCTGGTCCTCAATCTTTAAAATTAACCCCGAAGAAAACGATAATTATGACCTCGATTTCGAAAATAACATTATTCAACAGTTAAACACACAAATACATAAAACCTCCCCTCATCATTGTGTGTCGCAGGAAAGAGCGATGGAGGGCTATGGAAGTAAAATAACTATCCAAGAGCTCTCCGTCGCACTAAAATCCTTTCGTCAAAGAGCACCGGGTACCACGGGGCTGACCAGGGAGAATTTCATTAAGGCCCCGCCTAATGTTCTGAGTGGGCTACTTAACATCATGAATGCCGCTCTGAACACAGGCTATTTTTCCGACCAGTGGAAAGTGGCCAAGATGATCTTCCTTCCCAAATCGGGAAAGCCCCCGGACTGCCCTGCAAACTTCCGACCGATATCTCTTTTAGAATTTGCTGGCAAAGTCTTCGAGAAGATATTGGCAAATAGGGTCAACTCTTTTCTCGACGAAGCCAACCTGGATAACGAGCAACAGCACGGCTTCAGAAAGAAAAGAGGGACCGACACGGCACTAGCCGTTATTACGGAAAAACTTGCGAACATCAAGGCAAGTAAAAGGCATGCCGACCTGGTGCTCCGCGATGTTTAAAAAGCATTTGACAAGGTTTGGAAGAGAGGCTTGCAATTTAAGATCCTGCAAAAAGGCCTCGACCCCATTCTTGAAAGGATTCTATGCGATTATATAATGGAGAGGAGAGCGTATATACAGATCAAAGAACACAAAGGCCCCGAGTTCGAGCTCGAATCTGGGGTCCCGCAAGGGGGCTGTCTCAGTCCCCTGTTATACAACATATATACACGTGACCTACCACAACCTCTTTCCGAAGGTACGATATACGTCCAGTTCGCTGACGATATATCACAAATTTGTACAGCCGCTTACGTTCACAGGGAATTTATGGCAAGAAATAGGGTTAGGGAGATATCTAACATCAACTCTTACGAGAGGAAATGGAAGATATCAACCAATGCCCAAAAATTCAAAATAATTCCCATGTTTCGCAAGACCTTCAACGATATACGGGTAGAAGGGGAGAGAATCCCCTACTGCTCGGGAGGGACGGTTCTGGGGCTCAAAATCACCAGTGGGGGATACAAGAGTCATATCGGGCGGACAGTTGCGAATAGCAAGAGAGATTTGTGAGAGTTTTATAGGTTCATCGACCTAACTCGCTCAAATAAACTCAAGATATTCAATGCGTGCATTCGCTCGAGACTCTTGTACCCCCCGGGGCCACTGAATGCGAGCGCCAAGACCCACATTGCGAAACTACAAGTCATCCAGAACAAAGCGGTTCTACTCATTACAAATACCCGAAGAAGAGAACGTAAACGACAAAGGGAGCTCCACGACTCGGTTGGATTATCTCCGATCAACGTGGCGCTCCACGAGAGAGCTAAGAGGATATGGCAGGCCATTGGCGCCCGCTTGACCCCTGAATTCTCTCGTACACACTTAGAAATCGAAGCAGACCGACAAATAAGACCTTTCAAAAGTAGAAAGCTACAGACAGAAAATGACGTGATCCCAAAATACACCTGACAGAACTGACAAAATACAAAGTAATTCGCAGGTTCCTTTAACATATTCAAATTAAATTAAAAACCACTTGCAAAACGCAAGATTAAATAATTTCACACTCACTTTTAAAAAATCCAATTAATTGATAACCAAAAACTTTTCAAAAACTTTTTACTAAAGTCATAGCGGGAAAATAAAGGATGGAATGCCTAAAGCAATCAATCGATCAATAGGATCGAAATCATAATTAAATTAACCATGTTTAATTTAATTATATAAACTATGGATTTATAATTCATAGTTTATCGAAAAATACTAAACAACCACAAAAAACACACAAAACTTTACATTGACAGAGCTACCCTCTCACCAGGGATCTTTTTATTTTTTCTCCTACACATCATCTATTCTTTAAACTCACTCTTTAACTACTTTACTCTCTTACTATTCTCTCTCTAATTCTATCTATATTTCATCTCTTATTTTGTCCAATGTCCAATGTCCAACCATAGAGTGCGGCGTCGCTTGAACCTGTTTTTTGAGTGGTCTTCCGAGCCTACCACAAGGAATAACTATTATCGAATTGGTCGAGTATTTAGACTAATCTTCGTCTCGTTTCGTTCCAATGAATATAAATTCAAGTCTTTTAAACAATTTCCTTCTAATTTCGGGAATTTATGGCTTTTCAACTCTCTTGGTAGAGAAAGTTCCCTACCTAACTACACACTTTATGAAATATGTACGAACCACGGATCACTACCCAATCAACTCTATATGGTGACTAACCATGACCAACAGGCCCCTAAACTTCGCTAGAGCGTTGTTTCCTCTGGATATAATTACACATCTTCGTACTCGTAAGTGCTGAGTAGAAGAATTGAACTGCATCCTCCAAGTTATAATAAAAGAGAAATTTATACAGAGGAATAATTATAAAAGTTCTGTAAATAACTCCAAAATTCAATTGTTCTCTCTGCCTGTTTATTGGACTTACGATAACTCCACAAATTTTTATTCTCAAATGTTTTTTCAACATTGATCTAAACGTGTTGTAAGCGAATTCATCCTTTGAATTCCAATGGAGAGAACTCTACTATTTCCTACATTTAATTTCATTTGCTTCTTAATGGACCTCCCAATTAATGTGATGGTTGAGAATTAATTTATTATGATCGATAGCTAATTTTATAGTTTCGTGTCTGCAATTTTATAGACACTCCTCAAAAAATCAATATCTTTATCATATATCCATGTAAAAAAGAGTAGTGGCCCTAAATCATCCTCTTAGCACACCGCTCTTTATCCAATACTAGTTTGATGCAACATCTAATATATTACATTCCAGTGCGCCGCAGGGAGATACACTCCTTTCTACCCAGAGCAGCAGCACGCCCTCCCGTCCTCAGTGCCCGCAAGAATAGACCTGGCACGCACGGAGGGTACCTCCACTCTGAGTCTAGCTCTAGGGGAAGCTGATACGTGCCCCCGGTCATTTTATGCGCCCTTTACACTATTATATCTCCAGCCCCTTTTCCTGGCCCCTTTATATACTGCCCTTCTTTGACTACAGATCTGGCTCCTTTTCAATTGGAGGTTGTACAGGGTGATCCTGACCTTTTCGAGGCCTGTCACTAAGCCAGATCCGCCACTCTGACTTGCTACCACGTCATCACTAAGTTATGGTCGGGGGTTCCCAAGGAGTGGATGTGACAGCGTATTTTGCTCGTCCTCGAGGCCTGGATCGGGGCACCATAGAAGCCATCAATCGCCCGATCACTTTTTGGGGTCATAGGAGGTTCGTGGCGGGGTGGGGGGGAGCACTGAAATTCGACTTTTCTAGTCATTAGCAATTAACTCTCCCTTAATTTCCACACTCGATCTTAGTACGGGGCCTTCCTTCTCACCACCCAGACCGATCGAGGACCTTCACCTTTATCTCTTTTTGAGCCCCCCTTGGAGATCCCCTTCTCAGGAACTCTTCCAAGTTTCTTCTACCGGAGACGATGTTTCTTCCTCTCCAATAGATACTGGTTTGGAGGGCTACCCCTTAACCCCCATATGCAGAGTTGCCTTCGGACGAATTTAGTCTAGTGGCGGGCCCCCATATACTTTCTCAGGAAACCCCCCGATGAATGTAACAGATTCGGGAGGTTTTCCCCCTTACTTCCTTTCAGAGAGTTGCCTCCAAGGGATTCTCTACCTATGGAGGGGCCTCCTTTGCTTTCTCAGGGGCCCATCAAGAACACGGCGAGGCAAAGGACACGCCGCCTCAGTTCTCGGGCCCCAAAATAGGGGCTGCTGAACCACCTCAACACCCCTAGGAGGATTGGGGGGTAGAGGTAGCGTCGTCCCCTTAGCATTGCCCAGTCACTTTTTCGATCCGTAGTTTGTCACCTTAATGGGAGCCGGGCCTGAGAATGAGGAGAGACCTCACAAGGAGAGGCGGGACCTCCTTCCCCAACTAGTGCCTTCTTGACACGCTATGTTCTTTCCTATTTCTGAGAATCATCTTGCTGAGGCCGGTCTGTCCTACCTTTGGGCCCCTTCCGTGGGTAGAGATAAACGTGTGCATTTCCCACATTCCTCTTCAAAGAAAAAAAGCAAAATCAAAAAGAAAATATCAAAGACTAGAGATTCTTCTCCCTCCGTGGGTGATCCAGGGAAGAGTCCGCTGCCGTTTAGGCAAATGACTATGCCAAAAGGGGTACGTCTGGCTCCGAGGCGCCCTGTTGCAGGGAAGACCAAAGTCACAAGTGCGTTGAGTGGAGCCTCGTTTACGTTGGTACCCTTAATTCAGGGACCACCTGTCGTTTTTGAGCATGCTAGTTTCAAACGATTTTTAGTTAGACGCTCCACAGATGTTAGCATGTTAGCTAAAGGACCAATAGTCTACTAGAGGAGAGTAATAGCTAATTTGACTGGTAGAGAGCCGAAGCGACCCGTTTCTCGAACGGGAGCCTTTTGGCGAATATCCCGAAACCTTCTGTGGTGGCCATTATTAGTACCCATTAGAAATTCAGTGGCTCGCCAGTGAGTGTGAAGTCGTACTCTACATGAAATTTTTTAATGCGTGGTTTAAGCAAGGAAAGTCGTGGACTGCTCCTTTGAAGACATCACCAAAAAGCTGGCTGACCTTAGAGCGGTCAAAGTCGAACGTGTTATGAGAAAACATTGAGGGGCCTCGAGAACCATTCCTACACTCTTCACCACATTCGATCCTGACAGACTCCCTGAGTCGGTGCGTACCGGTTGCTACCACTACCGCGTGAATACATCAATGCCATTGCAGCGGAGATGAGATGCTACTATTACCACCGATCTGGGGATACAAATCAGTCATGTAGTCGTACAAAGTAGGGTTGACTCGAATTTTATGTAAGCCTTGGCGGAGAGCTGCACCTATCATTCCTCAAAGCAATGTAGCGCGTATCTCTTGATGAATAAACACCTGGCCATTTAGTATTCTTATTATCTCTTCTTTCCCGAGGCTATGGACTTGGTACTGACACGCCAAGCGCAGCCTGTGACCTCTTATGCCTCAATTTATAAAAGACCCTCTTCTCTCGGTTTCTCCCGGTCTGTGAACACGGTCGCTTCCGCACGCATTCGTAACCCTTCTGCGCCTTATACCCCACCTCTCCCCGCGGGCGCTCCCCTGGTAGAGCTGGCAGCACAAAAGGTTCACGCCGCCCAGTTATGGCTAAAACCAGGTCTCACTCATCCCCATCGCCATTCTCCTTAGCGTGACCGTTTGCCGTAAGGAGAAAGGAGGTATACTGTACATTCCACCGTCAGCAGACTTCGACGCGGGGATTCCAGCCGCGTCCTAGCATGGTTGCCGAGACCATTTCTCCTGCTTGGATATTTTAGTGCTAAACACCCTCTCTGGAAGCCTACCTGATCAATTCCAGGGGTCAGATCCTTTCCGAGCTGGTCAATGAGCTGGAAATAGGTGTCCAAAATTTGGATGAATTTACGAATCACTGCTCGAGAACTGCTTCATTTTTCTGCCTCGATATGTCCCTATACTATCCGCATGTACAGCCTCATTTTGATGCAGAGGTGGTTGGTGATCTTCTGGGTAGTGACCACTTTCTAATTCAACATCATTTTCTGAGCAACTTTAGGCTCAAGAAACGCCGTGGTAGTGTTTGGAGCGGATGCGGTAGTCCGAATTTTCAGGAAGTGATTAATGTCACTGTCCCAGTCAAGGAGTTCAGATCGGTGGATAAGGTCGTTGAGTTCTACTCTGGCAACCTCATTGTCGTAGGCCTAACTACTATTCTTAGAACGTTTGGCCGATTTGCATGCCGTCCGTTTACTTGGTGGTGGGCCGAGTGTGACACGACCCTCAGACAGAAACGTTATGCCTACATGCGCTATAAGCGCCGCCCGGACGATTTTACTGCCGATGAATTTCGTCAAGTTAGTGCTAGGATTCGGTAGGTTTCGAAGCACTCACGCCGCTCTTATTGGCGGGTATACGTCTCTTTACTTAATGGGAATCTCCCTCTTTAAGAGTTATGGAAGCGAGTCAGAAGTATTCAGTGTAAGTTCTTGCAGGACCACTTTCCAGTTTTCCTGGAGAACGGAACCACAATCTTGGACCCTGCGTCCATGGCGAGGTCTTTCCAGACCGCTTTCTCCCCATTCTTTAGCCAAGATGCGTGTCTGATAGCAATCAATGCACGTCGCGAAGTCGTTGAGAACAGCCCACTGGAGTTTACCTCAAGAGGCGGAAACCCCTTCAACGACAGGTTAACGTTGAGTGAGTTGCGTCTTGCTCTCGCTTCATGCACGGACACCGCTCCTGGTCCGAACGATTTCCCTGATGCCATGCTTCGAAACCTACGTGACCGATGCATAACATTTCTATTAGATTTGTTCAAGCTCTGGACTAAGGGTATCATACCAGACTCTTAGTTAATGACTAAGGCGCTTGTTTTTTGCAAACCGGGCAGAGATCACTCTACTACGGCCTATTTCCGCTATTTTTTTTCTAATCGCCTAGGTGCCCAAGTTACGGAAAAATTGGTAAATGTTAGATTAACCTTATTCCTTTGACAAGGGAGGCTACCTGTTATCCGAACAGTGCTGCTTCCGCAAGTTCTACTCTACGTCGGAGGCTCTGCTCCCACTGGAAAATTCTTTTTGCGATGCCTTCCTTCGTATAGAGCACTATGCCACGGTATTTTTTTATCTGAAGAAGACGGAGGATATCAGATGGCGATACGTATCATGTAGACTCTCCACACGATGGGGCTAAGGGACGCCTTCCATTTTTTATCTCTGAATTTCTCCTTGATCTTGTATTCTGTATGGGGGCAAGGGGAGCCCTCCCTGATCCATCGGGACCGGGGGGGGGAGTGTCATAATTGTCACACTTTGCCTTGAGTATCAACGGTATCACCTCGGTGCTATCGGAAGATGTTCTTGCTAGGCTTAACCTAGATGACTTTTAGAATTTTTTTGGTGAGTCCTAAATGCCATTCTAGAGCGTAAAATCAAACAGGCATTGAATTGCATCTTTCGATATGCCGAAACGCACAGGCTTCGGTTTTCTAAACCTTGTGGATTTAGAGCTTGGAAACTCCTTCGAGATCTCGGGGTAGCTCTCGGCGCCTCTAGTTCTGCCCAGAGCGCCACCCTAGAAGTACCACTTTTGACTATTTGTTACAAGGCCTCTGCTCCCAAAGCTTCCCCAGCCCGGGCGTATTGTCCTCGATATTTTTGGAGCACACTTCGTGTCACGCTGGATCCTTGTCAGTGTGCAGGAATGGCTCATAGTCCCAAGAGGATGTCGGCATACACGCCGTATCCCCTCTGTTTGAAGCCGATTAAAGAATTATGATAGACACTTTCTCTCTCACACACACACTCTTTCTCACACAAACACTATCTATCTCTCACACACACTCTCTTTCTCTCTCACATACACGTTTTCTCACTCTCTCTCACACACACTCTTGTCTCTCCGTCTCTCACTCTCCCTCCCTCATTAAGCACTTCAATACGTAAAGAATTCACAACATATACCTCTCTCCCTTACGCATACTCTCTCGCACTCTCACACACACTTACATTTTATCACACTGTTACACTCTCTCTATCATACAACTCACACACGCTGTCACACTCTCACACCTACTTTTTCTCTCTCAAACAAACTATTCCTCAAACACACTGTCTTAAACACACTCTCTTTCACGCACACTCCCCCCTCTCTCTCTTTCACACACACGCTCGTTCTCACTCACACTCTCTCTCACGTTCTCTTTCTTTCAAACTCTCTCTCTCTCTCACGCTCCTAGGCGTTGACCTAGAGATCGTTCCTGTCAGATACAGGACCCTGCTGCTTTACAGACCCCCTTCCCAACCCGTTGAAAAGGACAGGAAACTGTACCAGCTGCTAGGAGAGCTGGTTCAAGGCAGAGCATGCATCGTTATGGGCGATTTCAACAGCCAAGTTGACTGGGAAACCAGAGAACCCTGTGGCGAGAGCGAGCTACTCTTGGAGTTCGCAAACAACGAGTTCCTCACTCAATGGATCAGAGAACCGACAAGAGGAGACAATATCCTCGACTTAGTCTGCACCTCTAAGCATGATATCGTTGAGGATCTCTCTGTAGGAGAAGAGCTCGGTGGCAGTGATCACCAGCTAGTTAGATTTAGTGTCAAGATCCCGAAGGTAAGGTCTGTTGCCAGTCAATCAAGGAAACTTGACTTGAGAAGAGCAGACTTTGCAAGCCTTCGTTCTGGATTGACTGACGTGAGGCTAGAAGTGTGCGATGCTGTTGAAGACTCGTGGAAGAGTTTCAAAACCACATTCATGAGTCTTCAATCGCGTTTCATCTCTCTGAAATGCCCCCGTCGGTCTTCTGTTCAACCAAAGTGGTTTAATCGAGAAATCGGTCAACTGCTTAGGGAGAAGAGAACTGTGTACCGGCAATCGAAGATCTCGGGTGACTTTGACGAATACCGGAGGCTAGCCAGGAGAGTCAAGTCCAGCATAAGGGCGGCTAAGCGGTCTGAGGAACTCCGAGTGACGAGACTCTGTAAAGAGAATCCCAAGGAGTTCTTTGGATATGTAAACAGCCGTAAACCAATCCGTCGAACGATTGGCCCTTTGGGGAATGAGAGGGGACATTAAAGCATTTAGATGCAGAAAATGCTAACCTCCTCAACGACTACTTCTCTCCAGTGTTTACTGAAGAATGTGGTCCCATCCCCCAGCCCACGGATTCCTACTCGGGAGAAAAGCTGGAAGATATGGACTTCACCGAAGTTGAAATCAAAAAAAAGATCAGTGACCTAATGACGAATAAGTCACCTGGCTCGGATGGGTTTCTACCTAAAGTGTTGAAAGAAGTGCGCGATCAAGTGTCACCACACCTGAGCGCAATCTTCAACATGTCAATCCGGACCAAATGCGTTCCTAGAGACTGGCGTGAGGCGGAGGTGACTCCTATCTTCAAGAAAGGAAACCGTAAACAACCGTCGAACTACCGACCTATTAGTCTGACTTCGATAGTCGGTAAACTCATGGAAAGCATCATGGTGGACAAAGTGACGTCGTATTTAGAGTCAAACCTGCTACTGAGGAGTTCCCAGCACGGCTTCCGAAGGCAACGGTCATGCCTGGCGAACCTTGTGGAATTCTTCCACTTCGTTTTCAGTGAGCACGATCGGGACAAGGTGGTGGATGTAGTCTACCTAGACTTTCAGAAAGCCTTTGATAAAGTACCACACCGCCGCCTATTCCGGAAAGTGCGAGCGCTGGGCATAGACGGAAAGGTAGACGGCTCGTTTGAGAACTGGCTAAGTGGCAGACGGCAACGGGTGGTGGTGAATGGACAGTCTTCTGAGTGGGTACCCGTTACTAGCGGGGTGCCTCAAGGTTCTCTCCTTGGACCACTACTATTCATCATCTATGTCAACGACATGGACATGGTTGCCAAGATTTCCAAATTTGCCGACGATACCAAGCTTGGTATGAACGTTGCAAAGGATGGAAATACTGCCCGCCTGCAGGAAGATCTTGGGAAGATTGGGGAGTGGTCGGACACGTGGCAAATGCCTTTTAACGTAGGGAAATGCAAAGTGATGCATATTGGCCACAGAAACCCCCAATCTCAGTATATCCTTAAGGGCACTGCCATTGAATCCACCGACACTGAGAAGGACTTGGGTGTAACAATCACTAGTGACCTCAAATTCTCGAAACAGTGCATTGACGCGGAGAAAAAGGCCCAAAGGATGCTAGGCTATATTAAGCGCCAGTTTGGTTATCGGAACCAGGAGATTGTACTGTGTCTGTACAACTCACTTGTCCGACCGCACCTGGAGTATGCCGTACAATTTTGGAGTCCTTCATTGCGAAAGGACATCGCGAGATTGGAACGCGTACAAGCCAGGGCAACCAAGCTGATTCCCTCTATCCGACATAAAAGTTATGAGGATAGACTAAGGGAATTAGATCTGTTCTCGCTGGAAACCCGTAGACTGCGTGGTCAGCTCATCGAAGTTTTCAAAATACTTCGAGGGTTCAACAATGTTGACTACCGGGATATTTTCACACTGAGTGAGAACAGAACGCGCAATCACGGCTTCAAACTTGAACTGAAGCGTTACAACCGCAATCTGTGTGGAAATTTTTTCACCTACAGTATCTGCGGTATGTGGAACGCACTTCCAGTGGAAGCTGTCAACAGTGAATCTGTTGACCAGTTCAAGTCAAGACTAGACAAGTTCTTAAAAAGTGGCCGTTTAGGGACGCAAAACAATTGAGCAGCCATGTGCCCGCTCGATTGCTAGTCCAAAGGTACCCTCCTTGAATGGACCGTAAGGTCTCCTAGGGTACCTTCTTTCCTTGTTGTTACTCCTTGTTGTTACTCTTTTATAAGCTCATTTTATCACATTTTATCTCTCCCATACACTCTCACAAACGCCCTTTTATCACACACAATCTCTCTATCTCACTGACGCGCTCACTCCCTTACATACACAGTCTCTCACACATACATTCTCTCTCACAACCTCTGTCACATATTGTCTGTCACACACTTCTCTCACAAACACAGTCTTTCTCACACTTTCTCTCCTACCTTCTCTCAAACAAACTTTCTTTTTCACACATTCTCTCGTTCTCACACATTTTCAACCACATTCTCTCACACACCCTTACACCCTCACACACAGTCATATACACATTGTCTCACACAGACTATCTTTCTCATACACACATTCTCTCACACACTTTCCCTCTTTCTCACACACTCACACAGTCTTTACCACACACTATAACACACTCTCTCACACACAAGCTCTCCTTTGTCACACACATTCACTCTAACAAACACACACAATTTATCACACACACACTTCCCCTCCCCCGCTCTCTCTTTCACACACACTTTATCTCTCGATCACACATACACTCTCACACACACACAATCTGTCAATCTCTCTCCTACACAATCTCACTAGTTGGGCGCCTCCTTGTCGTGGAGAGAGAGAGCTTGTGTGTACCATAGAGCTTCCGAGCTATGCTGGCGGAGGCTCATTCGTGGCGTCCTTCATGGTAAGGTTACCATTGTCAAATTGTTGGTCTACTAGAATTTTTCTCTCTATGTGACCTATCTTCTCAAAGAAAACACACAAAAAAATACGACTGTCCTTTTAGCTCCACCCTTTAACCTTCTATATAGAATATAAGGACCTAACGGCTACCTCATGCGTCAGAAGGGAGGTTTTGGAACCTCTAAACACAACGCCAATCAACGCTCACTGGTTGCGAGAGACTGGGACTGGAGGGGTCCCAGGTCCCAGGTGCTGGGGCACGATGAATGGGATGAAGGTATGTGACCCGTTAACCCCTTCCCTGACGTGTAATTACTGACCATTCCCTGCTAGCAAAGGTCCGTAGTGACGGGCCTTTGTTCCCAGGTCGGCTACCAGGCCAACAAAACGCCTTGGGTCGAGTTTCTTGGTGTGGCGGGATATCCATTGAACGTTAAATCGAGATCCTGGCCTCCCTGAAGGGAACTAGTAGGAGTTTAGCACGGAGCATGTTCCGCTGTTCACCTGGTGTGAAATCGATGGTCCCCTTCGGGGGCCGTCAGTGCTGCCTGGTTGGGAGCCACGGCATGCCGGGCTTAGACGACTCCGTCGGACGAACAGCAGCAACGGAGCATACCTTCTGAAAAATCCGAAACGTCTCCGATCGGTAGGCGGGGGTGACTCACACTCGCTTACAAGCATTCGCTCTTTCTCTCTCATGCACGCACATAGTCTCACAAACACACACTCTCTCTCTCTTTCACACACACACTCTCACAGAGACTCCAACAAACACTCATTCTCTCTCGCATACACTATCTCACACACACAATCTCTCAAACACCCTTTCACATACACTCTCACTCTCGTTCTTACACTGTATCTCTCATACACTTTCTCTCTTTCACATCCACACAAATTCTCTCTTCCACATATACATTCACTCTCTCACACCCCCTCTCTCACAAACTCTCTCTCTGATACATAATCTCTTACAGACAGTCTATATTTCACACAGTCACACACACTCTCTCTCACACAATCTCACATATTCTCTACATACTCTTATACCCCCCTCTCTCTCTCTCTCTCTCTCTCTCTTACATACCGGGTTTTAAAAAGTTCTGTTACACTTGGTGTTTTTATCTTTAGAGAGCTTTACATGTGTGATAAAAAAGGTCTGCCAAGCAAAATTAAAGTTAAATTGAGGGAAGGTGTGTCAAGATCGAAGTGCCAAGAATCGAGATCTCTAATCTCCTGCGCGCGGGGCACAACAAGTCCGACATCGCCAAGCGACTCATTGTCAGTCAGATGACCGTCCACAGAGTCGCGGAGAGACTCATGAACGGGGAAGACCTCAAAGATTGACTGCGTTCAGGCAGAACTCAAGTTATCAATTGTTTGGCTGTGGAAAGGCCTTCAAATGTCATCCGAAGCTCATAATGACTGCGCTGGGGAAGATAAAGAACATCTCGGTGGTCACGGTGGCCATGGCCGTCAAGAAGGAGGGTGGCAAGAGCTTGAGGTGTCTGGAAAAGCTTCTGTTCACCGACCGTATGCAAAGAACAACATTGGGAGCACTGTCTTCGCCTTCTCACCGACTTGAAGTGTCATGGAAATCAAATTCTCTTTTTTTCTGCTGAAAAAACCTCCACGGTCGATCCGGTCATCAACAAGCAGAACGACTGCGTGGTAAGCTTCGGCCTGGACATCTTCGAGGTCCACTATGTGTCCACGACCAAGCACCCGGCCATCGTGATGATGCTCAACGTCGTGTTTTCGAATGGCGAGAAGATGCCTTCGGTCTGGTTCAAGGCAGGTTACAGGCTCACTGAGACCGAGTATAGGAACTTCTTGCCATAGGTGAGAAATATCACGAAGAAGAAGGAGTAAGTCTTTCAGTAGAATGGTGCCCCGGCTCACTCGCCTAAGATCTTGCAAGAGTAGTTTGTGCCCAACTTCTGGTGGGAGCACTTTTGGCCGCCTCCGCAGTCACCCAACCTCAATTCTCTCGATGACAGCTTGTGAATGCATGTCAAGGGCAAGGCTTGCAAGGTCTGCCACGGGAAGGTCAATTAGCTGAATTCCCCTGTCAGCATCGTGGGGGCCAGAATAAGGGAAGACTTCGTTCATACCGTGTGCGCAGCCTTTATTTTTCACCTGGAGCGCGCGTTGGCCGCCTAGTGCAGCCACTTTGATTAAGATTACAATTAATATTACAATATTTTAAAACAATAAAATCGTGTCTAACTGCATCAAAATTATCAATGTGTCCTTTGTTGAGAGCCTCGTAACGAGTTTAACAGGACTTTTGCAATACCAGATGCACTCTCTTTTCTCACTCTCTCTCACTTATTCTCTCTCTAACTGTACACAAAAACACTCTCTTACACTCTCACTCGCACACGCTCTCTATCACAAAAATCTCTCCCACACACTCTCTCTCATACACACTTTCCCTCACCCACTCTCGATATCTCTCAAAACTCTCCCTCAAACACAAACACACACACACTCTCTCTCTCTCTCTCTCTCTCTCTCTCTTTCTTTCTCTCTCTCTCTATGCCATACATACTCTCTCTTTCTTTCTCGCTCCATCTCTCTTCTCTCTCCCCACCTGTCCCTCCTCCTTCCACCCCCTTCTCTCTCTCTCTCCCTCATTTCCTCTGTCTCCCTCTCCCTCTTCATCCTTCTCTTCCTCTCTTTCCCTCATTCCCTCCCTCTCTCTCCCGACCACTCGCCCCCCATCTCTCCCTCTCCTTTGTTCCACCCCCCTCGCTCCCTCCTTCTCCCTCCCTCTTCTTCTACCTAGTAATCTTCTGTCATTTTTTTCTGATCAGTGGGCTCGTGATGCCTTGAGAGCCTCGTAGGTTTCCTGCCTTGCTGGCAACTCGAATAAAGAGTCTGCTGCTTACATGAGATCTGTTGGCAGATGGGAAAATGCCAGTCAGAAAGGGTTTTTGTAGACCAGACATTTTGTGCCTCACATGCCAGCTCGCAGAGACCGAACAAGTGTTACATTTTAACTATCAAATATTGATACTTTAATCGCCGAACCAAATTCTGCGTTCATGGTGGAAGTCTCCTGGTTGTTTTGTTTTTGAATAGCTATGACGAGTGCGTGGTTAATTCTGTTGAGCGACGAGGTTGTTTGGTGCAGGCTTGAAAGAGTGTAGCTTGTCGACGGGGTCATCAATGAAGCAGTTGGTTATTTAAATAGCACAAATTATATATTATCTTTTATTTACAAGTCCAAGTAGGACTTCTTGTCGAATACTCAAGTCAAGTGACTGCAGCTCGTATGGATTGAGATCTTCTTTGAGGGTGAGTGAAAGCTGGCATTCGAAGTGGAGCGAGCGTAGTAGCGATGGCAATGTGTGTATAACAATTAATGATTGATTCTGACTTGCCCGTACCGCCAGTTAAGTAGGCTTCGAACGTTGTGAGATTGCCTTGTTTCGTAATTATGGTGTTAGCAGCGGTTGCTGGCTGCGCCAGTACCATTAAACGCCTGCGCTTATCTTATTCAAAATGACCTGAAATCGTATGCAAGAATCAATAGGAATTAAATTGTACTAATTTCTAACCCTAATAAATAAAAACTATGTATAGAGAAATGTGCAAAGTGTAAATACCAAATCTGGACTATGTCTTTAATGCTACTCCTTCTAAAACTAATCCTCTAAATGGCACGATATCTGTAAATAATGTCTGTGTAATTATGGAGTTGGATACATGGGGCTGCACGTTCCATTATTTCTCACAATTCTTTCTCTAATCTATGGCCGATTGACTGTGATAGGCCTATTCTTCCTCCTTCTTCCATAAAGTTTAAGACTTATGCTGGTGTTCTCCTCACCGTTGCAGGCGAGGTTTCTATCTGTGCTACACTTGATTTTACTAATTCTTGTTAATTAATTATTGTTGTTGCGGAGGGTTCAGGCCAATGTGCTTTAGGGAGAGATTTAATTAATTCCCTTCATCTAAATAATAGGAAGCTCTCAGATCTACATAGTGTATCAAAACCTGAAGCTGATCTAGTGAAATAATTCCCAGATTTATTTTCTACTGGTTTGAGTTGCCTTAAAGGTAAAAACCTTTACTATTGCGCTACTCCCAAATATCCCTCTTAAATTCTGTAAAGCCAGGACAGTTCCCTCTAAACTAAGTGAAAAAAGAATTGGATAGATTGGTGGAAGAAGGCATAATTTTCCCTAGACCGCATTCTTTCTAGGCTGTTGCAGTGGTACCCTTATTGAAGGCAAATGGATCAGCAAGATTTGTGGGGACTATCGGATTACAGTAAATAGACCTGCTAGGCTGGATACATGCCTGATTCCTATGATCGAGGATCTGTTTAGTAGTCTCTCAGGTGGTAAACAATTTATCAAACGAGATATGTCTCAGGCATATGCACAGTTATGTATTGACGATATAAGGCAATAGTATGCGGTGATTAACACACATCGTGGGTTGTTTAAATATCATAGGATGTGTTTTGGAGTTGACCCCGCACCTGGAATTTTCAACGAGCAAGTAATGATTTATTAAGCTATCTTCCAGGAATTATTTGCTACTTAAAGCATGTGTTCATGTGTGGTTAATCTGAACTTGAGCAACGACTTAGATTCGTACTAAGGATAACAGAGACTGCCTGGTTGAAGCTTTGTTTAAAGAAGTGTGGTGCTATTGGTGTTTTACTCTGTCCTATCTAGGTTATCGTATTGTTGTTGAGGGTATTCACCCTACTTCTGACAAAGTTCAAGCTATTGCAGATGTTCCTGTCCATATTAATGTGACTGAGCGAAAGTCACACTTAGGGTTGCTTAGATTATATAGGAGGTTTACTTATAAGGCAACATCTATGCTGGAGCCTCTAAATAGCTTATTAAGAGCTGCTGTACCTTCGTTTTGGGGATAAGCAGAAAGTGATTTTGTTCTCTCTAAGCAGATACTATAGTGGTACCTTTTCACGGAGGGGTACCAGTTATAGTACCGCTCCTGAGCCACCAATTATGGTTCTCTCCTGATTATTATAGCATAGCTTCTTTTGCTTGCGAGGCGAGACTCCAGGGGGTAGAGCTTTATTTTATTTCATTAAAGGCTGTCTTTCTTGATTGCAGGCTGGGTAAATGTCCTGAGGGATTTTTTGTTATGGATAAAAGAAATCTCTACCAGTGGATTTAGTATTCTTTATTTGCAGGACTTTAGAGAGTCTTCTGATGTTGCGATATCCATCTTAATAGAAATAGAAGAAAAGGTGTGAGAGGGTGAAAGGATAGTGCGTCCAGGATGAGGGGCGAGAGAGCCCTTACTCCCCATTTTACCCAGTTACCCTCCTCCCTGTGCCCCAAGGCATCGGGGTGAAGGTTGAAAGGGATAGGAGAAGGACATGAAGAGTAAGAGGAGAGGGAGTGATAGTACAGCGAGAAACTAGTAGGAGATTATACAGGCAACCTAGGTGGTCATAGCCCTACATCTAAACGCAATGCTAAAACCACGGTGTACATTGACACCCTCGTTTGTATACAGAGCCCGTTCGGAAAAGACAGTGTCAAAGTGACATGAAAGGAAGTTGGAGAATTGTAGGTTTGTTTGGAGGTCATTGGGTTGTTAAGTAGTTATAAGTTGGAATTATAGTCAAAGAGTAAGTACCTGAGTTCCAGTTTGATGTGAATTCAGTTGATGTCTTCTAATATTTAATGTGGGCGTTCAAACCGTTGTTAGTTTGTAAGTCTGTTTCTGGTCAGTATTTGTTAGTTTTTCTTGCATGTTTTCGTTGCTATCTAGCTACATATGTTCTTTTAGTATGCATGTTCTAGATTCTAGAACACTACGCATGTTCTTTTTGAATTTATTCGATTGGTATTTTTATAAGTTATTATTTGCCTTCATTTTCTGTGTCTTAGTTCGGTTCTCTTTATCGGTTGTCCTATTCGTGGTTGTCATTGTTGTATTTGGTTCGTTTTCGAATTGTTAAGCTTCCCTTCTATATGTATATATCTTTCACCTCTTCTTTGTATATTATACTCATGCTGCTTGGAAACAGTCAGTGAGATATCCATCCTGCTCTTAATACTATTTGACTGGAAAGTTCCTCTCTAATCTCTTCGCGTGTCTTACAATGACCGCTTTTGTCATTTTTATAATACCTTGTTAACATGTTCGCGGTCCAATCGCCAACTGCCTTCTCTATCTGAAGGGCATGACGGAATTTTCCGTCATTTATAGGGAGGCAATTTGTAGGCCATGACTGAAATCACCGTCATTTTTTCCCCTTTGTTTTATTGATAACATTGAAGCTTGGGCCTGTGAGTCGACTTCCAGAGATTATCGTACGTCTGGTCCTGTTGCCAGGTTTAAGAGTACCGAATTTGCATGGGGCATTTGATAGTAGGCTGACACCAAGGGCTAGAGTTCTATCACATAAAATGAGTGTCTCTCAGTCAAAAAAACTTAGGTGTAATTAAGAACTAGAAAATCTTTTAGATGCTGATTTGAGCAGTTTCAGTGATTCTGATGGAACTTCATACGTATGTGGGAGTCGTAGCAGGAGTCACATTTCTGAAACCTCCTCCGATTATTCTAGTAATGATGGTAGGTAAATAGGACAATAAGTACTTATATATAAACAATCCATAGAGGGTGTGGCAGTGCTTACAGTGGTATCGACTGAGGTTCGAATAGCCAGCACGTGTTTCGTAGAGCTCTCGGAATATTTCGATTATTTGCTATACCTTGGTGTTTGATAGAAGTTTTTACGCAAAATAGTATTACGTATATTCTAGTGACATGGTAAACATAAATATTAAGTTATTAGATCTGATATTTGGTTAATATAACGAAGTTGTTTAGTATTGTTAATTTTTCGGCCAGGTTCTTTTGTTTACCTTATTTTGCGCGGGAAAGTACGTAGTAGCTAAATTAAATTAGTGTTTTGGAACCTCGTTTCTTGGTTAACGATTTAATTAGCAACTGAAAAATACTGTGTTGTGCCTTAAATCTCGTTTCGGTCTGTTGATTTATTTTTCGGATTTTTCGAAAGGTTTTTTCACCACAGAATCAGCGAAAGCTAAGTTGCTATTTTTTTTTCTTATTACTACTTAAGTTCTTTCTTTGTTTGAATAAGTGAAGGAGTTCGGGGATGAAAGTGAGAATGAGTGTCGGAATGTATGCATTGGTTGTGGTGTAGTTGGTGAGGAGTACATATGTGTTGTATGTGGGCTGCGTGAATGCATTGTAGATTTAGAGGGGATGATAATGCAGGATTTAGACAGGATATGTAGGCTGGAGGGGTTATTTGCTGAGCTCAGGAGGGAACTTAGTGTTAGGCCTATGGCTGGGAATAGGTTAGGTGGTGAGGTAGGCCAGTTAGATATTTCAGGTGAAGGTAGAGGGCCGGTGGATGAGGTAGGATATAATAGTTCTAGGGATAGTGAAGTTAGCCCCCTTAGATTAGTTAGAAATAGGCCTAGTGAGGATGGGGGACAGTGGAGAGTGGTTAAGAAACATGTAGCTAGGGAGGCTTCTCCTGTTCTTTGTGAGAATAGGGTTGCTTCTGTTGAGGTGGTTAGCCAGGGGGAGAATAGGTGTGTGAGTCAGAGGGACACAGAACGTATTAGCTTGACTAATAGATTCAGTGCCCTAAGAGAGGACGTAACTGGAGGTGATATGGCGGGTGTGGGTGGAGATAGAGTGACTGGTAGTTTGAATGAGAATAGGAGTGGGGATGGAGTTAGGTCTGTGGGGGTAAGGAATAGGAGTCTGACTGAAGTGTTTGTGATAGGTGATTCACGAGTTAGATATTTAGATAGGAAGTTGAATGCAAGTAGATTGAATGGTTTGAGGGTATATTTGCCGGGTGCTGGAGTGAGAGATCTGTCTGATAGGTATGAGGAGCTGGTGTCTGGGTGTGCAAGGGATGCGGTTGTGATTACACATGTAGGAGTGAATGGTGTGAAGAAAGTGGGTGCATGTGAGTTACGTGAGAGGTACAAGAGGTTGATTGAAAAGGTGAAAGAAAGAAGAATGAAAGGTGTTGTGACAGGTGTGCTTCCAAGAATGGATGTTGGGGTAGAATGGATGTCTCGTGCGATTGAGCTTAATGATTATGTGAGGAGGATGTGTGAGATGGAAGGTGCCATGTTTATGGATGTGTGGGATAGGTTTGTTGGAATGAAAGAAATGTATGCGATGGATGGACTGCATTTGAGTAGGAGGGGGGAAGATGTGTTGTGGGAGGAGCATGATCGTGTTATTAGGTCTTTGCGGGCGGGAAACTAGATACTAATAGTGGTCAAGGAATTATGAGAGGACATTATAGTACTGAAAGAAGAATGGACTTGGTAGATAACAGAAATAGGTTCCAAGGCAATAGAGGTGAGGTCATTCAGGTTGGAAGAGGTGCTTCAGGGATAGGGGGGTTAAATTGTTTCTATACAAATGCTCGTAGTCTTAGAAACAAGAAGGATGAGCTATTTAGTTATATTAGCGATGAGGATATAGATATATTATGTGTTACTGAATCATGGGTTAATGAAATAGAATTTAGTGACAGTATAAGCGAATTTGATTTACAGGGCTATAATACGTACATTAGTCAAAGGACAGGTAAGATTGGTGGAGGAATAATATATAAAAAACAACATTGTTTCAAGTTTAAATACTTCAATAAAGCAGGATGGAGTTGAGTCACTTTGGATAGATATTAGGTTCAGTAAAAATAGAATGGTGCATTTGGGAGCTTTTTACAGACCATCTGTGCAGACTGATGATATAGATGAACTAATGATAAGGGAAACAAGTAAGGGATGTGAAACAGATGCAGTTATTATTGGGGACTTCATCTTAAACTCTGTGGACTGGGAAAATATGATAGGTAGGGATAGAACAAGTGGCAGGTTCATAGAATGCTTTGAGGATAATATTTTAAATCAATTTGTTAATGAGCCAACGAGGGGGAACAATATATTAGATTTAGTACTTTCTAACAGTGATCATTTAGTTCAAGAATTGACTGTTGGGGAAGCATTGGGAAATAGTGACCATCAGATAGTTCGTTTTAACTTGGGAATTGAGAAGGGTAAAATAACCGAGAAATGCTGTAAAAGTTCCAAATTTTCATAAGGAAGATTATGTAAAACTTCGAATCTTGTTAAATTTAGTAGACTGGGATGTAGAATTCAGAGGTAAAAATGCTTATGGGATGTGGGATACTTTCAAGCAATAATAAATGTAGTCCAAGAGCAATGTATCCCAATGAAGGCCATTAGGAACCAAAGTAGGAAACCATTATGGTGGAATCAGGAGATAGCTAGAAAAATTTCAGAGAAGAAAAGGGCATATAAAAAATTACAGGTAGAAAATAATATTCAAATTTTAAGTCATTATAGAATGGTTAGGAATGAGTTAAATAAGATTATAAAGAAGAACAAAAGGGTGTCAGAAATTAAATTAGCTCAGGATAGCAACAAAGATCCTAGAAAGTTCTTTAGTTACTATAAAATTAATAACAAGTCTGGCAAAGTTAAAATAGGACCTATCAAATATGAAGGGGTTGTGAGAGAAACTGATGAGGAAATAGTTGAGGTACTAAATGGTCATTTTGCATCAATATTTACAAAGGAGAAACTAAATAATCTTATGTATAGTACTCATGGGTCAGGGAAAGCGGTGTTTACTACCATTAGTGTGGATTGGAGGACGATAAATTAAAAATGATTAGGATATGTGGGGGTGTTTCAAATTGGATAGCTGATTGGCTGAAAGACAGGAAGCAAAGGGTAGTGCTAAATCGTGTAAAGTCAGAGTGGAAGGATGTTATCAGTGGGGTTCCTCAGGGATCAGTTCTCGGTCTATTATTATTTGTCATGTATATAAACGATCTTGGGGAGGCAGTTAATAATAAGTGTCAATTTTTGAAGATGATACCAAATTAGCAGCTGTAGTTAAAGATAATTATGATAATTTTAAAGTTCAGGGGGATTTAAATAAATTGTTATCCTGTGCACATAAGTGGCAAATGACTTTCAACCTTGATAAGTGCAAAGTTATTAACATGGGAAAAGATAATAGAGAATTTAACTATGAAATGGATGGGCATTGGCTGAGCTCAATAGAGGATGAGAAAGATCTAGGAGTAGTAATAGATAAGACATTAAGGTTTTCTAAGCAGTGTATTGAAGCAAGAAATAGGGCAAATAGAGTGCTGGGATTCATTAAGAGAAATGTCAGTTACAAAAGTAACGAGGTTATTCTTAAACTCTATAACTCTTATGTTAGGCCACATCTAGAGTACTGTATACAGGCATGGTACCCACATTTTAGATACGATATTAACCTTCTTGAGTCAGTGCAACGGAGGGCAACAAAGATTATTCCTTCCTTGAGGCACCTTGAATATATAGATAGACTGAGGGTATTAAATATGTTCTCGTTCGAAAGGAGGTGTGTGAGAGGGGATATGATTGAGCTGTTTAAAAAATTTTCTGGGATAGATAAATTGGATGTTAGCAATTTTTTTGACTTAGATGATGGAAATCGGACTAGAGGTCACCACTTGAAAATTAAAAAGCAAGGGTGTAGATTGGATTTAAGAAAATATTTTTTTACTAATAGAGTGGTAGACTTCTGGAACAAATTGCCGCGGAGGGTAGTAGGTAGTCCAAATTTAAATGTATTTAAGAGTAGGTGTGATGAGTTTATGGGGAGGGAAGGTTTTGATGGTTCCTAAGTTTTGTATATATCTATAGCTGCATGATTTAGTTCTTGACAAGCCTTGATTGGTGATACCCTTGTTTCTGGACGCAATCCTCTGGATGTAGTTTTCTTTGGATTTTGGGTGCCTTAAAAAAGAGGCCGTTTGACTCGGATGACCTCTGATGGGCCCTTGTGGCTTTTGTCATCTGTTATATTATATTGTGGGGAACTTTGCTTTTGTCTTTCCCTGTCGATGGTGCTTTTTATGGGTGGGGTTTGACGGATGCGGATGACCTTTGATAGGCCCTTGTGACTTTTGTCATCCGTGAAATTATGTTATGTTATAAGTTATTATTTACCTTCATTTTCTGTGTCTTAGTTCGGTTCTCTTTATCGGTTTTCATATTCGTGGTTTAGTCATTGTTGTATTTGGTTCGTTTTCGAATTGTTAAGCTTCCCTTCTATATGTATATATCTTTCACCTCTTCTTTGTATATTATACTCATGCTGCTTGGAAACAGTCAGTGAGATATCCATCCTGCTCTTAATACTATTTGAATGGAAAGTTCCTCTCTAATCTCTTCGCGTGTCTTACAATGACCGCTTTTGTCATTTTTATAATACCTTGTTAACACGTTCGCGGTCCAATCGCCAACTGCCTTCTCTATCTGAAGGGCATGACGGAATTTTCCGTCATTTATAGGGAGGCAATTTGTAGGCCATGACTGAAATCACCGTCATTTTTTCCCCTTTGTTTTATTGATAACATTGAAGCTTGGGCCTGTGAGTCGACTTCCAGAGATTATCGTACGTCTGGTCCTGTTGCCAGGTTTAAGAGTACCGAATTTGCATGGGGCATTTGATAGTAGGCTGACACCAAGGGCTAGAGTTCTATCACATAAAATGAGTGTCTCTCAGTCAAAAAAACTTAGGTGTAATGAAGAACTAGAAAATCTTTTAGATGATGATATGAGCAGTTTCAGTTATTCTGATGGATCTTCCTTCATACGTATGTGGGAGTCGTGTCAAGAGTCACATTTCTGAAACTTCCTCCGATTATTCTAGTAATGATGGTAGGTAAATAGGACAATAAGTTCTCATATATAAACAATCCATAGAGGGTGTGGCAGTGCTTACCGAGGCAGCATCTCTTAGTTGGAATAAATTGGGCGTGAGGAGGGGGGTGCAGCGCGAGGCTTTTAGCAGAAGAACCCTCATTTACTCCACTCCTAACGCATAGGATAGATATGATGAATTACCTGAATAATTAGAATAAGTAAAGCCTGATTTTAAAATAATCCGAAAGGAAAATTTCATAAAATTAATTTTTAAGTTTCTTTTTTGTTATCACCTCTTTATAAAATAAAACTTCTTTCTGAAATGTCTTTTTTTTAGTATAGCCATTATAAATTGATCGACGGATATTTCCGTCATTGGACCAGCAAATAACATGAGTATATCCATAGGCCCATGACGTATATTTCCGCATGCATATTTTATTACTTAAATCAGCATTGCTTACGATATATTACAGACTGACATTGAAAAATCTCAATAGGATCCAGCTATTTAAAAAATAAATCATTGGGCCTGGTAGGAAACTACCAAATGACGGATATATCCGTCATGGGCCGCAAACGTGTTAAGGGGTTCGATATTGGCTTCTCTAAGTAGTTCTTGTATTCTTCTTCTCTCGATCCTTCTCGTAATAGTTATAAGGTACATTGCCTCGTTTTGAATCCTCTGTAATTTGAGAAGATTATTTATTAACAATGTACACATCGCATTGGCTAGACAAATTAGCGTCGGTTGGACTATTGAATTATAAATTTTCTTTTTGGTCCGTTGGTTGAGCGTTTTTTCTTATATAGAAGTTTCAGTCCTATTTTTCGTTTTCTATTCTGCCGGTTACGTGTTTCCTGTAACCGGTTTTAGTTATAGTTCGACCCAGTACTTTACATTCATTACTGTATATATATATATATATATATATATATATATATATATATATATATATATATATATATATATATATATATATATATATATAGGGAGTGGACAAAATAATGGAAACATTAACTAATGCACCCATTCACACCAAAAAGATTTACAAACTTGTTTAAAAAGCCTGATAATGATGTTGAACACATATTGGTCTCCATAATTTACCGATCTTGCCATAATCAAGTTTTTTTGTGTAAATTGGAGCAAAAACTAGGGGATATATTCCCTCTAAAAAGCGTCTACGAAGGAGTTAGAGCAGGTTTCAGCCGAAACCAGTTAAATTCGTATAGATACAGCACAAAACTGTATGAATCGATTGGTCAGCGTATTGAATCTATTTATACTGCTAGGGAGGAAGGGACTCAAAGTCAGTAATTTAATTAATGTTTCCATTATTTTGTCCAACCCCTATATATATATATATATATATATATATATATATATATATATATATATATATATATATATATATATATATATATATATATATATATATATCTTTTATTATCAACGTATTTTATTGCTATCTTTCTCCTGAATACTGGTATAATTTTGAATTTATTACGGTCCATACTAATTTTCCATCTACGTTTGTACTCGTTTAACCCTCGAATTTTTTCTCCCGTTGCTTTTGCTTGGAATTGGCCGTGCCAATTGCGTTATGTCATCCGCAAATTCTATTTTCATACACCCCTCCATTTCTGGCGGCGGGGGAATATCTGCTGTGTAGACAGCGTATAATAGTGGGTTCATACAACAGCCCTGGGGAACCCCGGCTTCCAGCTTAAAGCGCTCTCCTTGGTGATTGCCTGTGTCTATATACGCGTATCTATCTATGACATGTGCAATAATCTTTCAAGTTTATTGTTTAATTTAGATTGGAGTATCTTATACTGTATGCCGAGCTGCCAAACTTTGTCGAAGGCTTTGGACAGGTCTCTGCAGACGATGTCTACGCTCATCTTCTCGCTTTTCACGTCTGCTATTTTTTTTCATAATTAGACAAAGTGTCATATATGTGCTCCTGTTTTTCCGATCCGAATTGGCACTCATTGTAAAGGTTGTTTTCCTCAAGATGTCGATCGAGTCTGTGCTGTAATATCTTTTCGTATACTTTCCCGATGAAATCCAATAGCGAAATGGACAGTAATTTTCTACCCGACATGGGGATTTTCCAGGTTTCAGTATAAAAATAATTTTCGCCATTTTCAGGTCACTGGGAAGTAACCCGTATTCAGGCACGCATTGCAAACATTCTTTAAACCCTCTAAAATGTTATCCGTTACTTCGGTGTAGTTTTTCTTAGTAAGTCCTGAGACCCGTAGCGCTTTCTGTTTGAAACTGCTTATTGCGTCTTTAAGCTCTTGCGTGGTTATTGTTGCATCAATTTCCTCGTTGATGTTTCTACTTGCGTCGACAGAGTGGTGATGATGAGTTATTTCACTTATCCGGTTAAGTTCTCGAAAACTTTCGGTCTCAAAGTCAGAGTCGAAGTTCTCGTTTTCCTCTCATTGATTCTAAAAACATTCTTCCAATGTTCCCTAAAAACTCTTTTAACCTCGGTTTCGTCCTCGAGTTGATTTCCTCTCGCGTTTTTAATTATGATCTTTTTCCTTAGCTGATTTGTCTTTCAATCTGTTTATCCATTTCCAATACTGTTTCGAGGATTCTTCCTCATCTATTTTATTGAAAAGGTTGTTCCATGTTCTTCTTGTTTTTTATATATCATAAACGTTAGCTCTCTCTTCTTCCTTCTTAGTTTGTTCTACAGTTCCATGCTTGGTCCGTCTCTAGGTATCTGTTTTGAAGCTAATCTTATTTATATGTTCTTGTTCATCATTTCGGGCGTCCATCCGAAGTTCTACATGGTTCTGTAGGATCTTTGGGGATTGCCTTCTCGTTGCGTTGATCAGAGCTCGTCTGATTTCTCTGAGTGCTTCGTCAATATCTTTTATTGTCGCTACGTTGAGTATCTTTGGTTCGTAGCCTGAGAGAATTTCCTTGTACTTTGAACAGTCCGCATGATGATAGGCCTTCCATTTATTATATATATTCTGTATGGGATGTTGATTTGCAGTAAGTAGGGTAGCTAGGTAGCCGTTGGTCGGTATGTCGATAGGTTCGAAGTGATAGTTGAATAGCAGGTTGAAGTTCGACAGGCAGATATCTGGTTTACACGCCATTTAGTTGTTAATATAAGTTGGGAATTCCCGCCCTACTCTTTGATGCATTTCCCTTGCAATTGGGAATCTGTC
This sequence comes from Ceratothoa steindachneri, assembly GCA_963969495.1. Lineage (NCBI taxonomy): Eukaryota > Metazoa > Arthropoda > Malacostraca > Isopoda > Cymothoidae > Ceratothoa > Ceratothoa steindachneri. Next base: position 125,238,741 of record OZ018330.1, on the reverse strand, counting down.
CCTCTTTGAAGGTTGGTACTCGGTTGCTATTATAAGGCTGGTAAGTTCGAGTTGTATTCCTATTGCTGCATAAGACTCTATTGGTCCTCCTTGCGTCCTGTAGTCGAGTTCTTTTTTTACCACAATGGCGTCTCAGTCTAATCTCTGTCTTGAAGGGTTTGTTGCTATAATATTGTAATTTTATATCTTTATCTCCACTTCTAGATCCATTCCATGTCCTGATATTAGAATCACGATGGGTCCCTTGAAGATGACCCCCGTCCAGGACGCCCGTCAGACGTGACCAACGACGACAAAGTGGCCCGTGGGGAGAGGATCATCCTCTAAAATCGACGGGTGAAGGTCGAAGAAATCGAGCGAGAACTTGGAATATCACATAGAAGTGTTATCAACATCACCCACGACAATTTGGCCATGACAAAGGTCTCTGCCCGTTGGGTCCCTAGAAACCTTACACCCCATGAGTGACTTCAACGTCGTCAAAGTCCACAAGGCCAGAGTTGCACAAGCTGCCCAGTGCGAGTGCGGATTCGAGGAGCTCAACCATCCCCCCTACAGTCTAGATCTGGCCCCTAGCAAATACTTTTTATTCCACCAGCACAAGGCTGCACTGCGTGGACGCCGGTTTGGGGACGATAAAGATGTCCAGCTCGCCGTCTAGGAGTGGATTGAACAGCAGTCGGGAGCTTTCTGGTTGTCGGGAATTCGAAGCTTCAGGGACAGGTGGCGCAAGTACATTGAAGTCGAGGGTAGTTATATAATAAAACCCTTTTCCTCATATCTCGTTTCCTTATATCCGAATTGCAAAACTTATTGACCCCCCCTCGTATATCAGGGTCTAGTTCTCTAAAAATATATCTATAGATATATTTCTTATATTTCCATCCGTTTGTATTTAACTGTAGAATTTCCATTTTCCGCTTGTCCATTTTGAAAGTTGTTTTAGGTTCTTGTTTCTGATCATTTCAGGTGTTCCTATTTAATTAACATTTTGTTCACGTTTACGCATGTATTCTTGCTTTCCTTTGCGAGAGATTGATGTAGACGGGATCGGAGATTGTTGCCTTGGGGTTATGTTCTTGTTCGTACTCGATTTCTTTTTCTTTTGAGCTTTTCTTTTCATTCATTCTGGTCTCCTGAGTGGATTACTCGGTTCCGCTATCTGTTTCGGTTTCGTCACTGTTGGTATCTTCTCTTCTTCATTGTCCCCGTTTTGTTTAGTTTCATCTCTTAGTTCATTCGTGGTTTTTTCGTTAATGTTTATTTCGGTGACTAATGTATCCGTGCCGTCAAAAAATACGGCATTATTTTTAAATAACAAAGGGGGGGGCAATGAAGAAGCAAAAGAATATATATATATACACACACACACCACAAACACTAAGTGTGATCGTCAAAAGTGGGTATTTGTGCTACGTTTTGCGGTATATTTTTTTATTTAAAATTATATAGAAAAAACTACATTTATCGCATTTATTAAATAATTATCTTATATTTAATAAGTTCACAATATATAGTTGTTTTATATTATACTTATAAGAGAAATATAATGGTAGAGCAACTTTATTTTTTTTAAATCAACAATATATAGTCCTTTTGTATTATACTTATAAATAAAAAAGAATGGTGAAGCAACTTTATTTTTTTATATAATGTCGTAGAATAGACTCTCGTTGATATACCATATATAACTATTCGTTGGGGTATTATTCTAATATTTCGAGTGCGTGGTAATCTGATTGACCGAGGTTATTTATCTTCAATATGCTTAAGAAGTGGAACTGAGCTCAAGGATAATAATATGGCTATCATTAATAAAATAGAGTTTTATTAATTAAACTATCAACAACACACAAAAAGAAAATGTTTACATAAACAGAGAATGGAAAGGGTCGTGGGAATATCTGACTAATCCGAGGATTAAGATTTGGAGAGATTTAAAAAGGTAAACAAATAAAAATGTAAGGGGGAGGGATGGTTTGCTAAACCATTTAAAGCACATGGTAGCGTTGACAAAAGGTTAGATGATTAAAAATAATGCTCAGCTTACGTAATTACAAAGTTGTTGTGCAGAGGAAGACGATGCGAAGGAATCTTCGGTCCACTGGCGATTTCCAGCAGAAGGGTTTTTCGGGGGGTTGTCCTTAGCGAAGGGGAAGGACTGTCTTCGAAGAGTGAGAGCGAAGTGGGGCTCGGAAGTACGAGCGATCTTTGTAACAGCAAATCGGGAATGTTATAGATGAACAATTGGGGTTATTGTTGAAACCAAGCGTTCTCTTGAAGAACGTTAAAAAGGGAGAATTAAATTATCCTGACGTAATGTCTTGGGAATGAGAACCGTTTCTCGACGAACGGGTTTAAAGAACAATGGCTGTTCTAACGTTGTTCTCTTTCGGAACAACAGGGGGGGGGGGAGAACCGTCTCGTGTCAACGGGCTCAAAGAACAATGGCTGTTCTAACGTTCTCTTTCTGAACAACAGGGGGGCCTTGTGGACTTAGCGTCTCGAAGGCGCGAACCTTGGCACTCAAGGGATATTGTCCTCTTCTGGACAATAAGGCGGATCTCGAGGTAGAGAGCTCCTATGGTGCACAAGGGAGACCCGATCGGCGTGATGCCTCGCGAATATAATCTGGATCTGATCTGCTTCAATCGGGAAAGCTATGATATCAATAGTCGAAGCCATCCCCTTGGCGTAGGGGACAATTGAGTGAGAGGCTTCGGGGAAATGCCCCGGTCGCGCCTGGGAAAATGCCTTATCTGCCCATAAGCCTAACTCAATCTAACGAGATCGACGTATGGAGGTGAAACGGGGGAATGAACCTCCTTGATTAAATATGGGCTAAGGTGGGCGATAACGCGCTCTGCTTCCTCTCACAGATGCACGTGGGTAGCATGTGTTTCTAAACATGTGATAGCGGCTGAATTTAAGCGGCCAACCATAGAGCTCCGTTGTGAAGAACTCGCTTTCTTGCACCGACTGTACCGTCATGCACTTAGCTAGTATTATCTAAATACATATGATTACGTTGATCTTTTGATTATAGGGGAAACTAACCTTTAATACAAACTTAACCATAAAAGAGACATGGAACAATGAAATAATATAAAATTAGTACATATGGGACAAAATAATTTATACGTAATTTAATGGATACAAATATATACACATACGAGAAAAAAAAAGACATTGAGCCACAAAATTCAGACATATACATTGACTTATTATATTACAAAGATAATCTAATTTAAGTCGTACAAGACGGTATATACATACATGGAGATCCTAATCCTTCGAATTTCAAATTAATCTACACTATTTGGTAACGCATTCCTACTGAGTGCGTCAGCGACCTGATTATCGGAACCTTTTATATAATTTATCTTAAATTGGTACTATTGCAAGAGTAGACTCCAGCGCATAATTCAGCCGTTGAAGTGTCGTACATTCCGAATATAGGCCGACGGGCGTTGGTCAGTTCCTATCTGAAATTCTTTTCCTATCAAGTACATTTTAAACTTGCCAATAACCCATATAATCGCTAGACTTCCTTCTCTATAGTGGCATATCTCTTTTCGCGTGGTAATAACTGGCGACTAGCATATGCAACTGGATGACTCGTTCCGTCATCCTCATATTGAAGGAGTACACCTCCAATGCCCTCGTTGCTCGCGTCGGTCTTAATCCAAACGGATTTTTCCGGGTTGGGCAACTTCAAAATGGTGGCAGAAATGAGCTTACTTTTGAGCTGATTAAAATGAGAAACAGCGACATCATTCCAACGTACTCGATCGGGGGGATTCTTTTTTAAAAGTGTGCTGAGGGGCGCAGAAATTGCAGCGAAATTCGGGACAAATCGCAGATAGTAAGAAGCTGATCCTAGGAATCATCTTAATTGCTTCTTAGTATTTGGGAGGGGCTGTCGGCGATTGCCTAAATCTTGTCCTCTTGTGGACCTAACTGGCTTTGTCCTATTTTAAAGCCCAAGTATTTTATAGTATCGTGGGCAAAATGGCATTTGCTGGGGCCAATGGTGAGGCCATTTTCGCGCAGTCGCTCGAAGAGAGCTAATAGGGTGGTTAAATGAGGACTCCATTCACGAGTAGCGACGTAGACGTTATCGAAGTAAAAGGAGACATTCGGAAATCCATCTAAAAACCTTCTCATGAGACGGTTTTAGTTACTACAAGCGGTCACGAGGCCAAAAGGAAGGCGCTATAATTGCATTAAGCCTTTCTTAGTTGCAAAGGCGGTATATGCTTTCACATCGGGCCGGAGGGGAATTTGGTAATACGCCTTGCACAAATCAAGTTCTGAGATGAACTTGGCGTCTTCAAAAAGGTGGAGGTTTTGGTCTACCAACGGGATGGGCTCGGCGTTGAACACAGTTACCGAGTTCAACTTCCGGAAGTCGATGCACATCCGATAAGAGCCATCAGGTTTCTTGACCATGACAATTGGAGAACAATTACTAGAGGTGGAAAATTCTAGTATATCTAAACTAATCAAATTATCGACTTCGGCGTTGAAAGCTTGGCGTAAATGAATCGGCATAGGATAGGGTGTGGAACGGACAGGTTCTAAGGTTGTTAATTTAATATTATGCTCGAAACTAGTAGCGCATCCAGGCTTCTCTGAAATAACGTCATCGAACTGACATAACAGTTCTTGTAGCTGACTTTTTTGATGTGGTGTCAGCTGCGCGTCGATATCCAGATCAGAGGGTTCGAAATACTCGCCTGGCAGGGAAGGAAGAGGGTAATCGGCATCGGGTTGGATGCACACTGTCTGTATGACATTAAGGGACTCCGCGGGGTAATCCTCTTCAAGCGCCGATGTTTAGTCCAGTGCTACGAACGTATCTCCATGGGCGCGTCGGTGGTACTTTTTCAATAAGTTGACGTGGTAGAGCTTATCGCCTGCTGGGGTACCAATGAGGTAATATACCGGTCCTCGTACCTCACGGACCGGGTACGGACCTTTCCATTAGCTCAGTAATATATTACTCGCTGTGGGAAGGAGCAGGAGTACTTCATCACCGGGCTTAAATTTCTGATCTTCGGACCTAAAATCCTGGTTAAGGATCTCCGAGAATTCGGAAGGTATCGGGGTTCTGAGGGGGACGGGCTCTTGGGCTTCCTTCTTAGCTCGGCCTCGAGTAAGGGCGGCCTGGGACACAGGGTCGGAGCTTACTTGAGGGCTCTGTCCTATAAGTACGGAACAAAATTTTATGGGTGCTGAAATGACTTCAGCCCAGCCATCATAATACTGACATTGCAGGTAACATCTAACGACGGGGAATCGGTTTGCCCGCCCAAGGTAGTCATGTACCACCGCAAACTTTTCGTGGTTAGCGTCCACTGGAGGGAAGGAGCTCATCGGACACGATGAAACACGTGCACCCTGTGTCCCTGACGAGAGTAGATACACGGCAGCCGTTCACGCTGCCCTCCTCAAATTTCAAAGTTCCCGGGGGACTTTTATCAAAAATAAAATTTACGTGGTGGACTGACAGAGGCGGGGAAGTTGCTGCTTGGGTCTGCACCACCGGGGAAGCCGGGGTGGCATTAATCTTGTGAACTTGGTGGGCTGGTCCACTTTTAAGCCTAGAATTTTGGGGGCAACTCCAGCTCATGTGGTTTTCTACACCGCAGGTGAAGCATATGATTGGTCGCTTCGGGAAGAGTGATGGAGGAGAAATCTTAACTGGAGGTTTGGTGTTCCGTTGTTGGTTTGGGGGGAAGAAGTTTTGGGGTTTTACGGGGCCCGGAAACTTCGTTGGCTTTTCTGGGAAGGGGCGTGAATCCTTCTTTCTTTCCTGGTAGGGGGATTGGTGAGAAGTTCGATTCTCCTTGGGGTATAAATTATGGCTTGAGGCATAGACATCCGCTTCTTCGGGACACTTTTTAAAGGTCTAGCACTGACGATCCTTGACGAACGCGCGGATGTCCGTCGGGAGAGACGCCAAAAATTTATCCCGCAACACGAAGTCTGTTAAGGACTCGTAGTTAGGATCAACCTTTTGAGGATTCTAACCAGAATTTAAAATTCCTCTGAAGAATGTATCCGAATTGACGGAACGTCTGTCTGGGTTTAATACGACCTCCTCGAAATTATTGTCGGTAGAAATCGGGATTCATATTATGAGCGGCCAATAACTCAGCCTTTAAGGTGCTGTAGTCAATTGTACATTCAGATGGTAAAGATATGAAAATCTCGCGCAATTTACAATTTAACATGGGAAGTAATCTTACTACACATTCAGCCTCCAGATCCAGGTTATTGATCTCGAGGATCTTTTCGAAGTGGGCTAAAAATGCTCCGAAATCCTCTCCATCCCTGAAATTGGGGAGCTTAAGTGGGAGATTGGGCGGGGCTTCTGAATGTGAACTGACTGATTGTATTTCGACCTGTACTTTAGCCATTTCAAGCTGATAGGGAAGCTCATCTTGTCTTTCCCGTTCCTCTCTTTCTTCTCGTTGGATTCCTCTTTCTCTTTCTTCTCGTTGAACTTCACTTTGCCTTTCTTCTCTTAACTTTTCTCTTTCCGTTAGTTGCTCCTCTTGAACGTACTCAATCAATTCTCTTTCGGAAAGTCCCAAGGATTCTCCTTGCGCTTTGAAGATTTCGAACTGAGTCATATTTGCACTTGGGGGCGCAATAGTCAACCAACTAAATTCCTTGCAATAAGAATTATGCCGTCTAGAGAATTAGCCTACCTAAATATGGGCACTGACCTATTCGTAATTGGTTTCTCGACCTAGATAACCAATGACTAAAATAACACAAAAAAAACACAAACAAATTATTATAACAGTTCCTTGAGCTACTCCAGCTTCTTAAGTTAAAAAAAAGGGATAGCCATCGTTAAAACAAAAGGGAACTACTATACTCTATTCTTATAACGAATAACACTATGCTTCACTCGACTGAGACCAACCAGTGTTTGCAAAGATATAGCGTTAAACCTTACACACTTGATACCAAATTTAAATAGTATATATATATATATATATATATATATATATATATATATATATATATATATATATATATATATATATATATATATATATATATATATATGTCGTAGAATAGACTCTCGACGATATACCATATATAACTATTCGTTGAGGGAATTATTCTAATATTTCGAGTGCGTGGTAATCTGATTGACCGATTGTTATTTATCTTCAATATGCTTAAGAAGTGGAACTGAGCTCAAGGATAATAATATGGCTATCATTAATAAAATAGAGTTTTATTAATTAAACTATCAACAACACGCAAAAAGAAAATGTTTACATAAACGGAGAATAAAAAGGGTCGTGGGAATATCTGACTAATCCGAGGATTAAGATTTGGAGAGATTTAAAAAGGTAAACAAATAAAAATTAAAGGGATGGGATAGTTCGCTAAACCATTTAAAGCACAGGGTAGCGTTGATAAAAGGTTAGATGATTAAAGGTAATGCTCAGCTTACGTAATTACAAGGTTGTTGTTCAGAGGAAGACGATGCGAAGGAATCTTCGGTCAACTGGTGATTACCAGCAGAAGGGTTCTTTGGGGGGTTGTCCTTAGCGAAGGGGAAGGACTGTCTTCGAAGAGTGAGAGCGAAGTGGGGCTTGGAGGCACGAGCAATCTTTGTGATATCAAAACGGAGATGTTCTAGATGAACAATGGAGGTTAAGGTTGAAACCAAGCGTTCTCTTGAAGAACGTTAAAAAGGGGGGAATTAAATTATCCTGACGTGGTCTTGGGAATGAGAACTGTTTCTCGACGAACGGGCTTGAAGAACAATGGCTGTTCTAACGTCTTTCTCTTTCTGAACAACAGCGGGGGGGAGGGGATGAGAACCGTCTCTTGTCAACGGGCTCAAAGAACAATGGCTGTTCTAACGTGGTTCTCTTTCTGAACAACAGGGGGGGGGGGGTGAGAACCTTTTCTTGTCAACGGGTTCAAAGAACAATGGCTGTTCTAATGTTCTCTTTCTGAACAACAGGTGGGGCCTTATTGACTTGGCGTCTCGAAGGCACGAACGTGGTCACTCAAGGGATATTGTCCTCTTTTGGACAATAATGGTGGATCTCGAGGTGCACAAGGGAGACCGGATCGGCGTGATGCCTCGCGAAGATAATCTGGATCTGATCTGATCTGATCTCTTCAATCGGGAAAGCTTTGATATAAATAGTCGAAGCCATCCCTTTGGCGTAGGGAACAATTGAGTGGGAGGCTTCGGGGAAATGCCCCGGTCGCGCCTGGAAAAATACCTTATCTGCCTATAAGCCTAACTCAATCTGGCGAGATCGGCGTATGGAGGCAAAACGGGGGAATTGGCTTCCTTGATTAAATATTTGCTAAGGTGGGCGATAACGCGCTCTGCTTCCTCTCGCAGATGCACGTGGGTAGCCATGTGTTTCTAAACATGTGATAGCGGCTGAATTTAAGCGGCCTCAGACCGTTCTATCACATATAATACCAGGTCGTTAAAATATAAATTACATTTTTTTTTTTCAAATAAGTAGATTCGAGTGCTACCCACAAAATAAAAGTAAATAAATAAATACACGACGGGTATTATTATAGATGGCTGAGTAGTATACTTCTTTATGGTTCCTCTTCTCTAGGTCCATCTTAAGGAAAAGAGATAGTGATAAAAGAAGAGGTGAAAGTGTGGGGGAGAGAGAGAAAAAGGCAAAAAGATTGTGTAAGTGTGGGATGAGTGGTGTTGATGATATGAATGAGGAGCCGTTTTGATTGTGATAAATGTTTTTTAGTAAGGGCGATGGTGATATGTGTCAAGTTGTCAGACTAACGTTTTTGCTTTACATTGTGTTTTGCTTTTTTGGTTATATTATTTTTATTTACAGCATCGAAGCTTTTTTCTTTCGGTGTTTTTTTTTCTTGTGGTTATTTTTCAATTATTTGTGTAAGGTTTCTTTTAGTTTAGCATTTAGCCTTTGTTTTCATAATGTTCTCTTGTGAGCTTTTTAATTTTTTATATTTACTTATGTCCTGCACACATCGCAGCAAACGCGAGTTTCAAATAAAATTAAATTTGTACATCCACTTCCATTACTTAATTATCTTATCTAAGTAATTACTTATCTACATAGTTAATATTATTTTTTTATTAACATTCTCTTCAATAAAGCTAGACCTTTAAAACACATATTAATTGATCTGAACACGTAGTTTTCATATACTATCGTATCCTAATTTTGTTTTTTTCCTTGCAGATATTATATTTACAAGTCTTCCAATAATACTAAAGCTATTCTACAAGTTTTACTTTTACAACAATAGAAATATTAACATAACATAATTTCATATATAACAAAAGCCACAAGGGACTATCAAAGGTAATCCGCATCTGTCAAAACATACCCACAAAATGCATCCATAGGATTGTGTCAGATCATGCATCTACCATATAAATTTCAAACAATCCATAGGATTGTGTCAGATTTTAGATACGAGGGGCGGTGAATAAGTTTTGCGAATCGGTAGGGCAAAACAGAGGAAGGGGAATGGCTGTTTGTGAGGGTGTTAGGACAAATTATGACAAATCATGACCTGCAGCCGCACGCTCCTGCCTCGTCTATTTAAGAAGCAGTAGCTGATCGCAGGCCGTCAGTCACAAATTTTTCAACAATGGAGAAGGTTGAGCACCGCGCATTGATCAAATTTTTTACCAAGGAAGGCAGGAATGCAAAATAGATCCATGAACGCATGGTTGCAGTGTACACTGACACCACCCCTTCCTATGCAACTATTGCTCGCTGGAATAGGGAGTTCCGCTATGGCTGTGAGTCCCTTGAAGATGAACCCCGCCCAAGGCGCCCTTCAGACGTGACCAACGAGCACAATGTGGTCCGTGTGGAGAGGATCATCCTCGAAAATCGACGAGTGAAGGTCGAAGAAATCGAGCGAGAACTTGGAATATCATATGGAAGTGTTATGAACATCATCCACGACAATTTGGCCATGACCAAGGTCTCTGCCCGTTGGGTCCCTAAAAACCTCATGCCCCATGATCGACTTCAACGTCGTCAAAGTCCACAAGGCCAGAGTTGCACAAGCTGCCCTGCGCGAGTGCAAATTCAAGGAGCTCAACCATCCCCCCTACAGTCTAGATCTGGCCCCTAGCGACTACTTTTTATTCCGCCAGATCGAGGCTGCACTGCGTGGACGCCGGTTTGGAGACGATGAAGATGTCCACCTCGCCGTCCAGGAGTGGATTAAACATCAGTCGGGAGATTTCTGGTTGTCGGGAATTCGAAGCTTCAGGGACAAGTGGCACAAGTGCATTGAAGTCGAGGGTAGTTATATTGAAAAATAATATAACCCTTTTCCTTATATCCGAATTTCAAAACTTATTGACCGCCCCTCGTAGCTTTGAGTAAGAAAGGGGTGCAAAGAAAAATAAAGAAAGTTTCGAACGCGCTTCCCGCGTCGCTAGACAGCCGTTAGCGAGAGTCTTAAACCACTCGGCCATCCTTAGTCTCTAAAACATGACTCATTCAAACAAAGCTTTTAAGACGCTCGCCTGAACTTCTCGCACGCTACAAGATCATGCATCTACAACATACAATTAGAACCATCCACAGGAATGTGTCAAAAACAAAAAGAGAGTAAATAATTGAACAAGTTTAAATATACTCGAATAATTACAGGGTGAGCAAGGTATTCCAGGATATATGTTATTTTTACTATAGCACCATATTATTTGACTTTATATTCTATATATTTCAGAATTATCAATGACAGACCCTATGCTTACACAATAAATGAATAAGCACGCAGTTATCGTGGCTACAAAGGCTGAACATAGCAATTTAGAAATAGCACGATTTTTAAAAGTCGCTAGATCCTTCGTCTACAAAGTTTACAAGGAGTTAGAGGCCAAAGATGGTTAAGCAATGGGGGGGGGGGCTTCTTCATTATATCTTTTAGTTGTCAATCTTAATTTTTATTTTCTTGCTTGTTAGTGAATCTTCTTGTTTTGATTGAATTTCCCTTTTCTTTAAGTTGGCCCTTCAAACGTTTTCTTCCCTATTCTTGTTGGCTTCCGTATTTTTTCTTTAGTTGGTCCTTTAAGCGTTTTCTTCGGCTTCTGTATTCTTGTTGAGTTGGTCCTTCATCTTCGTTTTCTTTCTTGAGATTATTTCATAAAATTTATTTGGACTCTGGAGTTTCGAACGAGGTGCCTCTTGATTACGTTTCCGATACGCTAGTCACACGACTGGCTTAGTATGTTCTTTTGCATCGTAAGTTTATCTGCTATTTATATTATCGAGTTGGAAGGAATTTCTCTCATACATTTCGCACCCCTACACAGGTCCCTTTCTAGAAAGCAGAGCGAATTTGAGGATTGGGGAGAGTCTAGTCTCGGATATCTTAATCGAGGGGTAGTTAGCTCTCCCTCCTCGGCCTCCAAAGTCTACGACATTAGTGGAGCGAATTTTTTTCGGGATTGAGGAGAGCGAACGAAGTCTTGTTTGTAATCAATGAGTAATGGCTTCTCCTTCCCGGGCTCTCCAAAGTTCACCGCAACACTTTGTTAATTCTCTTGTAGGGCAGGTGCAGAGTAACGAATAATACATGATCAGACAGCGGAGCGAATTTGAGTATTGAGGAGAGACTAGTCTTGAATATATCTTAATCGAGCAGTAGTAGCTCTCTTTCCTTGGCCTCCAGTCTGCTGCATTAGTGGAGCGAATTTGAGGGATTGAGTAGAGCGAACGAAATCTTGCTTTTGTAATTAATGAGTAATGGCTTCTCCTTCTCCGGCTCTCCGAAGTTCACCGCAGCACTTTTGTACTGTTGATGAGAAGATTGTTCGGCCGTTGAGGGTCACCAGTTATGGGTGTCGTAGAATGCCCCCCCGTCCTTTTTGTTCTAAGAGTGCTAAGAGTGCTAATATTTTGATATCTTAAAGAACAGGGCCGTTCCGAAACACGTAAGAATATAAAAGAAACGCACAATAAACCCAAAACAAACTTATATTTTAACTTTAACCATTGGATACACAACATCTAAACATTAACTACAGCAATACTCTGAATATTACCATACACAAGAATTAATTAAATTAGTTTGACCCTCAAAAATTTGGTTAATTTCTCTACACACAACAATAATATAAGATTTAGGCTTACGGACTCTACCGGAATTTAAAGGCCTCAGAAATGTTATTGACTCACGACGCGCGCCGTCTGGCCAGATGTAGATGGGCAAGATCACACAGTCGTTTTGGCGAGGGTAGCAGCTGGGGGGTCCACACGGTATTCCGGGGGGGTTCTTCACGGACGAAAACAATTACGGTGCTTTATGCTGCACCAAGGTAGTCGTGGTCTCTCTGGCGACAGTGAGTCGAACTTGGTTCTTAAACCAAGTTAACTTGGAGTGAGGTGTGACCACCGAGTAATGAGCTCGAGGGGGAGCTTTTCTACTTCGTTACTTAATTCCTCATGGACGAGGACTGAACTCGGGGAGGGTCTTCTTCAAGGGCGAGGATAACGGAGGGGGATTTCTCTGGCGAGAATAAGTTACTTAAAGTTCGGCTTGGTAACCAGGAACTAGCTCGAGGATGAGCTTCTTCTTAGTTCCAGTCTTCTTCAAGGGCGAGTATAACGGAGGGGGGTTTCTCTGACGAGAATAATTTGAACTTGGTTCCTTACCAAGTTAACTTAGGAGTTATGTGTGGCCACCAAGTAACGAGCTCGAGGGGGGAGCCTTTTCCTTCTTTTCTTAATTCCTCAAGGACGAGGAGTACCACTGGTGTTTAAGGTGCACCAGGATATGAGGAGTCTCTCTGGCGAGAATAAGTGAACTTAACAAAGTTAACTTATCGTTTGGTTTGATAACCAGGGACTAGCTCGAGGATGAGCTTCTTTTTAGCCCCTTAAGGAAGGTAGCCCTGCCTCTCTTGCAGGGTACTTCTTGGTCTGGTGAGCCAAGTACACTACCAATCCAGTCTAGGTAGCTCGGTTTTAATCGAGGACTTCGTCACCTGGAATCTGACGTATACTAACTACCACGATTTTCCTCAGTGTTCCTCATTTATACCTTGTCATCCCACTGGGGGAGTGGTAAGGGGGCAGGGGCTTGAGGACGGCCCCATGAGAGTTCTTATGCCAACGGTTTTTCCCACTGAGTCTTACATCGGCTCCTCGTTAGCCTTCGAGCTTGGGAGAAACACGTCTCCAATTTCTTATTTGACGTGAAACTGGATCTCACTCTCCTGGGGGAGATCTTGCATTTTGACCTTTAGGGTCTTTCATGGCACCGAGTTGTGCGACGCTGCGGTTACGCTTTTGACCCGCCGATGCCTGGGCCGGATGTCTTTGCGGTAACCGCCTTGTAACTCCACCAAGAATGAACGGGGGGGGGGGACGATTCCCCTACAATGGAGGGGGGATTCTTCATTATATCTTTTAATTGTTAATCTTGATTTTTCTTTTATTGCTTCTTATCGAATCTTCTTGTTTTGACTGAATTTCCTTTTTCTTTAAGTTGGCCCTTCAAACGTTTTCTTCCCTATTCTTGTTGGCTTCCGTATTTTTTTCTTTAGTTGATCCTTTAAGCGTCTTCTTCGGCTTCCGTATTCTTGTTGAGTTCGTTCTTAATCTTCGTTTTCTTGAGATTATTTCATATAATTTATTTGACTCTGGAGTTTCGAACGAGGTACCTCTTGATTTCGTTTCCGATACGCTAGCCACACGACTGGCTTAGTCCGTTCTTTTGTATCGTAAGTTATTCTGCTATTTATATTATCGAGTTGGAAGGAATTTCTCTCATACATTTCGCACCCCTACACAGTCAAGGATAAAATTATAATAAAGCAAGCCCCCCTCCCCCATAGACCTTATGTGTTTTAACAAGACTCGGCACAATCACACAATCTCAAGGAACGCAGGATGACGGAAAATTTTGAAGAGCACATGACCCCTCAAATTTTGCCTTCTAGCTCCTCATATCCCAATCCTTTGGACTACTATGTAGGTAGCGTATTTGAGGAACACTAAAGAATCCCTAAAAGCCTCCATAGTCAGAGTAATGTCCAATATTAACAAGAACCACTTGATCCTAGCATGTAGGCGATTCAGACATTGCATAGAAGCCGTTATCGAAGCTGAAGGAGACTTTATTGAAAAAATTACTCAACAATATGTTTATTCTGATCCTTGCAACTCTTTCAGTAAAAAGACGTTATTTATTATCTGTTTATAAGAGACATTTTTTGTGTTAGTATAAATCTGTCATCAAATACCTTACGCACCCTGTGTAATGGTGATATCTTAGAATAATCTTTTAATAGGTACCAAAGGTCGCCATATTTATTATTTCATCGCCTCGGCCTATGTTTCTTTTATAAAGTCGTTCATTTATTTGATTAGAGCAAAATATAGAGGAAGTATTGTATTGCATTTAATATATATTTATATACATGTATATTTAAATATTCGAACAAAATAAATAAATATTATATTTTTACGTTCATTTTACTTTTTGGAACGATACAAAAACCTACTTGAGTATACGGGAAAAATAAAATAGTTACCGACCAAATAATCAATTGCTTACAAAATTACATTAAATTGAAAAAATATGAATGAGGCTGTTTACTCTTTTACGTTAGAATAAAAAAATAGATTATAATGTTGACGGTATGGAATTTACTAATTACAAATCGGCACGAGTATGGAATCTTTAATAAAACGAAATATTGATCAATAGAAATATCGATTTTACTATTAAGCTGTAACCTTCCTCACTTTTTTGAAGGATCTGGCAGAATTTATTGGTGTTCGTCATTATTTTTGTAATATTTGCATATTATTAGCTTTAGTTACAACACTTGCACCGATCACACCAGAATCAGGGAAAAAAATACACGGTCATTTTACCACATTGTCCATTTGGACATTTCCAAAAGAAAGATGATACAGCTTTGGAAACAAGCGGTCTTTAGACCACTATTGTCCATTCGGACACTTTTAAGTTGAATGTTTTAAGGGTTAGTGTCAATCCATTATAATATACCATAATATACATGAAAGTGTTCATTTTTGAGATCTCTTTGAGTCTGTTATTCCATATAACAATACTTGCATTGGCAAGGCACGCTTGCTGGTACGAACGGAGATTCACCCTTTAAATTACTTATTAATGATATGTGAACACCACAATACTTTTATCTCCTGAGGCTTTATGCATTTTAATCCCCATAACCTTATACAAGTGGTTGCAGACAGCAGTGCTTATGGGATCGGACGGTTCTATGCAACCTGATAGATGGCAAAGAGCGTCCTTTTCATTTTGTCTTTCGTATGCTAACAGCTACAGAACATAATTATTCTCAGTTGAAGAAGGAAATCCCACAGTAGATGTAACTCAAAACCTATTAGAGATTTTTGAGTCTTGTAAAACAAAGTAAATTTATCACCTATTTATCTGTCGATTCTGGAAATTTCATTAAATCCCCTTTTACGGTATTGATACACTAATGGGTTTAGTGGAGGCTATCAATATTATGTTTTGCGCAAGGAAGTAAAATAATGAAACTTTGAACTTTAAAATTAAAAAATATATTTAAATCTAGTTTTAACAAAAACTCCTCTTCATATGAGTAATACAAATTTATTTTTTAATTTTCTAAATATCATTTCCTTCCACATGTCTTCCATTTATTTCCAACCACAGTTGCGCCTTTGATCGCATTTATTGAACAACTTTTTTGATTAACTTGTGATTTTCCTTAAGTATATTGACTTCACGTGTGATACTATCTCTTAACTGGTTGATGCTTTGTGATAGAGTAGAATACACTTTATTTTTTAGATATCCCCATAAGAAATAATCACACGGTGTTAGGTCAGGGGATCTTGAAGGCCATTCAATTGCATGATTTAGCGTGACAATGCGGTTGTCAAACGTTTCTCTTAGTTTTGTTCTTACAGCAAGCTGTCTATGAGCTGGTGCGCCGTCCTGAATCCACCAAAATCTATTGAATTGATTGTCGTAAATCTGGCGGAGTTCTGCGAAAATCCTTTCGTTGATCATGCTCAGGTAGGCAGCACCATTCAAGTTATTCTCGTAAACAATGGGCCGACAAGATAGCCATTCCCGCATATTCCGATCCACAGAGACACTTTCTGTTGACAAATACGTGTGCAAAATTTGAATGCTGAGGGGTGGTTAAGCGGCGTATATTGCCGAATGTTATGGCTCTTTACCTTTCCATTCATAAAAAAGGCTGCCTCGTCACTAATCACAATGTTTTCCAAATTGTCTACGAAGAGGAAAATTAGTTTCACAAAGCTGGTGTCTTGCATGCATCTTCTGGGGATGCCATTTTAAGTCATGTTTAATAATGCGGTTAAATGATGACTTTGACAATTGTAACCCATTCTTTCTGACTGATACAAGTGGATTTTGAGTAAGTGTCATCTGAACATTTTCGATATTTTCTGTTGTTCTCATATGACCAGAACGACCCTTTATTTAGATTTAAGCATGTTCCTTCATGTTGGCATTTGCGAACATTTTTCCAAATTGTGAATCTTGTACCTGTTTAATACTGCTAATCTTAATAAAGTTTGTGACTACAAATACGCGTTGATCTTTTGTTAACTGTATGATTAAAAAAGGTTCTATGGAAGTAAACTTTTACACAGAAACGCTTTAATTTGCTTAGTAAGCAATAATGACGAGACCATAGCACAGCGTGGCTGAAAAACCAGTGTAAAATGACCTAGGCTTTACTTGAAGAATAACACAGTGACCTAGGCTAACTAGGCTTCCTATTTTTGCTAGCCTCCACTAAACCCATTGGTGTATCAATATCATAAAAGAGAATTTAATGAAATTCCCAGAATCGACAGATAAATAGTTGTTAAATAAAACACTTTTTACAGGATCCGAAAATCTCCAATAGGTTTTGAGTTATACTAATTCAAAGTACGGTTAACTTTTTTCTGGGGGACACCCGTTATATATATATATATATATATATATATATATATATATATATATATATATATATATATATATATATATATATATATATATATATATATATATTCAACAAGGTTGCTTCTAAGAAGGCGTAATTTTAATTGCAGTAGGAAGGATACGACCATCAGTGGCATTGAAATTTATTCCAAGCAACGTTTCGGATTACCCAATCCATCATCAGGCTAAAGGGATAAACACAATTTGTGAGGCGAACAAATGTTAACATAAAGTAGATACAAATCACAAGCAAAATAATTTAGATACTGAACCTATAAAATTAAAAGTATTAATAATTACAAGTACATATACAGATAAGCTCAAAGCAAAGGAGAGGAACAGATTCATACCTGCTGTCAGCGAATCAGGGGAATGACTAAGGAATTTACCCAAAATCGGACACGATTATGGGTAGTTTGTTGTCGGTATAATATTAACAGGTCTAAAGCTTGCCCTGGATGTTCCCAGGAAACATATATTAGTAGTACTATTCGCTCGTTACACTCGAGGGTTTGCGCACACCTCGGCATTAGTTGCTGAACAGGAAAGTCTCTCTCTAGTGGGGAAGTCTCGCCAATCAGATATCACATTATAAAGTGTAAGGTTGATGCAAACATCAATAATTTTGAGATTCTGGGCTCTAATCCTAATATCACCCAGCTCAGAATTCTAGAATCTCTCTTCATAAAAACACATTCGCCCACGAAAAATTCAGACTTGACCTGCCACCCATTTTCGGTAATAGCCACAACCAACCAGCTTCAAACCTGTTAATATTATACCGAAAACAAACTACCCATAATCGTGTCTGATTTGGGGTAAATTTCTTAGTCCTTTCCCTTACTCGCTGACAGCAGGTATGAATCTGTTCCTCTCCTTTGCTTTGAGCTTATCTGTATATGTACTTGTAATTATTAATACTTTTAATTTTATAGGTTCAGTATCTAAATTATTTTGCTTGTGATTTGTATCTACTTTATGTTAACATTTGTTCGCCTCACAAATTGTGTTTATCCCTTTAGCCTGATGATGGATTAGGTAATCCGAAACGTTGCTTGGAATAAATAAGAATGTCACTGATGGTCGTATCTATCCTACTGCAATTATATATATATATATATATATATATATATATATATATATATATATATATATATATATATATATATATATATATATATATATATATATATATATATATATATATATAACCAATGTGGGGGAGCGTAGTAGTTTATTATTTCGAGACCAGTTTCGGCATGCAGTTTGTCATGCCGTCACACCAAGCGTACAATATATATATATATATATATATATATATATATATATATATATATATATATATATATATATAGTTTACAGAGATCCAATTGTAGTTCCTAATTAGGGGGCGTGAATTTAAGTTCATTAAGGATATCTTTTAAGATTAGATCTTTGACGTAGGGGCTACATTTAGGAACCCAGATACTAAAAAAAACTGCCTCTCCCTTTCATTTTCTCCATTACTGAAAGGTTTAAATAGTATTCTTTCCCCTAACCGCACCACTTTTAAATACCCTTCGACCATTAAAAAATCATTCCCTACCACCAAACCTATAGAAGCAACCAATGAAGCAGGAGTCTATTTAATCCCCTGTAAAGAAATTAACTTCCCTTTATTTTACATAGGCGAAACAGGAAGAAACTTGGATAAGAGAATATACGAACACAGAGGAGACATTAGACGGGGAAACAGAGCCTCTAGACTTTTCACGCATAGTAACAACTTTAATCACCTGATAGACTTCCCACTGGCCAAACTAATTTATCCATGTAAGGACTTCCGCAAAAGAAAGGTTATTGAATCCACCCTTATAGATGAAATCCCCAACTTTAACCTTTCGGATGGGCAATTTAAATGCAGCCCCTACGTCAAAGATCTAATCTTAAAAGATATCCTTAATGAACTTAAATTCACGCCCCTTGATTAGGAACTCCAATTGGATCTCTGTAAACTATATATATATTGTACGCTTGGTGTGACGGCATGTATTCTTAGTGTTTAACTGAGGCTGGCATGACAAACTGCATGCCGAAACTGGTCTCGAGATAATAAACTACTACGCTCCCCCACAGTGGTTTTATTTACATATTTGGAATCTGTTATTGGATTTAACAATTGTTCTGATATATATATATATATATATATATATATATATATATATATATATATATATATATATATATATATATATATATATATATATATATATATATATTTTTATATATATATAATTGTACATCTATCAAATAAATATAAAGCAAGCGGTCATCAGAGTCACGTGGAAACACACACAAAGATACGCGTGCAGAGAATAATTATTAGCCAAAAAGGTCACAGCGGGAGACAACAGGCAAGTTGGAAAAATACAGGCGCTTTAATCTTTAAAATTTCCCCAAGAACTGTAAGAGACAAGTGATTTCCTATACTTAAGCTAAATCTGAGCATGGGAAATATGTAGGTACAACAGGTGCATATGTGGAGGTCGAACCAAGTAAAATATTCGAAATAAAAATTTAAACGGTTCACACATCGAACCTTATAAATGGGAAGACAAACTTCCCGGTATGTATTGTTCTCTTTTGTAAATGGGAAGATGGACTTCCCGCTTTGTATTATTCTCTTTCATAAATGAGAAGATAGACTTCCGGGTTTGTAGTATTCTCTCTTTTGTAAATGGAATGTTAAACTCCCCAGTATGCATTATTTTTCTCTTGTAAATAATGGAACGAAAATCCCAGTGCACTCGGTCGGTGAAGGAGCTTTACGAAACCGTTCCCTCCTGTGCCAGGTAGTGAGGTTAAAGGCAAATGTATCGACCTTTTTGGAGCACAAATCGTGCGGGTCATAGAGAGCGGCATTGCTGAGTCGATGCTACTTAGAGCTTCTGTTACTCTCCTTGTAAGACCTCGTAGGGAAGAGTTCGCGCCATCACGCAAGGTCCACAATCCTTTACCTCCTTTACCGAGAATACACATTCGGTAGCGTAGCTGGATCCGAGCTCTGATTGAGCGCTTAAAAATTCAGAAGTAAAGTAAAGTAGAAAAGGTGTGGAAGGCAAGATAGAATAGACAGGGAGAGGAAGAAGAAAGGGAAAGGGGGATAGCAAAGTTTGAAGTAGTGTGGAAGATTAAAAGGAGACCAAGGTGGTCGGCGGACCTACAACTTTACGTGGAATCCGAACCACGGTGTGTACTATATCCTTCTATTCATTCAATCTCTAGTGCCCCTGTCCCACGTATGCTGTGTTAAGCCCAGTGGGAAGGATTGAAGAAAATGTAGATGGAAAACAAGGAAGTAGATGATGTGCAGTTGAATGCAAAGTATACGTGGAGGTCATGCTAATCTTTTGCATTTAGAAATGTTATAGTTTAGAATTCAAATGAATAGAAATAGTTGCCTGATTATCAGGTTTATCCTGTATGTTCGTTTTATGTCAATTTTTTAAATATGTGTTATTGTTGCTGTGATGTGGCGTTCAAACCGTTATTTTAATTGTTTTCCTTCACTGGTATAAAGTTTTTTCCTTTCTTTTTTATTTTACCTGTTTCTTGTTTATCCTTTTATGTTTCTTTTGATTATTTCTAACTTTTTCTAACTTTGTTTACTGACTCCCTCTGTTTGTTCTCATCATGTGAACACTTCGTCCTCTTCTTCGTTGATTTTTGAAGTATAGGTGGGGAGGTCTCTACGTGCTCTACCATGGCCATTACTTCCTCTCCTGTTTCGCGTTGCTTGGTTTGGATGAGTTTCTTGGCCCTTTTCTTTATAATTTTGTTGATTGGCTGAATTCTTGCTTCGCGATGCAAATCCTGCTGTCTTCTTCTGTCTATTCTTCTTTTGTTCGTGATTATCAAAACTGCCTTATTCTGTATTCGTTGCAGTGCGATAACATTACTTT
Source organism: Ceratothoa steindachneri (assembly GCA_963969495.1). NCBI lineage: Eukaryota > Metazoa > Arthropoda > Malacostraca > Isopoda > Cymothoidae > Ceratothoa > Ceratothoa steindachneri. Next base: position 125,217,781 of record OZ018330.1, on the reverse strand, counting down.
TTGAGATTGTATACAATGGTATCAATGGGTATACCATTCTTGACTGGATTAAGCCTTGATAAATTTTCTTCTTGTTTTTTCTTTTGGGTGCTCGAGTCTGAAAAGTAGCCCGAGCCTCTTTCTTCCTTTTTCTACTCTTTCTCTCGCATGCTTGGTGTATCCTCTCTTCGTAATCGTCAATCCTAGCACTGTAGCTTCGTTTGTGTATTCGTATCCTTTTCCTTCAATCACAATGTTGCTGAGTCTCTTCCTGTGTATTGGTACGATTTGAAAATTATTCTTGTTGGTGCTTATCTTCCACTGTTTTTCATAATCGTTGATCCGTCGTATTTCTTCTGCTGTTAGGCTCGCTTGCATATCAAGGTTCCTATAAGGGCAGACGACAATCTGTGTGATGTCATCTGCGAACTGTATATTTAGGCACCCGTATGTAGCTGGCGGAGGAATGTCCAAGGTATATATAGAGTATAATGTTGGACTCAGACATCCTCCTTGCGGAAGACCAGTCTCCATCTTGAATTTATCTCCATGGTAGTTTCCCATTTTGATAAATGCGTTTCGTACGGTTATGTAATTGCAAAGTAGTCTTTCCATCTTGCTCTCTAGGCGTAACTGCAATATCTTATATTGCCTTCCTTTCATCCATACTTTTTCAAAAGCTTTGGACACATCCCTGCAGACTATATCAACGCTAGCCTTTTCGCCTTTTTACTTTAGCTAATTTTTTTTCTGTTATGAACGCGAGGGCCATCTCCGTGTTTCTTTTCTTCCTGAAGCCGAATTGAAATTTATTTAGAAGGTCATTAGCTTCCAGGTGTTCATTTAGGCGAGTGTTCATAATTTTCTCGGACATCTTCCCGATGAAGTCGAGTAGAGATATAGGTCTTTAAACCTATCGTGACGCTATTTGGACAACTATTGCTGTGCTTATGTCTAAAAGTTGATTGGTCAATTTGTTAACGCTAACGTCTGTTATTTAAAAAAATGAACATAAGCATGGCAATTAAATGTATCTCAATCCTGATTGGTTGAATAGAATTCAGTAGATAGAATGACTACTTATATAGGTGTATTTTTTGTGGAGAGATAGAGTTAGCAATCTTTATTATTCAAGAAGAAAGAAGTCATTACCGTTCGCCATTTAGAGGCTTGTTACAGCTGTTTACTAAGGAATAAAGAATCCAGCTCAATATTTTCCTATATCATAAGGAAGCTCGTTGATCACATAACCCAGCCTGCTACGTCGATAAGAGTTCACCTTTTCACACACTTCACATAAAAGGGACCTATAATGTTAAAATACGCCATACCTATACACATAGCTGTCGGAACTCCACCCAAAGGGTAAAAGTAAGAAAAAAACTAGATGACGGAATCCTCCCTACGGACAAGTCAAGGTCACGTCCTGTGGAGACGGCACACAATATAGAGAGAGAGACCGAGAGGCAGACATTCATTCGGCAGTTAATTCATCCAATCATTAAGTAAAAAAGCCACTAGTCAAGATCAGTCAATCAGAATCAGCTATTCAGAGAATCAGTCGGCCCCTTAGTAGCGTTACGAAACCCCGTTAACTCCTCTAAATCCTGCCGCCTTTAGACTCGATTCTTCGTGTAAAACAGAAGGCAACTCACTGGCCGCAAAGAAATCGAAATGTTTCCGCTTACCCCTTTTTACTAGGCCAATTTAAGAATAACGTTATTTTCTTTGCCGGGTCCTTTCGAACTCCTTTTCTTACCCCGATCACGAAAAAACCTTCGGTAAACCCTGCCTAACGCATAATCCCTCGTGAGAAACTATAAGGAGTATAAGGGGCCAGAACCAATTCAACAGGAGCATAATGTGTGCCCACTACTTAAAGTCATCGTTACCCGTCGAGTCAACTTTACCGGAACCCTCCCCGCACACTCCTCTAGACGGGTGATTTTGAGCAGTCCAACAACAACGAGGACTCTTCATTTCACCCATTTATAATTACCCACAAATTGGTTACCTTTGAACAAAACAAATAACCGAACCTACCTCGCACCTCCCATAACACAACCACCTATTTAAGATAAGACTGTAGTCGCAAAAACTGTACCCTTCTATTTACTAATCCTTACTAACACTTTTATCGTGATACTCATTACCTATATTTGTCACGTCACATCATCATTGGTGAGTGTTGTCAATTATAGTTGTTTACGCTCTAACTATAATTATTGAGAGCCTGTATATGTATTACAGTTTAGTCTATGCGAATAAACGTTTTCTATATACGATCGGGAAGAAAATGGATTACCAATTTAGGAACGTAAACGAATATAAATGAATCGAATAGGCTGAATTCTTAAGTATACAAATGCCATACTTAATCGAGTCTTGGCACAACTTGTAGGAGCCTACTTTACCATTGATAAACAGGGCTGCCGAGAGAGGGGTACAGCCAGTACATCGTACCTGGGCCCAAGTGCCGAGAGGGGCCCTTGTTTCCGTATGTATATAGAGCAGAGATCAAATGTTATAGTGATAAACCTTTTTCCTATATTTATTGTAGGGAGTAACTTCTAGTGGAAATAATATTCTCTAGTTTACCTCGGGACGAGAGTGCAACTATAACTTGCCTTTGATCTCGAGAGTGATTGACGCTGCAAAAATTGGCATTGCGGTAAGTGTTCTGTCGAAATAACATAATTTTAGTGATTTTAGGAGGCGAGGGGGAGCGTTCCCATCTTTTTTCTACAATTTTTTTTTCTTTCTCTTAGGCTTTAGGAATTAAAATAAAATAAACTCTAATATATATAAATTATTTATTAGATTTATCATTGCCCTAGGTATAATCTGAGCAGTGGAGCAAGAATACCCGAAATTACGGAACAAAATAAAGGTGAGTGTATACTAGTTGTTATTAAGTTGTTAATTGTCATGTTGTTAGTGGTAACAAGTTGTTAATACCGTCTTATTTTCTGAGGAACAAATTGCTGAAATGCTTTTAAGTTTAGATAAACATAAAAGAGCAGTAAGTCAGATAACTGAAAATGATCAAAGAACAGAAGTGGCACCTGCTGGTACGGTATTCATAAAAGGGACAAATAATACTGTGCTTCCTGCTGCAAGTACAATGACAGGTCAATAGTCAGATGTGAGTGTTGATATTGGTGTTCATGAGAAATTCACCGCGGAGAGAGTAAAAGAATATGTCAGAAAGTGCTATTTCAATTGCCCAACTTCATTTCCGCGTGACAGTAATCAACAAGCATTCCCTGAGACTATATTTTCAGTACGAAATCAAAATGGTTAAATTTCAAGATGAGATTGGCTGGATTGGATGGAGTCAATCACAACAGGCCCTCTATTGTTTCCATGCCGTCTCTTTCAAAAAGAAACCGAAACTTAAAAAATCGCATTCGCATCTAGGAACATCACAGGGCTACGTTGCAAGCGTAAAATGGAGAAAACTAGCTAACAGAATTCCTGAACACGAAAGATAAATGCTCATAGGGAGTGTTATTTGGCCTGGTGTGATTTTGAAAGACGATTGAATTACAAACTGCATTGCAAATCTTATGGAAACTTCCATTGAATCTGAAGCAGTAAGGTGGCACAATCTTTTGAGGTGGATCATAAATATTGTTCTTTTTCTGGGGTAGAGAGGCATAGCATTTAGAGGATCTTCGCAAAGAATTGGAGATGAAAGAAATGAAAATTGGGGGCTGGGTAAAACTGTTGTCTTGGTGGACCCTGTTCTGAAATAATATGTGCTAAAGGTGAAGGAATTGCAGCACAAAGGAGGGAGACTACAGGTACACTATCTCTCAGCAAAGACTCAAAACAAATTTGTTTCTTTTTGCTCAGAACTTGTTGCACAACAAATTCTCTTTGAAAAAAGCTTCTCGAAATACTTTTCAATTATGGTGGATGAGACACCAGACTCCTCTCATGTTGAGCCAACCGCCTTTATACTACGATATTTTGTGAAAGACGATTTTGCATATGTTATGGAGGAGCGATTCTTGAAGTTTATTGATTGCAGTAACAAAACTGAAAACAATATTGCGAAAATGGTATTGGAAACGTTGAAAGAGAACAACATCCCTTTCTCAGATTGCAGGAAACAAAGTTACGAAATTGGATCCAATATGATGGGAAAATACAAAGGAGTACATGCATGTCTTATGTTTGAAAATACTTTGGCACTCTTTTCACCCTGTAGATGCCATACTTTAAATTTTTATGTGAAACAGGCTCTGCTGAATGTTGCTCTGAAGCCATCACCCTATTCGGAACAATTCAGACAACATACACTATCTTCAGCTCCAGTCCACGACTTTGAGATATTCTTCTGAACAAGACAGTAAATCCGTCTCTTCACAACAAGTCCGATACAAGATGGTCTTCTAGAATAGATTGTGTAAAACCATTTGAAGCAAACCTTACCAGCCTTCGGGCTGCACTTGAAGAACTGTTAACATTGAATCTGACACCTAAAACAAGGACTGGAATACATGGCACTATTAAGTATCTCTCATCGTTTACTTGTGTGATTATGTCAGTAATTTAATTCAAGATTTTGGCACAAATTTAAATGCAACAAGACTCTGCAAGCAAGACATGCCACAGTTTACGTTGAAGTCACCAATGTCAACGAGTTGATAGCAAGTTTGAAAGAACTTCGTGGGAACTGGAAGAAAATCTGGAATTAAACAAAACATGTCTCATTAAGCATAGGGAATGAGGTAAATCTGAATGTGAAGAGACTTAGCATTGAATGTAAACTTGAATGAAAAATCCAATTTGATAATGTCTTAAAAAACTTTGTTGCCATGAAAGCTTGAAAAGCATTATTCAGTATACCAGGCAATGGCTTCGCCACTCCTCCCTACGGGGGCAGCTTGGGCTTCGCTACTAAGATTAAAATTTAAAATCTAAAAAAATGCAGCCATGGTTAAATTTGTATAAATTTTCTGAACTTCGCCAATTATAATAATTTTAAAAAGGAACTCTAAACTAAATTTTCCCCCTTTCAAAATATCACGTTGCTAAAATATATTTATTTATTTCTGAACTTCTCCATTTTGTTTTTTGATATTATAAAAGAATTATTATTCAAATACTAAAAAAAAAAACCCTTCTTAAATATAAAGTTAGTGATGATGATGATTATTTTTTAATATTTTTTATTGTCCATTATACTTAGATGGCCAAGAAGTCGCTTTACTATTAAAGGAATTGCTACTAATGATATTTTTCCTTCTGCATTTTATATGATTTTATTTAAGAAAAGAAATTGGTTACTAATATACAGTATGACCACCTGCAAAAAGAAATAAAATATTGTCCACCCTGTAAAATAAAGTATATATGTGCCTTTTGATTTTTGAAACCTGGGAAGGGGACCCAAATTTTATCTTGTACCGAGTACTATTTATCCTTTTGGCGGCCCTGCGAAAACCTATAGAAAGCGACAAAACTGATTGGATAAAAGGAAAATAAAATGAAGACATCTTTTTTAAAGAATTAAAAAATGTGTTTTTCTTATGCAGTTTTATGTGTACTTTTCAGATTTGACATTCATTTTTCCCGGGAATGCATAATTTACCCATAATCGACTGAAGTTCCATAATAAGAAGTAACTATGTATTTCCAGCGATAATGAGTTAAGGTCTGAAAAGTACACAGAAAACTGCATAAGAAAGACACATTTCTAAATTCCTTAGAATATATGTATTAAAACGAATATTTACCAATGGTGAACATAGGGCGGCTTATTTGTTTGTTGTTTTTTGGGGGGAGAGGGGGCTTTTTCAAATAATATTAGCCAAGTGCGCGTTAGTAGAATATTGGCCCGTATATATTTTTGTAATTTACTTTTTCCTGATATTATAATTTCCTTATTATTATAAAAGGAAATACGAAACCTTGCAAAAAAAATATAATTGTCATCATAATTTTAAAAATGGTGGATTTTGAGATGCAACATGCTAAAGTGAGAGGTGTGCTAGTTTGGCTAATCAAGTAAGTTTATTTTTACTAGTGCTTACCATGCTTTTGATAACTGTTTGTGCTTTTATCTGAATAATTTATGTATAGAGCTGTTAGGGATGTAATTGCTCAACAAACAATTCGTTTTAAAATTGTTTGTTGTTTAGAGATCTATAGAGAGAGCATGGTGCCTTTAAGAAGTTTCCATCCCAGTTTTCAACTTTATTAAGAATAAGAATAAAAATCGTTGGTGGCCAGGGGTCTACCCTGGGTCTGACGAAAACAAGAGGAGCTGGTGTAGTAGCCAGGTAAGGATTGGGTTTGTCTGTGAGTGTATGATTGTGTAGATAAGATTGGTGTGGATGTTTGAAAGTACCTACTCTTTTCCAGCTCATTAGGGCCCTCGAGTTCTTTTGCAAGTGCATCTACCATTTCTGATATCGTGTCCTAGCAGTTAGAAAGTGAAAGTCACACAGCGTAACCAGTCCCCAAGAGGAGCACCACGGGAATCTCCAGCCATTGGGAACTTCAGCCATTTTCCAGAAGAGGGTGGAGCTCCTTCCAAAGAACATCCTCTTGACTTAGAAAGCAAATGGTCTCATTTATTTTGAGTGTTTAAGATTGTTGTCATTTATATTTTGGTTAATGTACTATTTTGGTCGTAATTTATCGTAGCTTTGTGATTTTAATCTCTTCTTTATTTGATTGGGGTATTTTCCGATTTTTGTAAAAAAAATTACTGTCCTGTTAATAATTGTATATAAGTTTTTGTGTACATAAAGGTGGATAACGATCTCCTCTCACTCTCCCATCGGACTCCTAGACGGGCTCACTTTGAAGTGGCAAGCAATGTGACTGTGTGACTACAGGTAATCTAGAGCCTACCACGACTGAATCAAGTTATATCAAAAATGTTAAATTGATTAGTGCACAACAACTGAAAGATGGTCCTTGAAGCACAAAAACTCATATTGAACTAAATAAAAAATAAACTCAAACAGTTTTCTTATCCAAGTTAATTAGTGAAAATATCCGGTCTATGTCTACACAATGGAGTATCTCTTGAGAAGATATATATTAGATCGCCAGAATGTGGAGAAATAGTTAATGATTGGAAAGTAGCGAATGTAGTGCAAATTTGTAATAAGCGAAGTAAAGAGATCCCGAATAACTTTAGACCAGCAGGCTTAAGAGGATACCACATATTTTCATTAGTCACCTTTCAAATTCTTTCTTTCAAAATTCGCATTTTTTGTTTTGTATATCATTTTATTGTAATTTTATGTACTTTTTTATGGTATAATTATTTTTTTAGCAACATGACGAGAACATAGTAAAGATTAAAATAATGCAAAATTGTATACATTCGTGGAAATATTTTCTTAGATATTTAAAGTTTATTTATGAAAAAACTACGTGATTGATTTTTATATCATTTTATTGCAAATTTTATGCACTTTTTATAATATATATTTTGTTTTAGCAACATGACTAGAACATAGTGAAAAGTATGATGATACAAACTTCATACATTCGTGGAAATTATCCGTAGATTTTTAAATCTGATTTCTGAACAAAATGCAAAACTATACCATGCGATTTTAAATGTTTGCTAAAAAAAAACGGCGCCTAAGAACTGTTGAATATTTTTAGCATCATTCAAATATAGATTGGACTAAATTCCAGGGTATTCAGAACACCCCTACTATTCACCTAACCCCTTCCCCCCCCCCCCCTCCAACTGAGAACAAAGCCTATAGTTGACCTTATCCAAAAATATATATGTTTTAGTCCACCATTAACATAAATTTTAATCGAACTAAAGAAAACTGATTTCAAATGATAACTAAATCATATGTGCATCTTTTGGTCGTAAATTGAGTTCAAATGCTTAATCTTTAGTAATTCTATAGCTATTTATATGATATCAGGTTTCAAGGGGGTGTTCTGAAAGAACCTCCTTTATTTCAAAAACCGCGCCGTAGATTATTATCATGATTTTGGCAAGAACCAAATGGTTTTGAATGAGCTTTAAATTCATATATGATAATCTAATGTATGTAGTATAAAGTTTAAAAAGTTAGTGTGGTAACCCCTTAACTTCTATAGTGTTATATATATTCATGTCATTAATATTTGGTTTTGTTTTTTTTTCTAGATGTCTTACACTGTGAAACATGACTTTTGTCACAGAGCAGAAAATAGGTGATCCTAGATTATTTTTAGGCGCTGATTACAAATTTATCTTTAGAATTTGCATATCACGTCTAGGTTTTGTATAATTTGAATTTTCCTTTTCAAGCCATTTCAAACTTTTGCTCAATATTGTACTAATATGCATTTTTTAATATATATATATATATATATATATATATATATATATATATATATATATATATATATATATATATATATATATATATATATATATATAATATTAATAAACAATATATATTTAATGTATATTAACCTTTTATATATATATATATAAAGTAGACTATATTGAAGCTCAATTATCATTGAATTCTAATTACTTTTTTTTCAGATTAATACATACTTATGTTTGATAACTTTTCTGCTACTGATAACTGGTAAAGAAGATAACACGTTTCTCAAAGTTTTCTCTGATAAGAACCTTATGATAAGGATCTCACATTGTGTATCGTTTGCTTGCTCAAGTTAGTACTTGAAATCTTTAGGTGGGGGGCTCTATTTATATCTTATTATTTATCTATCAGTATTATTCAATTTGTGATTTCTATATACGAATCTATTTATTTATTTCTTGACTGAAGTTCCCCTTGAAACATTGACTCCTAGTAATCTGACTCATAGTATTCTTGTAGGCTGAGATTCTTTCTTCTTCTTTTTTTTTATTTGGCTGGGTTAATTCTTGATGTATCTTTGTTTTTAAACGACGATGTGATGATTCCTTCCAAATTCTGATAACTTGATGACTTCTTGAGAGTTGAGGAGGTCTTAATGAGTTGAGACGAATTAGACCTTGAAGTCGTTTTCTTTCCGTTTTTCTTTACAGCGGTTTTCTCTTGAGTTGATTTCTTGAGTTGTCCTTAAAGCGTTTTTCGTGGTCTCCGTTTTCTTCGAGAATTTTCTCTGTAAAAATTGTGGACTTTGGGGTTCGATCTTGGGTCTTTTGAATCCCGAGGCAAGCACTCTACCATTAGGCCACTGCGTAGTCCGTTTTGACTTGGTAATTTAATGGGCTATTTATATTCTCGCGTTGGAAGGAATTTTTCTCTCTTTCTCTGATACATCTTCGCACCCTTAAACAGGTCCCTTTCTAGAACGCGGAGCGAATTTGAGGATTGGGGAGAGACTAGTATTGGATTTCTTAATCGAGGATTACTAGTAGCTCTCCCTCCCCGACCTCCGAGTCTGCGGGATGATTGGAGTTGATTCAGTGGGATGAGGAGAGCTTGGCGAAGTCTCTTTAATCAATGAGTAATAATAGCATCTCCTTCCCAAATCTCCTGAAGTTCCCTGCAGTACCTTTTCTTAATCTCTAGTAGGTGAGCAGGTGCAGTTGTAACGAAGATTAGAAGATTGTTCGGCTTTTTGAGGGTCACCAGTTATGGGGGGGGAATATTTTATATTTCTTCTATTCCTTCTCTGAAGTTGCCCCTTAAAACATTGTCTTGAATTCATTTATCTGACTCATCGTATTCTTGTAGGCTGAGATTCTTTCTTCTTCTTTTTTTTTATTTGGCTGGGTTAATTATTGATCTTCTTTTTCTTGATGTATCTTCCTTTTAAACGACGATGTGATGATTCCTTTCAAATCCTGATGACGTGATGACTTCTTGAGAGTTGAGGAGGTCTTGATGAGTTGAGACGAGTTAGCCCTTGAAGTCGTTTTCTTTCCGTTTTTCTTGACAGCGGTTTTCTCTTGAGTTGATTTCTTGAGTTGTCCTTAAAGCGTTTTTCGTAGTCTCCGTTTTCTTTGAGAATTTTCTTTGTAAAAATTGTGGACTTTGGGGTTCGATCTTGGGTCTTTTGCATCCCGAGGCAAGCACTCTATTATTACGCCACTGCATAGTCCGTTTTGACATGGTAATTTAATGGGCTATTTATATTCTGGCGTTGGAAGGAATTTTTTTCTCTCTCTCTCTGATACATCTTCGCACCCCTACATCTTGTCATGGCTTCAAGTTCTAGACACGGATGTGTAAAAAGCCCCAACATATTTTGTTATGTTTGTGTGCAATTCACACCAGTGGCACAACGAAGTGAAATAAAAACAGCAGTAACGATGAAGCAAGCCTACAGATAATATTTTGGATGCAAAGTAGGGGACCAGGATAAAGATTGGGCCCCTCTTATTTGCGTCACGCAGTGTAACACAATGTTGACAGCTTGGTTAAATGGGAATGGAAGGCAATGCCATTTGCTTTTCCCATGATAGAGTGTGAGCGCTCAAATCACTTTGATGATTGCTATTTCTGACTAACAAATGTGGCTGGATTTCCAAAGAAAAACAAATCTAAAGTTGTTTATTCAAACAAATTGCCCATCACTTCTTGGGTTACAGTTGGGATACACAAAGAACATGGTGCTTTTTATGTCTATCGGATAGCAGAGATGATAAAAATCACTATAAAAAGCAAGAATGGCCAGCAAGATAAGAACACATTTTTGACAAACATAATGTTAAGCATGATGCACTAGAAGATACAAAAAAAATTCTTCTTTCACCTCTTCACATTAAATTAGGGTTAATGAAAAATGTTGTAAATGCTATGGATTAAAGAAGTGAAGGCTTTCAATATTTAAAAAACAAATTCAAAGGATTATTAACTGATGAAAAAATAGAAGCTGGAGCTTTCACTGGACCACAAATTCGTAGAGTTGTTTCTGATGATTCCTTCACTTTGTGTCCCAATGAAAAGGAACGCAAAGCATGGACATCGTTTGTGGAAGTCACTGAAAACTTTCTCGGTAATTTTTAATATCCAAATTACCGAGAAATAGTAAACAATATTCTGGAAGCCTATGGAAAGATGTGATGTAGAATGTTACTTAAAATGCATTTTCTGCATTCTCATCTCGATTTTTTTCCTGAAAATCTGGGAGCGGTTAGTGATAAACATGGTGAACGTTTTATCAACAAATTTTGGTTATGGAGACGAGGTACCAAGGAAAATTTAATCCAAATATGATGGGGGATTATTGCTCGCCTGTACAAAAACAAACTTTGATGTCTCGCAAAAGAAAAACGAGAAGTCTATAGCAGAGTTTCTTTAAACTTTAAGTGCATTACAAACTTAATCAATGCAATAAAATCTTCGTAACTTGGGAGGGAGGAGGGGAGGGGGGGTAACTTTGCCAGTGATGTATACTGTCTGTAAAGGCTATCGTGGAACCCGGTTCACACGACCCAAATAATATGCACACATAAAATTTATAGAAGACCAGGGATCTAAAGGCCTACCAGCAATTCACCAGAATTTATCAGGACGGTGCTAAATTACGAGGTATCCACAAGGGGCTAAATTAATACACACGCAAAAGTATTTACATTATTATTTACAACAAAATTAAAATGAAATAAATTAACTGTTAACAAATTATACGGGGGTCATCAAGCAATAAGAAAAGTCACAAATGCTTAACACCATCGAAAGTTCACAAGTCGTTTTAACCAAAAAGATATTCGCGCATAAAAAGATGGGTTCTATGAATAAATTGTTTAAAGCCGAAACGACACGCGCTGTTGAAGATAAAAATAGGCTTCGCTACTCCTTGGACAGGTGTTCCCGGAATAACTTTCCTGTCTTACGTCCCTTACCCGAAGGTTCAAAGTTACACGAATAAAACTTAATTGATTTAAAAAGGGACGTAAGAAGAAAGAAATACTCCAAAATACCTGATACCAGAGCACTGAAGCAATAACCCACGTCGGAAACCCAAGTCCACAGGGGTGAATGCGATGACGGTCTTCGACGAGGAGAAACTCACAGACGGCGATATCGGGGCGAAAGGCGTCGAGATCACGGGGAACGATGACTCGAAGGCCCAACGATCCGAGAGAAGGAATTCGAGATGACAGAATTCCCCAAAAAGGAGATGGCAAGGTGACTGTGGGAGAGCTTTCACGTGCATAGTGTGAACGGCTTCCCAAAGGAGAACACTTGCAAACGTAACTGGAAGAGCACAATTTGATGTTCCGACAGAGGGGCAGCGACAAAGCTGGCAGGAATGAAAGGCAGAAAATCCTCGCTACACGAAAGAATCCAGTACGGGTCTCCAAAAATGAATAACGTCAATGTAAGTGACGGAGAACGATTCAGCTGAGCAATCAGGCAGAATTCTCGCAACAGAATAACTTACAAGGGCTCACGGCCCCATTTATATCTTTCAGTCCGAAGGGGGAAATCGAAAGTGGGGCACAAGAGGGGAAGGAATTAGTCGACTCCCCTACGCAAATTAGACTGGTAGGTTGCAGAAGTTTAGGCTAAAAATGGGAGCCTCGCAGCGAGTCGACCTGCGGTAAACACCATAAACTATGATGAGAAAGTTAAAGCATGAGAATCCGAGGGCCTAGCCTTTACACTGTCTGTCCTAAGATAAATAAAGAAGAAGGGTCCCCCACTTTTAAAATATTTTTGCTTAAAAATTCCAAAATAAAAAAAATTCTTTATTTATTAATCGGAACAAATAGCAAAAGGGGGGGAGGGGATCATTACACAAAATCTAGACGTAATAGAGAATTTTGGTTTTCAAATTAGGATTCAGCGCCCTCGAACTAATTATAAAAACTTATTAACTTGTCTGTAACAAACATAAAGTTAAAATTTGTTGCCTAGTGTTATAAATATAGTTGATTAAACCTTATAAAAAGGGGCAGTTTGAATATACCTAACTAATTTCTATTATTACAATAAAAGCTTGTAAGGCAGCTATGCTCATCACTACTCATTACTATCATAACAATTTAATCAACTATTATGGATAAAATCATACGAATTGAGAAGTTTGATGTACCTACTTCGGATCTTCACGCTGGCAAATTATGGAAGCTTTGTTATATAAATTTCTGCTACTTCCTTTCTACAAATAGAAGTACTCTACTTGTACATTGGTCCTCATGTCGCGGATGTAATAGAGGGTTGTGCTGATTATTCGAAGGCTATCGAGTTGATGCAAGCTGTCTATATTCAGGCTCCCAGTGAAATTCATGACAGACATTTGCTTTCTACTCGAATTTAACTTCTAGAAGAATCGATTGATCAGTACTTTCAAGCTCTCAATTGTCTTGCTGCAGATTACAACTTGCAGGATGTTACTGCTGAAGTCTATTGTGATGCGAGTATCAGCGATTCCTTCATCCGAGGGTTAAAATCTTTGAACATTCGTGCACGACTCCTTGAGAATCAAAAGCTTACATTAATCCATGGTACTCAACAAGTTCGAGCATTAAAGTAAGCATTGCTGAGAACTGGATCATACTTAGTTACTCCCGGTCATGTATCTGCTAGTGTGGCGGCTGTTGCCAGTACATCTATGAACTCTAGTAATGAAGAAGAATGTAAAGAAGTTAGCCTTCCACTTATAGCAGCTGTTTCAAAATAATATTAAAAAAATGAAGCAAACATACTACAATGGTGATGGCGTCTCCATCCTGAAGATGACCGAAAATTTTGTCCAGCTCGCGATGTAATTTGTCGTAAATGTGGGAAGCTTGGGCATTTTGCAAAATTTTGTAAGTCAAAATCCAAACACCCTGTTTCACTATCTTCTGCTACGCTTGATTGCACCTGCGCTACCAGCAGCTTGCTGTTGCCTACTGTTCCTGTTTAATTAAACGGAGATTCTCAGTTACTTCAAGGTCTAATTGACAGTGGAAGTCGATAAAATTTTATAAATGAGGCTGTAGTACAAGCTATGCATCTCTCACTTCATGAACGATCGTCTGTTGTTTCGATTGCGTCTTCTTTTTTCTCAGTAAATCTTAAAGGTTACTGTATTGTTAACATTTCGATGAATGGTCGCACTTATGAGAATGTTGAAGCTACTGTACTTCCAAACGCTTTTACTGATATTATTCTTGGCTTACAATTTTTAAGAGTGCATAAAAGCATTAGCTTAAAATATGGGGGCACAAAACCATCCTTAACTGTGTGTGGACTGATTAAACTAAAGATTCCCTCAGTTAAAATGTTTAGAAACTTATCCTCAGATTCAACTCCAATTGCTACCAAGTCTCGCCATTACAGCTCCGAAGATGCCGATTTCATTGAAAATGAGGTTAAACATCTACTTCGTGAGGGTATTATTGAACATAGTAATTCTCATCGGCGCGCACAAGTGGTAGTGACATCAAACGCAAGTAAGAAAAAACGAATGGTGGTATATTTTTATAGAACAATAAATAAGTACACCCCTTTGGACGCTTACCCGTTACCCAGGATTGAAGATAGAGTTACAAATATCACTAAGAATCACTATTTCAGCGCTATTGATTTATCCATTGCATATAATCTGATAGAAATATGCTCATAGGACTGACCTTACACTGCTTTTCAAGCCGGTAACAGTCTTTATCAATTTAGGCGCATACCTATGGGTGTTACAAATGGGGTTTCCGGTTTTCAACGCTTTATGAATCAGTTTATAACCCATAACAAACTATGTAACACTTATGCCTATCTCGACATAACAGTCTGCGGAAAAACGAAAGAAGAACATGACAGAATCTAAAGCGTTTCATGGAAGTTGCTTCTAAATACAATCTGTCCCTGAATTCTGAGAAATCTAAGTTTTCTTTAACCTGCATTAATATTCTCGGTTACCAAATTTCTGACGGCAATCTGAAACCCGATCCTGAACGAATGAGACCCTTGTTTGAATTACCAGTCTCATCTATAAAAAATCCTTCAGTGTTGTTTGGGGTTATTTGCATACTACGCTAAGTGGGTTCGCAACTATTCAGAGAAAGTACGGCCTCTTATAGATTGCTGCAGATTTCCTTTATCTTTTCGGGCTATTCAAGCATTTGAAACTTTAAATTATGACATTGCCAAATCTTCAGTGAAAGTTATTGATGAAGACGCCCTCTTTTCCATAGAAACGGATGCATCAGATAATGCAATTAGTGCCACCTTATCACAGTGCGGACGACCAGTGGCTTTCTTCTGACGCTCATTGAACCGATCAGAAAAGAGACACCACATAGTTGAAAAAGAAGCGTATGCGGCTGTAGGGAGCATACGGAAATGGAAACCTTTTTTGACTGGTAGACATTTAGACGTAACAACTGATCAAAGAGCTGTGTGAGTCATGTTTGATGCCAATGTAAAAGGGAAAATCAAGAATGATAAGATCATGCGCTGACGTATGGAATTACTTCCATTTTCCTTCCATATTCATCATCGCCCGGGTCACGAAAGTGTTATTGCTGACTACACGATCACGGTTCTATTGTAACGCCATTTCGGATTTTACAAGTTTAAAATCGCTTCATGAGTCTGATTCGTGCTGGATTCCAGGGAATGCTACATGTCCGTGATAAAAACCATTCTTACTCCATCGATGAAACCCGCCGTATTACTGCTGATTGTCAGGTATGTGCTAAAATTGAACCCCGTTTCTTTAAACCAGAAAATACTTCTTTGATACGGGCCACTGCGCCTTTACAACGTCTTTAAATTGATTTTAAGGGGCCGCTTCCAGTTTCCTCGCACTCGTCGCGTTATCTCCTTACAATTGCTGATGAGTTTAGCCGACATCCGTTTGCATTTCCATGCCGCGATATGTCATCCAAAGTAGTTATTGACTGTCTTACAAATCCTTTTTGTTATTTGGTCTACTGCATATATCCATTCAGACTGCGGGCTGTCATTCATTTCCGAGGGAGTGAAAGAATTTTTACTACCTCTTGATGTAAAAAGCAGCCACACCTCTCCATACAGCCACCGTAGAAATACCTAATGTGAGCGCTATAATGGCATTATTTGGAATACTGTGAAGTTGGCTATTGAATCTCAAGGTTTTTCATTAAGTACATGACAGGATGTGTTACCTGATGCCTTACATACCATTTGTTCATTACTTTGTACCTCTACAAATACTACGCAGCATGAACGACCTTTTGTTTTTGAGAGACGTTCAGTTAGTGGGTCGGCCAGAAATTCTGCCTAGTTGAACCTGGAGAAGTCCTCAAACGATTTGGGAATCGCAGTAAAGACGAACCAGCTGTGGACGTTGTTGATCTCATTGATCTCACACACGCTGGTGTGAAATTCCTTGATGGATTGAGAGAGCACTATTGCTCCTCGTACTTTAGCTCCATGGCCTAGAAATGTTCCGCATAATAATTCCAAATCACGAAATCCAGGTGTCCTTTCCGATCCAGTTTCCCATTCCAGTTTCCCATCTAAAACTACTAACTTTCCTCAAACCAACTAGAAGATATTGTGAAATTTACAAGAGAAAAAAACAAACAAAAAAAAACCCTTATCCAGATATAAGAGCTCATGTTCATGATCCTGATAACATTATGAATAGTCACAACATTCTGACAATACTGTTACTTGGCCCTAGAAGATCTATACGTGCTCATAAACCTGTACGTCGTTTAGATTTGTAATCTTTTCTATCTTTACTTTAACTTTCCACTCCACGTCGAATGCTCTGCACCGACTGGAAAATGCCGTCTGCGAGGCTTTCCTTCGTAGACAGCCCTACGCCACGGTGTTTATCGATCTGGAGAAGGCCTATGATAACCCATGGCGATACGGTATCATGGACTCTCCACACGATGGGGGCGAGAGACGCCTCCCAATGTTTATATCTGAATTTTTGCGAGATCGTCGATTCCGGTGGGTGGGAGCCCTCTCCGCCCCAAAGGAGCGGGAAGAGGGTGTCCCGCAGGAAAGTGTTTTCAGTGTCACACTCTTTGCCCTCAGCATCAACGGCATCACCTCGGTGCTGCCGGAAGATGTTCTCGCTACGCTCTACGTGGACGACCTTTCGATTTTTTTTTTGGCGTGGCCCAAATGCCAACTCTGGAGCGTCGTCTCCAACAGGCATTGAACCACGTCTCTCGCTATGCCGAATCGCACAGGTTTCGGTTTTCTTTGGCCAAGACTAAGGTGGTGCACTTCTGCCGCCATCCACGGCTCCACTCCTACCCAGATTTGTTTTTTAATGGGGTGCGCCTGGATGTGGTTGAATCGCACCGTTTCCTCGGTCTTGTATTCGACCGACGCCTCACCTGGGAGACTCATATTCGCAGCCTTAGGGTCTCTTGTACCCGCGCCATGGATATTCTCCGTTCCGTGACGTTTAGCACTTGGTGCGCTAATAGGGCTACTGCCGTACTTTTTTATCGATCCTTTGTTCGTTCGAAGCTCGACTACGGATGCTAGTTTTATTCATCCGCAGCCGAGCGTTTATTGCGGAAGGTGGATTCGATCCACCACACCAGCCTTCGCCTTGCGACCGGTGCCTTCTGCAGTGCATCACTTGCCTGTACTCGCGAGCCCAGCGCCTCCCTCAGTCGCCAACAGCTTTAACTGTATCCGCAGCTGATCTTGACGGTGCCTATGCCGCCGAGAGACGCCAGTTATACCCTAAGCCCTTATGGTTTGGGGCCAGGAAACTCCTTCGAGAGCTAGATATAGCTCTCGGGCCGGTGGCACCCCTGGTTCTGCCCAGGACGCCACCCTGGAGGGTACAACATTTGACTATTTGTTGCCACCCCCTTTGCTCTCAAAGCTTGTACGGCGCCGGGAGTATTGCGTTTGACCTTTTTGGAGTAAACCTCGTGTCACGCTGGAACCGTGCCAGTGTATACGGATGGCTCCAAGTCCCAAGAGGGGGTCGGCTTTCACGCCGTATACCCTCTGTTTGAAGTCAGCGGGGCTCTGCCAGGCGTTCCCTCTGTCTTCACGGCCGAGCTGGTGGCAATGCACCACTCGGTACGGGAGATTACGTGACGTGCCCGGTTCGGAGACCGGATTGTGATCTATAGCGACTCACAAAGCACCCTGAGTGCTCTCAGGGCATTGGAATCTCCGCATCCCCTGATTTGCGATATCTGTGACGCCACGGTTTTGGCGAGCCGGGCAGATGTCGAGATTATCTTCTGCTGGGTTCCAGGACATGTAGGAATTGCGGGAAATGAGCACGCCGATGAGGGCGCCAAAGAGTCCGCGAGGACTCTGTGACCGGACCAGCGTTTCGCTCTTCCTCACACCGACTACATGGCAGGAATATGGGCAGCTCTTCGGACTGCTTGGCAAAGAAGATGAGAGATGGTCGAAGGGAACTTAAAGTTGCATGCCTTTGCGCCACGACTGCTCCCATGGACCTATACCCCAATGCTGCGACGGCTTCAGGTCGCTTTCTGTCGTCTCCGAATCGGGCACACTCGAGGGACGCATCGCTATCTGATGGAGCGCTCGCCAGTGCCTTATTGCGACGACTGCGTTGTCCCTTAGACTGTTCGGCACATTCTTGTCGAATGTCTCAGTCTGGGTGATCTTTGCGCACGATACCTGTACCGGTACCGGGATGGACGGGGTCGCTACCGCCTGTCCCTTGTACTCGGGACGAGTTCGTGCACTTTGACTTGTGGACTTGTTGACTTTTGGGGAGAGGCCGGGCTTCTCCCCTTTATTTAAGAAGGTTCTATTTTTTCGTTTGTTTGTTATTGTTTTCTTTGTAGGTTGCACGCTCCTGCACCTGTGTGAGGGGGACCTTCCCCCGATGCCAGAGATTGCTTCCTAATTGTTAAGTTTTTCACATTTTTATCATTGTTGTTTTCATATTTTTATTTTAAAGTAGCCTAGTTCTAGGCTGTCGTGTTTCCGGCGACTTATGATCAAGTGGGCAGTTGCCAGATGGGCTCTATATAAAAAAAAATGTGTAAATTATAACCTATTAGAAAGACTACAAAGAAAGTGAAAATGAGCTCAGAATGAAGTGGAAATAGAAGGCTGTTTCATAAAGAATGGAATGAAAATTACGGTGTTATTGAGCATAACAAAAAAGCACTTTATTGTATTTGTAAGGATTTAATTATTGCACGCTCATATAATATTAAGTGTTAATTTGAAAGCAATCATCAGAATCTATATTCAATGAAAGATAAAGAAAGGTAAGAAATTATTCGGATAGAGCTAAATTAAAAGGAGCAATAATGGAATAATTTCAAAAGGCTGTTTAAATAAAAAAATAAGAACAATATTTCTAAGGACAGTTTTCACTTTTATTTTACTATTGCTAAGGATGATAAGCCATTTTCTGATTGTAATTATATAAAATAGGCCTTTTTAAAGTGCTCAGATCATTTGTTTGAAGAGTTTCAAAATAAAAACGAAATCGTCAATAGAATTAATGAGTTACCAGTTGCTAGAAATACAATAAAAGAAAGAATAATTGCTGGGCAAAAAGATATAAGTGTTCAACTTATACAAAATTCAAAAAATACTGGCATATTTTCAACTTGTTTGGATGGGAGTACAGACATCACATCGTTTCAGGAAACATAATGAAGGAAGAACTGATTTAATTGATGACACTTTCAGAAAAAAACTAGTGGTCAAGATATTAGGGATGAATTTAGAAAGAAATTTAGTGAAATGGGTATTAAATTTAGAAAAAAATGTATTTCTGACAACCGATGGAGCTCCAATCATGGTTGGAAAAATAGTGAATTTGTGAAATTTCTGAAAAAGAAAGTAACCGACAGTTTAATTATATTTTACTGCATTTTGCATTAAGAATTTCTGTGGGAAAAAAAACACTTTAATTATATAAAATAGGCCTTTTTAAAGTGCTCAGATCATTTGTTTGAAGAGTTTCAAAATAAAAACGAAATCGTCAATAGAATTAATGAGCTACCAGTTGCTAGAAATACAATAAAAGAAAGAATAATTGCTGGGCAAAAAGATGTAAGTGTTCAACTTATACAAAACTCAAAAAATACTGGCATATTTTCAACTTGTTTGGATGAGAGTACAGACATCACATCGTTTCAGGAAACATAATGAAGGAAGAACTGATTTAATTGATGACACTTTCAGAAAAAAACTAGTGGTCAAGATATTAGGGATGAATTTAGAAAGAAATTTAGTGAAATGGGTATTAAATTTAGAAAAAAATGTATTTCTGACAACCGATGGAGCTCCAATCATGGTTGGAAAAATAGTGAATTTGTGAAATTTCTGAAAAAGAAAGTAACCGACAGTTTAATTATATTTTACTGCATTTTGCATTAAGAATTTATGTGCGAAAAAAAACACTTTAAAATCATTAGAAAATGTCATGACGGTTGTAACAAAAATTGAGAATTATACATATATCTGCTCATGCACTTAACAAACGCCAATTCACAAATCTACTCAATGAAGTTGATACTCAGTTTATCGGGTTACTTTTGTTCTACAATGTCAGATGGTTAAGCCATGGTTAGGTACTGAACTGATTTGTGGAGTTATTAGAAGAAATAAGACTTTTCTTATCCGAAAAGGGTCATGAATTTCAGAGATGACTGATATTATGTGGTTGAATGACTTACATTCTTTAGCTCGATTTAATCACTTTTGTGGCATATTAAAGCTTTTGGATGAAAACTAGAAATATTTTGCAAAGATCTGGAAGCAGACAAGCTAAAATATTTTTCATCATTAGAATAGCACATAACTCCCGGTTTTGCAATTGAAAACTCAGGCGGAAAAGAAACAATACTTAGCAAGTATTCGTTCATAATAAAGAATGCCTAAACTTTACTTTCAGCGAGATTTTCTCAATTTTGAGAACTGGATTATACCTTATAGTTCATTTAAATCCCTCATAAAATTCATTTCCAAGATCTTCAACTAAATAAGTTTAATCGAATCGATCTTACTAACTTGGGAATGGAATTAATAGATTTCCAAGAAAGTGCAGTGCGGAAGATAAAATTTATTGACCTGAGCTCAAAGTTGCAACATAATGAAGTAAAACAATCAGACTGTGAATCAAGTGAACGTAATTCCATAGAAACTAAGACTGAAAACCTCATTATGGTACAAAGAAATTCGTTTCCTATCCTTTGCATCGATGAAAAAACTGGCCTTAGCAATACTGAAAATGTTTTGCTCTATGAAGCATTGTTTTCATCTATGCATTATATAAAATCAATCAACAGGAATCCACTTAGTATAGATATGAGTGCAGCTGGCGTTAAGATGAAGATAAGAAAATATGAACCTCGAATTAAAGAAGTGACTGCTAAAAAGCAGCAGCAAGTCTTTCATTAACATATATTGGTAAGTATGTGTGTCCCATTTGTTTCTAAAATTTTAGATGTACTAAAAGTTATCCAGCAACTATTAAAGGTTCGCCATCGCTGATCTAGAGAGTGGTAGGTTAATAAATAATGTTCAGCATGGGTTTAGAAGAAGTAGATTATGTTTAACAAATTTACTGTATTTTATGGATTAAGTAACTAAACAATTAGCAAAGTTTTTGGTAAGGTTCCACATAGGAGATTAGTTCACAGATTAAAAATGCGTAGGATATGTGGTAAAGTTTTGAATTGGATAACTGAATGGCTGAAAGACAGGAAACAGAGAGTTGTACTTAATGGGGGTGAGGTCACAGTAAATGGACGCTATCAGTGGCGTACCTCATGATCCGTTCTAGGCCCATTATTATTCATAGTTTATATAAATGATCTTGGGGAGGCTTTAAATATCCAAGTGTTAATTTTTTCTGATGACACTAAATTGGCAGCTGTAGTCAAAGAAGTTGGGGGCAGCTTTAAAGTGTAGAGTGACTTAAATAAGTTATTAGCTTTGGCTCAGAAGTGGCAGATATCTTTTAACCTTTAAAACTGCAAAGTTATTAACATGGGAAGGGATAATAGGGAATTTAGCTATGAAATGGATGGGCATTGGCTGAATTCAGTTAAAAATGTGAAGGACTTAGGCGTAGTAGTAGATAGGCCACTGAAGTTCTCGAAGCAGTGTATTGAGGCCAAAAATAGAGCAGATAGGGTGCTAGGATACATTAATAGGAATGTTAGCTACAAAAGTAAAGAGGTTATTCTTAAATTCTACAACTCATATGTCAGGCCCCAAGTAAAGTACTGTATACAAGCATTGTCACCACATTTTAGAAATGATATCATCCTACTAAGTGAGTACAAAGGAGGCCAACAAAAATAGTACCTTTCCTGAAGCACCTTGAGTATGAAGATAGACTGAGGGTACAAAATATGTTCTCATTTGAATGGTCTGTTATTGGATAGCTAAGTTAGAGAGATGCAGGTTTTTTTTCACCAACAGATTGGTAGATTACTGGAATAGTTTGCCACCTGAAACAGTAGATATTCCGTATTCAATGTTTGCAAGCGCAGATTGGATGATTATATTGGGAAGGAGGTTTAACTTTTATTCTGGACTAGTTTCTGTGGATATAGTTTTTTATTATTGCATATTATTGGTGATTTGGATTTTGACAAGCCTTGATGGTGCTGCCTTTTGTTTTTTGCACACTCCCGTGGATGGCTTAACTTGTATAGTGTAGATGCAAGATCTGACACGATCCTATGGATGCAGTTTGTTGGAGGGTTTTGACAGAAGCGGATGACCTTAAATTATCTTATGTCTTGATCCTGCCGAAAGAGCTACCGCTCAACCCAGGCGCCCGACCTTATAAGGTATAGTTGCTCGATTCCCTTGCGGCTTCTCTATTTGGAAATCTTGGAAGTCTTGGAATTGTATGGTGTTTATAAGGGGGACAGATTATATGACCGCCCCGGGAGGCACACACGCTAAAACAAAATTATTCTTAGCCGATGGCGGAGGAAGCTAGAATAAAAGGAAAATAATGATGTTTGATTAGTGATTTGACGCCTTAAAAATATTGTATCACGAATTAACCCTTTCACTTTACTGCAATGGATTTATCGTTGCCAAATGTAGTAGTGTGTAAAAAGAATAAATTGCATATGATGTGAGTGTAATTTATCACTAGATTTCTTACATAAATGCACTAGAATATTAATTGCGTTTTTTGCCGTAAAAATGACTAAATACCATTATTTAAAATTCAAAAAATTATCACAAATATAGCAAGTATCTATCTATAACACAAATGTTTTGGGAAAAGATGTTTTATTTCACTTGGGTCATTTTTTGTCATACTGGTTAATTGCTTTACTATAATGGATATGAGAAACTCACAAAGTAGCGCGTGAGTGGAGTAATAAATGCAAAAAAATCCCACATTCCTTGAGAATGAACTGAATAAGTTCAGGGGAACTTGGAATCCGCCTTTCATTTTCCTGTCGGATTTTATTTCGCATATTTACTATAGTGCTTTCAACAAAATCCCAGGCACATTATTCCAAATTTGTTTTATTTTATACGAAAAGAAATTTTGTATTATTGCAGAGTTAAAACATTTGTTTACGACCTTAAATCAGTTATTTCTAGTAACTGCTTGGTTATCTAGGTCAAATATTTAGTTAGAACTTATATTAATGAATCCGATAGTGTTATAATGACCTTAATAGGTAAAAAAGCAATATGCTAATCTTCTAGTGAAAGTAAATTAAGGTATATCAGGTTGTCTTCGTACGATCGATTTCTAAGTTCAGAGATTAATTTGGTCGTTCAGAGGTAGGCTTGTTTCAATATTACAATGACCTTTCGTAAATGTGGATACTGAAAGTGAATAGCTTACTCACTATTTAAATGCTAACTATCTAGCTATGCTCTCTTGAACCTATTTGCCTTAGTCCTGTTACCGTTCATTGCATCTTACAGTGAGGTGAAACAAATATTTCGACGCTCAAAAAAGTTTATTTAAATTATTTCCAACTATTTTTATGTGTATCATCACCTATATTATTAATTATTATTAATTAAAAATTATTACATTTATGAGAGAGGATAAAGATATTCTTAAAATGTATAGAACATTGTACAAACAAACAAAATTAAATGGTGGAAATAGGTATTTGGACACTAGATAGAAAGAGCCTAATATTTCCTTCCGCTACCATTGTTTGTTATAACTACTGTGAGGCGTTTCTTATAGTACTTGACCAAGTCCTTGCAACATTGTTTTTGAATATCTACCCACTCCTCCTTACATATAGCTTTTAATTGGGACGGGTTTGGAGGTTTCCTCTTGTGAATAGGTACCCTCAATATACTCCGAAAATTTTCGATCGGATTCAAAACAGAAGATTGACTAATCCACGGTAGAACATATATTGTTCTGCCTGAACTACTCACGTATTGCTTTCTCCGCGTGCTTCGGATCATTGTTTCGTTGGAGCGTCCAATCAGCCTGCCTCCTGAACTACTCCACAGTTGACGTTAAGTTATTGGTCAATATTTACCCCTACTGGTTCCATTCATTTTTCCATCAATGATATAAAACTGAACAATTCCATATAAATAAATACAGCCACCTTTTAATTCTTCTGCCTTTATGTTTGACTGTGGGAAGGATGTTCTTCCGATTATATTGGATTCCACTAACGCGCTAAACATTGTCAGCTTCTTTCGATCAAAGATTTCGATTTTGGTCTTATTTGACCAAGACACATTCATCCAAAATTGATCCGGGTTCTCTATTTGATCCTGAGCAAACTTCGGTTGTGCTAATAATTGAGTCTTCTTCAGTAAAGAGTTCTTGCTTGCTGATCGAGATCTGAGAGCTTGTCTATTGAGCTCATAACTAATTATTCTTTTAGTAACTGGTTTTCTAGGCTTACTCAGATTGTCTTGTAGTTCTGTTCTAGTTATCATAGTGTTCTTCGATATCAACTTTATCAATACTTTCCTCGATGTCAATCTTATCAATATCTTCCTCGGAGCTACTCTACCTAAAAGATTTGCAGAGTTTCTAGAGGTCTTCCATTTTTCAGCAATCCAACTTAGAGTGCTGAGAGGAACGGTTAAGTCTATAGAAATACTTCTATAGCTTTTTTTCTTCTCTCTTTTTCTCAGTTATCTTGGTTTTCAAATCATTTGAGAGCTCTTTACTTTTAAACAAGATAAAACAATGCTGCAGTATGAAGTTCAGATGCTAACTGAAGTTTTGAAAAAAGTATATACATAGTTAAGTAAAATATTATTGGAACCGATCGGATCATTTTAGATCTTTGAAGATTATTCGAGACCGAAAAAAAGTATAAGCTAATTTTAGAACATTTCCATAAATATCTTAATATTTGCCCCACACCCCCTTATTTTGTCTTTTCGCCGAGAAAATATTATATATATATATATATATATATATATATATATATATATATATATATATATATATATATATATATATATATATATATATATATATATATATATATATATATATGCAAGATTTATTAAAATCGACAGTGATGGCTGCTTGGTTAAGCTCGCGCTGCAGCCTCTTAACCTTTTCAAAGACTTTCTTTTCAGAAAGCGAAAGGTGGGAAAAAATGCTGGCAAGTGGCATATCTTTATTAGCCGAGACGTCTTTCAACCTCTTCAAAGGTCATCTTCTGGGTAAACAATGAAAACTACTTTCCGGTGGATGAAGCCCTCGTACTCATTTGCCAGAAAATCTACCACACTGAGTATAATACCTCCTCCCGAAATCTGAAGAGATTCTATAACTCCTTAAGGCTTATACCAAAGAGGCGCCTTTCTGCGCCCCTGGTGGTCATATGTATGTGCATGTTGACGGAGTGGCGATAGGATCCCCACTGGGTGTTCTATTCGCCAACTTCTACATGGAAACAGTGGAGGATGCCATTTTCAAGAACAATCTTTCCTTAAAGCCACTGATCTTCGCCTGCTATATCGATGACATATTTATCAATGCAGATAACCCTAGCCTGGTCATTACCTTTATTCAAACTTTCAAGGAAAATTCATCCCTTGACTTCACTCATGAAATAGAAACCAACTCCACGTTACCATTTCTAGACGTCTTCGTCAAATCTCAACAAACACATTTTACGACTGAAGTTTACGTCAAATCAACAAATCTGAGCTTCTGCATGAGCGGATCGTCAGAATGTCCGGATTGATACAAAAACTCCGTAATGAAGGCCTTCATCAATAGAACCTTTTTTCATTATTCAAGCTTGACGGCGGTTGATACATAAATAAAGAGAGTAACTAAGATGCTTATCAACAACTGCTACCCACAAACATCAATCGATAATCCTATAAAGCAGAAAATGGATTCATACCACAACTCCAGGCAGAAAAATGAAAAATCAAGTACAATAGGCCTTTATTACCAAGCATCCATAGACACAGGATATAAGGAGGACGAAAAGGTCATCAATGCCATCATACACTGGAATGTTATCCCCACCAATCAAACAAGATAAATTAAATTGGTAATTTATTACAGACCAAAGAAAACTCGTGCCCTCGTCATAAAAAATAGCTGCCTTTCCGGGACGGGCCACTTGCAGGAGTATAATCTTTTTTACGAATATAAATGCAACGTCGGTGACTGTGAGTATCGCACTTCCTCATACATTAGAATGACTTCTACAAGCCTGCCTCGAAGACTAACAGCGCATCTCCAAGACGGAGCCATCAAGCGCCACATTGCAAAGCATCGGATGACCCTCACCCAAGAAATGTTACATATAAATACTACCATCATCCTGCGGAAAGGGCGGGATGATCGACGACGACTGCGCATGGCTGAGGCCGTCACTATATGGGAACGAAAACCACAAATTAACATCCAGCTCCAGCTAGAAACCAGTTTGCCTACCACGCGAGGTCTCAATTCCGGCTGCATTACATCATATCTCCCCTTCCGTTTACCTTGCCTCCTTTTTTGATCATTTAATTTTTGTATACGCTTTCATTACGCCGATCCAAACATTACTTAATCCTTGAAATTTCTCGAATTTGATTGCTTAAAATAAATATTCTTATGTCAAAATCAAATAATTTTTCTTTATTGATCTAAACATTATTCTAACTTTATAATTGTTGGCACTTCTGATTGGTCCTAAAACACCAAGTAAACGGACAGCGTGCAAAACGGCCAGACCTTCTAGAAAGATTAGGTAGGCCATGGCAATGATGTTTCTGGAGAAAAACTGAATGGCTTCATCAACTGAACTAAAACTCTCGACTTGGACAGATAAATCAGCCAATTCTTAAAATGCGGACCACCGCAGTTTTCATGTTTTTGCGGCCCACAAAGTGATAATTGAATGGAAAAGTGGGCTATCCCATACATGTCATCGACCATCTCCTACCCCAAATCAGGCTGTGTATCTGGAGAGCATATGGACAGATCAAGACAGGAAAAGGAAGTGGTTATCGGGTACTGATGCGTCTACTCATCCACATTTAGAACATCTATCTCCAGTTCGTCGCTCATGTCGGCAAGGTCTTGGCCCCTAATAATGATCGTGCAATCCCCTTACACCGGTTGCCTACTGTTCAAATAACCAAGCAGGGAAAGCGGCCTCAGCAACCATGCTACGACGCGGCGGAAGTGCCCTGCTTTGAATCGGCTGACGGTGGAATGTACATAGAAAAAATGTACTCCTTATCCAGGTGTAGCTGCACTGCCACTGTCTGAGATGAGGTATTTATAGCAAATAGAAGAACGGAGGCATCATGCCGGGTGTAAATCGTGTATACTCCTGCCCGATCCCCATCCCGGGATGGTGAGTTGGAAAACCCTTATACTCGAAAAGGGTGGTCAAGGGGCACGCGCTAATCAGTATCCTGCTAACAGTGAATGTGAGGAAACAAGCCTCGCCCCAGTTTGCCTGAAGTCCACGGCAATCTATTGCTGGATTATGCCCTCCAGGCCTAGCTAGGAGAAGATAAGAGGTATCTCTTCGATTTGAAGGCTCTCACAGGAATTTCCCTACGCTTGCTGTCCAAGGGGCTATCGCCTGAGAGAACTTATCTGTGGAGGTTGGGCTCACCGTGCGTCCGCGCGTGTCTTTACTTCCCTCTGCCTCGCAATCTTTGGCGGGCGTAGCAGGTGCTAGCCCAACCTTGGACAAAAGCGTGGGAGCTGAGACTCCATTGATGCTGTTCTCATTTCCGTGAGGAGCTTTATCAACCCCGGAAAACGGTCTCACGGCTAGCCACTGAGGTGTTGCCTCCTGGTTAAAGCAGAGGCAGAGTGTGAGCCCTTTAAGCTGAAACTTTAACAGGGTAGCGCCCGGGTGAGGTAGAACCCACAGAAGGGTTCCAAATTAGCTAAAAAAACTACCCACAGGCTAAGAGAGTTTAGGAGAAGAGAGTGAATTTTTAACAATTGAGGCCATTATAAATGGTTCTTCAATATCCCGGAAGGGGAAGAGATCGGTCTAGACAGCCGTGACGGAAAAAAATCAATCTATACAACGGCTGCATCCAATTCTACGAACAGCCCCTCCACCAAAAACTTCGTTTGGTCAGGCTCTATAGCACTCCGGAATACCAAAACCCCACAAGCCGGACGGAGAACGTTGCGCCCGACCAAGATTTGATGGAGCTATGATAGCATTCAAAAAAGATCTGCAATTAAGACCAAGGAAGCTCATAGAAGAATCGTTCCTCTCAATAGTAGTGAGGTTCTCCCTAGATGACATAGAAATGTGCACCGGCTACCAACCACCCAACCAACTTTATTTGCCAATACATGACATGTTCACCCTGTTAAGGAAAGAGCACACGGTGCCATTTGCTGGTGACCTGAATGCGAGAAACAGGACAGCCGGCTACGTAAAGACCGACATAAAGGGCATAAACCTAGAGCTCTTATTGAGAAGGGACTTCGTAGAACGAATCGGGCCGGAGTTCCCTAAATTTCTGTATTCAAGGACACCCATCAAGCACAATATAATTCACACGAACTCCAACTTTCCGTTTCACCACAATGATTGACCAGGTTCACTGACACAGAGCTATCACATGTCCATGCACATAACTTTAGCAGCCTTACCCATTCCCATTCTTGTTGCACCTAAAAAAGACTTTACGAAGTCAAACTGAAAAGCATACAGTTGGGTGTGCCTAGATGATCTTGCCCATCAAAGGCAGATGCAATAGTCATACCAGAAATTTCACGCAAAGTTCTGCTGCAAACCAACCCTACACAAGAAAAAGTGGTGCCACAACAAAGGTTTACCACAGCCTACAAACACATCCTGGGCACGGGCTACACAATTCCCATGGACTCCCAACTCATTTACCAACTCAGAAGACAGCTGAACACCGAGCTGGAACATGAATTAAGGGAGAAGTGGGACCGCTTAATCGAAAGATTAGGCACCGATTGGTATCTGATATGTTTCTGGGCGGCCATCAACAACCTGAAAGTAATGACGAAAGATCACGACCAAACCGCAATTTTGCAAAGCGAAACAACTGTGACAGCCCCCTTTGAGAAAAGGAGGCCCTCCAGATGAGTCTGGAGGGATGTTATCAAAATCTCCGACGAAGAGGAGGAAAGCTTCAATATAGGCTTCCAGGATCAGGTTCTCGAGTACATGTAGAGGAGGGGGACGGGTTCTTACTATACAGACCCGCAAACCTCACTCAGCTCCAAGGCAACTCACAGGAGGGCAACACAGGAGTCAACAGTGCTGACATGTGGATAACGATATCCTCATTCCGATCCAAAGACACGGGCTTTGGCCAAATCACCATTAGTCATCGGAAAGAGGCACCTGAAAGATTTCGAACCAGACTGCTGAATTTACTTAATGCGTCCATCGCAAGGATTACTTCCCTCACGGCCTAAAGAATTTAAAGATGATTCTCATTCCAAAGCCTGGAAGGCCGACTGATCAGGTAAAACAACTTTAGATCTATTTCATTGCAGGAAACCATTGGAAAGGTATTTGAGAAAGTCTTCAACAGCAGACTCACGACTCACATATCGAACCACTTTGCTGAATGAGGAGCAACACCGATTCAAAAAACACCGGAGGACGAAGACGGTCATAGCCCTAATGTTTCAACCTACCGCATAAGGACGAGCAAAAGAGCGCATGGTCAACATCGTCTGCAGAGATGTAAAAAAGGCCTTGGGAGAGTTTTGGATCGATGTCCTGGAATACAAAATCTCCAAATTGACTCGCCTTCCACTGCGAAAAATCCTCTGTAGCTACTAGAATAATAGGCAAGCTGTCGTCACCTTCAAATTTCTACCCGGTCTCCCACAATGAGGATACCTTAGCCCCACTCTCTTAAAAATCTTCACGAGGGTTCTACCAAAGCCAATGGATAAGTTGACTATTAACGTCCAGTCCGTGGACAATGTCACTCAGGTCGTGGTTCGACGGACAATCTCCTAAATGATGATAGTCAATGCCTCGGTGGCAGAAGCCTAAAGGATCTCCTCCAGACTTGAACAACACTGGGAGATCCAAACAAATGTGGCTTAATTTACGGTAGTGTCGCTTGGGTGACATCGGACCGCTGCATTCAACAGTGACAACACTGAAATCGACTATTTGAGAACTGTTTTAGTCATTGCCTTTAGGCTAGCCAGTATAGGCATGGAGGGACACCTTCGCAAAAACAATTGGATCAGTACAGACTGAACTGGAAAAAATAAACTGATTTAGAAAGCTAGCTGATAACAACGAAAGAATTTTTATACATCGGTCTAGTTAGATCTAAACTAGCGTATTCAACCATATTGCTCAATGCAACACCAAGCCATAACATGACCAGGTTACAAAGAGTGCAAAATAGTGGACTCCGGTTCATCACCAACGCAAGATGACAAGAGTTCCGGAATTCAAGAAGCCTGCACGACTAAACTGGTCTTGAACCCATTAACATCTTCCTTCTCCAAAGAAGTCGTGACATCTGAAGCAAACTGGATGAGATTCTGCCTAGGGAAATTGGCAGGTCTTGCTCCAGAAGTGGATGGAGGTATATTCAAAAGCTACCTACCAAACACATCGACACCAGAACCCAAACCTAAGTTAAAATGAACAAAAAAAGATCTCTCACAAAACAAGAAAAAAAAATCTCAAAAGAAACAACCAAACATAACAATTTAGTAATATAACGAGGTCAACAGGCCTAAGTCGCGTGCTCTCAATTATTTCAATCATTTAAAAAAAAAATGATTAACAAATGTATTATCAATTACCAAATATATCATCAGACCTTACGACCTTCAAAACTTTCAAAAAACTTTGAAAAGTAAAATGGTTACCATCCAACCGACATAGTAACTTAGAGGGTCGCGTGCAGGCGACTAAAAAGATTCTGTAGTCGGACAGAACGATTAAAATAGTAAAGGAGAAACTGCAACGGAGAAAGCCAACTCATCGCACACACTTTATCCCTATCTCTTTCTTCCTATTCTTCTTTTCTTCCACCCTCTCCTCTCTTCATTACCTACTCCCCTCTTTTTCTCATCAGTTGTCTGAAGAAGCTGTGGTCAACTGCGAAACGTCGGAATAAAACATTCCCTGGAATTTTAGCCTTCTCATTCTTCATCCCTCATCTATTCGTCACCAGAAGGCTTCTCTCTCTCTCTCTCTCTCACACACACGCACACACACACACACACACACACACACACACACACACACACACACATATATATATATATATATATATATATATATATATATATATATATATATATATATATATATATAATATATATATATATTATATATATAATATATATATATATATATACATATATGGTTGAATTCAAC
This sequence comes from Ceratothoa steindachneri, assembly GCA_963969495.1. NCBI lineage: Eukaryota > Metazoa > Arthropoda > Malacostraca > Isopoda > Cymothoidae > Ceratothoa > Ceratothoa steindachneri. The sequence continues at coordinate 125,186,133 of OZ018330.1, read as the reverse complement.
AGCAGAAGAGGCATTGTTCAGCTTCTTGAGAACTTTTTCAATTTCGGGCCAATAATAGATAATGAGTTACAATGAACTTTTACGGTCCCTTTTTTCCCTCAAGGAAGAGTCCCTTATGGAAAGTTCTCAAGAAGCTGAACAATTTTTCTTCTACTGTTGAATATAATCATTCATATATACATGGCCTAATTACCATATATATATATATATATATATATATATATATATATATATATATACAGGGTGTCACAAAGTCTGGGTATATAGGGGATAAATACATACCTTTATAACAAAACAATTTTGTTTAATTATAATGTTAAGAAATTATATTTTCAATATGATTTTCATTATTTGCAATGCATAATTCGATGCGCCTTGCTAAATTCTTGTGAACCTGATTGAATAGGTGTACATTGCCGTCGATTTCAGCACACTGACTGATAATGCGTTTTCTCAAGTAGGTTAGATTTGCAATCTTCATTGAGTAAACTTTCGCTTTTAACGTACCCCAGAAAAAGAAATCAATGGAAGAAAGGTCTGGTGAACAAGGGGGACCACTCCACATGATCTCTTCTTTCAATCCAGTGTGGAAAAGTGCCATTCAGCCTATCTCTAACATTTGTAGCAAAATGGGCAGGGGCTCCATCCTGCTGAAACCAGTCCGGAAGTCCCTCGCCTAGGCGCTCAATTTGAGGCCTTAATTTGTCTCTTAACATGTTCAGATAAGTCTCACCGGTTACATGTTCATCAAAGAAGAAGGGTCCTAGCACATGAGCTTTCCACAAACCACACCACACCATCACCTTTTGGCAGCCTTGCTGTTTGGATGGTTCCATCCAATGTGGATTGTCTTGAGACCAGTATCGAAGATTCTGTCTGTTGACTTCACCATTAACATAAAAAAGCTTCATCACTGAATAACAAAAGGTCTTTAGTAAAATTGATATTTTCATCCAATTTATCTGAAAACCATTCGCACATCTGCATTCGTCTATCGGGGTCGTCTTCATTTAAGTGATGCTATATCTGTAATTTGTACGGATGGAACTTCTGCTCTACCAGGATTTTGTAGATAGTTGACCTTGTAACACCCAACTCCATGGATGTCCGACGAAGTGATTTTCTTTGGGCTAGCAGCAATCTTGGCCATGACAACCTCTTTCGTTTCGTCTGAAGTTTTGGTCGCCCGGAAACGGGGTTTTGTCCAAGGACACTGCCTGTTTTCTTTAAACTTCGTGACCAATTTCCCGACGGCAGTAAAAATAAATAGGTTGCCGATCAGGGTGTCGAAGGTTAAATTCATCGGCGATTTTGCGATAAGACCATCCTACTCGTCCACTTAAGAGTACCAACTCGATTCTTTCTTCTTTAGACAGAGCCATCATTCGATCCGGGGAGGAAAAATAACATAAATAAATAAAATATTAAAATTCCTATGTACACAGACTTTTGTGGACACCCTATATATATATATTATATATATATATATATATATATATATAGGTTCGAATCCCAAACCAGTACGGAATTTTTCGAATTAGAAAATAACTTTTTTCAAAGAAAAATTATCCTGTTTTTCTGTTTCTTGCGGTTTGCTGGATATATATATATATATATATATATATATATATATATATATATATATATATATATAATATATATATATATAATATATATATATATATATATATATAGTCAACCCCCATATTCGCGGAGGATAGGAAACCACGAACCCCCGCGAATATTGAAAAAACCGCGGATAGTTATGTTTTGTCATGTTCATGAACACACACAGTACGAAATAAAGTATCAGAAACACATTAAATTATTTTATTGTATCCTGTTTACTCACCTGGAGATAGTTTTGTTTTTGATTGAAGAATGATGATTGTAGAGGATGTTGCCTGTGCAGTTCAATGATGACGATGACAATGATGATGATATAACTGCACAGGAAAGCTGAGGAGATTCTAATTATCCTCAGATTCCTGCTCAGTAAACACCGTGGGAGAAGGAGAGGAGGAGAGGAAAAGTTTCCCCAGAGGTGGAGGGCGTAGTTTCGGGCGTAGTTTCGGGTGTGGTTAGGGGTTCAGGCTTTTTACTTGGGGTGAAGAACACTGTAATGGCAATTGAGATCGTTGCTTTTTCATGTTTCTTTAGCATGTCCCAGTAAGGGCCCATTGCAAGATCGAGGCTATTTTGTGCCTTCATGGAACGAACCATGTGAAGATCGGCCTGCCTCTCTAACGTAAGCCCAACTTACTGTACATACTGTAGTCGAGCGAGTGAGATCTGAACGCTGATTGGCTGGAATCATCCTTTCTCAGCCGACCAACACTTCGTTTTACGACTATGGACGTAGGTTTCCGCGGATGTCTGGAAATAGCGAAAATTTTGAATTTAAAGGCCCCCCAAAATTTTCCGCGGATAGTTGAAGGTGCGGATGACGAACCGCGAATAGCCGAGGGTCTATTGTATATATATATATATATATATATATATATATATATATATATATATATATATATATATATATATATATATATATATATATATATATATATATATATATATTCTATCGAGTTGCTTTTCAGGAGTCTGTTTTTAAATTAAGGATCAAACCAAGAACAAACACAGCTATGGTTGTTTCTCATTTAATCAACAACAACGTTCCGGAACCCATCTTCTGGTTCCTTAAATACAGTTATTAGAATTAAAACTGCAGACCAGCTGTGTTTACCAAAATACAAAATTGGGATAAAAATTATGGAAATATAAATTGATGGTTAAAATTAGGGTCGACTCACACTGAGCAAATACAATAATTTGTTTATTGAAGTAATGTTGGAAATCAATTATTGCTTAACAACAAAATTATACACTGATAACCTTTTGTGAAGAGCCAGATGAGTCCAGGATTTGAAAGGAGGTAGAGTATTTTTGTAATGCCCAAATTATAGAGTTTAGGTGAGAAATATATATTTTACATTGAACAGAGTGATCACGGGATTGTGGGGCTTCTCTTTATTAGTGGGAACGAAGCCAGTGAAGATCCCTATGCCTCGGTGGGAACCGACTCTCGTTTTTCAATGAGCAGACGGTGCTTCCAATATAGGTCCACATATTGCACCTGGGACAAATTAATTTATAGAAAACCGAGCAGCTCATTTCAGAGGGAAGTCTGTCCTCTTACACCGTAGAAATTGTCCTGAGTGAAAATCAATGAATATTATTTTAAAGTTAGTGTATGTGAAATATATATTTTTAAGAGATTATTGAATTTTGCTGCGTAAGTGAGAGTTAAGGGGATCAATATTTGGCAGGAGACAATAATGAAAGATCCTTGGGATTTATATTTAGTTCCAAAACTGACGAATACTCCTTTGGATAAGGGATAGTGAAACCCATTCTTTTGGAAATAAAGATGTGAGAAATTCAATAGTTTATAGCCACGATGTAGGAGTGTTGTAATTTTGCTAACTTTGTGTGTAACATCACAAAAACTGTAAACAATTCATACCTAGATCTATGAAAGAGGATTTTCCGATAGCCCGAAGTGGTGTAGTTAGTTGATGTAAGGGTTAGAAGGATATCAAGCAATAGAAGTTTACCGTCTTTTGTGTCATTTTTATGTTATTAAGGCGTTAATATGTGTAATTTAAATAGGAAGAAGATTGTTATTCAGTTTTAAATACTAAAATCGTATTATTGACAAAGTGAAGATGAAAAATTGACTTGAAACCAAAAGGACAAGCTCGGAAAAACAATTTCTTCAAAATTTGATGTTTGCATTTAGGAAGACCAATGTGTGAATCCTTTCCTTCACCATTAGTTTGCTGGTAGATGGAATTATTTAACAGATAATGATTGTGTTTAACGGTTAGTTCAGGAATATACCGAAGTAAGGAGGGGTTAAGGATATGGATTGGTAGTTTTTTTTGCTTTTTTTTTATTTTTAAGAGCTCATCTGACGACTGCCCTACTTGGGGATTAGTCGCCGTATTTAACGCTGCCTAGTACTAGGCTACTTTAAAATAAGATGCAAAAAAAACAATTAAAATTTAAAAAAAGGAAAATGCAACAAGCAGGAAGCAAGCTCCGGCATCGGGGGAAGGTCCGCCTCCCACTGGCGAAAGAACGTGCGACCAACTAAAATAACAAAAACCAATAAATTACCTTAACTAGTTAAATAAAGGGGAGAAGGCCGGCTTTCCCCCAAAAGTCTATAAGTCCACCAGTCAATGTGCACGAACTCGTCCCGAGGCCAAGGGACAGGAAGAAGCGATCCCTCCCACCCCGGTAGCGGGACACGTAACGCGCGCGGAGATCGCCCCAGACTGGGACATTCAACAAGAATATGGCCAACAGTCTGGGAGACAACGCAGTCTTCACAGTAGGGCAGTGGCGAGCACTCCATCAAATGGCGGGTGCGTCGCATGATTGTGTCCAATTCGGAAAAGATAGAAAGCACATGAATCCTTCGGTGCATTGGGAGTAGGTAAATCGCAACAGTCACTGCAAAATGGCAGGCAATTTAAGTTCCCTTCGACCCTCTCCTATCTTCTTTGCTAAGTAGCCTGGAGAGCTGCCCTTATTCCTTCTATGTAGTCAGTGTGAGGAAGATCGAAACGCTGGTCCGGTCGCCGAATCCTCGTGGACTCTTTGGCGCCCTCATCGGCGCGTTCATTCCCGGCATTTCATACATATCCAGGAAACCCAGCTGAAGATAATCTCGACATCTGCCCGGCCTGCCAAACCGTGGCGTTTACGGATATCGCGAACCAGGGGATGCGGAGATTCCAATGCCCCGAGAGCACTCAGGGCGCTTTGTGAGTCGCTATAAATCACATTCCGGTCTCCGAACCGGGCACGTCGCGTAATCTCCAGTACCGAGTGGTGTATTGCCACCAGCTCGGCCGTGAAGACAGACGCAGTGCTTGGCAGAGCCCCACTGATTTCAGACAAGGGCGATACCGCGTGGAAGCCGCCCCCCTTTTGAGAATTGGAGCCATCCCGTATACACGGGCACGGTTCCAGCGTGACATGAGGTGGGCTCCAAAAAGGTCCAGCGCAATACCTCCTGACGCTGCAGAAGCTTTGGGAGCAGAGGCGTGGCGACAAAATAGCCAAAGGTGGTACCCTCACAGGGTGGGGGCCGGGGCAGAACCAGGGGCGCCACCGGCTCAAGAGCTATACCTAGCTCTTGGAGGAGTTTTCTTAGCCCTAAACCCAAATGGCTTAGGGTATGACTGGCGTCTCTCGGCGGCATAGGCACCGTCGAAATCAGCTGCGGATGCAGTGAGAGCTGTTTGGCGACTGAGGAGGCGCCGGGTTCGCGCGTACAGGGAAATAATGCACTGTGCACGGTGTAGAGCAAAAGGCTTCTCCTCAGCATCGACAAATAGGCCCTCAATGTGGCAAATGCGGAAGACACCGGTCGCCCAGGGGAAATCCGGTGTGGTGGATCGAGTCCAACTTCCGCAATACACGCTCAGCTGCGGATGCATAAAACTTGCATGCGTAGTCGAGCTTCGAACGAACAAAGGATTAATAAAAAAGTAAGGCAGTAGCCTTATCAGTGCCTCAGGCACTGAACGTCAGGGAACGAAGAATATCCATGGCCCGGGTACAAGAGACCCTAAGGGCTGCGAATACGAGACCCCCCCCCAGGTGAGGCGTCGGTCAAATACAAGACCAAGGAAACGGTGCGAATTCAACTACTTCCAGGCGTACCCCATTAAGAAGCAAGTCTGGGTCAGGGTGGAGCGTGGATGGCGGCAGAAGTGCATCACCTTAGTCTTGGCCAAGGAAAACCGAAACCTGTGCGGTTCTACATAGCGAGAGACGCGACTCAATGCCTGTTTGAGTCCTAGCTCCAGAGTTGACATCTGGGCCGCGCCAAAAGAGATCGAAAGGTCGCTCACGTAGAGCGTAGCAAGAACATCTTCCGGCAGCACCGAGGTAATGCCATTGATGCTCAGGAAAAAGAGTGTGACACTGAGGACACTTCCCTGCGGGACACCCTCTTCCTGCTCCATTGGGCGGAGACGGCTCCCTCCAATCGTACGCGGAATCGATGATCTCGTAAAAATTCAGATATAAAGACTGGGAGGTGTCACCTCGCCTTCATCCTGTGGAGAGTCTCCATGATACCGTATCGCCATGCACTATCATAGGCCTTCTCCAGATCTAAAAACACCATGGCTTAGTGCTGTCTACGAAGGCAGGCATCGCAGAAGAACTTGCAGAAGCCGCCACTGGCAGAAGATAGATGGCCTCCGCTGTCCAGGAAAAAGGCTAATCTAACATTTACCAATTTCTCCATCAACTTGCACACGCAGGTGGTTAGAAGAGATTGGGCGGAAACAGGCCTGAGTAGAGTTATCTTTCCCCGGTTTGCGAAAGGCGAGCACAGTAACGGTTTGACAGGAATCCGGGAGGAGAGCTTCCACCCATATCCCGTTGAACATATCTAAGTGAAAGGTCATGCCTCGCTCCCTCAGGTATCGAAGAATGGCGTACGGGACATCGTCCGGACCATGGAAGGTGTCCGCGCACGAAGCAAGAGCGGAAAGCAACTCACTCAAAGTAAACCTGTCGTTGAAGAGTTCTCCCCTTCTGGAGGTAAATTGCAAAAGTGCAGTCGGCGGCCTTCCGCGACTTCACGACGTGCATTGATTACTCGTGGAGCAGCATCCCGCTAGAAAAAGCGGAGAAAATGGTCGCGAAGGATTCCACCACGGACGTGAGGTCCAAGATTGCGGTACCATTCTCCTGGAGAACGAAAGGGGGGTTCCTCGATTTTCTCCGAATCCTCTTGACTCGCTTCCACACCTTTGCTCGAGGGCTCTTCCCGTTAAGTGAAAACACGAATGCTTGCCAAGAAGAGCGACGGGCGTGCTTCGAAATATACCGGAACCTAGACCTAGCCCAACCGAATTCACCGACAGTGAAATCGTTTGGGCGACGCTTATAGCGCAGGTAGGCATAACGCTTCTGCTTAAGGGCCGTCTCACACTAGGCTGATCCCCACTGGATTGGCCAGCATGCAAAACGGCCAGACCTTCTAGGAATAGTAGTAAGGCCCCGGCGATTAGGTTACCGGAGAAGAACTCAACGGTCTCATCTACCGACCTAAACTTCCTAGACTGAGATAGAGAATTCAGTCATTTCCTTAAATGCAGACCACCGCGCCCGCGCTAAGCACCACCAGGGCGGGCTCTCGGGCGACAGCGTCCCAGAAAATGATATTTGAATGGGAAAGTGATCACTACCATGGAAGTCATCGACAACCTCCCAATCAAAATCAGGCTGTGCATCCGGATAACACAAAGATAGATCGAGGCAGGAAAATGAAGCGGTTCTCGGGCAGTTATGCGTAAACTAATCCACATTTAGGACACCGATCTCAAGCTCGTCGATCAAGTCGACAAGGACTTGACCCTGGGGATTAATAGAGTAGCCTCCCCAGAGGAGGGTCTACTGTTTAGATCTCCGAGCAAGAGAAAGGGCCTTGGCAACTGTGCCACGACACGGTGGAAGTCCTGTGAGTCGAAGTCACCTGACGGTGGAATGTACGTGGAAATAACAGTATAACTCCTATCAAGGTGAGCTACACAGATACTGCCGGAAAGGAGGTATCTAAAGCGAAGAGAAAAACGGAGACATCATTCTGGATGTAACTCGCACCTCATCCAGCCCGGGCCCCATCACATGGTGGTGGTGTCGCAAAACTCTTATACACCGGGAGGGTGGGCAAGGGGCATGCGCCCAGCATGGTCTCATGCAAAAAGATAGCTAACGAAGAACGGGAGGAGACGAGCCTCCGCAACTCCTGCCAGTTGTCCCGGAGTCCACGGCAATTCCATTGAAGGAATATGCCCTCCAGGCTTAACTCGGATGTGATGCGGGGGCCCTCTTCCAAGAGAATCCCTCACGGGAATGGCCGTACGCTTCCCGGAGGCAGAACTCTGGGCGCTGTTGGCTGGATAATGCGCTGAAGGCGCTGTCGCCTTTGAGGAATTATTGGGGGATGTTGGGCTCGCTATGCGATTGTTTTGCTCCCTCCGACTCGAGACCTTAGGCGGGCGAGGCGGCCTCGGAGGCGGGGGCCTCTTTTCGAGCATCCACCATCTCCCAGCCACCCAGCCCACCACTGGGCCTGGTGGGATGGCAAGTGGGGTGGCTTTTCTTCAGAATGTTATGGTATCTTAGAGCAGTATTAATGCTATCACAAAGAGTTTCTTACGGCTCTCCTGAGGGAAAACAGGATGTTATAAGGCGAAGAACTGCACGTGGAGAAGTTTATTGTGGTTTACTTGATCGTGATTTTCGGGCAAAAAATACTTCCTTTACGAAACCCTTGATATACAGCTCGGTAAACCTGAAGATCAGAGGCGCGACCGATGCGACGCAAAATATTTCGCCCCTGTTCCAATATGTTTCACCTTTTTTGAGTAAGTTCAAGGGAATTTCTCGTGGGGGAGATATCACTCCGGGGGGACCCCCCTACGATGATGCTGAGTTCCAATCAATTAGAGGGGGTCTGAGGAGCACAGCCCCCCAGTATATAATCATAATTGTTTATAGAATTATGTTCTAACGTTTTTTTTTAACCAAACACGCATGAATATTCATGCGCGAGTGAACGAAACATAAACGCAACTTAGTGTCGTTTCGGAGGAAAAAATTACACTTTTTCTGGCGCACCGCCGATTTTCAGGTTTAACTAAAGCTTTTAGAGTGCTTGTATTATTATTGTAAACTTAATTTAGGTCACTGAGGATGTTGGCATCTGTCCTTAGAATCTGGGTATGTGTCGGAAAGCGCTTTCCCAACATTTGTTATACTTGCCATACTTTAGGATGGGAGTGTTGGAATGGGTCTAGGAGTTATCAGTTATGGTTGGTTAGGCCGTAGAATTTTATTAGACTTCAAATGAATGTTCGAGATGACCGCACTGGTTTTCCACTTATGGGCTGACTAAACGGTAACCGACCTATTGCTTACCGTAGGTAAGGAAATTAGAAAAATGGCAGGTTTTCTGGGTTTATTCTTGGTCTTATAGTTGGCCTCTGCTTCTGGCAAATGAAATCGATGAGTTCCTATAGGTTTGTCGTCTGCTGACCTCTGGATTTCGGTGTTAACTGTCTTAATGTATTCGTATGAGAGACCGTCCCTTGATATTAATGTGGGTTCAATCTTGTTAGTGCCTATCTTTATGTGTGTCTTTTACAAGCCCTTACATCTTATTGAAAGATTAAGGGCGTGCCTCTGTTTCTCCAATCCAATCGCTGGGCGGAGCCTATTTGGCCGGAGGGTATGTGAGTAATCTAGTGTAGACGTGTGTACACCGAGAGGGTGCTTGTATTTGAAAATCTAACAAATATTTGCTCGGGCCGACTTTCGTAGCAAATAAAATTCCCCGTCTTTCGCGGATTCATGTCAAAAGACCATGGGCCATACTTCCTCTCCATCAGATTTATTACTTATATGAACAGCTGTTTCAATTGTCTCCCGTATCACAGCGAGGGCAAAACAGTCGGGTCACACCTGTTTTAAAATGTGTGATTGTTTGTGTTTATCGTGGGAGCACAGCGATTTCATTGCCTAGCGGTTTTGCATTATTTACAAGTATAGCAATGCCCTTTCGCCATCTGCCTTGAAGCGCTGTACAAAGTCCACTTGTGGAGATCGTCGCTTCGGATAAAGGTTAGTCATCGTTTTTCTCTCCCAATTATTGGCGGCAATCAGTCAATACAAGAGTAGATCCTAACGTCTGTTCTTCTCGTATTACAGACCTCAATTCACATTCCATCATAGTTATATCCTACTAATTACTAATAATAATACTTACTATACTTACACCACATAAATAAATATATATATATATATATATATATATATATATATATATATATATATATATATATATATATATATATATATATATATATATATATATATATATATATATATATATTAGCGGGATGGTTTGTGAGAATTTATTGAATGCTAAGTTGAATTATATTGAGCCTAGATAACTAAGGGAACCAGCTAAGATCCTAAATATCTTAGCAATGGATGCTTGAATGAAAAATAAGATATGAATTCAAGGTTACAAAAATAAGTTTATTTACAAATCTAAATCAGATATTTTAATAGGAATATAGTATTTGATGAGAACTTAATTGATTGAATTAATAAATGGGAGAGTTTAGGTTCGAATAGCGTTAATTTACAAAATTAAGGAGTCTATGTACGACGATTTGCAGTTTTGGCGAAACCATGAATTACTGAATATACGACGACTAGAATTTAAGAAAATGGCAGCAAAGTAAAACGAAGAAATATTACATTCGATTATGACTGCTTGTTATTACAATAATTAGAAATTTTGTCGATTGATAATTAATTATTTAGAAGTAAATATATTTGAAATTATTGGGAATTGATGGTTAATAATGATCGTTATTAATTGGAACTGATGGCTAGCGTGATTAATAGGTCTGAAAATGAAAGACGCCATAATTAATTTGAGTTTGATTCAAAGGGGGGCAACAAGCTAAGAAAACAGACTTAAATTTTTGAACTGACCTTTCTCAGTGAGCTCAGGAATCAAATGAGAAAGAAACGTGGGTGTAAGCGCGCTTGGGAAAATGAAAATGTTGCCAGCCGAATTTTAAATAGCTTATATATACATATATTGTTTTGTGGGGAAATATTTATAAACATGTAGGGGTGGAGAACCCTACAAAATATATATATATATATATATATATATATATATATATATATATATATATATATATATATATATATATATATATATATATATATATATATATATATATATTTTCATGGTCGTGTACTAACTTGTACTTGGTTAAGTGTATTACTTGACTTGTATTGTATTTCAATCTCAACCGTTTACTTATCTTTCATATTCTTTGTATACCATAAAAATTGAATTCCTGTTATTATTTGAGTTAATTAAATTATTTTACAAAAAATTAACTTCAAATCCATACATTCTTGTAAAATTATAATATATCCTATTTTTTTTTCATATCGGATCATTTCACTCCTTTGGTAACTCGGAAAGTTCCAATCCACATTAGGGTTTGCCGTATGATCAGTCAAACCCAAATTACAAACTTATACACGTACTCTGACTATTGCATCGCTATCTAAGGCAACAAAATCATTCCTGCAATAGTTATAACCTCGGCATAAAAATGGTGCTCAGAGTTTAATATCTGTATAATAAGTATACAATTTGTTTCGCATTAATACATTAATTATTAACAAATGGCACATTATTTAGTATTTGGTTTGTGTGCCCATTTCAAGATTTCATAGGGCCAACGGGGTGCTCAATTTGTGAGGTTTCTTGTTCGCTCTACTGCACCTTGTAATTGAGCACTGCAAGGGCTCCCTTTAAGAAAACGGAGTTTTACAAATGCTATTCTTTAACTCTAATACACTCTTTTGGGAATAAAATTTTGTTACTTAATTAATTGTTATAATATTTTACAGAACTTAAATATTTGCTTTAAATTTGGTTTATAATTTAAAGGAGTCTTTTGCATCTTCTAGGTAATTGCTATAAGAGCAACATATAGTGTACTATTTGGTCTACAGGTGAAAGTCCATTAATCTTACAAAGGTATATGTACAAAAATATTGAGGCGTGTGAACAATAGCCCTCATTTTATTATAAGTGCGCCGTGGCAACGGAATAAAAATGTAAATTTAATCATTCGAGATCAACCTACTTTTCATACAAGGCACCTAGTCTCTTAAAAATAAAAGAATGACGGATCTTTGGCAAACGATACCAGTCTCCCTGATCGCGTATAAACGTTTGGCTCTCTATCACTCTTTTCGGTGCCAAGAGATATTTTCCCTCCATTATCCTCGTCCTTGCTGTTCCTTGTTTCATCTCCTGCCTCATGATTCGATGTACCAAAGGTCTTTTCCCATATCTTGTGTGAGTTCTTGAATGTTGCTGATCGTTCAGTCCACTGCCATTATGTGAGGGTGAGAGTTTTCCTGGCTTCAACCTGGCCACTAAGACAGTATATCGGTTGCCATTAGGGAATTCCAGCTTGTAAACTTTTTCCTCGGACTCGACCACCGAATAAGGGCCAGCATATAGCGCTTCCAGTGTCTTGCGGACTCGATTGAATCAGAATTTTAGGGAGGACCGATTGTGAGAGGGACTTGGGTATTTTAGGAAGTTCAGACCTTCGTCCTAGAAATAAATGCCTAAAGGCTAAGAATAAAGCTAATAGGATATTGGGATTCATTAGGAGGAGTGCAAGCAATAAGAGTGCTGAAGTCATTCTAAAACTGTATCTGGCGCTAGTTAGGCCTCATCTAGACTATGCAGTACAATTTTGGTCACCATATTATAGGAAGGATATTGATTCGCTTGAGTCTGTGCAGAGAAGGATGACAAAGATGATTGGTGGGCTAAGGAACTTACCTTATGGTGAAAGGCGCAGAAAACTAAATCTACATACATTGGAAAGGAGAAGAGTCAGAGGGGAATTGATTGATGTTTTCAAATGGGTAAAAGGATATAATAAAGGGGATCTGGGTAAGGTTCTTATACTTAGTGAACATGACAGGACACGTAGCAATGGGTTTAAGCTTGATAAGTATAGGTTTAGGAAGGAGATTGGGAGGAATTGGTTTACAAATCGCGTGGTAGATGAATGGAATAGGCTCACTAGACATGTGATAGAAGCCTCCTCTCTCGGTAGTTTTAAGAATAGATTAGATAAATATATGGATGAAGCTGCTAGATGGGACTGACTTTTTTGTTTTTTATGTACATGTGTATATATTTTTTCTAAGGAGTGGGGAGATTATATTTTGCGGTTGCATGAATGGACATAATCCTCTGGATGCATTTTATGTATATTGTAGATTAGATCTGATGAACTCCTGTAAAGGGTGACAATGTTTATGACTTTTCTCTGGAAAGAAATCTTTTGTGTGTTGACTGGAACAGGAGCTGCCAAGTGTAGGCCATGAATGGTCTTTTGCAGTCTCCTTCTTTTCTTATGTTCTTATGTTCTTATGCGTCGTATCTCGAGGAGCTTCAAGTACAAAAGGTTTAGGCACCGAGCGCAGGTGTCCTTCGAATGACTGTGTGAAATCAACTTGTGACATGGTTATGGCCAATTCCTTAATAAATTTTGAGTCATTTTCTGACGAGGATGATGAAACCGAGGGCTTTGGATAAAGTAGTGTAGTTCCTGTAACTGCTGTGAAAGGCGAAAACCCTGGGGCATTAGGTAGGGGGCGAATGCCCAAAAGGACTAACGGAAAGGCCATTAGTTATCCTTGTCGACGAGCCATTATGGAACACTCAGGCTTCTGTATGCTCTTTACACCATCCCGTTCGTGGTTTAGCGGTACGCCGGGGTGTGCAGAATATGGAAACCAACGAGGGCTGATAATTATTTAAAACATTTGGACTCGAAATTGGCTTCTCTGTCGGTTACCACGTAAAATGAAACTCCAACTCTGGAAATCTATCTGTCTAAGAAGGCCAAAGCAACCGTTGCAGGACTTATTTCCGGAATCGGTAGTGCCTCGATCCATCTTGTAGCCCGGCAATGCATGATATAGGATACCGGTTATGCGATGGGTAGGATTGCCAAGGCAACGTGTATGGTGGTAGTGTTCCGACGACGTCAATGTGCATTGTCTCGAATCTTGACGAGGGTATATTAAAGGGCAGGACTAGGGATTCCGTATGGCGATCGATCTTGAAGGAGTAGCATAAGAGACACTCCCGTGCCCAAGAGAGAAAGTCCCTATCCATATTAGGCTGAAAATATCTTGACTTAATTGAATGGAAGGACGCCCTAATTCCAGGGCGGGCTGAGTTGCGCAATTGTTTGAAAATTATTCTTCTGCATGCTTAAGGGATGAACGGTGGTGAGTATCTTGATGTTACTTCACGCCATAGTTGAGCTCCGGGAAAAGGGAAAGATTTTAGTCGCGACTGTAGTTCTGTTTCTTCAACGTTTTCGTGCGCTGCCTGCTGCCCAAGCGCGGAGGTTAAATGAGTCAATTCGGATCGAATTGACTTTCCCAGATAGGCAGTCAGCAACGACGTTGTCCTACCCACGTACGTAGGTGATGTCGGTGATATATTCCAAAATTGCCGTCCAATGGCGTTGCTGCCTGTCCGTTTGGCACACAATGGTGAAGAGAAAGCCAACACCAGCGGCTTGTAATCCATGCACAAAGTAACATGGCAACCCTCAATCATGTGCCTAAAGTTGACCACAGCAAGATATGCCACCGGGAGTTCCCTGTCGTATGTGGAGTATGTTTGATGTGTCTTGCTTAATTTGTTTGAGAAAAGGCCACTGGTTGCGGAGATATAATGGTGAGTGGCAGCACCTACCGCGTATGGGGGCTGTCTGTCAGCAGTTGATACGGTGAGCAGTGCCGGTTTAACCTAGTATCACATGTAGAACGTGCTATGGGACCCGCACTTCAGGGGGCCCCTTGGGGATGTAAAAGAATAGTAATAATTAATTTTGGCCCTTAGGCACAGAAGGCCGAGACAAAATAATTATTCATTTTCCTTATTATTTATATTTTTATTATATATGATATTACTATATATAAGAAAAATATAGAAAACTTTACTATAGTATAATAATTCTGGTTGTGCGTTGTACGAATCTAAGCAAGGTTATGTTGAAGCTCTTCTACCAACTTTCATGGCTATTGAAGATAAGGCCAAAATTCTTACTGATTGCTATTAATATCGCAAGGATGTTTCACGACAAAAACGACGGAATCGCAAATGTGACCACTACCATGGTTCTACCTCAGATGATAGCAGCATAGAATCCATCCAGTCATCTGAATCATTCAGAATTGGGGCTTTTATGGAAATTGGGAACAGTTTAGTTGCTGCTCTCTCACAAAGGCAGATGACATATATAAAGTTGAAAAATATGTTTGGGTTTCTTCGAAAGCTGTCAAAGCTTACTCCAGATGAAGTGACGGCTGGTGCAACAAAAGTGATTCACGCTTACCCTGAAGATTTTGAAAAGGAGTTCGAAGAGCAATTGATCCAATTTACTGAACTTTTAAAAACTGCCCCAACTGATGTTATTGTTGGATCTCAACAAGACCTTTACGAACTGACATTGTATCGTCTGATAGTTGATAATTCTTTTGGGTCTTGTTTTCTTAATGTCGAGATCACGTTGATGATTCATTTAACTCTAATGGTTACCAACTGCAGTGGTGAACTCTCCTTTTCAAAGTTAAATAGAATCAAGAACGAAGTAAGAACCAGTATGGGTCCGACAAGATTGAACCATCTCTTTCTAATGAGTATTGACACGAACTACTGAGGGAAATTAACACGTCAAGGATAATTGAGGAGTTTTTTGTTGCCAAGTCTCGTAAGTGCTTCATGTGAGCCACGTAACTAGTTGGTGTGCACTCAGTTCAGCAAATGGTTCCAAGATTCTCCAAGAAAGCACAAATAGTCTAATGGCTAAGCTACTGGTATGCATGGTGTTGTTCTTTAAAAATGAATAAAATTGTACAAAATAAAAACCTCTTTTTTCCAGTTGAGTTCCCCTAGCCATACTTGCAGTTTATTTAAATTCCTCAGATAATTTTTCCCCTCTGCAAAGGAGAATGGGGGTGGGTGATACGAGGGGCAGTCAATAAGTTATGCGAATCGGTAGGGCAAAACAGAGGAAGGGGGATGGCTGTTTGTGGGGGTGTTAGGACAAGTTATGACAATTCAGGACCTGCAGCCGCACGCTCCTGTCTCGTCTATTTAAAAAGCAGTAGCCGATCGCAGATCGTCAGTCACAAATTTTTCAACAATGGAGAAGGTTGAGCACCGCGCAGTGATCAAATTTTTGACCAAGGAAGGAAAGAATGCAAAAGAGATCCATAAATGTATGGTTGCAGTGTATACCGAACCCGCCCCTTCCTATGCAACCATTGCTCGCTGGAATAAAGAGTTCCGCCATGGTCGTGAGTCTCTTGAAGATGATCCCCGTCCAAGACGCCCGTCAGACGTGACCAACGAGGACAATGTGGCTCGTGTGGAGAGGATGATGCTCGAAAATCGACGGGTGAAGGTCGAAGAAATCGAACGAGAACTTGGAATATCACATGGAAGTGTTATCAACCTCATCCACGACAATTTGGCCATGACCAAGGTCTCTGCCCGTTGGGTCCCTAGAAACCTTACGCCCCATGATCGACTTCAACGTTGTCAAAGTTCACAAGGCCAGAGTTGCACAAGCTGCCCTGCACGAGTGCGGATTCGAGGAGCTCAACCATTCCCCCTACAGTTCAGATATGGCCCCTAGCGACTACTTTTTATTCCGCCAGCTAAAGGCTGCACTGCGTGGACGCCGGTTTGGAGACGATGAAGATGTCCAGTTTCCCGTCCAGAAGTGGATTGAACAGCAGTCGGGAGATTTCTGGTTGTCGGGAATTCGAAGCTTCAGGGACAAGTGGTGCAAGTGCATTGAAGTCGAGGGTAGTTATATTGAAAAATAATACAACCCTTTTACTCATATCTCGTTTCCTTATATCCGAATTGCAAAACTTATTGACCGCCCCTCGTATATATATATATATATATATATATATATATATATATATATATATATATATATATATATATATATATATATATATATTATAGGATGTTTTATTAAAAGCGACCGCTAGTTTCGAATTAATAATTCTTTTTTCAATCTTCTCGATGATTTGTCTTATATTCGCCTTTTCTTCACTGTTTAACCTGTGGATAAGCGTACCGAAGTTAGTTCATCGGGGACTGATTTTTGTTATTTTGCCACGGAACATGCTTCAACCGAAAAATGATAGAAGAAAACCGCAAAATTTTAGACTATGCTCCCAACAAGCGCCAGCTGCTCTTCCTTGAAGCT
Organism: Ceratothoa steindachneri; assembly: GCA_963969495.1. Classification (NCBI taxonomy): domain Eukaryota; kingdom Metazoa; phylum Arthropoda; class Malacostraca; order Isopoda; family Cymothoidae; genus Ceratothoa; species Ceratothoa steindachneri. The sequence goes on along the minus strand of OZ018330.1, from coordinate 125,169,166 downwards.
ATATATATCCAAGAGAAGCAATCGAATTTAAACATATAGTCTAACTCCAATGAAATTCTGCCCAACGCAAGAAAAGCAAACAGAAGGACAGGTGTACTCAGAGCTGCCCCTAGCCACTAATTCCCTCGGGCAAGCAGCTTAATCCCCCCCCCCCTCCTCTCTGGCTACCTACTTTTCCGACCTTTTATCACCTGGATCCAACCTGCATATACGTGTATAGCTTCCTTCGTAATTTTTTTAATACATTTTGTAACATATATAACAGAATACTTTGGAATAATTCCCCATTGTAACTCTGAAGATGGTACTTGATGTATAGAAACGCGTTAGTTAAATTAAAGAAAGTGCTAATTTACACTAATTTACTGCTACCTTGAGCAAAATAACAAACATCAGTCTCCGATGAACTTCGGTACGCTTATCCACAGGTTAAACAATTAAGAAAATGCGAATATAAGACAAATCGAGAAGATTGAAAAAAGAATTATTAATCCGAAACTAGCGGTCGCTTTTAATAAAACGTGCTATAATGAAAATTTACTGCCCAAATTCACACACATATATATGTATATATATATATATGATAAATAACACCCACAAGAAAAAATGGAAAAACGATTCCGAGCGCTCACGTGCAAGTTGTGAGTTTCTTTTCATATATATATATATATATATATATATATATATATATATATATATATATATATATATATATATATATATATATATATATATATATATATATATATATATATATATATATATATATACGGCGGCCCCGCTATTCCTTGTGCAACGGGCCCCGTAGTCCTTAAACTGGCCCTGCTGGTGAGTCATTGGGTAGCGGATAACAGAGCTTGACCGAGTAAATTAATTAGAGCTACTTTAGTGTTATTAAATGTTTATCGCGCAGCAGCATTCTACAAGAGCTCACGAGCCTCGGGTTGAAGTCGCGCGAGCTCAGGCAGCAGGGCTGCAAACGCGGCAAAAATCGGAATCATTCTCCTATAGTAGTTTAACATTCCCAAGTATCGGTGTAGTTCCTTATAGTCTGTTGGCAATGACATGTTCCTGATTTACTTAACATTCTTAACTGGTTGGCAAATTCCCGTAGACGTAATATGATGTCCCAGAAAGTCAATTTCTTCTCCCGCGAACTCGCACTTCTCCATGGATAATTGTATATTGTTCTCAACTAGGATTTTGAACACTTGGTCTAAATTATCCAAATGGTCCGAAAACATAAGGATGTCGTCTCTGTATACAAAAACGAACTCTAATCCCGGAAACAAGTTATTCCTGTGACGCTGAAAAATACAATTCTCATTCCTGAGGCCAAATGGTAATTTTAACTACTCCCATAACCCAAATGGAGTTATCGTTGGAGTATTTTCTATGTGCAGTGGGTTCATCGAGATCTGATGATAAGAACGAACCAAATCCAACCAAGAGAAAATTGTCTTCCCATGGAGGTAGTTTGCTACACTCTGTACCCTTGTTAGTGGATATCTCTCTAGCTTGGTGATTACGTTAAGTGCGCGAAAATCGCCGACCATTCTGTAATCGCCTGGCATCTTCTTCGGAACCATGCGAATAGGTGAAGCTCAAGGTGATCTTGACGGGTGCACGCCCCCTCCTTCAATAGGGCTTCGAACGTTGCTATGGCAACTCCTAATTTCTCCATTAAAAAGGTGCTCGGTCGCGCGAAGGTAAGTGGTGCACTGACGGTTTCGATTGTATGTATCACGGAGTTAGCCGGTGGTGGGGCGTGATTAGTAGCCATCGAGCTGTACGAGACTTTATATTTCTCTAATACGGCCTTGCAACTGGGCGGTAGATGCTGGAAGTCATTAATAATTAGTGCTACTGCAGGTTTCCCGGACTGTTTTACTTTTGAAATGAGCCTTGTTTGATTATCGATAAGGTTACCGCGCGAACAATCCACCAAGAGATTAAAGTGACAGAAAGTCAACCCCTAGTAATGGTAATGTGGTATCCGCGACCACGATTAATGACCACCTAAATGACCGGCGTAGGCTAGGAATAATTATATCCACGTGTATTTCGCCGTGCATTTTTATTTTACTTCCATTAGCCGTTGAAATGCTTACACTCGAATTACGCATTTCACACGTTCTTGCCAAATTAACCGGAATTAGAGATACACTTGTTCCCGTATCGATTAGGAATTCGCACTTTACATTATCTAATTTCGAGGAGACAGTGATCAGTGAGTGAAGGCCGGCAGTCACACTTGCAACGGAATGCCGTGCTCGTTTTCCAAAGGGGCTTGTAAAGATGGACTAGGGGACGGTTGCATTTGAACGTTTTTACCCCTCCTCGACCATAGGTGGGCGTTATCGGGATAAGGATATCGGGTCTCGGTTATCCTATAATTTTTTTCCCGCGTTATAGATAATTTCAGTTTTTGGTTCCAGTTTAGCACAGGGCGGAGCCGCGCTCGCCTTGGAGACAGAAATAGGTAGATCCGAGCTGGGAACCAGCTATCGGACGGGAGGTCACGAGGTGTTGCTCCTGCGCGCTACCGGTTTTACGCGTTCTTTGATGATTTATTCCTTATGTTTCCGTGCTTCTTCCGTTCTAATTTTTTGTGCACGTGTATATCAATGCACGTACTATTCGGTGCTATTCTTTAATATCCGTTTATTAAGGTTTTGAACACTTACGAAGTTACGCCCCTATTCTAAACTGATCCTATTTTTATTGTAATTTAGTAGTGCAGTGCTTTGCTATTTTATAGTATTGAATTAGTCATGGCGTCACAAGAGACTGTTCCCGCATCAAGCCAAAGAGACTCAGCGGAGTCTATCGACTCTGAGCTCACTGAGGCTGAGCCTCAGTAGCCCTGGCTATTCCTTGGCAGGTGGGTGAAGTAAAAGAAGATGGTTGGCGACAGCTACATCTTCCGGTGCTTGTCCTGCCTCCCCCAAATCACTGAGGTGAAGGTGAACAAGGGCACCAAGACCAACCTGAAGAGCCACTTCAACAGGATTCATCTTGACAAGGTAAAACAAGTTGATGAAGCTTGCAAGGCTAACGTTGGGACTGGCGGCTGCAGCAGGAACCGGTCCGATCATTCAGACGACGGTGGGTCAACCAGCAAGAAGCAGCTGCAGATGTCGATCGCCGAGACTTTTGGCATCATGGCCCAGGGCAGCGCCATCCTGCAGTCCACCGTCGAGAAGACAATTGTCAGGTTTGTGGTGCACAACATGCTGCCGCTACAGATTGTATACAGTCAGAGTTTCAGGGACATGGTCCACACCCTCAAACTTTAGAAAGAGGTACCCTCCAAGAGGACGCTGGGGAGGAGGATCCTCAAAACCTATGAGGAGATAAAGGAGAGCCTCACCAAGTAAGAAACTAAGAAACAATATTTAAATATTCTTACTATTGTATTATAAAATAACGCTATATTTAGTCAATAATTAAAATTTTATTGGAATTTTGGATTTATCGATTTATCGGTTATCACCTTATTGTTCGATAAATTCTTCGCCAGTTATCGATTATCGCTTATCGCCGATAAGGTTATCGTTATCGATTTATCGGTTACCATGATGCATTATTTCGTTATCGCCTCCACCACTGTCTTCGACCATGTGCACCAAGGCTCTTAGAATTTCGACTTTTCTCCAAAATATAAATAGGATCGACATACCACAGGCCTTTGGTTCCTGCGAAGAAGTCACATCCCTATTGGTATATTATTCCTCCTATTATAGTCGTTTCTACGCGGCACAAAGTTAGAACGATTGCCATTGGGGTACGCCACCATGGGCACTGAAGACGCATTGACTGAATACTGTACCTGGGTGGCCAGATTATCACTCTTGTCATTCACACTTAATCTACTTGGTTTGGGAGAGAGATGTAACGGCTTACATCCTTGTAATCTTTGTGTAACCCAAGGCATTGTGCTTTGTAAAATAGCCTTAATTCGTCCGCAAGTTTCCCTAGCTGGGCAAACGTGGAAGCCGGTCTTCAGTCTTGGGCGGCAGTGCAGCCACGACGTAACAAAACATTTTCGTCCTCATTACTTATCCTTGAGATATGAAATTGGGCCTACACTATTTCGAGCCAACCTGATACTGTTGTCTCACTGAAGATGGGAAGCTTGATCGGAATGACGTTTGCGACTTCCGTTCCTCCTTGCTCTTCCCGTTTTTGGTCTGACGAGTCCATAATTTCGGTTACCTCCTGTCGGATTGAATAGGGTCGCCAGTTTATGGGTCTGGGGGTTATTAGTTATGTTGGTTATATCTTAGAATTATACCCGACTACAAATGAATGTTGAGATGCCCTCGTTAGTTATCCACTTATGGGTTGGGCTAATGGTAACCGAACTATTCCTTAGCTTAGGTAAGGAAATTAGAAAATGGCGGGTTTTGTAGGTTTATCCTTGGTATTATGGCCGGCCCCTGCTTCTCGCAAGTGAAATCGCTGAGTTCATATATGTTTGTCGTATGCTCACGTCCTCGTGTCTGGCTTTCGGTGTTGACTGCCTTAATATCTTTGTATGAGAGACAGCCCCCTTAATATTAATATTGGTCTCAATCTTGTTAGTGACTATTCTGATGTGTCTTGTACAAGCCCTTTTATCATATTGAAAGATTGGAGGCGTGCCTCCATTTCTCCAATCCGATCCCTGGAGGGAGCCTATTCGACTAGAGGGTATGTGCGTAATCTAGTGTAGCGTATGTACACCAAGAGGGTGCTTATGTTGGGAAATTTGGCAAATACCTGGTCTGGCCGAGATTCGTTTCAAATAAAATTCCGTCTTTCGTGGATCCATGTCAAAATCTCATCTATCTTCCTCTTTATCAGATTTATTACTTGTATGAATAGCTGTTTCAATTATCTCCCTTATCAACGCGCGTCAAAACAGTCGGCTCGCACCTGTTTTCTAATGTATGGATGTTTGTGTATTTACCGTGGGAGCACAGCGATTTCATTGCCTAGTGGTTTTGCATTATTTACAAATATAGTTTTCTTAGCATTAATATCTATTATTGTTATGGTTATTCATGTGATTTATTTTCTGTTAATAAATCAGCCTAAATAGCGTTTCGAAAACCATAACCATAAATTTGTTTGATCGAAGTTGTCGCCTGATAGTTTTTAGGCCTAAGACGAAAGCGAAATAAATTTTGAAATAATGAACTGGGTTTTAAGAAAAACAATTAAACAAATATAAACATATTCATAGAATCAACGAATGTACAATGAGATAAGTTGGATTAGGTATATAATGTAAGATATGGTAAAATATGATTTACAGTAACGAGATGTGAAGAGAAATGAAGTACGTGAAATAAATATGAAATAATATGGTGGAATAATATGGTAGCTATCATGGACTGTGAATTAGGGGCTGCAATATGAGAAGTAAATATAATTAGGACCTACTCTCGTATGGTCGTTTGCAAAGAATTGTGAGAGAAAGAGCAATTAGCTAAGTATGATTTGTTTGGAAGTAAATGACTAATTGTAGAAGTAATGATTACCGACCTTTATACAAAGAATAGGGAGAGTCGAATGGGAAAGAATATTCTTCCAGAAGGTCAAGCTGAAAGCGTGTGTCTGTTTGTTTGTGTGTGAAATTTTAAGAGATGTTGTTTGAAACAGTAGTACATTAAATGAATTGACAAGTAAAATAAATGAATTAATTAATTATTAAGTTGTACATAAAATATGATTTAATTTACAGAAGTTAAGTAAAATAATTGAACGATTTAATTGACAAAAGTAAAGGAATTGCACGATATGAATTTTACATAATAATTGATGTATATATATATATATATATATATATATATATATATATATATATATATATATATATATATATATATATATATATATATGAGTTTCCCAGGAAGTTTGTATTATAGGAATGCCCAGAGGGATTGCTATAACACTCCCCCCTAAGAAGGTTACCCCCCTTTTAATATTTTTAGATTACAAGTCCGAGTACCGACGAGGCCTCCTGACGACGCCACCGGAGCATGTGACAGTGCCATTCGTTTGGCTGCGGGTACGGGGACAAGGATTTGCTGTGGCAGTGGCAGTGCCATTAGCGTTAAACGAGGCACTGGCACAAGAGAAGGTGGATGGCACGAAGGTGATCCCCTTGTTGATTCCTTCCGAGATGGCGTCAAGCGAGATGTGAGAGTCTGGAGTCCCGTTGTCCGCTGACAAAGTGACCAGTGAGGGAGAGATTTGCTCCTGACTAACCACTTCTGCCGACGAGGGTTCCTTCAACAAAGGAGGAGGAGACAGCAAAACGGAAGGTGGAGTTGGAGAGGTGGGACTAGTTAAAAAGGTGAGGTTTAGGTTGTTTTGGGAGATTACTGTAGCATAAAGGGGTATAGGAGAAGGGGAATGGGGTAATTGGGGTTCTAGACGAACATTTTCGGTATAAGCGGGTTTTAGGCGGTCAATAGAGACAGTATCTTGCCTGGTGCCAAGCTTTAGGACAAAGAATTTCGGCTTCCTGGAGATAACGAGGAAGGGTCCATCATAGACTGGTTGTAACGAAGTGCCAGCTGAATCGTGACGGACGAAAACATTGAAGCATGTTTTCATCTCCTTCGGCACGAATGTTTTTAATTAGCAGGCACTCTAGGGGCAGTTGGCTTAATTTCAGCCATCACCCGTACAAGGTTATGTACGTATGAAGAAGGATCTAGGTGAGAAGGTAGAGGTCGGTCAGAGAAAGAAAAGAATTGACCGCGTAGACGAAGTTGAGTACCGTAAACTAATTCCGCTGTAGAGCAAGCCAAATCCTCTTTCAATGACGAGCGAATGCCAAGGAGAATCAAAGGTAGCTTGTCCACCCAAGTTATGTTTGGATCGGTGGAGCGTAAGCTTGCTTTGATGGTCCGATACAGATGTTCTACCTTAGAGTTACTCTCTGGGTGATAGCTTGTAGTACGAAGGCGAAAGGAGCCATGGGCTGACATGAGTGCATCCCATTGGTGGGATTCAAACTGGCTACCACGATCAGTCATGATCGTTGAGGGAACACCAAAACGAGCAACCCATGTTGAGACGAAAGCTCGAGTGACAGTGGAAGCTCTGATGTCCGAGATAGGAACCGCCTCTTGCCAGCGAGTAAAACGATCGATCATGGTGATAAGATAATTGCAACCACGGGAGTAAGGAAGAGGACCTACTAGATCGATGTGAACGGCGTCAAAACGTGACGAAGGAAGAGGAAAAGGGACCAGAGGAGCTTTTGTGTGGCGGTGGACCTTAGCATGCTGGCATGGCAGGCATGAGCGAGTCCATTAGGCCGCGTCAGCATTCACACCTGGCCAAACGAAGCGTTGAGCAACGAGCTTGGGCGTGGCATTTACGCCAGGACGAGAGAGGCCATGAATTTGGTCGAAAATGTGCCGACGGTAAGCGAGACGAATGAGAGGACGAGAACAGTCAGGAATTGAATAGTCAACCAGGATGCGCCTGGAAGGACTATCCGGCAAGTCCATCTCGCGAACGACGAGTTGAGAAGAGTGACGCAGTGTATGCGTGTCTTCATCTTGTTCCTGGGCAATCGCAATGGTTGCTTAATCGATGGACGTAGTGTAGGAGAGTTTCGTGGCGAAATCGATGAAATACGAGAGAGCGCGTCCGGTACGACGTTTGAAGAACCAGGAACGTAGCGAATATCGAAGGTCATTTGCATGATGAAGTCATGACGATTGTCAACTGCAGTGTGTACTGACGAAGTACTACGAGACGAACATGCACCGATCAAGGGATTATGGTCAGTAAAAATGGTAAATTCACGCCCTTCCAAATGATATATTCCGAGGAGTCCTCGAGAGAACGTTGAATATCTATTTTGAAGGTTGGTAAGAGCGCGAGAGAAGAAAGCAAGAAGTTGCAATTGGTCACCATCTTTCTGCTGCAAGGTTGTACCTACGTGGGTTGAGGATGCGTTGGATGCAACGCTGATGGGGGCTCCTGGAGAAGGATGAGTTAATTCCACAGCGCGGGCAATAGCCTCTTTGGTGCGTGAGAATGAATCGCACGCCTCAGCAGAGTTCTTTTTAGTCTTGGTGAGCATAGAGTTGAGAGGTTGCATGACCTGGGAACATTTAGGGATGAATCTGTGGTAGAAATTGACCATGCCACAGAAACTCCTGAATTGTTTGCGTGATATATATATATATATATATATATATATATATATATATATATATATATATATATATATATATATATATATATATTCAGTTTCCCAGGAGGATTTTTTTGTAGGAATGCCCAGAGGGCAAATTACGCTTGACTGGGTTTAGATTAATGGCTTGCCAAGTTGCAATTCGAAGGATATATAAAGACAATACCCCAAAATATAATTTTAATACATATGAAAATAAGGGGATATATATATATATATATATATATATATATATATATATATATATATATATATATATATATATATATATACATAAGGGGGACAAATTATTTATGATAGTTAAATGAATTAAGTGAAGATTAACGAGGTAATCTAGGGATGACCATACACGATTGCTTTACCTTCAAGCGTGGGCGAATTGGATAGAGAGGGGGGGGACAACAGCGCAGGTCTTTAAGAAGATACACCGGTCATTCCTGGCCTCGGAGGACTCGAAGATGGGATTGGATTACTTCGTGATGAAGAATAAGATTTTCTCTGCTCCAGAGAGACGTAATCTCAACTCGAGACAATTCTGCTGATCGGCAGGGAGTCTCAGTCTCGAAAGAACTGGAATCTTGAAGGGGTGTTGAAGATGAGAGACCCGCACAACTCTCGGGGAAGAAGGGGGCTCAATAGCTTTCCTCTGAACTGAGGCCAAAGCTTAACGAAGGTAGATCTGCTGACGAGATCTTCGACGACGTATGGCAACAAGTTACGGGGTGTCACGGGAAACAGATGGCAGTCTAGACGGAGAGGATAGCGGGCTTTCAATCTCCTCGAAAGATGGTGAGTTTGGGTTAAATACCCAGGTGGCTGCTCCTATAGACGCCTCAGGGCATTGCGGTACCTAGGGGATTCTTGACGGCAGTCTAAACAAACACAATTCGTGATAACGCGTCGTTCCAGACGACCAAACTCGCCTCGCGATATGGAGGTAGGGTTAATATGGCAGCGCACGGCGTTATCGCAGGGGGGGGGGGGCAATTGGCAAGTGACGGATTCTTCCTCGACTATTGAAAATTCTCACGCTGGCTCACGTGGTCTTGAAAGAATAGAGGGGTATTTCCAAGGGGCTTTCTCTCACGGTGGTTCTTCGAGGCCATTCCCTCACAATCGTCATCGCTACTATTATCTACAACGTCGTTATTCTGGAAGTTTTGCTGCAGTTCTTCATCTAATTGTAAGAGGAATCTGCGGAGGGTAATTTGATGTCAAGTAAGTTCTCTACAGAACTACTGCATTGATGTCAGCTAGATCCAAAATGTTGTAAAAAAACCTGCACTGGCCATCTCCGAATGGAGCTCAGTAAGAATACATTTTTGGTAGGTTTACGTGATACACTGTAAGTGTGCATTGATTGTTCTTCCGCATTGGTGAATTGTACCGGTTTTCACAAGTTTTTCCACTGGACTCTGGAATTTATCTTCCAATACGATTTACTGTACCTAAGATACTCTCACTTTTTGCCTATAGTTTTTCAGCTAGTTTTACTGACGTTAAAAAGTCATCAGTCATCATATTTCTACCTTTGCCCATGTATGGTTCTACTAAACGGAGAACAACGTATTCAGAGAGTCGTTGATTTGCAGGACGGGTTTGATCTTTTTCAATGCACGTGGATCCCTTCACCAACTATTTAGACTTTACATCGGCTGCTAACCAAAATTTTATACCAAACTTATCAGGATTGCTGGCAATATATTGTGTAAATGGGCACCTAGTCTTACATGGGAACAATTGCTAATCCACTTCTATATTGCCGCTTGGTTTATAGTAAGCAATGCAGTTCCCAATGAATATTTCCCAAACTTGGGATACCATCGCAAATTTATCTGTTTCTAATCGAGCCGATTGTGTTGAATCTGATGAATTTCATGATTTGTTTGAAACACATTCGTGTCATTGATTTGCGGAAGTATGGAACACCCCATTGTTTTGACCAGAGATGTTCCACTGATTGTCCTTTAGCGAGAACTCCTCGTGCAATCATGATGCTTATATTAGCATAAACTTCTTCACATCATATATTCCAATATCAGATTGCAATTGTTTGCGAGCTTCAGTTTCAGTACAATTTTGTAAATGTTTGATATTGAAATCATAAATCTAAAAGAACTCAGAACATTGCCTTCAATAATTTGTCGTTTTGCAAGTGGTGTAGGCCCAGGTGATTCCTGAAGAATATTTTGAGCTCCAAATCTTCCTGTGCCATTTTTATTTGGTTAAATAATTTCCCACTGTGTACCATCCTTGCCGGTGATAACTGTCCCAATTTCTCCCCATCCTACTGTTGCAGCACGTTTAATGCTTTCATTCATTCCCCGTGCTCTTTTCTTATCTGAAAGTAACGTGGGAATGATTCTATCAGTCTAAAATTATAATTTAGAATATTTCTATATTATAGTAAAACAGAAGCTGTAATAATGGCAGTAAAATATAGGAAAAATCAAGTTTTCAGAACTCTATATGAATAAAATATAGAAACAAACGAATAGATCTTATTTTCATAAAATAAAGTTTATTATTATCAATGATAATAACTAGTGGATGCTGCATTACTGGCCCAATATGCTAGCTTTGGGGTAATGCCCCATTATATAATATATATGTACCGTATAATATATTATATACACTATTTTCATACCTATATACCCTATACGCATGACCGGATTTGCTGGTATATTCTAAATACACATACATATATGTACACATATGTTATATATATATATATATATATATATATATATATATATATATATATATATATATATATATATATATATATATATATATGGCAAAAAGCGAACAGACAGACAAACGGACAAACCTATATTTGCTCCATTCTGTATAGGTGTGAGTTGCTATTGAATAGAATATATTCTACTCACCTAAAACATCAGTGACCAGTGACGTAGGTCCTACGTGCACAGGAGTATTTGAAAATCTTCCACGTCTTTCCAAACTTTCACTATTTGGCATTGCATCATCTTTAGACTCAGACGATGAACTTTTAATAATATTTGGAGTATACTCCTCTTCACTGGTGTCAGATAAATTATCGACTTCAGAGTCAGATTGAGGAATTGTTCTCAGAATATTCAGAATATCACCATCAGAAAAAGTGGGGGTTTTTTAGACATGCTTGCAGCACAACAGTAGAGCAAGTAATGATTGAGAAGCTGTCATGTAACCAGGGTTGCCAGGTCCTGTAAAGCAGTTTTACCCATATTACGACAGAACCAAATTAGCCACTTCACTCTATACAGTGATATATATATATATATATATATATATATATATATATATATATATATATATATATATATATATATATATATATATATATACATATATATATGTATATATATATATATTATTTTTTTCCTTTGGGATATTTCAAGCATCTTAGATCAGGTGTTTATTGGTGATTATTTTTGCATATATATATATATATATATATATATATATATATATATATATATATCACTGAAATGTTAGTTTAATCAATGAAATATTTGCATAATGATTTTAGTTTTAAGTAAAAAATTAAAAAAATATAACTAATACTTTAACTTATATTAAAATGAAATTATGATGGTGGACAAGAAATGTTTCTTAAATTCAAATTTTGTAAAAACAATGTCATCAAATTCATCTTCTGTAACCACAGTTGTTGCGCGTTCTTTCTCTGCTTGTTGAGTTATACTGGTACATATTATTTGTGAAAAGGTTAAGCATTATATTTGTAACCTTAAAATATTTGCAGCAAATGGCATGCAAATTAAATGAAATTTAATTCTTAAAATTGACTCTATTGTTGCAACATTTAACTTATTTATTTGCTTACTTTTGACATTTGTGACAAACGAAAACAACCCGTTCTAAAAATATATTGCTTACAGGTTTGGAGAATGAATTGAGCATGACTTCTGAAATTTCTCTGAAGCCTCCTTGTATGGACCGAAAGGTCTTCTAGTGTACTTATTTTCCTTTTTCCTTGTAGCTCTTCTCGCCTAAAGAATTTTCAAATTTTCCGACCTGTGCCCAAAATGCAATCGGATCTGATGGTATTTTATCCATGTTACATCCTTCTTTCCAATTAACAAAAGGCAGCTTTTCATACTGTGTTTCTATCTTTGCTGAATTTTGAGTTTGTACAAATTTGTGAAAACAATTGAGTAGCTCTTTATAAACTGACCTGATCTGTGATAATATTTCTTTAGGTTTAAACATGTCAAAACTCGTTATGATATTACTATTGTCCAGTATTCGCTTCTCTAATTGTCATTCACCTCAGTTAAAAAGTTTAGGCATCTTTCTTTAACTTCTTTTTCTCTCGATCAGGTAAAATGGCATCTCTCAAACCTAATTCGAATTTGACACCGAGTGAGCTTGATGTAATTTTTTGGGGGATTGATCTATGCAATATATCTTAGTCTTTGAAAACTAAGCATGGATCGGCATTTGTTGCTTGGAATGCAGCGTTCATTTGTTCAAAATCTTGAATTATTGGTAGCATGAAAGTTAAGTATAAAAAATTCTTTTCGTCACGCAACATACTTCCAATAATGTTTGCATGGTAGTTCCTTTCCTTCTCTACAAGTAGACTGAAATATAATTTCAGTTCCTGCCACTGAGTTAGTATCGCATAAATGCATTTACCTTTTACCAGCCACCTAGTATTGGATGGGCTTACGAATTTTGTAGGGTCAATGCAGCCATCATTCAATAAAGGAAATATTTTTTTGAAGTCATTTTGCCTGTTTGAGCTGAAGTTGAACCAACGGGCTACTTCTGCTATAAGAAAGTCTATGTTGGATGGCAATTTCTTGGGGGCATATTCACAGCATAAAGCCATACTATGGCAAGTGCATTTAATAAAAACCAAATTAGGATTCTTCTCTCTTAGTCTTGATAAAACTGAATTATGTGCTCCATCAGAAGAAAACCCAACGCAGTTTTTTAAATCAACGTTGTGAGCAGACAAAAACGTTTCAATTTCAGCAAATAGGTTTGCCACAGTGGTGGAAATTACCATAGGTGGGCGTTATCGCGATAACGATGTCGGGTTATCGGTTATCCGATATTTTTCCCCCGCGTTATCGATTCATCGGTATCGCCGATACTTTTGGTTCCAAACTATCGATAATCAATAATTTCAGTTTTTGGTTCCAGTTTAGCACAGAGGCGAGCCGCGAGTGCCTTTGAGGCAGAAATATGTAGGTCCGAGCTGGGAGGAGGATCCTCAAAACCTATGAGGAGATGAAGGAGAGCCTCACCAGGTAAGAAACTAAGAAACAGTACTCAAATATTTTTACTATTGTATTATAAAATAACGCTATATATAGTCAATATTGTATTATAATTTTAGATTTATCGGTTATCACCTTATCGGGCGATAAATTTATCGCCAGCTATGATTATCGGTTATCGTTATCGATTTATCAGTTATCGCGATACATTTTTTCGTTATCACTCTCACCTATGGAAATGACCTCAATTAAACATAAAAATTCAGTTCTTAAACTATTGGTTTTATAAGAGAAGAACCTGGCGCACAAGCACAAATGCTTCGCTGAAGAAACATTAGTGGATTCATCAATGAATAAAGAATATTTCACCGTTCTAAGTTCATCGATCAGTTCTTCAAATAACGCCACACTCACTACATTCTTAATTATGCACGGGCATTTTGTCCTGTGGCGTTTTAAATCCTCCAAAGTACTACTACCCTTCCCATGTCCTTTCACAATTTCATTCAGATGGTCAACAGAACGAATACTGCAATGGCATGCAATAGCGACACTCATTTACTACATTTTTCTTCGCATAATGCATAACAGATTTGCTCGACTTCATAGCCTTCTCATTTTTCTTGTTTTTTTCTCTTTTTTCAGGTGTAACAAAATAATGTTTTATAAATTAGGAGATTGTGCAGACATAATTTTCAAAAAACTGAATCGTTCTTCAACATCAACCACGTGTGCTCGCTCGACCTCCCATGCTTTATTGTATTTCCTGTATGTTGACTTATAATAAACTTTTTTTGGATTATCCATTATGGGCAAGCTAAATTCTGGTAACAACAAAAAAGGTATGTATTTAACAAAAAGTACCGTAATATTAAAGTAACTAATTTATGTTATGAAATAGACAAAACTTTTGAAAAATCGGGAGCACTGTATACAAACTAGATCACTTTTCAAAGAGTTAAACTAAGCCAGCAAAACCTATCTTGATTTTTTAAAATTTCTTTGAAACAATTGATAATTTCCTGGCACTTATTCTACAATAGGCCTTTTGCTAAACACCTAAAATAGGTTAATCACTCGAAAATTTATATAAACGTAAACTGATTGAATGGATAAATATTTAGAGAACACTCAGAACGTTCATTAAATTGAGCAGGGAATTATAAAAACACAAAATTCTAACAATAATTTTCCAGTCATGCCCTCCGACGCGTGGGTTAATGGCCTGACGCCAAAATTACAAGTTACAAACTTGTTCTGTCAGAAATTCAGAGAAGCATTGTCGTTTCACCATATTTTATCAATTTTGCAATTCGGAATAAGCCACTAATTAATTAAAGTATGTTTAGAAATAATATGAAAAAAAAATTCCGTAAAATATCTGCAACTAGACTGTAAATGCACTTATGAAAATTATTAAAAACAAGCAGCAAGAAAAATACACAATAACTTGTATGGATTTCTTTGACAGATATGAGTTAACAGGACAAATCATGAAATCACAAATTTTTGCATCATGGACAGATGGAAATTACAGGACGATTGCACGGTTGTGATTGAGTAAATCGTTTGAAATAATTAATTAACGTTGTTACAGAAAAGCCTAAATTAGCCAAAAAGTTGTGTCAAGTCCTGATTTTTTTTTAGCTATCCATATCTGAAATTAGCCAAAATGGCTATTATTAGCCGCACCGGGCAACTCTGTACGTACTCGTAACCCTTTCTATCAGCGTTCACGCGTTTCAACAGGAATTAACATGTTCCCACAAGTCTCTGTACCGAAAAAACATGCGGTCAAATTGACCACGTGGTCGTTTTAGGTATAGCATGTCAAATAACAAAAGCTATTGGAGTAATTTTTTAAATATTTCAGTTCAATGCACTTCATCATATATCAGCAAAAGTTAGTTAGTATCAATTTGGTTGAGGAAAAAATATATGAGATACGTGCATTTAAATTTGACCGCTTGGCCACTCTAGTGTTAAAGTCAATTTAGCAAAGTGACTGATTAAAGCTTTAACAGAACTTTGAGATTATCTGAGTATTATTTTATTTACGAATTTATAAGAAAAAAAAATCACATAGATTTGTTTACTCATTAAAGTATCATACTGTGGACCCTTTACAAGTCTTGCAGCTCTGTTCATGACTAGTGTGTTAATACTACACCCATCAGCATAGTTAGAGGTAAGTAGGAGCCAGGATGGTGCCGCTGCTGGTCGGTCTTGGTTTTCCCCATCACCTAATCCAGCTGATCGCCACCCAGGGGCTGGGCATGGCAGTGCCCGGCAGCAAAGTGAGATGCGTGGGCAGGGTTTGGCTGGTGCATCGGCTACTATATGTGGTACTTGCTGTGTTCCCCTTAGTGATATATGTGAACTTGTGGAACTCAATCCCCCTCATGTGGTCTCGTGTGCCTTACCATCAGAGCTTTTGGTAAACATGTAGATTATCGGCTCGGCCTGAAAAATTTTTTTTGTGTAAATATTATCGTTCACCCGTGTTTGAATCTTCGTGCGCGTTATCGTTCACCCGTGTTTGAATATTCATGCGCGTTTGAGTTTTGTTCGAATGCTAGGTGCCGCCATTTTTTTTTTTGAAATCTCGAAATTAAACCCACTGAAAATGCTGTTAACGTAGGCCATTTTAGTTACCAAATTGCCCGAAAATAACTAAACGAAACACTTTGTTTTCCATACTTAAATGCTGTGGTTATACTTCAGAAATAGCGAAGAGGAAAGCCTATTTATTTTGCGCGTCTGCGCCCTATTCGAAATCTAGCTGACTTGAATCACATTTTATTTTCGATCATCTAAATTCGAAGTTAGGCTTCACATCTAATGCTTGGCCACAAATGTTGCATTCACTTTTAATTCGCACTAAATTATACACATCCAAAAAGGTGTTTAATTTATCTTTATCAGAAACTAGGGTTAATAATTCCGCAATAGCCGACGGAGAAAATTCACAATTCGATGATATATTTGACACCCAAACTGCTAAAAAACAAGTAGTTCCTTGAAATGATCTAGCCAATTACATTTAAATGTATAAAAGAAGGTAAAAAAAATAGTAAAATGGGGAAAAATATATTGAAAATAAAAATGACTCCGAATGAGGATAATAAAAAGCTATTTAGTAGGAAAGAAAAATTGATATCAAGCATTTCTGACGTCATACCCCCCTCAACCCCTATTATAATTCGCAAAACGATTACAGACGCTGACATGATGTAGTTAAAGCATTCACCTCTGTAAACGGCAGAACATTATAACAATTAGGATTATATACTGGGGGGCTGTTCCCCCAGACCCCCCCAATTTAATGAAACTCAGGATCATTGTAGTGTGGTCCCCCCCCCCTTGTGCTTACCCCCACACGAGCCGTCCCCTTAAAAATGAAATCGAGCATTTCTGACGTCATACCCCCCACCCCCTATTATCATTTGCAAAACGATTAAAGACGCTGACATGATGTAGTTAAAGCATTCACCTCTGTAAACGTCAGAACATTATAACAATTAGGATTATATACTGGGGGCTGTGCCCCCCAGACCCCCCCCAATTTAATGAAACTCAGGATCATCGTAGTGTGGTCCCCCCCTTGTGCTTACCCCCACACGAGCCGTCCCCTTAAATGTACTCCAAAAACGTGAAACATTTTGGAACACGGACGAAAAAACTACGGTTTATCGGCCGGGATCGGCCGGGCCAATAATCTACATATTTACCGAGCTTTTAAATCTGCCCTCCACACATACCTTGGCGACAAACTATTTAACTATGAGACTTGATTTTTTGGCTGCTGTTATTAAATTGAGATTGTCCATACCTTGCCGCAATTATGCACCATCCAAGCCTTTTGATCCAGTTATATGCAATAGTTAGTTAAAATGTTATTGTTGCTGGCGCATCGGCGGAGTGAGGCTTCCCGCTGCCCTGTGTGTATGACGTAGGGAGTAGGAAGCCCACCAGATAAGAGTCCTGTTTTGTATTTACATAAGTTCATTGAATATCATTGTTGCAGTTCAGTTGATTTTATTGTTCATATTTATGTATTATTGTTGTAGTACATATATATTATGATTTATTGTATAAAATTCCCTTAAAAATATTGTTTTGCTTTAATTAATTTTTGCAAATGTAATTTGGCATAAAATTTGCTTTATTAATAGTAACTGAGAAATGGCTGACACTAAGGCCAACAATTGTGGAAGTTGTAAGCACTCAGTTAAGCCGAAAGATAAAGCTCTCCTATGTGAACTTTGTGAGCTGTGGTTTCACATTAAATGTCTAGGTCTTCCGGCTGCAGTTTATGAGTGTATGATTGATCAAGATGCTGGTGCTTTGCTCCATTGGAACGGTGAAGCTATGGTTTTTGATGGCAGATAGTGTACAAGCTTATTAACTTATCTTAACTCAACTATTTCTTAACTAACCTTCCTATGACCCCCAGATAGGCTGTGTTCGCTAACACTAACATTAAAATTTACCACAATGTTTCTGGCAGCAGATATAACATGGTAATTGCAGTCGCAAAATAGTGAAACTGTTTACTTATACTTATTTGAAAAAATGCAGAGTTAGAAATTTCCGAAAGCACTTTTCTGTCAAATTTTGGGACATTCGCCACTGGTGCTCAATATTTTGTGTTTAAGCACCAGTGTTGATCAAAAAAATGTTCACTGTGGTTCACCACTTCATGTGTGCAACCTTCTTGTAAATTTTTATACAAACCTAAGCCATTGGAAATAATAAGAGTTCCTGGTTTTATTTACTGTTTAATGTCAACTAATGTTTCTTTTATTCAATTGGGACCCTGGACCATAAAAATCTGGGTAATACTTCAGTTTAGGGGCGCACGATAGGGGGCGCTGTTTCTGGGCTACAATTTTGGGCTACAATCTAGGCCTTATGACATTAGACGATATCTCCGAAGGGGGCCAATCACGGCGTTGTATTTGTTTTGTTATTTTGTTTTCCTTTCTTCTTTATTATTTAGTAAATGCCTGCACTTCTACTTAATTATATTATTTAGTAATGCATTGATTTTTTATGGTAATACTTCAGATTAGGGGCGCATGGTAGGTGGCGCTGTTAGTAAGCTACAATTTTGGGCTACAATATATGTCTTATGATGTCAGACGGTAGCTCAGATGTGACCAATCACGGCGTTATATTTTTGTTTTTGTTTTGAGGGTTTGTAACCTATATTCTGTATTATTTACTAAATATCAGCGCCTCTACTCGTTTATAGTTTTTTTTCTAAGTTAGGTAAGGTTTCTTGATGACTTTTATTGTTTTTGGCCTATTTTATTTTGTTTTAGTATTTATTGTTTAGCTGCGAACGATAACAGCTATTTACTAGTAACGTCGTAGCTATAAATAGGACCTGCTGTGCACCTGGAAGCGAAAGGCTCAGCGCATTCAGAACTCTGCTCTGAAGCGCGCTTGCCGTTCGCCGCTGTACTCGAGAATGGACGCACTACACAACAACAACAAACTAACTCCTCTCAACACCTACGCTCACACCAGACTTACAAAACAACTTGGAAAACTCACCACAGACCCACTTTACAACTCGCTACATGTAAGAAGGTACGCGATGGCGCCGCGATATCCCGCGGCCCACGAACACCTGCCACCCGTACCATTCTTCGCATAAAACCAATAAGGCATCGTGAATAACGCGTTTCCGGATGGACTGTCAGCCTCCCCCCCTGACTTGCCCCCAACCCTCGCCCAGTCAATTACCACATAACCTACACCCTCACTACAACACCTCGCTTCGGTGTATAGCCACCGACCTATCTACTCTCGCTGTCCCTTTCTTAATTATTTTCCGCAACGCTCCTCTCTGACTACCCGACTGCCGTGTTACAGCAGTCCCTCTCTGTTCTTTCTATACACAAAATGAATGAATGAAATGTTTCGGTTTCGTCATGGATTTTCTTGCTCTAGTTGTGCTTCTTCGTTAGTCAAATTCTGGTTTATTTTGCATGACCACGAACAACTTTTAGATTTTTTAGAGGCGATTAAACTAATCAAGAAAAGGAAAAAAATGCCCGAAATGCAGTGCAAATTTAAATTTTTCAGAAAATTTAATGTTTTGTTGGGATAAAATATATGTAAACGAAAACAGTAAGCAACAGCGGTTCCATTTCAAACAATCCGCGTAGGGGTACATTTTTCGTGGGTTCCCATTTAAGTTTAAAAGACATTGTTCAAATTTCATATTTTTTCGTAATTAATCGTTTTACGTAAGTAAGTATTGTTTATCATTAAATAACCAGTTTTTTTCTGCCAGTAAAAAGCTGTTGTCGTTTGCAGCAAAACAAAAAATAGGAAAAAACCCAGTAAATTCAAGGGGACTGCTCGTGGGGGAGATATCATTGCGGGGGGACCACCCTACGATGATCCTGAGTTTCAATCAATTGGGGGGGGGGGGGGTCTGGGGGTAAATATGTAGATTAGCGACTCGGCCGAAGAAGTGTTTTTTTGGTAAATATTTTCGTTCACCCCTGCCGGAATATTCATGCGCCTTTGAGTTGCCTGACGTCAGACCCCACCCCCACCCCCATTATAATTCGCAAAACGATTAAAGGCGCTGACATGATTTGGTTAAATCATTCGCCTCTGTAAACGTTAGGACATTAGTCTATAAACAATTAGAATTATATACTGGGGGCTGTGCCCCCAGACCCCCCCCCCCAATTTAATGAAATTCAGGATCATCGTAATGTGGTCCCCGATTGTATTTACCTCCATACGAGCAGTCCCTTTAAATGTACTCTTAAAACGTGTTGTTTTTTGTCTTTTTCAATTTTATTTTAAAATAGCCTAGTACTAGGCCAGTTTTTTAAACGGCGACTAATGCCCAAGTAGGCAGTTGCCAGATGAGCTCTTAAAAAAAAATAAATCCAAAAACGTGAAACATTTTGGAACACGGACGAAATAGTACGTCCCATCGTTCGAGTCGCTAATCTACATATTTACCGGATTTTCAACTGTTCCCATTAGTTTAGGTGCTTCATACCCTCTATATTTCTGGTGAAAGCCGTCTGAACCTACTCTAAGTCTTGTATGTTTACCTTTTTGTGGGGTGACCACAGCTGACTGCACTAGTCTAGAATTGGCTGTACTAGGGCCTTCTATAGGGTCAGCATGATGTCCCGCTTCCTTCTGCTGAAGGTGGAGAGGATCCACCCTTCCATTTGTTTGGCTCTGCTGCCCCTTTGAGGGCATATGATGGCGGAAGGTGGCATTGTAGCTGAGGAACACTCCAAGGCATTTTGCATGGGGCTGAGAGATGATGGTTTGGTCTCCTCCTGTATGCAGGCTAGTAGCGTCCTTTAGGTCCTGGTTTGGCCCACATCTTAAGAGCTTGAACTTACCTCGTTGAATGACATATTGTTTTCTACCTATGTGTAGACCTTTTGGAGGTCTTGTAGGAGGTGGATGTCAGTGATGTGGGTAATTTGCTGTCATCAGCAAAGGATGAGACTACCGAAGACTTCACCTCATCATCAATGTCGCCCATCAATGCCAGGAAGAGAAAGGGTCCCAGTATGGAGCCTTGTGGCACTTCCCTGAGGATAGGTGGGTGGTCCAATTTGTGTCCCTCCGTGACAACTGCTTGTGTTCTGGATGTGAGGAAGTTGTACAGCCACACATCCAGCTTGCAAGTTATTCCTAGCTCTCGGAGTTTGTGGAGGGGACGCCGTGGTTAACTTTATCAATGGCTTTTGTAAAGTCTAGGAAGATGACATCCATATGTACCCCCTCCACCATATGTGTAGAAGCCAGTCATAGTGGGCTAGCAGCTTTGAGGAACAGGACCTGCCTTTTCAGAAACTGTGTTGATTGGTGTTGAGCCTGTTGTTGGTTTCCAGGAAATGGGTAATTTTGTTTCAGACAATTTTCTCAAATATCTTGATGATGTGGGAGGTGAGGGCTACTGGCCTGTAGTTTTTAGGAAGGCCTTTGTCCCCTCCCTTGTAGATTGGAGTGATGGTAGCTTCCTTGAGATCAAAAAGAATCTTACCTGTGTTGAGTGAGTGGTGCCATAGTTTGTGGAGGGGGTATGACATCATATTCCTGCATTTTAGATTGAGCATGGCTGGGACCCCATCTGGGCCTGCTGCTACCTTCATTTTCAGTTTCATTATGGCTCCAATTATGTTGTCCTGTGAGAAGGTAAGGTCACTGAGAGACAAAGGCTGTGCTGGACCTGGTATTTCATCCACTGAGAAGAATGTTTCATTGTCTCATTTAGAGATGGCATGTTTTCTTGGCATCATCCACAGTTATGCCTTCTTTGTTTTTCAGTGGACCTATTTGGGTTTTGCTCTTTGCGTACCTCTTGCAGTAGTTTAAGAAGTATTTGAAGTTGCTCTTGAGAAGTTTATTGAGGTGGGTCCTTTTTCTCATTAGGGTTCTCCTATCCCCGGGAATGTTGGATTTCCATGTGAACTTGCTTTTGTGGGGGATATGGTGGAGTCAGACTGACTGAATGGTGTTGATCAATTTGTTGTACATCTCATTCACTTTGTCATCCAACAGAGAGTCTTAGTGAATTTGATCTAGAGACTTTTCCATCCCTTCCCAGTCTGTGTCTTTGCTGTAGAAGTTTAACCTACTGATGGGGTTTGGTGCTGGTGTTATTGAGTTTTCCATCTGTATACCTGGGTTTGTGTAGGAAGTATTAATGGTGATCAGGCCATGGTCAGAGAAAATTGTTTTCTCTACCCTATATTCTAGCACCACACTTGGGTTGTTTGTGAAGAATAGGTCCAGTATGTTGCTGATTCTGGTTGGAGTGGTTATGACCTGAGTGAGACAGAAGGAATTTGTCATAGATTTCTAGGAGGGCTTTGGCTTGGGCTTGATCCTCCTGTGAGCTTCCCATGATGTATCCTGGCAACTTGATGAAGGGGAAGTTGAAGTCACCACAGGCATTGGTTGGTCCTTCAGCAATTTAGTGATGCATTCCATCGCCTTTTGATTGTTAAGAAATGCCATGCTACGTTGCCCATGTGTTATTGGGTTGCTGATAGTTGACCCAAGTTGGATGAGGAAGGAAGACAGTGTAAATAGCTCTCTGAACTTAGAAAAAAGTACAAAGTATCAATGAACTTAATTTTGTCAAAATTGCATTAAAAATAGGTATTCTGATGTAATTTGATGAGCTGAATAACATTTATTCTATAACTTTTGTGGAATAGAAGGCTTTAAAACCTTGTGGATGATGGCACTATCTTTGTCTCATATTACTGGAAACACCTTAGTTCTATAGAAACTTAATTTGTACAGTAACCTTTAATGTCATTGTCCTGATTTAATGTAAATAATTAACTTAAATTATTACTCTTTTCCCTTGCACCTTTTAAATTTCCCTCCTACCTTTAATGAGTCTGACTAATACCAAAGGGCTTAGCAATTCTAAATGGAAGATGGTTCCAACAATCTTAGTCAGTGTTTTGTGAGCATCCAGCAAGAGGTAGAAGGAAGTTATCCCAAAGAATAGTTATTGTTATTTTTTCTGTGAAGACCCCTTACTTTACGCACTGCAGTTTTATGTTAATAGGAAAATATTACTCAAGAATACAAGATAATTCTTGAAAGAGGATGATACTGAAACCTGGGATCAAACAACAAGCAGTCTTGCCGGCAAGACACATCAGCAGGAGACTCGCCTTTGGTAAGCTTGCTTTCCTTGTTTGGTTAGACTTATTTTCTATTTTCCTCCTTCAAGATTATTAATTTGTATTTCTTTTGTTGTTTTGCTCTGTTTATTTAATCACAACAGTTCAGAGCTGGGCAAACTTTTTCATGCACATTCAGAATTTCACAATTTTAAAGTGATGCATAGTATATTAACAAATACCTCCTAATATTTAAAAAAGCCAAAATAAATGTTTTTTTAAAATAATTATTATTAATTAATATTTTAAAGTAGAAACTTAACATGAAATACATTTTTTGGAAAAATTACTCGGTAAATAATAGAACACTGTCATTGAGAATGATACATCTGATTGGGTATTTACCAGTTTGTTAAAATAATAAGTTGCTTGTGTTGATCCTTAACACCGACTGAAGATTTGTTAACATTTATTATAGAGAAAGTCTGTTCACAAATGTAAGTTGATGCAAATAACAAAAACACCTTCCTTGCAAATTTTTTTCAGATTTTGAAACTTTACTGAGTGTTGAGCTGCATAAAACTCTTCAAAGAGTTGTCAGTGTGCAAATTAATCAGTTCCATCTGCATTTTTTCAGTAGCTGTTTCAATGTCACAGACAAAAGGTGTGCTGAGCAAATCAAACTTGCCTTGAAATCAGCAAATCTTCTGATAAAGTGATCTTTTAAAGCCATAAACTGGGAACTGTATTTGTCTGATAATGCTTGTATAACAAATAGCTTGTGTTTTCAACAGAGGAAAATGAACCAAGTTTTGCTCATAGTGAAAAACATGACAATCTCTGTTTAAACAGAAACAGAGATCCTGAACTCTCTTAAGCATTAAATGATCAGCCAACCCAACTCAATTTTCAGTTATATATTGTTAATCAACAACCTCAAATTAGCTTGAGGCATGCTTCTTCACCCTATAATGCTGTATATAAAACTTATCACTCATAGCATCCACCATGACTGCTGCCTGAATGAAATGTTAATCAAAATGGAAGAAAATATCTTCCAAATTTTCTTTACTAAATTTTCTCATGCCAAGCCTAATTTTAATTTATCAAATAAATAAAGAAACGAGGAAGGGAATAATAAGCCTTACCTTATCCATAACAGAATCCTCACTTTTTGTTCATACAGTCTTCAAAACAAATTACTGCTTTATTGTGACATTTGTTTCACTAAACTTATTCAACCATCATAGCACATTGTTCTTCCATGGTAGTAAAAAATGAACTGACTTCTTTTCTTCTCCAGTAGATGGATTTTCAGGAAGTCGAGAATCATTTGTTTCAAATGACTTACAACTTAAGCCCAAAATATTCACAACCCAATCCAATATTTAAAGATAGCTTCAAAAACATCTAACATTCAAATAAAGGGGGGAACTGGGATCTTTCAAGCTAATAAGCCTATATTTTCACAGGGTGGATGCTGATCTCCTTCTCAGTTAACTATCCAGGATTGAGGTTGAGAGGAGAGGAGACAATGTTTCCTAACCCCTGAGCTCCAGTTTGGGATGGGTTTTTAACAATCTGCTTCATCCCCACCCATACCTTCTCACTTCACTATCTTTTTATGCCATGCCCACGGTGGAGCTGCCATGCTGAAGGGCTGCCAGGTCACCAGCTGGGAGGGGTGGCCTAAAGTGGTGGCACCTGGCTCTGCCAGCCCCTTACGCACCCCTCGCAGAGCGGGCGACTGTGAGGGGTGATTAGCATTTGCTCCCATGGTGGTCAGCAGTGTGAGATGGCCCTCAAACAAAAGCGCTATGCCTAGATGCGCTGTAAGTGCCACCCGAACGAGTTCACTGCCGGTGAATTTTGTTGGGCTAGGTTCTGGTATATTTCAAAGCATGCCCACCGCTCTTCTTGGTGGGCATACCTGTCTTCACTTAAGGGGAATACCCCTCTAGCAGAGGTGTAGAAGTGAGTCAAAAGGTTTCAGGGCAAGTTCTCGCAGGACCCCCCCCCTTCTGTTCTCCAGGATAATAGGACCGCAATCCTTGACCCTGTGTCTGTGGTAGAATCCTTCACAACCACATTTTCTCGCCAGGATGCTGCTCTGCCAGCAATGCATGTACGTAGTGATCTTGTGGAAGGCTGCCGACTGGACTTTACCTCCAGAGGTAGAGAACCCTTCAATCACAGGTTTACTCTGAGTGAGTTGTGTTCCACTCTCGCTTTGTGTGCAGACACTGCCCATAGTCTGGATGATGTCCCGTACACCATGCCTAAACAGGGGATACCTCCCAATCTTTATATCTGTATTTTTGCGAGATAGTCGATTCTACATTTCTGTGGGTTAATATTTAGATTGGGCAACAGGAATTTAATATTATTGATTGCTCTATTGAGCAATCTAAGATGCAATCTGCAGCTGACATCCAGACAATAGAACAATATTCAAATTTAGCTAAAATAAAAGCAAAGAAGAAACATAAAACTCCATTGTTACCAAAAGTTTTTCTGCATTTTTTAAGTAGACCAGTCTTCTGACTAATGGAGGAAAAAACTGAACGAAGATGAGTTTCAAAAGTTTCAAAAGCGGATGATTTGGATTTGAAGTTCTACTGCGACTAAAAATAATTCAGTGTGATTTTCCAGCCTTTCAAAACCATGCCCCAACGAGTACACCAACTAGAGATTTTTACCAAATCTCTATTTATAGAATTTGCCACCTCAACTCGATGTTTTAGTGATGGAATAAATAAGTACAAAGATACATTATTGCCATAGGCTATCATGTTATTCTCTACATTCTGCCACATATCAACAGTATATAAAGTAAATAAAATAGGTCTAAGGACCAGGAAGAGGGTGTTCTGCAGGGAAGTGTCCTCAGTGTCACACTTTTTGCCCTGAACATTAACGGTATCACCTCGGTGCTTCCGAAAGATGCTCTCGTTATGCTCTACTTGGATGACCTGTCAATCTCTTTTGGCATAACCCAGATACCAACTCTGGAGTGTCCACTCCAATAGGCATTGAACCGTGTCTCTCACTATGTCGTTTTGCACAGGCTTCGGTTTTCTTTGGCCAAGACTAAGGTGGTACACTTCTGCCACCATCCATGGCTCCATCCTGGCCAAACCTTATTTCTCAATGGGGTGCACCTGGAAGTGGTGGACTTGCACTGTTTCCTTGGTCTTGTATTTGTCCAACGCCTCATGTGGGAGGCTCATTCGCAGTCTTAGGGTCTCTCATATCTGCACCATGGATATTCTTCCTCCTGTGATGTTCAGCGCTTTGGGTGCTGATAGGGCTACTGCCTTACTTTTTTATTGATCCTTTGTTCGTTCCAAGCTCAACTACAGATGTGAGTTTTATGTATCCGCAGCTGAGTGTGTATTGCAAAGGTGGTATCGTATCTACCACATCGGCCTTTGCCTGGCAACCGCTGCCTTGCACACTTACCCCATTGAGAGCCTACTTGTTGATGGTGGGAGATGCCATTCGCTCTGCGCCATGCATTATTAGCTTGTACGTCTGAGTCCGGCACCTCCCTCATTCGCCAACAGCTCTCACTGCCACTGCAGCTGATCTCGACGCTGCTTATGTTGCCGATAGACACCAGTTATACCCTAAGCCCTTTGGGTTTAGGGTTAGGAAACTCCTTCGAGAGCTAGGTATAGCTCTTAGGCCAGTGGTGCCCCTGGTTCTGTCCAGGATACCACCCTGGAGGTACCACCTTTGAACATTTGTCGCCACGACTCTGTTCCCAAAGCTCCTACAGCGCCGGAAGTATTACATTCAACATTTTTGGAGTATACTTCATGTCATGCTGGAACCATGCCAGTGTATATGGATGGCTCCAATTCCCAAGAGGGGGGTCAGTTTCCATGCCATATCCCCTCTGTTTGAAATCAGCTGGGCTCTGCCAGGGGCTGCATCTGTCTTCACAGCTGAGTTGGTTGCAATACACCACTCAGTATGGGACATAATGCGACTTGCCTGGTTCAGAGACCTGATACTGATTATAGTGACTCACAAAGAGCGTTGAGTGCTCTCAGGGACATTGTGATCTCTACATCCCTTGGTTCGCTGCCTTGAATAGAGGTTAATACCTCCATGAGGTCAAGCAACGTAGAGCAAA
Organism: Ceratothoa steindachneri; assembly: GCA_963969495.1. Classification (NCBI taxonomy): domain Eukaryota; kingdom Metazoa; phylum Arthropoda; class Malacostraca; order Isopoda; family Cymothoidae; genus Ceratothoa; species Ceratothoa steindachneri. The sequence goes on along the minus strand of OZ018330.1, from coordinate 125,141,917 downwards.
TTCGTGTGAACTATGAGAGAATTGAGCCACTTCCACTGATAAGGGAGATCAAGAATTCCAAGTGTGCGGGTGCAAGCAGACGCTGCCTGCTTCTCCGGGCGTTATCAAGAAACCATGTTGGAGTTCATCCCTATGCCCCGATGGAGTATTTGGTTGAGATGTCCCTCCTTGGCCTGAGGCATTTTTTGCTTCTGGCCGGCCCATATATAATGCTAGATACTGTCGAGAAAAGGCAGTATAGGCCCACCTTTCTACACTAGACATGTCATTTTTTCGATTCAGTTCTGTTCCCCCTTCTCGAGCTTAGAGGCAAGAATTCTCACCAAATGAATTTAGCTCAGGTCAATTGGCTATCCTTGGATTCGGTTTAATCTTGTCTGGTGCAAGTACTCCCTGGAATTTACTCCTCGAGGTTAAACTTCATAGATTATGATTTACTCATTCAATCACACATCCCCCATATAGTCTTATAAAGCCTCAACCCACAAGCTAGGCTGCAGCGACTCAATTTGTGGTTTCTTGACCAGTCAACCTGTAAAGTGTATATTTGTATATTGGCTCTACAGCACCTGCTCGTGAGCTCATGTTTGAGCTTATCTATTCGCTCCTGGTAATTCTCTAATCTGATCCCTGTAAACATTAAGTATCCATTTGCAATCTTTTCCATTTGTATATCCCTGTAAACATTAAGTATCCATTTGCAATCTTTTCCATTTGTATATATCATATCCCTATTATAATTATTGAAGATTATTTTGGTACCCTCCTTTCCATAACCCCAGACTCCCACAGCCTTCTATATTATACTAATGGCCAATTGCACTCGATTCTGTAGATAAATTTCTTCCATGTACTCAATTGGAAACCCGTTCCCTTATCTCTCCCCTCATCTGCCGCTGCTAGGAGATGTAGAAGGTCACTCAATTGACCTTGACTCCTGACTCCGTCTAAATATAATATCCACACACACACACACACACACACACACACATATATATATATATATATATATATATATATATATATATATATATATATATATATATATATATATATATATATATATATATATATATACTGGTCATTCTATGATAAAGTAAATATATACACATATCTATATTATAAAAACTGGTGTCAGGTTTAGAAGAGTCTTTTAAAAGGTTTTTTAAAGGTTTTCTTTTCTTTTTTTAAGTGGTTATAAGTCTGAAGGCTTTGGCAATTAAGAAGGTACAGAGAAATAATCTTTTACATTTTTATCTCCCATTTGCCACCCGCAAACCATTTTCCTTGTCTACCCATTTTCTATTTATTGTGTATGGTTATTGTAAGTTTTTGAGACTGCATCTCATTTATTCCCCAGTGGAATTTTATCCTTTCACACCGTGAAAGGCTCAGTAAGAATTGTTTTTTGTATTAGTTGGCAGAGGTAAAGGCCATCGTGTCAAGTTTGGTGAGGCATTTATTTCCAAGTGCTTATACAGAAAATAATAATCACATCAGTGTGCGTAATTTTTAATTCTTTTAAAGTTCAATAATACGTAACATGTCTTTGTTCAACCGATTCAAATCTGCGATATCCGTGATGCCACAGCTTTGGTGATTTGGGCAGATGTCGAGATTATCTTCAGCTGGGTTCCTGGACATCTAGGAATTACAGGAAATGAGGGTGCCAAAGAGTCTGCGAGGATTGGGCTATCAGACCAGCGTTTTGCGCTCTTCACACTTATTACATGTCAAGAATGTGGGCTGCTTGGCAAAGAAGAGGGAAACTTAATGTTTCCATGGGCCTACCATCCAATGTCACGACAGCTTCAGGTTGCTTTCTGTCATCTCCGAATTGGACACACTCACGGGACACACCTCCATTTGATGATGTGATTTACTGTGAAGACCACGTTGTCCCCAAGACTGTTTGGCACATTCTTGTTGAATGTCCCAGTTTGGGTGAACTTCGCGCACGTTACCTGAGCGGGGTTGCTACTGTTTATCTATTGTACTAAGGACCAATTCGTGCACAATGACTTGTGGATTTATAACTTTTTGGAGGAGCTTGGCCTCCTCCCCTTGACTGTTTTTTTTGGAGGTTGCATATTCTGCTTCGCAGGGAGGCAGGCCTATCCCTGATGCTGGAGAGCGCCTCCTTGCTTTTTTGCTTTATTTTCTTATTATTTTTTTTAGCCCTTGTCCTTTTTAGCATTATTTATTTTCTTTTTTGTTATTTTTTTCTTAATATAGCCTAGTAGTAGGCTGTGTCATGTATGGTGACTTATGCCCCAGCAGGCAGTCACCAGATGGGCTCACAAAAAAACCCCCTCTTTCCCCCCACCTTGGCTGGGGTCTGTAAGACTCGGCTTACCCCCAATTTTTCCCCACAGTTCAAAGGCTACTACACAATACTGCATATAGACAGGTTAAACAGGGAAGGTAGTGGTCTTCTGCTTATATGACATGGGTTGCGCTATTGCACTTGCATTCTTAGACCATTTCTGCATGGTATATAGAACTGTTAGCTGCTTGGGTTGATATTGGCAGAACCTGGTGCACTATAATGATGTGCTACAATCCGTGTCTCCCAGTCACAGCAAGAATTATGCCATTACTTTTCACAACTCTCATCTTTAAGCCTTGTCAATCTTCCTAACCCTCAGTGGTACCCACTGCCACCATAAGCTCTCAAAGTCATGCCCTTTTTCAAGCCCTACTTTCATCAACCCATCTTTCCCTTCCCAGGTCTCTGCATCAGAGTGGACCCTGTAAGGGCTTCACCCTATATATGAGACCTTTGCATTGGTAGCGGATCCTTCTCATCTTCAGCAGTCCCCTCCGGCCAATACATGGGTAGTGACCATCTTTCAGTAATCATCTCTTACTGTCCTCACAAATCCCTCTCTCCAAACAATCTTCCAAGGTGGGAGTTAAACAAATATGGATGGATCAAATTCCAATCTATACTTGAGCAACCTCCCACAAATCTAGCTTCATTACAAGAGAAAGCCATCTGGTTCATGGAATCTCTTCAGATGAGCTGGGTAAAAGGCATTCCTCTGCACTCTTACACTAATGTCTAGGAGGCATTAGTGTAACATAAGAAAAGGAGCCTTCAAAAGGCTAATCAATAACATATATGTGAAGCTCCTGTTCCCATCACCCGGTTTAGTCCCACCTAGCATCCTCATCCATAAATATATCCAATCTATTCTTAAAACTGCAGGGCAGAAGCTTCTATCAGATGACTAGTGAGCCTATTCTGTTTATCTACCCCTTGATTTGTAAACAATTTCTACCAATCTCATTCAAAAAACCTAAACTTGTCCAACTTAAACTCAATCCTACCTGTCATATCCTGTTCAGTTAAAATAAAAACTTTACCTGTCTCCCCAATATAACCTTTTATCACCCTGAAGACTACCATCAAGTGTCCTCAAACTCTTCTCCTTTCTAAAGTATGTATATTTAATCTCATAAGCCTTTCACCATAAGTTAAGCTCCTTAACCCATGAATCATCTCAGTCATCCTTCTTTGCACAGAGTCAGTAAGCCAATATCCATCCAGTAATATGGTCAGAATGACATCAGCACTCCTAATAAACTCCAATACCCTATTAGCTCTATTCCAAGCACTTATGAACTGCTTTTTAAGCTGGTCTGAACTTAGCAGAACTCCTAAGTCTCTTTCATATTCTGACCTTCCTAAAAGTCTCCTATTCAGTTTATATAGTTATTCAGTATGCTATACTTGCTTATGTTAAATTCCACCCTGCAGGGGGAAGCCTGTTACACTTATGACCCGGAGGACCTGCACATCCTACCAGCCTGGCCGCAGATTTGGGATGTCTTGTCACTGGGTTGACATGAACACATATATGGGGCCTGGGAAACTTGTTGGTGTTCTTCCCCCTCTCTCCTTTTAAACACTAACTTTATTTATTATTATTATCCCCTCAACCTTTTGTCTATCCACACTTTACCAGGATGAACTGTTCTCACCTGCTCAGAATTTGTCCACTAGACATGGTGCCTTGGTGGACTACATGCCAATCTGAGATCACCTAGCATCAGGGTATGATAATAATAGGTGGGTACCTACTCTACCTATCTATTACATACTCACCTACCGCTTTGAATTTTTGCTCTTCTATCCATAGAAGTATTGGTTTCCTGGCTCGCTTTTGTCCTCTTATGGGTCCTTAGTCGAGTGGCAGTGTACAACACAAGGTCACTACTACCTGCTGTGAGGGCTGAAAGCTCATTGGCTAAGATAAGTATAAGGCTTGGGGTGTGTTGGGCCATTGACTCCACTCACTTTCTTCCAGTATAGATATAATAAGGTGACTATGTCAGTGCCATCCTTTATGGTTAAAGCTCGAAGGCATTGATCCTATGAAGACATTTTCTCTTAACTTCCCAAGGCATTGGGGGATCATAGTATCTATTCCATGCTTTTCTGAGGGTTACCATGGTTACAATAGAGAGGAATACTGGGTGACCAGAGGTGCATCGAGATCCGCCTCCAAGTGCAGCCTTGCCCCCCTATGTGCTGGGGGGTCGGGGCAAGGTATAACAAGGCACAACTTCAACTGGTGGAGGGCTCCCCTCTCAATATTCCCATGCAACAAAGTGGCTTCACCATTGGCATCTCTGGAGCTGCCCTTGGGGAGGATGAGGTAAAACACGGCATAACTTGAATCAGTGCAGGGCTCCCCTCTCACCATCCCCATGCAGCAAAAGTGCTTCCCCTTTGCCATCTTTGGAGGTGCCCCTTTCTCGGTATCACTAGCAGTCCCCCTCCCTCTTTCCAATCTCAGTGAACTGCCAAGAAAGCACCAGCCCAAAATAGACTACTCGAGGTGAGAGTTAGGGCCAAGAGATAGCAGGGCCTGTTTGGTTGTGCTCTGTACTATCCAGCAGGCATGCATATGCACTTTTCAGGAATCCAGCTCTCTAGGACTCGCGGAGAAAGGAGGGGACCAGACTAAAGTCATAAGTGAGCTGAGCAGAATGGAGCCTAGATGACATTGTGGCTCCTCATGGAGAGACGACCTGGTGACCTAGCCACAGATGGTAGGATGTTCCATAGGGGCAAACCTGGGTTCGGTGCTAAACACCAAACCTGAATCTGCCCCTGTATAAGCTTCTGGCCCCTCCAGCCCTATGACCACGGAAACCCTTCTGTGGGTTCTACCCTCCCCCAGATCCTACCTTGGTAGAGATGGCTGAACAAAGGATTCACACCCAGCCTTGGCTAAACCAGGGCTCCCCTCCTTCTGGTAAGGCAAAAATGGCAACATGCCTCCACTGTCTTTAGAATCAAAGGTGGACCTAACTACTATTCCTAGAATGTCTGGTCATTTTCCTCAAGTTTAACTCCACATCTGAATCTCTCTGCTGTGTTTAGAAGAAGACCTATGATACTGCATGGTGATATGGTATCATCTAGATTCTCCACATCTTTGGGGGGGGGGGATTCACACCTAATCTTTGTTTCTAGAGTTTTTGTGATCGTCGATTCTATGTACGGGTGGGTGGAGCCCTCTCTGGCCCAATGGAGCAGGAAGAGGGTGTCCTGCAGGGAAGTGTCCTCAGTGTCACAATCTTTTCTTGAGTATCAATGGCTTCACCTTGGTGCTGCAGGAAGATGTTCTCACTGCTTCATGTGGATGGCTCTTCAATCTCTTTTTGTGCGTCCCAGATACCAAGTCTAGACCATCGACTCCAACAGGCATTCAACCTCATCTCTCACTATCTGAAGTGCAATAGGTTTTCCTGGCCATGATTAAGGTAGTGAACTTTTGTGGCCTTCCACAGTTGCTTCCAACCCAGACTTGTTCCTAAACGGGTTCTCCTGAATGGGGTGGATTCACACCATTTCTTTGGTCTTGTTTTTGACCAACACTCACCCGGAGACATGTATTTATAGCCTTTTGAGTCTCCTTGGACTTTATTCTGTGACATTCAACAGTCAAGGTTCTCATGCCCTACTGCTTTTCTTTTTTGACGCATCCTTTGTTTGTTTGAAGCTTGACTATGGCTTGTATGCCAAACCAAACCTCCTCAGTTAAGCCCTTAAAGGCAATAGCACTTTCTACAGACCACAGAGTGCTATCTTCTGGAAAGTTATGCCCTAGTCTTTCTGGGTCTTCAAGAGGGCCTCCATATCTCCTCAAGCTAGGCCTGAAGGACATTTTTCTTCAATGGAATTGTTGTGAGACCATGTTGGGTATGTACCCCCTTCCATGCCTTTCCTCCCATGGGATGGGGGCTGAGCAAGTAGATATGCAATTTACACCTGGCATGATGTCTACATGTTTTGCTCTAAATACCTCCTTTCAAGCTGTGGCTCAATACAGCTACACCTGAATAGGAGGTATATTTTTATTTCTCTGTACATTTCACCATCAGCTGACTTTGATACAATGGATTTCTTCTGTGTCATAGCTCAGTTGCTGAAACTCTTTATTCTCCTCAGAGATCTGAACACTAGGCACCCCATCTGTTGGGCCTACACAATCCCTGGGGCTGCCAGGAGACCTGATTGGAGAGCTGGAGATAAGTGTTGTAAATGTGGATGAAATATGAATTTCAATGCCTGAGAAGGACTTATCTTACCTCAATGTATCCCTGTGCTTTCTAGATGCACAGCCAGCTTTTGGGTGGATGATGGTCATTGATTTTCAATGTAGTGATCACTTTCCCATCTATATCTTTTTCTGGGGCACTGCCTGAGATCATCTCTGGTGCTTTGAGTGGGTGCAGTGGTTCACATTTCAACAAATGACTATCTCAGTTGAGGAGTTTAGGTTGGTTGATGAGGCCCTTGAGTTCTTCTCCAGGACCCTCACTGCCATTGGCCTGACTAAAGGAATTTTAGAATGTCTGGCCAGTTTACATGCTGTTTGCTACCTTGGTGGTTTGCTGAGGCTGAGACTGCTCTCAGTGGGAAGCATTATACCAAACACTTTCACTATGGGTGAATTTTGTTGAAGGTATGCCACATTCCTGTATGTTTCAAAGCATGCATCCACTTTTTTTTTTCTTCTTTTGCTATTTAAAAAAAAATTTGTTTCACTTATTATGTATCAATAGCCTATATCTAGGCTAAATTCATTTTTCAGCTGATATGCTTGTATTGGCAGTTGCCACAGAAGACTACTATAACTTTATAAAAAAATGCCATTAAACATTTTGAACACTTGCCTTATTTAATTAAATTTGATATACAAACAACTTACTACAATATTTTGATCATTTAGATTACTAATAATTCACTTTTCATTAACAATTATTATAATAATATAGTTTTTTTAATTCTAAAATATGATGCTATTATGTGCGAGGTTAGGAATCCACTCTGTACAAAATTGTTCAAGTTAAATTATTCAACTTCATTTTAAAATTAGTTTAATTTCTGACCCTAAGAATCCATGAATTAGATATAAACTATAAACATTAATTCATACAGACTTTAATCCTAATCCCCAAAGCATATGTTCTAGAATTTAATATTCTTCACTTGTAATTGAAAAAACCAATGTATTATCAAAATCAACAATTTAAATAAAAATTGTAAGGTCTTTTATAACTGTAAAAAATATATTTAAAAAATCTATGCTAAATACTAAAGTAGTTGTGATAAAGTTAACATCCTTTCAATATATCAATTTAATAAGTGTTGTATACAACTAAATCAAGAAAATATTAAGATTCTTTTTATTTTGACTTTTCATACTTTTTGCTCCTTGACCTGGTATCATGGCGAACTTGTGGCTAGATTGGGGTAGGCTGGACTCCACAGATCTCTTAATGAAGAAACATGTATTTGTTAGAGGGATGCCAAGATTGGGCTGTGTTCTAGTAGTTTCATTGTTGACTTGCTTTCTTAAACGCTTATAATATTGTAGGAATATGTGTGGCCAAATGTGAACCTGGAGAGTGTCTGGGTAGGTCCTTCTCCTTTTTGACTATTTTTGGGCAAGGTTTCCATATGACTGTTGTTTGGTGGGTTGCAGAGGTGGCATGCAATAACGTGCATGTGTGTATTACCCATGTACTAGTGGGCATGTGGTTAGGGAAGAGGGAATGAGGGAGTGATACAAGGATAGTATAGACTTGTTCTTGTATGGTGGTGGGTTTTTCCTGAAGCTGTGGGATGAATTGTCTGTTCTTGTATAGAAATGGGTGCAAGCATGTTTAAAGCTTCTCAATGGGGAGTATTTTGTTTCTGTAGGCAAGTGATTTTTTGCATGGATTGAGTACATCCAGTGATTGAGTAGTATTGTTCAAAAGTGTTAATTATTTGCCATGAAGTTGTTGGCAGTATGGTTTACAGGCATATTTGAATTAAATAGATGGTGGTGTGTTGTTTTAGATCAGGGGTCAGCAACTTGCAGTCCATAACCTGAAATCATTCATCCTGCAGTCCTTAAGAGAAATTATATCAACCTGGCTCACAGATGTATTTTTTTAGGAGTCTTCATCTAGAATTCTAGAACAACCACAAATAGCAAAGATCTACAAAACTACAAGACCTAACTGGCAACTACCAACCAACATATAACTGTATGTGACTTGAAAACTTAGTATTCCTCTCATATCACTGGCATTCACTCACAGGTGATTTTAGGCTGTTAGCCACTTCATTTGAACTGGACATCTACATTGCACCAGGAAATGTTCAACTAGTACTTGTGATGCAGTGCAGCAATGTATTAAAATAAAATTTTCTGCAATAAGTGTATCTATTCTAGAGTTCTACAAGAAATATATTCTTGAAACTGGTATGTATACCAACTTGGTAGATCACATGAAAAAAATTGTCACTGTTAGGCAGTACACATGCAAGCAATTCTTCTTAATAATGAATACATTAGAGAAAATTAGGAAACTGACTGACTGATGCCCAATTAAATGACATCTTACATCTAGGTTCCTCCTGCCATTTATCTAATATTGTGTTGAGCAAAAAACAATGTGTCACACTAACTGCTATGAGACAGAGAGGTAAGGGTAGGCTCAATATGAGTATCTCAAACTAACTCATGTTCAGTAGACATACTATTGCTTAAATATATGTAAAAATTTTTGTTATTATTATTATTCTCCCTTTATTAAATATGCAAATAAATTTGGCCCACCATCTATTCACAGACATGGGTGCAGCCCCATATGCAGAATGAGGTTGCTTACCCCTGTTGTTGATGGCTAATGCATCAACCTTGCCAGGGTGAGTCATGTACATCTGGCTGGAGCTATGGCATTTGGGAGATAATGTTAAACCAAGATTTGAGGGCTTTTCAGCTATGTAAAAGGGGTTTTAGCTAAAGTTGAGAAAAAGTTAGCCAATATAGAGGACTGGAAGCCATTTGAATATTGGAAAATGTTGCCTGTATCATGAGGATTTGCACCAGGTATCAAAATGACAACAATCTGACTGCTGCTCAATGCTCTGTTAACACTGTAAAGACTAAGACATGAAATGAACAGCTGCAGCAGAGACTATGAAGCTGTGACCAGCAGCAAGAGACACAGCAGGCATTTTGACTGCGTCTGCATTCCAGAATTTATTCAACAACTGCAGTACAAGGTGATGAAAGACCCAAGCAAGGGAATTCAAGCTGTTGTGAGGGAGCTGCAATGGACAAATTCTGATGGCCAAAGAGAACCGCTTGATAAAGGCAAAGAAACTTGAATAAGCTGAAGCATCCTGTTGACCAGAGGATGATCCGGTTAATCCCAGATTGAAAAGAACTTCTGCCATTCGTGAAGATCAAGTTCCCCCCAAACTGTGATGAGCTGCTGGAAGGCCATACCTCCAGAAAGAGTCAGAAATGGTTGTTGGAGAATTTACATGATTTCACCAACCCTACTTTCTGTCCTAATTCTCCCCATCCCTGATTGTAATCATATTAATTTACTATGTGTGGAGCATGGTTGAGAAATATACCAACTGCATGTCCTGTAACACCAAGGCTGAGTTGGTGGCCAAGATTAAGGTGGAGTTTGAAGCTCTTCTCATGGACACAGTGAAGAATGTATATGCCTGGGACCATAGCAACCTTGAGGTCATGGTGGAAGCTAAGGGCTGCTACTTTGAATAAACTTATCTCCCAGCTATAATCAAGTTAATATTTTTTAAATGAATTTATTTTGGGCTGAGATATTGCATTTAATTTTTCTTTTATGCAAATCATCAAATTTAACCCAAACACCCTGTACATGATAGTAGTTTGGTTGTGTGTGGTGGGGTAGTTTGGAGTGTCATACAAGTATAGCCTTTGTTTGGTGGAGAATGGTATGGCTCTTGCCTGTAGTAGTTTGCAGTCAGGTAACATGTGTTTGGAATGTATGTGTTTGATTTGGGAATGGGGAAGGGGTATGTGTGTATCCTGCATGAAGGTATAGTGATTTGTTTTCCTTTTTTCATAAGGTTTAAGGATCAGTCACCCAGTCTATACTGGCATAAGAGGGAGTAGATGTAATGTGTGGGTGGTTTGCTTTCATCTAGCTATTTGAAAAACATCAACTCACTTGAGACTTGTCAGGAAACACTTGCCACACTATATAAGCAATTCATCTGCACCACCCCCAATCTATGCAGTCCCAGCATGACACCCAACCTTCACTAAATTTTACACAAATAAGCTCCAAACACTCAGAATAATGCAGCGAGTCATAACAGGATACACCCACCCACACTAACTCCACACCTACACACTGAAACAAAAATACTCCTAAATATTCATTTGGACATGATCAGAACCCAAACCTCAGCAGAATACGGAATCTATTCCACCCCAACTGCCACACCACCTATACAAAAAAGAAGCCCCACCACACCACTTCCAACACTTGTTCGGCAACATACGACCTAACCACAGCCTAATCAAACACATCCACACCACCCTCACTTAGACACACCTGAATACCACCAAACATCCTAAATGACACCCCCTCCCCCAATAAACCACGAGAAATCATTGCACCAGCCATATACAATCACCCTATCCCAACTAAGGTAAGGCCACTGCTCATTACTCTAACAATCAAACGCAGAATAAACCTCAACCTCATTACCAACACGTACCAAATGTAACCAACACACAGATGATACTAAACACCATCTTGACTGCCCGAACCTCAGACATTCTGCATCACCCACATCTCAGACCTCAAGGACCTGTGGTCCCTAAACTTAAAAGATTCAATTTAACTACAATTTAAGAGCTCATAAAGGAGGGAGATTCATTTGATATTAGTCTTTTCTATTAGAAATAAGATCCTAAACTATTCTGATGGGGGAAATGGTGGTAACAACTCCATATCAATTTGACCAACAATCTGTCCTGCAGGTAACTGATTATCAAGTCATTTCTAATTATGTGGGGGAGACTGGTTAGATTTTGTTTATTTACAATTCAGACATTTCTTCTGGAACTTTTATTCTAGGTGTGCTCTAGATAAACAAGTGGAACAAGATAATAGTAAAAAAATGGATGCATACAATTTCACAGAAAATCTTGAATGTCTGTAAATCTTGTATGTCTATGTAAAGAAAGATTTGCTATCAATTAACTAGAATCTCATAAAAAATATAAAATATTATTTTACCAACACGTACCAAATGTTATCATTTAAATTATTTTGGCAGATCAGAAATTGTAAGTCACTACCTGCTTTTATGGAATGGAAGCAAACTAAAACCTTCTTCCAAACCACTTCAGGCATGGTATAAAAATTTTGCAAAGTTTTTAGAAATTGTAACAAGAATGTTTCAAACAATCATTTTAAATATGGGGCTTGTGTTTTTTATCTTTGGTTCAAATATTGGGGGGGGGGGGCAGTGTTTTTTTATCTTTTATTCAGCTCATATGTCCTTGCTTTAAGCTGGGTGTCAGCTCAGTTCTCCCTCACAAATTCTATTTTTGTTTGACTCATCTTCTACAACCTTTTTCATGCTGAAGGCAGCTCCTTGGTGTACTGCAGACCATTCGAAGGCAAATGGGAAGCTTAGAAGGAAACACCATTCAAGTGATGTTGTATTATTATCCAAATCTCTGAAAAAATAATTTAAAATAAATATATAAACATACTGAAATGTTATCATTGTTCATACAGGTCCCTAAAAGACCTTTGAAACACCCCAAATTTGCTTAAAATTGCAAGGAAGGCTATTAATCTTGATATTTAAGTGGATGTTTACAAATAAAATCCTAGAGATTACCAAGCCCTGTTGCCATTTGGTAAATAACCACACAAGAGGGGGAGGGGGGAATTTATACTTTTAAGTACATGTACCCCTACAAGAATTTGTTTGAGAGGTATCAAATGTAGCCTGTATTCTGCAGCAAGTTTTTCTTATATCAATCTTTTTTTCATCCTTAATTTTTATACTATGTTTCTTTACTTTATATTTCTAAAGCTGTCTTTCCCCCACCCCCATTCTTTTTAGGGTGAAAGTGTGTTCTTATAGAAGAATAAAATTGTTCAATAAGACATTGAAAACCAGTATAAATTAAAATATTATGACTTTTCTTTGATTGAAAGAATTGCTATCACAATTGGTTTAAGGCAAAAAGTGCACTTTATTTTAACTATTTAGAAAAGAAAGGAAACTTAAGCTTGAAATGATTAAGGATGGAAATTACAACTTGAAATAACAAAAGTAGTTAAAAAGATTTGAAAATTACAATGATGACAGATTAGTAATCATAAAAGCTCCATGGATAAAACTGTGTTCAAAAAGTACTTTTTCAAAATCAAGCAACTCGGACACGGACATTATTATCATCATCCCATTTCATCCTACTGATGGGCAAACACCATTCCAAAATGTTTACTCCAATCACAGTCCTGAGCAGGAGTTTGCCACGTTAATCTGCAAGTTTTTTTTTGCCAACATGTACTTCTGTGAGCTCTGTTATTAAACTCGATATTCTATATTTTGAGTAGTAATTATCAATAAAATATAAGTTAATTCTTGCAATATACCTAACTGAGGATATCATACAAAGTAAGGGCAAATAGTTATATTAAATAGGGATTTAACCCTTTATGCCCGTATGTGATGAATTCATCACATAGAAAATAAAGGCCTTATAACTAGAGAAAGTGCATGTGTTGAAGTCTAGCAAGCGAGTGTGATGAGTATGCCGCACGTTTTGTTTAGGTTCACACAAGGGTTGCATCATATTTGCACGCCATTTGCCACTAATTATTTACCCCTTAATAGAAACGATAAATGTAATATGTTTTTCATTTTAAAAAAATTAAGTCAGGGCATAAAGGGTTAATGAGTCAGAATCATTACTATATTTTTTGTTGTTTTCGAACTGCCTAATTTTACCCCCCCTCTTGTTTACATTTTTCCTGATTGGTTAATTAACAGGTGTCAACAAGTTTTCTCCATTTATTAGAATAAAGGATTTAAGTTCTATTTTGGGGGTTTTGCTTGAATTAATTTTGAATTGCTGTCTGAGTAGGAATCTGGGTGTTTGCAATGTTTGTGGTCTGATAGCAGAGAGGAATACATGTTCTATGTGGATTGCCTAAGTAAATTATTGATTTAAGAGGATGAAATCTTAGGATTTAGAAAAGATATGTAGGCTGGAGGGGCTAGTTTCTGATCTCAGGAAGGAAGTTAGTGCGAGGCCTAGGTTTGGGAACAAAATAGATAGTGAGGTAGGCAAAGTAGATTTCAGATATAGGCTGGGATAGTTTTAGAACATGTGAGGTTAGCCCACTTATATTTGCTAGAAGTAGGGTAAAGTAGTTCATAAAGGTAGGGCCTAATGTTGGGCCAGGAGCAAATGAGGCCTAATGAAGGTGAATGTAGATAGTATGGATAAGGTAGGACAGGTTAGGTGTGTGAGACAAAGGAACACAATCTCTTAGCTTAACTAATAGATTCAGTGCCCTGAGAGAGAAAGCTACTGGAAGTGAGGATGGAGATGAAGTGGATTGACTTTTAGTATGAATTAAAGGATGGGAGATAGTTAGGTCTAGGGGAATTAGAAATAGGAGTCTGACTGATAAGAAGTTGGGTGTAAGTACATGGAATGGGTTGGGGGCTTGCTTGCCTAGTACTGGAGTAAGTGATCTAAGGGGCTGGTATCTGGCTGTGCAAATGATGCAGTTGTGATTACACATGTAGGAGGGAATGATGTTAAAAGAGTAGGTGCATGTGATGTATAAGAGGTTGATTGAAAAGCTGAAAATTGAGCTGGGTTGGAATGAATGTCTCAATCAATCAGGCCGAATGAATATATAATGAGTATTTGTTAGTTGGAAGGTGTGATATTTGTGTATATGTGAGATAGGTTTTATGGAAAGAAAGAAATGTATATGATGGATGGACTACATTTGGTTAGGGATAGGATAGAAGGAGTATGATCGTCTTATTAGCTCTTTACACAACAAAATTGTACCAAAATTAGACAGGGTAGGGAAAAAGAAGAGATGTTAAGGTATTCGGGATAAAGAGGTGCTTCAGGGATAGAAGGGATGAGTTGTCTCAGAAATAAGAAGGATAAGTTATTTAGTTGTTATTTATGAAGATATATTTAATCACAATGCAAGTCAATTTGAACTACAGGGTTAGTCAAAGGAGAGGTAGGACTGGTGCCGAGATAATTATTTATATAAGAAATAGCATTGTTTCAAATCTAAATAATTCAATAAAGCAGGAAGAAGTTGTTACTGGATAAATATGGTCAGTAAAAATAGGATACTATACTTGGCAGCCTTTTAAAGACTACCTGGACAGACTGGTGATATAGAATAGCTATTGATAAGAGAATTAAGTAAAGGATATGAAGCAGATACAGTTATTTTATGTGACTGTAAGTTAAGCTCTGGATTGGAAAAATTATAAGAAGAGATAGAGCAATTTTATAGAATCTTTTTATATTTTTTTTAGTAAATTTGTGAATATACCTACAAGAGGTGCCAATATATTAGATATAATACATTTAAGTGATGATAATTTGGTTCACGAATTGACCGTCAGGGAAATAGTGATCATCAAAAAGTTCATGATGAATGGCTATTGAGAGCCTACTTGTTGAGGCTAGGTCGATGGCACTCATTTTGTACCTTGCACTGTGCTTTATGTGCTTGGGTGTGTGGCCCCAAGTGCTAGGAGAGATATTAAAAAATACTATAATAATTCTCTCTCACATACTCTTCCCAAATTTATTCTCCCAATATTCCTAAAACTCCTTTCCACACCTTCAGAGACAGCAGATATTTATTTCTATTTACATATTAACCTTGTATGAATCTTCCTTAAAAGCTGACTGGTTATTATTTAATAATATAATAAAATTCTGTACTGTTGATATATGAGGGGCGGTCAATAAGTTTTGCAATTCGGATATAAGGAAACGAGATATGAGGAAAAGTGTGTTATTATTTTTCAATATAACTACCCTCGACTTTAATGCACTTCCACGACTTGTCCCTGAGGCTTCAAATTCCCGACAACCAGAAATCTCCCGACGTCTGTTCAATCCACTCCTGTACGGCGAGCTGGACATCTTCATCGTCCCCAAACCGGCATCCATGCAGTGCAGCATTGAGCTGGCGCAATAAAAAGTAGTTGCTAGGGGCCAGATCTGGACTGTAGGGGGGATGGTTAAGCTCCTCAAATCTGCACTCACGCAGGGCAGCTTGTGCAACTCTGGCCTTGTGGACAGGGGCATTGTCGTGGAGGAGCAGGACGCCTCGTGTCAACTTGCCGCGCTGCTTCTGATGGGTGCGCTTCTTTACCTAGCCAGTTCCTTGGAGTAATATTGGCCTGTGATGGTCCTTCAACAAGGCGCATAGTCCACCATCAACACTCTCTCAGAATCCCAGAAGATGGTGGCCATGATCTTCCCGGCTGAGGGTTGGGTCCGGAACTTGATGGGGATTGGAGAGCCCTTGTGCTTTCAGGCCATGCTTTCAAGCTTGGTATCGGGATCCCAGTGATGGACCCACATTTCATCACCTGTCACTATGCGTGACTCGAATCCCGCCGGATCTTGGTTGTACAGGAGCAGCAGCTCCTCCGAACTTTGACGATGTTGAAGTCGATCATGGGGTGTGAGGTTTTGCGAAGTTTCTAGGGACCCAATGGGTAGAGACCTTGGTCATGGCCGAATTGTCGTGGATGATGTTGATAACACTTCCATGTGATATTCCAAGTTCTCCCTCGATTTCTTCGACCTTCACCCATCGATTTTTGAGGATCATTCTCTCCACATGGGCCACATTGTCCTCGTTGGTCACGTCTGACGGGTGTCCTGGACGGGGGTCATCTTCAAGGGACTCACGACCATGGCGGAACTCCCTATTCCAGCGAGCAATGGTTGCATAGGAAGGGGCGGTGTCGGTGTACACTGCAACCATGCATTCATGGATCTCTTTTGCATTCTTTCCTTCATTAATCAAAAATTTGATCACCGTGTGGTGCTCAACCTTCTCCATTGTTGAAAAATTTGTGACTGACGATCTGGGATCAGCTACTGCTTCTTAAATAGATGGGGTAGGAGCGTGCGGCTGCAGGTCCTGACTTGTCATAACTTGTCCTAATGCCCCCACAAACAGCCATCCCCCTTCCTCTGTTTTGCCCTACTGATTCACAAAACTTATTGACTGCCCCTCGTATGTAAACTCTTTAAACCTAACTATTGGAAGCATATACTGTCTGCCATGTAAGTCTATTCCTAACTATTACAACACCTTCTATTATACTCTGACTACAATCCCTGACATCTAACCTTATTGGTTAGTAACTTAAATACATTGATATAATTAATAATTCCAATGCTAAACTCTATTTCATCAGTCTTTGCCCCAGCTTCTTTCTTTCCCTTATTTTACATGCTACCCATTTTTCTTTCACTTGTTTAATTTGTATAAACCATATCTGGTAAAACCAACTTTCCAACACCTTCTCTCGAATAATTGCAGCTGATATAACTGAACACATGCTTATTTTCACCTTCCCCTCAAACAGTCAAACAAACTTCTAGAAACTGCATAATGCCCTCACTACTTACAGCATCTCACACCTTAAATCATTTAATGACACACTGCAGTAGAACCCTTCTCTAATATTTTCTATAACATACAATGCAAACTGTCCTGTTCACTCTAAGTTCATATAATTCCTGTTGTTGGATTACTAAAAATCTACTAAAATATATTAGCAATAAACCTAATTTTCAAATGGTAACACTGGTGGAATACCTCCTTTATTATCTATAACAATTACAAAATATTATCCATTTAATACTGGGGCCGCCCCCCAAAATACATCCCAAATTCTGTTCTAGCTTCTTCCATAGCCAGGCTACATGGAAAATGTTGAATAAACTATTAACCAACACATCCTCAAACTGCTCTATTTCTGAGCTTATTTACAATAGTCAATCTCACAATAATCCTACAGCAGTCTAGCATTCAACTCTTACTTTGGTACCATTGCTACCGAATGAGATAACTGCATCCTGCCAACCCATATCTCTCCTTTGAGCTTCATGTTTCCCAGAAACACCAATTCCTTTTTTGCCTTTCCTTTTCTAAATACTGAAGTAATGTCAGCTATTCTAAAACCCTTAAAATAACTTCCCATAATTGTCTCATTTTCATCTATAAACTTACTGCTATCTCATTAGTTCAATAATATCTCTTATTTAATGCATCTCTATCACATTGTTTCCCTTCCTGCAATAGCGTGAGTACGGCGACTTTTCTCCTAGTAGACAGTCACCATATGGGCTCTCTCTCTCGCTAAAAAAAACCTCTTCCTGCTTGAAATATACCTGCATTACACCAATCTTCAAGTCATAGGCTTATAAATTATAGGCTTATCTCCTCTCTCCCACTTCCAACCTTATCCAAAATCTTAAAAAAATATTGTATAAAACGCTTCTTTTTTCTTTCTGATATTAAAATCTTATATTCTCATGAATTCCATCCAAACATTACCATATCTGATGCCATTCATGAATATATCAACACATACACTACTTTAAATTACACTTAACTATTATAGTTTTTCTTAATTTTTCTAAAGCTTTTTATGCAGTTAATCACAATAAGCTAGATCGAATCAGTTTGGCAATGCCAATCTCTGGTTCGCATCCTGCCTGACAAACTGAAAACAGTGGCCTTTAAGCTCTTCCATATGAGTTTGTCAGTGCTCTTTCCTGGTCCTCCTTCTCTTTCTATTTACATTAATAACATGTTCCAATCTTCTAATTTGTTAAATTTCATCCACTTTTCTAATGATAACTGTATCTATTATAGATGTGATACCAGTTTATAGTAGGTCACCAGTTATAGGGGTTATGGTTGATGATCTGATTTATTTGGTAGAGAAGGTAAGGTAGCCTTACAGTCAAGTTTGGTCTGACTACAAAGTGCTCTTTTGGGGTAATCTGCTTTTAGGCTTGGTTTGAATGGTAACCTGGTTGTTGCTTGGCAGAAGGAAGGATAGAATGGCAGTTTTCTAGGCTTCTAATCTTGGCTTAGGGCTAAATTGCTTCAGGCAAGTGAAATATTTTAGTTTTCTGTGGTTTGTTTGTGTGCTCACTTCTTTGGCTGACTATCAGTTTTTCTTGTAAGTTTCCTTCCGTTGGGACTATGGACAGATGGATTGAGGATGAGGTATTGTCTGGCTCTAGGCCAATGCTAATAATGATAATCCAATGGATCCAATGATAATAATCATGATACTAATGCTGTTGTATGTTTCTGCCCACTTATACTAATGCTAATTAAGGGGGCGTGGCTTCACTTCTCTAATCTGAATGTAGGGTGGAGCTTATTGGATCAAAGGGTATGTGTGTGTGTTCTCTACTAAGACTGCTTGCCGGAG
Source organism: Ceratothoa steindachneri (assembly GCA_963969495.1). Classification (NCBI taxonomy): domain Eukaryota; kingdom Metazoa; phylum Arthropoda; class Malacostraca; order Isopoda; family Cymothoidae; genus Ceratothoa; species Ceratothoa steindachneri. The sequence goes on along the minus strand of OZ018330.1, from coordinate 125,123,058 downwards.
TTTATTTGTTCAAAGGGTGTGTGTGCATCAAGATAGTATCTGAATTTGGGAACATAACCATGCTTTATCAACCAACATTCATAGCAAGATTGATTGGTTTTGTCTTTTCATAGGTTCATGTAAATAAACTCTGCCAGGTCAGATCAGATTCCATTCTATTTGTGCACAGCTGTTTCTGCCGCCTCTGTTTATCTTTGTGGCAAGACTTGTCAGCTGCACCTGTTTCCTAAAGTATGTATGTTTGTACTTTCGTATGGGAGCACCACAATTTCACCTGGCTTATTACAAAATATTCTACTTTGCATTGATACATAGATTATTAAATTGTAATTTTACATTATTTACAAGTATTTGTTTTGTCTTACATTAATTAATCATTACAGGATGGTATATTTTTTCCATGTTTGATTTGTGTGCCCAATTTCAAGATTTCATAATGCCAACAAGGTGCTCATTTGTAAGGTTTCTTGTTTGCTCAACACCTTGCAATTGGGTGCTACACTATAATGCACAACAACCTACATTACATTGATTTCTACCCTCAACACTTATGGTAGTTTTGTTTTCCTTTCGTCTCAACTCGCCTATGCCTGTTCTAATGCTCACCTTTTGTTTCAGGTTTCAGTGAAGGATGGAGGACAAAGCTGCTTAGAAGCAGTGTTTGACCCTATCTCTCACCGAAGAATGTATTTTCTTCCCACCCACCCCCTAGGATCTTAATATAGCAGGAGATAATTTAAGTGTGAAAGAGAGTTGCTGATGTATTTAAGGCCTTTTTTGACACATGCACAAAAAAAGTGGAGCTGGAACACAGGGCCAAGTACGAGTATGTATGAGTGAGAAATGTATGTGTATATGAGCTAGGGAGGGGGGATATATAATAATACCCTTGAGAAAGCAAGCAGGGGATAATTATTGCCCCCTTTTTCAGCCCGCAAAGATCCTGCTGCCCTTGTCTTTGAGTGAGAAAAGCTGAAGTCTTGAATTGTGGAGCTCTAAAGCAGTAAGTTACTGCCATGGTTTCTTCCACCTTGAAACCTGGAGGAGCTGATCTGGATAACTTCTTCATCTTAAACTCATCAATACATTGAAACAGAATGCAGTTTAGGAATAATAGCCAGTCACATGTCCAAGTTTGTCAAAATCCTCCACTTTATGCTGCCTTACACTTAGATGAAAGGTTGCTCACAAATATCATGGGAAGTACCTCAGCAATTTGAGCTGTGCTAGTGTCTGACCCACCTTCATATGCTGAAGGAGTACCTATCATTGACAATTCTTCTGGCACAGCACAGGCTAAGGCTTCAATGGATTTACTAGACATGGGAACTTACAGATGTTACTGCCCTTGTTTTTGATTCTAAATCCATTAACAGTTGAGTTCACAGAGGAGCTTCCAAACTGCTAGAGAAAATGCTATATAAAAAGGTGTTTTTTTTCTCCTGTCTACATCACATCCTGTAAATTCTAATAGGCTCAGTTTGAGAGAAGCTGTTTGGGCAAGCAAAGGATACAGATCTTCCTTGTTTGAGCATCCGAAGGATGTTTGGCAGGACTTGTCCAAGGGAAACCCAAAGATACTGGCTATCAACAGCAAATCACAATGAAAACTAAAAGATTACTCTTAAGAACATTCTAACCTCAGAAGAAAGGTTTCCAAGAGTTAATTACAGGGAAATGGATGAATGCTGCCTTGAGTCATTCCCACCCCCATTCACATGTCATAAAATATAAGACCCCAATTTTGATGGTCTCTAAAACACTAACTTTCCTAATTTCTAATATATGAATTAAGTGTATTAACAACCCAATAATTATCCCAGAAGAATTATTTATCTCCTTTAGAAGGCTGTAATCTCAGCAACTCTGGAGTCAATGAGGCACCAGAGATTGATGACCAAAAACCTGTATTACATTTAGTTAACAAATACTAGACATGATAATGGCAAAAAATCGTAATGAAAATAGTTTACCATAGTCTCTTTTTTTTTGTATGTCTGTATTCTTGTACCTTTTCTATCTAAAATCTTATCATCAATCCTAATTGCTTTATCTTTTGCAAAACTGTTCACCATTATTTTCCTCTTTATAAGGCTAGTTTTCAGTCCAAGTTCAACTATAAGATGAAAAATGAGGTCCTGAAGTTCCTCAACTAAGGTTTGTAATTCTCTTGTTGTCCCTAGAATATGAACTGCACAAGCTCTATTATACAGGGTGTCTGTACAGTCTGAGCACAAGAAATATCACAAGGGTCTCCTTGTTCACTAGATCTTACCCCTGTGACTTCCATTTCAGGGGTATGCTAAAGGAGGTGTACTTGAAGAGAATTAAACATATAATACATTTGAGGGACCACACATAATTAATGTGCTCAAATAAAAGGAAATTTAGAGATAATACATCGGCTTCATTGGGTGATTCTTGTATAGTGCATCACAAATGTTAGAACTCGCATTGAAGATATTATTTATTATTAATTTTTCAATTGAATAAGATGTAGTTCAAATTTTTTTAGTAGTGAAAATTTTCATTTTGCCTCTGCCCATACTTTAGGGACACCTTGTAGAAGTAAAATCTTTGTTTTCTAAATGACTTAAGAAAAATAGTTTTAGGTTTTATCTTGTCAATCTAAAAATACAATCACACAATAACACTAAAACAACAAACTATTATGGCACTCTAGCTAGCCAGAACTGATCCACACCATCTTCCCCACTCACAGCATATTCCCACGCCTCACCCGACAGCAACAACAAACTAGTCCTACATGGGCGTTCATATTTACAACACTGGCAGTGTATGTCAGAACCTGAATTTCTTATGAATAAATAGGATATCACATTGTAACAGGGGATGATCCTAGGTTGGGTCAATTTTGATGGAAAGTTTTTCCATTTGATCTGCACAATATGGCTACACTAAATATGATTTCATTATGCCATTCCATTCCTTCAATTTTTATTTGTTTGATTTTTTTTTGGTGGGGGGGAGCCGCGTTAATAGCATCTATCCTCTTGAAGAATAATGGGACCTTGCAGAGGCCTCAACGATGAAGAACAACAGTCTTTCATCATTAAGGAAAGTTAGGACACAGTTAGGGGATTTTTGAAGGACCCTTCATTAAGGAAGAAGCGATCCAATTGTGGGACCTCCAAGACTGACAGCTAGGGATTTGAGGTATATTAGCTGCCAATTATGCGGGAAAACCAGATAAACAAGCAAAGCTATTTTCACCGCCACTGGTCATCCTCATGTACTGAAGGACACTAGGAACCGTATCCTAGGGGTCACAGCTTCTGTGTGAGCTCCCTGGAAATTGCCTTCTTTAACGCCCCCTCACAAGACTGAGGCTTCATTGGGCCTGGAAGTACATGGCATTGGACTGATGAGACCAGGGCAACTCTTGACAGACCTGATGGTTGGGTCTATTTTGGAGATTAGTATCACCAACATTTTTGACCACAATAGCAGAGATGATGCAGATATAATTGGACACAGACTTGTTGGTCCAGTTAGGGTGCCTGATGAAGTTAAAAGTGACCACAGCCACCTACTGCAATCTCAAGAAGGTCTCTAATCCCTGGCTAGACGAAATACTGTTGTCACTTCTAAGGAATAGTTTTCATGCATGACAATGCTCCATCCCAAGCATTCCTAAGCTTATTGGGCTCTTACAGCTTACAAGGTGACAAGCTGGTGTGGTCACCAGCTTCTCCTGATCTCAACCCAAATAAAAATTTGTCACCCATTATTAAATAAGATATTTATGCTGATGGACATTAATTTTCGGCTAAAGTAGTATTATGGCAACCATCAAAGCTGCAGCAAAAGTAGTCCAACAAGCTACTATTAAGAAATTGACAGATTCCATGCATGATAGGTTTTTTGAAGTCATCCGTCTCAAAATGGCTTTCATGTTGGCAAATAATTCATTGTCCATTAATTGTGTATTATAATTATAGTTTTTTATTAAATATACATGCAAGGTATGCTTAATGTCAATAATTATCCTTTGTTTTCTCCAAAATATGTCTAGATGGGCTACTTTCATTCAAAACCTATTACTGTGGTTCACCCCCAAAATGCCGAAGCTGAAATAAAAATTAAAGATGTAACATAGCATAATGAAAATACATTAGTGTTGGCATATTGTGCGGACCAGTTGGGTAAAGTTTCATCCTAATTAATTTATAGAGAACCCAGAAACCCTAACTTTCCATACTAAACTATTAGCGCGGTTCAGGGTGTAGTAGTTACTTCTGAAACCTGCCTGTTTCCAAGACTGATTGCAGTTTAGTGTTTGAGTTAGTCTGTTGGTTATGGCTTTTGTAAGTAATTTATATAAACAATCCAAAACTGCTTACGCATTGCACAAAACCCACCCCCCATACACCCCCTCTACACTAAACCAAATTTTTTCCCCTCAAAGACCACCTAAACACGATGGTACAGAATTCTGCACAAAGTGGCGTTGCTTCCTCACACGATCTATTGGCAATAATTTAGTAGTTGCACCACTTAAAACCAACCAAATCAATCACACCATCTACACACCCCAACCCTCATAACTTTAAAAAATCACCTTAATTATTAGTGAAACTTCCTACCACACCAGCGAACCAGAATACAAATAGACACCCACTCACTTTCCCTGGATAGCACTTCATTATGCAAGTAATACCAGAGCAGGAGTTTTTGATTAATTGGAGAAAACTTTTATTGGGGTTAACATCCTCTATCCCCCTTACTTGGCTCTCTCATGGTATTTGAACGAATGCAGGGAGGGGTTAGAGAAAACAAGAAGTAAAGAGCAAGAAAACAAAAATTAAGCCTAGCTTATGGGGCAGAGGGGCACCATATTTAAAGCCTCTAAGACAAGTTCATACAAAGAGTACAATAATGAACTTGAGCACCATTGAGCAAATTCTCAAATGTGCAACTTTTCACTAAAGGGGTCAGACAGAATGAGGCGATAGACTCAAATCAGAATGTTGAAGTCAGCCCTTAAATCTGTACCCAGGAGAAATTTCAGGAACAAGTTTGTATATATAGAGGCACTCGTGGCATTCATTCCCTTTTGTGAGAAATGTGTGTATTGTGTTTATGAAGATCTATGAATCTAACGACTAGCCATACACTCACTTTGCATTGGGGTGGCCCTCGTCTTCGATGGCTTTCCTGATCGCTAAACTTGAGCGTCACAGATTTGCTCAATTGGAACATCTCTTCCCCTCAAAGATCAGTGCATGCAATGTGAGTCGAGCTCATTGGAGGCTTCGTTCCTCGAAGATTCGATGCAGACATGGACAAAGGAAAGCTGGCATCTAGAACACAGAAGTTTTAGAAAAATGTGGTTAAGGTTGGGGAAGTAAGGATGTGTGGTAGATTGATACATTGAGTATAGACTACTTGGGATGATAAAGAGCAGATGATGGAACTTTCCTCAACATGCCTCCATTTGGCTATGAAGATAGAGTAGATGGATGAGAGTCTCTGATTAGTCAATTTGTCAGAGTGAAAAATAATAGTTTCGTTTAATAAATCCATCCTTTGTTTTTTACTAATATTTGATACACACCAGTATAAGGACCACTTCACACTGTCACAATGGTGGCATCACCATTTTTTCCTTGACACAACAAAGATCTCAGACTCATTATGGTGACATTGAAAGTTACTTCTGATGAATAGCTACATTAGTTTCTGTGTGAACATATGATACCATCACCATCTTGGCTCCACCCACCAGTGCATCGCATCGCCACCACCCTGTAGGGGGGTAGCCTGTTACACTTGGTATCTGGAGGAGTTGCATATCCTGCCAGTCTGAGTGCAAATTAGGGAGGCTCCTGTCACTGGGTTGACTTGAACTATATATGAGCATGCTTGAAAGGGTGTTAGTGTGATTTTCCCTCGCTCCCACTCATCACTACTTTACATTTTTATTAGTATTATTATTGTTATATCATTATTATTTAGTATGATTTTTATATTATTACTATTTATAATATGTATTATAATTATTATTAGTATGTTATCATTTATTATTCAGTACTATTAATTTTATTTATTATCATTATGGCTATCCACTCAACGTTTACTCCCCACACTTTGCACCAGGAGGAGTGTTTCTACCTGGCCAGAGTTGGGTCCAGTAGCCTGGGTGGAGTGCATGCCATCCTGGTATCACCTAGCACCAGGGTATGTTAAAAATAGATCCACCCTACTCTTTAGTGGACCCACCTATTCCTACTTCTCTTTATTACATACCCTTCTACCCCTTTCCTATCCACAGAGATTTTGGTTGCCCGGCGCACTTTTGTCCTCTTATGAGCCTTAGTTGAGTGGCAGTGTGTACCGTGAGGTCCCTTCCTGCTGTGAGGGCTGAAAACCCGATGGCTAGGGCAAGTATTAGGACGGGGTGTGTTGGGTCATCAACTCTACTCACTTTCTTCCTGTAGTTAAAAGTGACCACATCCACCTACTGCAATCTCAAGTAGGTCTCTAATCCCTGGCTAGACGAAATACTGTTTTCACTTCTAAGGAATAGTTTTCATGCATGACAATGCTCCATCCCGATCATTCCTAGGCTTATTGGGCTCCTTTTCGGTATCCGTGACAGCCCGGTTGTTGCGAGCCGTTTGAATGATTATCTTCTACTGGGTTCCCCGACATGTAGGAATTGCGGGGATGGGGGCGCCAAAGACTACGAGGACTTTGCGACCAGACTCATTTTGCTCTTCCTCACACCGATTACATGGCAGGAATACTGTCAGTTCTCCGGGCTGCTTGGCAAAGAAGATGGGAGACGGTCGAGGGAACCTAAAATTGCGTGCCATTGCGCCGCGACTGTTCCCATGGTCCTACCGCCCAATGCCGCGGCTGCTTCAGGTCGCATTTTCTCGTCTTTGAATTGTGTTCTCTCGCGGGACCCACTGCCATTTGGTAGAGCTCTCGCCTGCACCTAACTACGACGGGTGCGTTTTCCAGAACCCTGAATGTTTCATTCTGGGTGATCTATGCGCACGTTACCTGTCCCGGTACCGGAATGAGCGGGGTTGCTACCGCTTGTCCTCTGTACTCGGGACGGTTTCGTGCACACAAACTTCTGGACTATCTACCTTTTGCTCCTCACTTCATTCGACTTTTTGCATTGTTCGCATGTTCCTCTGCCGGGAGAGACGGGTCTTCCCCTGGCGCTGCAAATGGGCTTCCTTCCTATCCTTGCTTTTCTGCTTCTTGTGTTGTTTTAGTTTTGGGATTTTCTTTTTCTTTTTTAATCTATGCTGACCTATGCCCTAATAGGCAGTAGCTAGATGGGCTCTTAAAATATCTTCCTCTTGCCCCTTTCCTTTCCTTTCCCTACGCCTGGAAAGACTCGAATTCTCGTGAAAGATGGCGTTAAACACCTTGGAAAAATCACCATGGGAAAATGTGAGTACAGGGTGGCCTCCTAAAAGTCACGCTACAATTTAACAACAGATTTTTAAAATCAAAATTGAACAATTTGTTTTTATTATAAAGGAAAATGTCATAAAAACGTTTTATTTATTAAATGAGAATGTTATGCATTTTTCTCTGGTAGCGCGACTTTTTGCGCCACTCTGGATTTACCTGATCCTTGAAAGTGCGTCCTCGTCCTCTCTCTGCGACTTGAAGGATGACCTTCACTCCTCTTGGCCCCCTCGTAGCATTCTCGTGTGGAAGTGGAGTGAATGTGGAGAAGAGAAAGGCCCCACCCGACCCCATCATTCATTTTCGCGCCGCTAAAATCGAGGGGAAAAATCTAATTAAAATTGGATTAGTTAATAATCCAAGGAGTAAGGCATTGGGAAGTCCCGACGGAGACACTAACAACAACCATTTCCTCACCCAATGTACCAAGTTCTATCAATTGGATGTAAAAATTGTGAATTAATTATGTTTTTGTTATTTTAATAGTACTATATTATTATTGCTATTATTTTATTACTATTATCTGACCATTATTGCGAGTACTTTATTAATAATTATCAATAACAATTGTGTCACTGTTCCCCTCTGATGGATCTTGAAATTCACATAAAGATCTGTATGATAATTATTGGAAATCGGGTGGGCACCGGGGGGGGGGGGGGGGCAGGAAAACGGTATTACTGCTTCACCACCACCCGGCGAACTTGAGAACCGTTCGTGACTCAAGGGAAATCTACCCGATCTATATCAAGGATGTGTTGCTTGCGAAGGTGATAAAAGAGAGGGCTGTGTTGTGTGCGGTGAGGTACTTGGATGGAACTGCTTACGGGCTTGCATCAGACTTGCTATCGTACCGTGATTGACGGCAGCTCTCTATTTTATTATTATTTGGAGCAGGGAATACGCCACTAAAATCTAAAAAGATTATGGAGCAGCAAGGCACAAAAGGGTACGAGTACAAAAAGTGATAAGTTTTAAAAAGTAACGATAAAAGATTAAGAAGGGGGACACAGGGGCTAGAAACAAATGATATCTCCCGGCATAGCCTAACAAATTGAAAAAGAAACTGAGGACCCAATGCACGGCACCAAGGGAAAAAAAGATGGGCAACTAACATTTACATTTCTACTTAATTAAAAAGGTATATTTACAAACTATTAAACAGGAAAAAAACCCAGACCATACCAAAAATCGTAAGAGGGAATTAGTGCTAAAAGAGTAGCCCTCAGCTTAGAGAAACTCGGTTTATCGTTACATGGAATGCGCAAAATAGATAGGAAGCACTCCAGGCGGAGGGCAGACATGAGCTGGCAGTCGACCAAAAGATGCACTTGCATGGGGGACGATGTGGAACCCACCGCTACTCATGAAATGCCTATGTGTGAGGCATGTATGACCGATTCGCAGGCGACAAAGGAACACCTGAATCCCGAAGAAGTTGATAACAACCAGCCCACGGCAAAACCGGGGGCCATCGGTGGTCTTATAAGTTTACGTAACGGTATTTAATGACGTTGAAAGGCTTCGTCTGATTTCGGTTGGCGTGATGGGTGACTATATTTTGATCCCCCCGCCCCCCGTCGAGTTTGCTCTGACTAAATGTTTACGTAGATTCTACTTCTAGTCTGGGTTCCAGAAGGTGCCTTGGTTACTTCGGGGTTAAAGGAAAGAGGTGATAAATAAATTTTATTCTTAAAATATTCTCTACCTTATTAGGGGTAGCGAAATAAATAGAGTTCTGTGCGGCGGTATGTAAGTTTAAGTTTTACTAATGTTGGGGTAGCTGAGGCAAGGTGACAGGACTTAAGAGCGAGGGACGGCCTCGTGATGCCAGCAATAGTCAAGTGATCCCTTGACTGCCCATAATGTCATTCTTCGTTTATTTATAACCCCAGCTTAAGGGGGGCGTGACCTCTTTTCTCTTCTCAAAGCGCGGGGTCGGAGCTAACGATAATAAACTCTCTTGTTAGCCTCTCCTCCGACCATTGAGCGGAGTTCAGAGGTGTGTGCGCTCTTCGAGTATCTGTGCACATTCTTAGACCGGGATGGCAGATCCTATCAAAAGATTACTTTATTTTTCCTTTGATACCTTCACGAAAACTCGACCGGCCAAAGCATATCTCGCTCTGTATTTGCTCGGCTTCCTTAATTATCAAGCATCGGTATCTTTCCGTCCAGCAGCTGTTCCTTTGTGTATGTATGTGTGTGGTGTAGCCGCGTGGGAACCAATTAATTTTCTCGTCTTATGCATTTCTAATAAATATACAGCTTGTTATAAGTATTTTCTATTTTCACAATGGTTTATTACTTATTATATGTCCTATTACCTAATTAGTTAATGTGTGTGTTCAATCTTAGGATTTCATTGATCCATTGAGCCCCATTTGTGGGGGGTCCTCACTGGGCCTATTTATCCTGCAATATTGGTGCCACAGGCCTACTTTCCTTGCACTCTGGGCGTCACAAAGTCACGATCAGGAAGACTTGAAACGAGTCGGTATCCGGGATGCCGCAATTTGAGATGCCTAATAGGCGAGCTCGCCACCCTTGGCTCCAGCATGACTAGGAACCCAGTAAAAGTCTACTTCGCATCTGGAAGAGTTCTTGACCAACCAGGAAAGCATTTTGGAGGCAAGGTGGTAGTCACAAGTTAAAGAGCGCGTAATACGCATCTAGAAATAAATAAAAACACTAAAGGCAGTTAAATGTAAGGATCAACCATAGAATTCTGCATGTCAAAGTGTTATGCAAATATTTGACAAGTTAATGTCCATCTGGGAAGGGCGAGGACGAGAAGGTCAAGACTGAGTTGCATGGACCTAAACGAAAAACGTGTTAGGCTACGCGAATTGCCAGAGGGCTCGTGTATAGAGGGAGACCTGTCACACGGCGACAGACCCTGGGGATAAGACGCTTCTGTAGACCATCCTAGACAGACCTGTAGGCAGTGGTGATTGAACTGAGAAAAGCCACCCTCAGCACAAATGCTCGATATAGGGTAAGGGCGGAGTGCCAGGTTGCAGTTAGGATCCAACATACGGAGAGATGAGGGAGAGGCCGAAGAATACACCCCACTACCATAGTCCAACTTGGACTGGATGAGAGATGTGTATAGCCTCCACAACGTGAGCCTATAGCTCCCCCAAGATGTATGGGATGGCATCACTAGTATGTCCATCTTCCGGAGACATCGTTGCAGTCATAAAGATCGGGACACCAAGTGAGCTTATGATCTAGAATCCCATAGGAACTGCATCTGGCACAAATTCCAAAAGGTTACTCTGAAGTTACAAGGGGGGGGGGGGTTAACTTTATGTCACAGCTTACGGTAAAAGTGCATCGTTTTCGACTTTGAAACGAAGAAAAGGAACCCTGTATCAAGGGCCCGGCGGTGAATGGTATCAACAGCCAATTGGAGCCGCGGGCAGGGGGCTGCGGATGCCGGGCGTGAGGTGGAACAATAAAGAAAATGGTACATCTACAAATAAGGTTGTAGACACCCTTTCTAGCAGAGAGTATACCGGGTCATTTATTGCAATAGCGAATAAAGTAACCCTTAATACATTGCTCTGGGGAACACCCTCCTCCTAGACATAGAGATCAGAATAAGTGTTACCAACTCTGACCCGGAAATTGCAATGAGCTTAAAAACTGATCAAATTCCCCTCAATCCCACTCATGCAACTGGCGGAGGACTCCATGGCGTCCTGTGGTGTAATAGGCCTCGATAGCGAAAAAGACAGCCATCGTATGGCAGCCACGACCAAAGGCTTGCATGGAGAGTTCCCTCCATACGGACAAGGAGATCTGTCTTACTCTGTTTCTTACAGCAGCTAGAAGGGTATGGATTTTGAAGACCATGGTATTGCAGAAACCACTGCCAGCGGCCATCTACCATTTACTCCAACAATTTACTGAGACGGCTGGTGAGGCCTATTGTCCTATAATGAGGAGAAAAGCGTATCTACCTGTTTTCAGAAATGGTAGGACCAACGCCGTTATCCATGCAGTAGGATGGAATTCATGGAGTCAAATGAAAAATATCTAGTAGGCATGATTCTGGATGGGGATGAGGATGCCCGAGAAAGTCGTATCGGATATTGTCTAGGTCTGGAGATATGGGGCTGCACGGAGACAGCGTTGAGCGCATCTCACCGGTAATGAACAAAGTTGTAGGGCTCCTTTCCACTGGCTGAGAAACGCAGGGATTCGCCCTCTAGCCCGGGTTTAATAAGTCTAAACTCAGCCGGGTAGGGATCAACGCTGCTAACACTCACCAAAAAGGAGAACATTATATCGGCGACACTGGTAGGATCTCAGATAATGGAGCCATTCATCTCAATACCAGGGGTGGAATAACCAGCATGCCGTCCCCTGATTTTGTTAATTCTCTTCTACACCATTTAAAGAGGTTGTGGAAGATAGACACTTTATGTCTCCCATGAGTCAATGCCGGCCTGGGGGTAAAGTTCGCTGTCAAATAGCTCTAGCTTGATTTCGGTCAGTACGGCTGGGAATGTTTGGGTTCCGGCTGAACTGCGCACGAGCCTTTTTAAAGGCCCCCCATCACACTGGCGCAATCAACATTCCACTAGAAGAATGATGTTCTATCGTGGCGGGACCGAGAACGAGGAATTGCGGACTCTGCCGCATCAAGCATAAACAAAAAAGCAATGTATAGCCGCATCAATATATACAAAATCTCCAATTTGTTTACTGGCGAAGGAAGCGCCATGGAACCAGTCTGCCCTTACAACATTCCATCTGGTTGGATATGAAGGAGGACAGGTAAAGGGTTGTGTGTTTCAGACAATGGGGAAGTGTTCTATGCCATGCAAGTCATTTAAAACAGACCACTTGAAATCAGAGAATAC